>CM023834.1:11542500-12142500 GCA_013266295.2 Branchiostoma floridae x Branchiostoma japonicum | reverse complement strand
ACCAGGGCAAGAAATACCAACTTCAACCTGAAATTGGCAGGCTGAAGCTTAAACAGCAGCTAACACACTTGAAACCATGGAATTCCTTAGACCCCCACCCCTTTAAAAAAAACAAAGCTAAGCATTTAGCTACTGGTATATAGGTGCCCTGTATGAGAGTTGGACTGGAAAAAGTGTCTTGCTAAAGTTTTTAAGAGATGTAATGTTGAAAAAACTGATTCCATTACAATTTACTAGTAGTGCCATTAATTTTAGAATAATCTCCTTTCCTTGCTGTCAATTGTACCAAATTTTGTAGATAAACAGTATCCAGTGCCCTGCCTAACCCTACACATTGTATACATTGCCTTTTACTCATCAGAACGAGATCCGCTTATTTTACTTCCAGTACAAAAGTTCTAGACTGGATCACTTGGAATCCTGGGAATATTCCTCCCTGTTTCTGTACGGCTACCTAGTTGCTATGGTGATGATTGACAGTTCACGTCATGGCGCCGAAGACGGGGTTGTGTCGGCAGATGGAGGGACCATACTCCTCGTAGTCCTTCTTGGTGTGGCAGACTTGGTAGAACTCAGGCTGTCAGGTTTATAAGAAGAGTTAGTAACTTCTGCTTATTTTGGTTGAAGATGCTTAAAATATTATATATGTACATGTATAACAGCTTTCTTACTCTTCTGGCAACTGAAGTGCTTCATTCTAACAAAAGCTCAACATGCCAAAGATTGTTTACCTTCTAACAAAAAACATCCAGACCTGTTTTTGTACTCCAGGGCCCCAAAACTGGAAACTTTACTGAAGGCTTCAGACAACCCATATGGATTGATAGTGCAGTATTGTTTTTCTCATAAGAACTACATATCTTTTGAGCTATTTGAACAGAATTGCTGGGAATTTCAGGGAAGGCTGGCATACTGCATTTGCATTTCTGACAACCTCAAAAAGGAAATGTTTAAACATTTTTACAGAGATAAGACACAAGTATGTATAGATGTATCAGATTGTCCTGAGTACTTACGGTAGAAGCCAGCATACTGCCACCAAACCACACGGCGTACCGCTGCATGTGATGGGTGATCACCTGAACCTCAATGGGCTTCGGCTGGACAGGGAACAGAGGGATAAATCAGTTTCCATGGCAACATGACAGAATGTCTGGTATCCATGACAACATCAATAGTAACAAACAACTGTGTCTATAGAAGCTGAAGTAGATCGTTTGGTATGCATATACTGTAGCAACATGACAGATCATGTGGTAACTGTGGCAACTGGGTAGTCCTCCACAGGTCTCTAAGCCTCTAAACTTACATATAACTTTATCATAAGAATTAAATAAATAGCCATTGCAACATGTCAAAGATCACAGGTAAAAACGTGCATAAACTTTGCAAAGCACTTTTATCCTGCCCTGGTGCCTCTAGTATTGAAGAGAACTTTTGGTATTTTTCCTAGCTTATAGTTGTGGACGAAGATGTTTTCTATATCTCACCTTTATCCTGCCCTGGCTCAGCTCCTCACTCATCTTCAGCCTGGCGTCCACCTGTCGCTTCAGGTCCCTCTGCAGCCGACGCCCGAAGTCACGGAACATCGTGGAGCCGCCAGACAGAACCACGTTCTACAGGGGGGAAAGTTGGTACTAAAAGTCAGGTCACAGGGCAAAGGTTAGGTCTCCCACTAGAGTTCACAAAACATGGTGAAACTGCCAGACAGCACAATGTTCTGGACAGGGGGAAAGGTCATCAGGTCTTTATTAGAAGAGTTTTCCATATGTTAAGGCCAAAGGTTATTGTTACAATAGAGTGGGGTCTCCCACCAATGTTCATGATGTAGCTGCAAGACAGTACAGAGTTTGTTTTGCATAAACCCTAAACTAGTTTATGACATCAGTCTTGTACAGTAGGTAAAAGCTGTGTAAGACCAAACTTTATTTTTTGGTCCACTCACACTGGGATGAACCTCTACTCTTTTTGGTAAGTGTTGTGGAATATTAAACTTGCTTGAGGTGTGGCTCTCCTCAAACATGGTTATGAGTTAACACCAGTTGACCAGAACAGGTACAGGTACAGGTGTCCTTACGTGGTAGAGCGGTCTCCGCACGTCGATGGGACAGTTCTGGATCACGTTGTCGACCGTCTCCGAGATGGGGGTGGTGAAGTCGGGGTTGGAGAACTGAAACACAAACACAAAACGTGTTCAAAATTTTAACTCCAACACAGGTGAACTACAAAATTACCTTAAGTAACATAAAATGAATCAGGTTTGAAAGGCATTATAGTATTCTCAATATATCAAGATCAAAACATGCAAATACAGTAATGACATATCATATCATATCATAAACAGTCTTTATATACATAGATTTCAAATGGTTTCTGAAATACAAAGACCTGCTCCAATATACGTGTAGTAATTCTGACATAAATAGGTACAATGTACTAGATACTCTTTTTTTTGGTGAGGATTACAAATGTACTAGTCTAGTAACCAAGGACATGTCCTGGTAATAACAAAGCAAATATATTAAAAAAATAGAAAACTTTAGTTCACCTCTGGGTGGAAGAAGATCTCAGGTCCGAGGAAGCGTTCGTAGCCAACGTCCACCTTGAAGTTCTTCTTGGTGATGGCATTCACGTTCTCGTACGTCTTAATCCACTTGCCTGGGTCCGTGTCGTACTTGGAGAATTCCTTCACGATGTCGGGGCACATGTAGCAGTACCTCTCCTGGGGTGGGAGGGGGGCAAGGGGCAGATGTTTTTTTTTTTTTAATAACACTGGTAAACTGCCTTGGAGCATTACACAACAGCTTCGTACAGTATGTACAAGGTTTGATCTGCTCACATTGGAATGGGCCCCTACTCCTGTCGATAAGTGTGGCAGTGTGGCTGTCCTCAAACACAGGACCTCCAGTTTTACATCCCAAACCAAAGCTAGGTACCCATTTTCCCAAGTCTAGTGAGGAAATACAATGTAGGTGCAAAGTACTTTTCCCAAGGGCATAACATTGGGGCCTGTTAAACCCAAAACCCAGGTCTAACACAAGCCTACTCAGGCTTCTCCTCTCCTCCTGCACACTGTTTTTATACATAGCATTCTCTGTTTTACTTTTTTTGTGAATAAAGTTAACAAACAAACCTTGATAGCCTTGGCGGTCTCCAGAGACTGTTCGGGCGGGATACCGATCTCCCTGTCCCTCAGCAGCTGCTGGATGAAGTACGTGATGTCACGCCCGGCGATGGGAATGTGTTTGATACAGGAGCCGATCACGTAGCCTTCAGCCTACAGGAGAAAGGGGAGACAACAAATGCATTATGGTGTAATTTTGAGACCAACTACTATACTTGCAACCAGAGCCAACTGCTCCTTACACCACCTATAGATACTAGTCTGTATAACACACACTCTCACTGTCCAGAGCTCTAGGTAGCATACTGAAAGGTGTAGAAAGGCTTTTATCTTTAAACTAAGTACTCCAAACATACATCAGGTATAAAGTCGGTATATAGCACACAGACTCCTCACAGGTATAACGTGGATGTATATGATTAGCAGACAGACAGAACTCACCACTGGTATAAGATGTGTGTATGTGATTAGCATATAAAACTCACCACAGGTATAACGTGGGTGTATATGATTAGCAGATAGAACTCACCACAGGTATAACGTGGGTGTATATGATTAGCAGATAGAACTCACCACAGGTATAATGTGGGTGTATATTAGCAGATAAAACTCACCACAGGTATAACGTGGGTGTATATGATTAGCAAATAGAACTCACCACAGGTATAATGTGGGTGTATATGATTAGCAGATAGAACTCACCACAGGTATAACGTGGGTGTATATGATTAGCAGATAGAACTCACCACAGGTATAATGTGGGTGTATATTAGCAGATAAAACTCACCACAGGTATAACGTGGGTGTATATGATTAGCAAATAGAACTCACCACAGGTATAATGTGGGTGTATATGATTAGCAGATAAAACTCACCACAGGTATAAGGTGGGTGTATATGATTAGAAGATAGAACTCACCACAGGTATAACGTGGGTGACTCCGTCCCCACTGTCGATGACCGTCCCCGTCAGTGTCCGCTCCCCAACCTGCCTGGATGTCCAGGACGCTGCGAGTGCGAGAACAGCCTGCACGGCAATGTACAGCCCTGGTACATTGAAGGACTCAAACATGATCTCTGCTGTGTACTCTCGGTTCTCTGGGGTGTTCAGGGGAGGCTCCGTCTGCGGAAACATGTTACAGATACGTCAGTTAATAAGTAAACATAAACAAGACCATCCTCGAGCTCAGAATGCCCTAAATCTAATGTACAATGATGCTACAATTAACAAAAGTTTAGCTATTCTTCTTTTATTTTACAGAAATTATAATACATGTATATTCCCTCAGTGTTATCAAAGGGCTGACAGCATCTTCTTTGAAATTAAAAAAAAGCAATGGAAACAACAATCTTCTCTGACCCTAGATACTTCATGAAAACACCTGTTTATTTGTTTGCTTCTTTACTAAGAAGTTGTGGTCCTCTGGCTCTTATTGTCAGAACTGGAACATAGCTCCTTCATAGAGGCTTCAAAAAAAACTATTTCTCTTTTGTCTGTAAGCATGCTTGCTTGTTTATATACTCACCAGTAGGAAGTAGTGGTCCTCTGGTTCTGACCTGAGGTATTTGAAGATCGCCTGCTCGTAGAAACGTTCCATCAGATCCCAGTCCTCAATAATCCCATGTCGGATCGGCCACTGTGGACACACAGGAGGCAAAAATTACAGCCAAACCAGGGCTACAACTTAGTATAGAAGCATGGCACCATCAATTTATGTGTGGTTTTATCATCAATATGTGGCTACATCGTCCTCAATGTGCAAAAAACTTCCAGTCGTACAACTTAAGTGTAAAGCTTTAAGAAGACACTCTAACCTAATAAATACACTGTAGCTAGGATACTCTAGTGAATTCAAAAGTGAGAAGTTTTAAGAAGACACCTCTAACCTAACACCGTAGTTTGGATACTCTAGTGAAAGTGAAAAGCTTCAAGAAGACACCTCTAACCTTTACACTGTAGTTAGGATACTCTTGTGCCTCGTCTCCGATGTAGAAGTCCAGATCTTCGATGCCCTTGGTTACCCGGCGCTGGGACTGGTCACCGATCTTGGAGGATTCCTTTATAGCTATGGCTGAGGGAATGATGAACTGGGGCTCTGTGTTCCCGGCATAGCCCATTTTTGTGTACCTGTAAAAATCATGCCATGATGCATATTCATATACTGTACTAGTACATTTTACATGTAGTTACTAGTACCTTTGACAAGGCAGTAGGGTTCATGTGGTTTGCTTGTACACACGATACACGTTGATTTTTGTGACTTTTCTCTTCAATCGAAGGAAATTGTGATTTGATGATGATCTAGATCAATTGACATTTCTATAAATATAAATTTTAACTATTGGATATACCGTTTTCGTCTTAACAATCGGGATACACATTTGTAGTGTTGCAACTAAAACAAATACATTAAATGCGAAATTTAGAACCAAGTCTTATATGCAAATTTTGGATAGTCCACTATGATGGAATGTCTGTCACTGTCAGTCTCCAACTTTGATTGACATGATCAAACAGAACCAGCTGAGCATTTCAGAGGAAATGATCTCATTGCTGTCTTTGTTTTTCTGACATACTTGCAGATCTGATTGCTTGGTGACTTCTTTTACATGTACTTGAAATCAACCTTCGTAACTTAATCTATATGGCTGATGGCACCCTCTTGATATAGTTTAAGGTGCACTTCCCCTGTAACAAAAATCGACCGGCCTAAAAAAAACGGATCAATAGTTCAGCACGGTACGGTAGACATTTAACATGATTCAGGCTTCATGCTTTGCTTCAGCTTTGAGCTAACATACAGAACGAGCAATCTACGAAACAGATCTTAAAGAAGTATCCGTAAAAACCATCAAAAATTTGTAACAAGACGAAAATCAGCAAAGTTTGTCCGCTACCCCCCTCCCCCAGGTATAGGTACTTCCGGCCGCCCCCCTCTCGCCTTGTCCCACTTTCTGCGATCCTTGCACCCCTTAAAACCACGGTACTTACCCCGTTCCGTTGTCAATGACAACAGCAGGCAGTCTTCCCGCCATCGTGCCTCTAGATCGTCCTAAACTATCACAAACGTGAAAACAAAATCCCGAGTAAAACTTGCAGGAAAATCAGGAAGGGGAAGGGTGGAACCGGGAAGTCACGCTAGGAGTCACGTGAGGGCGAACTCTCGCGTGAAGTCACCAGCAGGCGGGAGGTCAGGGGTTAGGCAATCAAATTCAAATTTTTGGTGGGCCGAGTCAAGGTTGTGCGTTTTGTGCGGGTTTGGCGGTGTTTGGGGGCGTATTTTGAGGGACAGATGGCATTTTTCTGCCCCTTTAGGTTGCGGCCGAATCAAAGAAAACCAGGTGAGTGTTTTAGAGCCATATGGCTAAACGCAATCGTTCTTTTTGAGCTCAAACGACAAACTCCAGGACGTGCTTGGTTGTTGCCGAGTCGAGTGCAAATCAGACGATATTTCGCCCTCGCACAAGATATCATTCCAAAACAACTCTTTACTGAGCAGACGTGTGTGTAAGTTAGTAACTTTCTGTCAGGTTTTGTTTCAATACGTCTAAATTGCATTCCTTTCACACTCTACTAATGTCGTGTACTATTGTTCTTTTGTGTATCGGGCCAATCTGGACCTGATGGTCTGACTCTGAGTCATGCATAAGAATGACTGTATCCCGCACACACACTGGCACACCTACTGGGGGATTTGATGACAGTGGTTTTATCCCAACCCCTTTGTTGTTGCTACACTTACAAAATGGAAACGACAAAGAATCCTGTTTCATTACTGAACTGTAGAATGATAGTCATATTACCTTCTTCTGGTAGTTCTACCAAATCTAAAAGAATACATGGCTGAATATCACAATATAGCAAACAGTACTAGGAGTTCATGCAGCCCTATGTGAGTTTGCCACAGCAATCAGCAACATACTTTGGAAAGAAACAATGTAAGGAAAAATCAGGTTGTAAAATAATTGTGTTTGGTGTTAAGTAAATACTAATTGTAAATCAACTGAGTTACAACCAACTGAGTTGATTTACAATTAGTACATGTATTTACAAACACCAAACACATTACTGGAAATCTACTATGCTTACATATAGTGCATACACAAGCATACTCATATAGTAGCACCCTTGGTGTCTTTTACTAGTAACTTTCTACACAGGAAAGCTGTAAAAGCTAAGCTTACATTTGTACATGTCTCTGATAATTTCTCTTGTCACCTTACCCCCAGGGTACAACAACAAGAAGTATGGCTCGGTCAAAGGCCGTATGGATGCCATCGGGGCAAAGCTGCATGGTGACGCACACCTACTGTCCAACGCAGAGTACCACGACGAGGTCATCGGGACGCTGGAGGCCGGCCTGAGATGCCCTGCAGATGGAGGTCAAAGGCCAGAGTTCAGACACAGCGGCTCCTCCCTGACCTTTGAGAGGAAAGGGTCGTCCTATATTGTACATCCCGTTCAGGAAGAGCCTCCTAATGATGGACAGTTGCAAGAAAGGGTCGACTTGGTAACATCACGACCGCTGGACTCAAACAAGGAGAACAGGGGGCCAAACAGTGTCATGGGCCAAGGGAAAGACAGGTCCAAAGTCCTTCCTACAGAGAGGAAGCTGACCTACGGTCCTGGTCCTGAAGTTGTACGAGACAGAAGTTCCTATCTGCAGATGTTAGAGGATTTGATAGAAGAGGGACCTGGGTGCTCGCAAAGCAGAGACAGAGGGGCAGTGTGGACTAAGCAGAAAGGAAACAGACTGTTTACAGAGGAGGAACTGGGGAGAAGGGTTGGCGAGTCCCCCTTGAAACCAAACAGACTGTCCTACGCAATGATGTTGGAAGGGAAGGAGGAGCGCCACCATGCAGTGCAGCCTGGAACTGCAGGAAGAGACAGGGTGCCTTCGAGAAGCAGCCCACTCACAGAGGAACAGCTGCAGCGACTGAGAACGCTGAGGAGAGACCGAAACTCCTACCTCATCATGGTGGACGGGCTACTGGACGAGTCACGACGGTCGTCAGTAGCGACATCGCAGCGGTGGTCGATCGCTACATGCAGCGAAGACTTACAGGAACTACGTTTGGGAACTAATACACATCAGGGACTGGACTATAATAAAGGAAAGCCATGTAACAGGGGGAATAAGCTGTATGATATCAATGCAAGACGAGGGAGGGCGGATGGTGGCCCCTCTAGCTCCACCTCTCCCGAATCAAGCACAAGCAACGAGGGCTCTAAAGCTGACATCCGAAGGCGACGTCCTCACCGCAAGGTTTCCACCAACTTTAACAGAGGAATGAAAAAGAGTGCATCTTCTTCATCTACCAGTACGGCCAGCACTGTTTTCCTAGACGACAAGCAAGTGGCTCCTCCGTGTAGCAATATAAAAGTTGCAGCAGGAGGGATAGGGCACAGGATAATTGCACCTCCTGGTGATCAACTGCCAACTGCAGCTGAGAAGCCACAAGATAGGACATCATTAGTGTCAAGCACTGGTCAGTCTGCAGGGGACAAGGTGGAAGATAATGCAATAGTGACACCTAGCAATGGCAGCCAGCTTGGCGAAAGGAGAGGGTCCATCAGCAGCATCAGTAGCGCTGTTGCTGTGGTGAGGAGCATCCAGCTGCTCTCTCCATCCGAGCAGGGGAGTGACTCCCTCATCCAAGGGAGTGACTCCAATTCCTTCCTCCAAGGAAGTGACTTGAAAACCAACTCCTTCCTTCAGACAGATCTGCCTCCTCCAACTCCCTTCAGGGACACTCCAGACGTCGTTCAACAGACTTGTCAAAATAACCTTGGAGCTGCACCAGCAAACAATACTTTGGGATCAACAGAAAAACATTCCAGTAACAAAATACCCCTGGTTAACAACATTCAGAAGGAAAAGTCTGCGACAGCAAATGATGTTGATAAGTTTATCAGGAATGTGGTAAATAATACTGGTCTAAGCAACAGCAGTGTAGAAAGCACCACTACTAGTACTACAGCAGGTAGTTTTGCAGACAACAGTCAGGACAAGACAATCAACCAGCCATCGCTATGGAGACCGTACTTGGCAGTAAGTCGGGAGAGGTCAAACGTCAGCAAGCCCCCACTGTCTGATGTCACCAACCTATTGTGGAGTAATGTGCTGCTGAGAGCGACCCTTGGGACATCTGGGGGATTGACCAATGAGCAGCAAGAAACAGCTGCTAGTGGACAGTCTGGGGATATGTTGAGAGAATTGACTGGTCCATCACCTGTGATGTCTAACCAGGCATCAAATATACAAGTGAGCATTGATTGAATATACTTCTCAATGAACTAAATTGCTCTATTTATCTGTCTTTTAAGTATAGACACACACCAACCACCAACAAAGTTCATTTGACACCTGTAAGAGTAATTTTCAATTTTTTCTATTGTTTTCAATTGTTCTGTTGCCATACAGCTACATTTGTATTTAATTAGCTGGTATTCTTGAATTTCCAAAGTATTATTAATTTTTTCTATATATGCATCTTCCCACAAAGTTGACCATGAACTTGTATTTGAATCGTTGCTATTACATGCACTTACCCTTTCCATGATGTGTCTCTCACCAGAGTTCCAGCACCACCAGCCTGGCCCAGTATAGCCTGCTGACCTTGACCCAGGGTCAGGTCAGGTCACCTGCTGACCCTTCACCTGTCATCCCCCCTGCCCCACACACCACCCCTGACCTACAAGTGAGTTTTCACTTTGATGTTTTATTATTGTCCAAAACTGAAATGATTCATGCTTTGTAAGTACACATAACTAGTTAGTAAAAAGTTAAAGGCTCAAAATACAATACCCTCCTGCAGTTTGCAGAAACAAGTTTTAGATTATAGAAAATAAACACCAAGAGCTTGCAATTTATCAACCTGAATGAAAGAATGCAGGCCCTGTGTTATGAGTCACATATTGCAGAAACAAGAAATAAAGTATTTGAAGCCCTGTTTTATTATCATAAAGTTTCCAACCACTGGTTTACAGACTCCAAGTACAATAATGTGAGACAAATGATAGCTTCTCTTTCCCAGGATGTAACCCTACTTCTGCTCTCTGTCCCAGGTTGCGGAGTTTCCCAAGCAGCCCATTGGCCAGGCCACAGTGATGTTTGACTTCATGGCAGTGGAGGAGAACGACCTGTCCGTCATGCGCGGGGAAACTGTCACACTGCTGAACACGGACGACGTGGACTGGGTTTTCGCTCGCACGGACGATGGTGCAGAGGGGTTCATTCCTCGCAACTTCTGCTCTCCCTGCACCACCCAAACTACAGGTGTGGAACAAGGCCTTTAGAATTTAATGTTTGAAGTTCAAGATATTCAGTCATAGTTTGAAATGATGGGATAATTTGGAAAAAAGGTAAAAATCAATAAACATTTGGAGTGGAGTCACTCATCTAAACTATTTAATGATTAAAGAGCCTCATCTATGTTTTCTTTTAAGCACCAGTTTAAACAAACTTCCATTGTCTTTCCAGGTGCAAATGTTTCTGACACGAGCTCTCTACAGATCACCATGGCAACCAGAGATGCAACGTTCCTGACCTGTGAAACTCAGGACTCCTCCTGGGCGGTCGACACCATCTACGAGGAGGAGGAGGAGGAACTGGGGGAGAGCAGGGACGCCATGGCAACGGTCTCTGTGGAGATCCAGAAGTTGATTGCCAGTGCCCTCGAGGAGACCGACCAGATGGCGTCTCTAGGCAGGTCGAAGGTCACACACCCAATCTCAGCAACCCCTCACCTCGGCACAGCGGGACTTGCCGCGACGAGAGCCGTCGTTTCCATGGGAACGAGTTCCATCATGAACGACATGGAGACCACCAACCAGACGAGCTTCCTGTCCTCGATCGACCTCCTTGACCTGACCCAAGACGACCCCTTGCACTGCTACCAGCCGACCAATGAGGGCCCAGCAGACAGCAGCAGCCTCCCGACGACTGGGGCAGACGAGACGGCGGACAGCGTGGCGACTTCGGAGTCGGCCTGGCCAGACGAAGACTTGCGTGCGTTGGTGAAACAGACCCATAAGTTCTTGGTGTTGTATGATTTTGCTGCGCAGGCAGTGGATGAGGTAAGACTATAATGATGATTATCATGGCACAAAATGAGATATCCTTTCAGTCATACTTTGAGTTTAAGTCACAGGAATAGTTTTGTTGTAACTGTTTGTCGTAATTATACTATTTAGTCATAATTTTTAAGTTGCAGTCAGAGGGATAGTTTTGTGCTGTTTATTACTTAGGTCACTTAACTTGTGTACCATGCCATGGGTATACTTTCTTCACCCCCAAATTTTACACCCAAATTTTTTTCTGTGCACCTACTTGGTTAGTAGATCTTTAGTTTAGGTGTACTAGTGCATCTACATTATTACATATATTCCCAAAAATGTATTTTGTGCCCTGGTCTTCATGTATTAGATCCTGGACTTCATGCATACGGATCCTGTGTTCTCTGCAGGCTTCAAATTTGATGTGAGACAAACAAAAGATTGCCATGCCATGTTACCAATTTTTTACAATTAGCTTGATAGCAAAATGATGGTTGATAGTACTTGATACATTGTAGTATTTTACTGACATATTGTGTGATTATTCCAGGTTTCTGTGTCGGCTGGAGAGCTTGTGTATGTGAACGCAGACAAACAGCAGGAAGACGACTGGCTCTGGGTGTACGTGCCTTCATCTGGAGACAGTGGGTACATCCCGCAGGCTTTCACACGACCCATCCTCGTCTTCGACCTCAAGTAGTGGCCATGGTGATGACGAGGGAAACAAACATACAGGAAACCAAATATGGTAGCATCTACACCTGTGGTTCAGGCAGTATTATGTTATTGCTATGTTGTTGTTACATTGTCATTGTGTTGTTGTTATTGTCGCATATTGTGGCGAAGCAGCATTACAGTGTACAAATAGACAATCAGAATTTTTCTTTTTTGTAAAACTTCTGTTGCAGCTTCACAGGAAAACATACCCTTAACATGGCACAAGGATAATATTGGGATACCATAACTGGATAAGGATAACACTATATCCCCATAACATGGAGTATTTTACTTTTATCAGTATTATTAGACTTGTAGAAGAAGAAGGAAAACCCACTGGAATACCTGAGTGGCAGGAATTCCAGATAATGCCTCATTTTACTTGTACATAACATAAGTCAACTTGTGCATTTTACTTCTTGAGGGTTAATTTTTGGACAAGATGTTTCTAATGGGGTGGGAAAACTAGCATTCCTTTTAAATGGGGATATTGGGTTTTTTATATATAAGAGTTGCACAATCATGACACAACAGGCTGTTATCAGCACAATCTATTTTTAGCTTTGTACAGATTAACTACAGGCAGTCTAGAGTTCATGAGTTACTGGTAACATAAAATAATTTGTAAGAACAATCACTGTTTGTGAAAACTTAGCTAGGTGCAAAAGATTCACCCATCATAATGTGAAACTTTGAAATTGTGGAACACAATCATGACAATTTACCTCTGTACATAATATATGGAGTAGATGGATTTCATAGTGAGTTTTGAGTTATTTAGTGTTATTGATTTAAATTGTACCCAATAGAAGATATTACTCATCTAATTCTAACTTCACTGCCATTTGCACTGCTATCATAAAAACTACTAGGCAAAATACACAGCAGGAACAATCAAGGATCACAATCTGATTATCTGCCAGGTACACCAGTTTTCTTAGTCTTATTCTGTAAGATATCAACCTGTTTCATTGTTAAGGGCTATCTGGGTTTGGATCAGAATTCTGGCGGCCAATCATGCAATAACTGACTGTCAGGGTAGTATGTTCCTAAACCTAAAGATAGCAACTGAGTACTGTATGTTACTGTGTATAATCTGACTAAATAATACAAACAGAGCTGCTTTGAACCTACTCTGCAATTGGAGCTGAGCCTTTTGGAATTAGAGTTAGCCATTTTGTAGAATGACGGAAATATTGACATTTCAGGCAGTATTCTTACCGGTACCTTCACCAGTGTTAACCCAGCAGACTCTGTAAAGAGATCTTGGTTGTTATGTTTGGGAACATTAATATATGACTTACAGTACCTTGCTAGTTGTGTTGTTTGTTTTTTATGTTTTTTTTATAGCGTACAGTTTTGCAACACTATTGAACTATATGGATTAGTTGGTTTTGCATAACTGGCAGACCGCCTTTAGGAATAAGTTATTCCCCAGATATACTAGTAGTGAATCATTGTCTGGAAATACATCCCTAGAGCTATTCCTAAACCCAGCATGCAAGCTGGATTTGTCAACCAATCAAAAAGTATGGAAGGATGAAGCTGGCCTTGGGTCTGGGCTGGGATCTGGACTGCTACTGGGTCAGGGCTGTCCTCCACCGGAATGTTGATGGGCACCTCAATGAGACACCTCCAGTTGGCGATGATGCCCTCAGGATAGCAGAACATTTTTTCCAGTTTCTTCCTCTGCATTTCCCAGTAGTCATCTTTCTGGAATTCCTTTGTGAGCTCGTCATCAATCCGCCTCCTGGCAACCAAAAAGATGTTGCATTGAGATAACTTTATTCACCAAGTAGATGCAGAGGAATGCATAAATTATGCTTCATTTTACTTCTCGTTTTCACATCAATTTTGTGGTTCAATTGCGTTGTTTTAGGCTTGTACTTGATTACTCTCTCCGACAAATGCCTGGAAGCTGTTCATTTCTGGAATTTGTAATCACTCACTAATTTGTAATAGAGGTAAAAAAATTGGGTTACATTATGTTGCAAGTGGCCAGACAGACTCGGATGCTGATCATATAAATATGAATGTGTTTGAGTAAGAGTAAACCGAGCAGTGGTTTGTTAGGCTAGACCATCATGTGAAGTAGTTTGTTTTAGACCATTATGCATTTGCTTTGAAAATGTTATCTTTCTAGTTCCTGATGTAACATTAATGTATTTTTTTTAATTAAGTGAACACTGCAGAACAATAATTTTCACATTTATGACATAGCATCCCTTTGTTGCTTTTGTCAACTTAATGATACTCGAGACACTTTTTGAACCCCACCAGTACTTTATTCTGAGATAAATGAAATTACAGAATGTGCATGTATGATAGAAACTACATGGCACTTTGGTTGACTACAAGTGTTACATCAAACTTGTTATGGTTGACTACAAGTGTTACATCAAACTTGTTAATGTTAAGTGCTAAGTGAACTCAATCTGGAGATATGGGTGGAATATGTTTTGTCCCGCTGGTGATTTCAGTCAACCCTTTCCTTTTCCAGGTGATATTGTAGCTGGTACTTGCAGCTCGTAATATAACCTTATCTACTTTCTCACCGTTTAGTAGTTTTAAAAATCTATTTCTGGCAATGAGCATTTAGCAAATGCTGTTTGTGATAATCAATGTGACAACCATTGTGCATAACTTTTGAAGTAATGTGGAACCGTAGTTTGGGTATTGCCTGTTGTGGCTTTAACTTAAACCCACTTTGCTCCTAGGTCGTCAGAAATTTGTTGCCGTTTTTTATTTGATAACATCAGATGAAAAATTTGAATTTGTTGACTCTGTAGAATGACCGAAGCATGATTTAGTTTAAATAATGGATCATAGGTTCTAAGGGACTGATTTGATTCCATTTGTATATTTGAATGTTTCTGTGATGTATTGATGTAAGATAAGAACTAAAACGCTCATTTTTGTCTAAAAATTAACAAGTATATGGTAAATATGAAGATAACTTTAATGTACTCCTCGGATATAAAAAAGATATTGGAGTAATGCATTATCCATATATAAGTTACGGTAATGCAAAAGATAAACATGATCAATCCAGATCTTACACAGTCATAATGTCATCACCAGGTACATACCTTAACTATTACTTAAACTCATACTGAGTACAAGAATCTTAAACTAATGTTAATCCTCTGATGGGACCAAACCGATGGAATCAGTTACCTTTACTTGATGACACTTAGACAGGTTAACAGTGATGTGTTGGTGTGAAAGAAACACTGCATCATCAGGGACTAAAGTTAACTATGATAATCATTGATATCACCAAATATTAGCTTGTGTAGATAGATGATTATAATGATATACTGAATGCAATGCATGTTCCTGTGATGATGACAAACATTTGGACCTCTTCTGCAGACGATTTGTGGTGTTGGTGTGACATACAATCCATAGATCTTGAAAAAATGAATTCACATCAGCAGGGACAAATATTTTGGTAAATTGTTAATCAATCAATCTCACCAAGTATAAGAATATATATTAGATACTTCATTATTGTTATTATCTGATACATGTAGCATTAGCAAAGATTCAGCCTTCCTCCCAACACACTTGTAAAACGGGTGTGTAGATATAACACAGCAGACAGATGTTAAACAAGTAAATTCCTATTTGCATGAATGGATCTATTAAATGGTCCTATTTTTCTAAGTTACACATGTATTCTACTTAGCTTAGGTGTACTTTTTTAAACAACACTGCTAACATATTTTAGCTTTAAGTAAAAAAGTTCTCCCACACGATTTTAACAAAAGTTAACAACAAAATTATCTATAAACTTAGGTGTTTGCACATGTTTCTAATTTTGTTACTTGAAAAATTGTATTGTTCTTCTCCAAACAGCTGATGTAAGTTAGAAATATTGATAAACATAATTTCAGAACAGAGTTTGTGTAACCAATGAGAGAGTAGATTCTTGTCCGTCAAATATTTGTGCTTTTATGTTTTCATTTTGCATTTCTATGTTTTGACGGAGGTGGGTGGGGCTATGGGATCGGTCTATTCTTGAAGTGGACACATGATATACTATTATGCTCACTTCATGTTCTGCGTTTAACCCCCCAACAAGCCCAACGAGCAGGCTCAGGCCTAGGATTGTCTTTCAGCCACCCCTTGAATCCCTTGACCCCGGTACTCAGCTGAAGAGAAAAATCCAACGACAGCAATCCCTTCTCGAACGGTTCGCCTGCCTGGACGTTTCGGAACCACGTCTTGGTGACGTCGGGGACCATGCTAGGAGGGGCTGGGGGCTTGTGTTCCGCCTTGGGTGCCGGAATGGAGGCCGTGGAGTGGCAGGAGGCGCAGCACGAGATGAAGCTGTCCACAATGCCGTTGGTGCGTTCGAGATAGCCAAGGTAGGGGCGGCCCTCTAAAAAATCAAGTCAAAAAAGAACTTTGAACAACAAACAAATTGACATAAAATATGTCCCTAGGCTACTGTAGGATCGGAACAATACAAAAGTCAATTTATTCATTGTCACGAGTTGACCAGTTTTTTTTTCATAATAAGTTGAATCACATGCGTTGCCAAGCGATATATGTTTAGAACACAAATGTGACGCACTTGGGAGGAGTTTGAGTTCCTTTACTCTTGGGCTCGTCCAACTTTCAGCCGGTCTTTTGCCATAGCCGTGGTACATTTCCGGCGTGAGGTCGGGATCGTTCCCCCACTGCAGAGACATCGGCACCAGCCGCCGCCATTCGTCCTGCCCGGGATGGGCCTCGTTGGGCTGGTCCTTGTTATACATGAAAGATCCGAACAACCACCCTAATAAAAAAAAATGCTCCATCATAACTTATTGTTTAATTCATTTGTTCTATTTCTTTGTTTAGGACATTGAACATAGTTCCACAATCATACACATGCACACACATGCATGCACGCAAGCACACACACACACATTGAGTCAGATTTGACTGCCAAACATTTTGACCACGCCGAACACTAGCCAACCACAGCCGACCTTGCTCCCGACATACTCCTACCATGGTTGGCAGGAGTTCGGTAGTGTTCAGGGGAGGCCATATTTGGCTGTGTGTGACAGGGGCTTCAGACGTACTTATCTGAGACCTTGGGTCCCTGATCATGGTAAGAAGGTACTCGTAAGACGTACCTATCTTAGATCTTGGGTCCCTGACCATGACGTCTACCTGGATAAGTCGGAGTGGGTAAGGGTTGGGGCCCCTGTCGGTCGGTTCCATGGCTTTCTGCAGTTTTGTGCTCGCTTCTTTTTCGGACGCAGTCGGAGGAATGGGGGGATTCGGCATCCCGATCGCTGCCTCCCACACCTTGGCCCCTTTCAGGGCGGGGATGTCCCTTTCTGTCGCCTCGGTGAACAGGAGTTTGACCGCCACCGTGCCGGGTGGGAAATTGACGTTCTCAGTAAGCGTTGGATTCCCCGGATCTTTCCAGAACTGGCCAATAGTGTAGCCCCCGTAAGAGTTGTAGAAGCCCGCGGCCCAAGTTTGAATCTGAATAAAAGAGGGCAATCATTATTAATTAGGTGATGCTATAAAAATACACCTTACACTAATGACTGATAACGTGTGGTTGGTCCTACGTCTCATAACAAGTTCGAAGTTGTAGGACAAAGCTAACTCTTTTTTTCCAATATACATGTACTACTAGTATATTATATATGATTACATGCATTATTTGGCTGTCCTAAATATTTGCATATTGTAAATGCAATGCTGTTGTGTGGGTCCATTTTGTCTGCCCAATGACATACGGCATATCTGGTATGACATCGTTAGGTAAGAGAATGCCTTACCCATCGTCTGTCCGATGTAGCGAGGTATCCAGGTTCCGCAGGCCTCTCCATGGTTAAGCCATGGATAGGTTCCCGCCCAAAAAGTGTGGTGGCCAGCCATGGCGCGCTATACCAGGGGCGCACCTTGTTGTTCTGCACGCGGAAATCACACTCGATGTTCCCTTCGAAGCAGTAGTCGATGACAGCCTTCATATACTCCTCAGGCTTCGTCGTGAAGTCGACCCTCATAAAAGGTAGCTCCCTGTAGTCTTCCGCCGGCATGTTGGTTGGGAAGACAGTAGTTGGTTCGAACAACTCTCCGTGGTAGTTCGACGGCGGTTGGTTGTAGCTGGCCTTGAAGGCCTCCTCTCGAGCATTATGCTTCCAATGCTTCGGCATGGCTGACACCTTTCGGCGGTAACCGGCGGCTCCCACTACAGCCGCACCAGCTATTGCGCCCACTACCACACGGGACCATTTCATGGACAGCATTGTCAGAGTGCAGAAAAGTCTGCGTGTGTGCCCTGCGAAGTTGAGGAAGAAAATGTTAATATCTCTGTTGGGGCACACCCTTGACGGTTCACACCCAAATTCTTCCGCGACAGGACATAGTAAAAAAAAAAGGGACGAGAGGGTCCAGGTTTGAGTTCACATTGCGTGCCACCAAAAGGTATCCGCGCGGAAACTTGAATAGACAAAGATTTACTGTCGTAAGGGTCAGGAAGGTTATAACCACGCCTATGTTAGACAATTAAAGCCGTTTCGGGCATCTACGATCAATAGATAGATAAGGCTCAAACAATTTTGATAAAATATACCTAGAATGTCCGAGATGTGGGAATTTTTCATCAAATAGAAAATCATGGGGACAATCTTTGCAGATCATTAAGCAGGTTGGAAACAATAGAAGAGGTTTTAGTGTATAAATCAATCGATGTTTCAGATATAAGTCAAAATAATGAGCAACACATAGAGTTCTATATAATACTCAGCTATATCTCTTGAGATTGATCCCATCTATATATGTTACAACACTGGGTATGAAAATGTTCTACCTTCTCAGCAAAGTAAGAAGTCAGTCCCCCTTCAAGCGTCTGTAGGGCGGGAGTTCCAAACCTGACTCCCGAGTGGACTGTGCGCATGTGCGAGTAGCCTTGTGATCCCAAGGTCTTATCGTTTATGATTATTATCGCTACAAAGTGGCACTCCTTCACGGTGTACAATGGACGCGTCCTGGCGAAAATGCCAGCTCGGTTTATAGCTCCATTGAACATGCATAAATTGACAAGTATCTTGCACGTTATATTACATGGCATGGAAGATGCAGAACAGGGTCCTAAGGGATCACAGTAGCATTTAAAACTTTTACTTTACCCGTTGCAATTGTTGCGCAATAAACTTTGACTTGAAATTCATTTGCAAAGAAAGGAACAGCGTCGCGAATAGTCATCAATCAAAAGCTGCCACACCCAACTAAGGCACAGACCCGGGCCATGGACATGACAAGGCTTATCTTAGGGGATCGTTTAGAGAAGAAGGAGTGCACTGGCAGACTTTCAAGCTACATATAGCATCACAGCCCATATGTCAACTTGTCGTTTGGGAAACCCAGAGGTAGTAAAGTTTGGGTAGAAATCTTTACTGGCGTCAACGCCCATGGTTACCCTCAAGCACAGGACAGGTTTTTACTTAGAAAAACCAAAGAAACGAGAACCGTAACTACCTTGAGTTGAACAACAGTGATCCTGTGTCCACAAAACTGCTTTGTTTGTAGTAGAAGACGTTGAACCTTTACACTCAAAGGGTTCCTGCGAAAATGTTCAATCTACGCCAGGCAAACAACACTGTAGACGTCCTCGGGCGAGACTGTACTGTCTGGGAGCTCGCGTTTCTGATAGTTTTGTCACCGCGAAGCCCAACGGCAAGAAACACGCCCCTTAGAGTTGCTGTTCTTTTCGGCATTGCAACTGACCTGTGATAATTGGCCTATGGTGATTCGGAGTCGACCTTGAACCGATGTTTATTTCATGAGTGTATCTTCAGAAGCAATAGGCACACATCTCTACTCACGAAAGAGCCAATACTCCAAGTAAACCGGAATATATGACTTGATAACTTGTTTATTGTATATGCCTAACCTTAGACGGAATTGGTCACATTATCCCTTCAAATGTAAAGCTGTGCTTTTTTTGTGGTGATATTTCACCCAGAAAACTGTAAGCTGTGTTCTGTTTTTAAAAACATTTTGTGTAACACGGCATCAAAGCGATAGAATACATCTTTCCTAGCATTTCATGAAGTGTCTATATATGTATGGCCAATGTGTAACGCGCCAGCGTCTGTATAATTAGCCAGTATAACTGCCCTTCGGCATTACAGGTACGCGGCCCGGCGACAGCTGGTTGTATTACATCTAACCTTTGCCACATCTAACTGCAAGCGTTAAGACTTTAGTGAGCTTGTGCTTGGTGGCAATTAAAACCAAATAAAAAACTATACTTTACTCCTTTTAGATTGAAGTAAAGAGCAGGCAAGTGGAATTATGTACCTTTCCAGGCTAAAGCTAACAACATCATGGACACCATCACCGTTATATATAATATAGTTGTAATACTCGCAACCAAGCAACCATCGAAGCGGACATAAACTAACCAGGATGGATACTATTCTTTGACAGCCATTCAGAGTACACACACTGTCATACACACACACACACATGATTGCCGTGTCGACAAAATGAAAACTATGGTATAGAAATGACAGTGACTTCAAATGAGTTTTTATATTACAACCACCTGTATTCAAAATCCAACACAATACCGCATGATACTGGTACAGATTAGGGGAGTGTTTGATACATGTATATACCAGGTCACAGTCCAACTAGAATACAGACTGACATTTATGTAAAAACGGGGAGGGGGTATCAACAATGCCTAACGAAAAAAGAAATACCGGGAATCTCAGCCACACAACCTTACCCAGACAAGTAATGAAAAATGAATTTTTCTGTTTCTGAATATGTAACTCTTTCACAAACTTGACCCTACAAATCAAAGTACTTTATCCCACTTTCCGAAATATTTCTTAATATTCTGAAAATTACCAATTCCAATGTATTCGACTTTAAAAAGATTTTAACAAAACTTATACAACCATCTATTGATGCACCCCAATTCTTTTTTCTGAATATGTAAACCTTTCACAAACTTGGACACCTTTTTAACTTTCGTTTCGTTATCGTTCGTGTATTTCTTTTCTACTAAAACACCGTAACGTTGATGGGCATGGCGATGAGCTTCCTCCAGTTGGCGATGGTCTTCTCGGGGTTGGCAAACTTCTTGTCGAAGACCTTCTTCTGTGTTTTCCAGTACCTCGCGGCGAAGGTTTTGATCGACTCATCACGTGTCTGGACCCAGCCTTCGGTAGCTTGGTCGTCGATGCGTCCCCCTGTCCAAGAAAAAGAAATGGAATTACTTATGTCGAAGTGTTGACTGACGGCGCGGCCACATTCGTTGTAGGCCGTCCTGCGATTTTGAGGCGGTAGGATTTTCACGCAGGCTGTGACAAAAACTAGCCTGGGTTCCATCCTCCGTAATTATCACAGGCTCTCCCTTTAAGCTTGCTACCACGCCATGCAAGCGAAAAGGGACAGCTAGTGGTAACTGTACTACAGAAGATGGAACCCAGGCTAGGCAGAACCAACCGCAAAAAAGGATCTAAGGCAGCCTTTCCCGTAACAAGACAGCTGGATTTTGCTGGACACATGCACAACTTTTCAACATGAGAATGCCCTCAGTTTGCCATCTTAACTCTTACAGAAAAGTCATAGAAGACATCCATAACACTATACGTATCCTGTTCTACAAAGCAACTAGATAGGCCGACGTGACATAAATGTATCTATTACACTTCATTTTACGGGAGTGATGATAAAAAAACAGGAATAACGAATTTATTTGGAAAGATGATTGAGTATCTGTGGCTATTTCTTAAATGACTTGTAGGAAAATCAAGCTTACCTCCATCATCATCGAACGAGGTGACGGTGATCATCGCTTTTCGGTCGTCCAGTGCTTTTTGCCAGTACTCCTCCGCGTGGTTGGCGTAGTCCTTGGCGTACTTTGCTATCAGCCCATCGCGGGGAAGCGCATACCTCGACTTGGCCGGGTTCAGTCCTGGGTCCTCGTTCTCTGGATCCACGTTGGCCATCTCTTGGTACAGCGCCAGGCGGAATCCGGCCAGGAGCATGAACGGCATGAGTCCGACCTAGAGCATTGAAACAGTGCTATCATTATAGCAGATGATTTTACCTTTTATTCTATTCTAATGTTGTGGAAATGCTGTATATAAATAAGTTTACTTGTAATCAGCTCGTTACATGTAGTCCTATTCGTTCACTACGGCATTTCCGCATAACTGAACTCTACAATGAGTACACATTATAACCTGTCAATGCATAGCTTTTTAATCTGAACATTGAATTTAAACTTTGCTGTAGTATGCGAACAATCAGTGTATTTTATGTATTTATTGAATCCCGAATGTAAATGTTTACGTTGGCGCACTCCATGTGCAATTCAGGCTATTGACATGCCAAGCCAATAGAGATAAAGCTACATCTGATTCTGACCTTTGCGTACTCCGCCTGCTTCAGCAAGCCGATCACGCCGTCCAGACTATCGTTCCGCGTCGTTAAGCTGTCCAGCAGACGTTGTCGGTCGTTTTTATCGGCGAGATCGGCGCATCGCTTTGCATCTGCATAATATCCTTCGACAGCTTGTCTTGCAAGTCGTGCAGAACCCCGTTGACCTGTGCGATGACGTCTGCTGTCAGCGCTTGTTTCACCGCTCCCTCGATGTCGGGCATGACGGGGGCCACTTCCACGTCCGGGAAGGCGAGGGACCACAACCCACTGACAAGTGCTCTCCCTATTGGACCGGCCACGACGCCTGCAGCCGCTCCCGTCACATGGCCAGCGACTGCGATCAGACCTTCGGACAGACTTGATGCCGTATGAGCTACCTCTTCTTCCCTCTCGTCGTCCAAAAAGTCGGACAGCTTTTCCGTCTTTGATCCTGATGATCCCATCTGCATACAAACAAAATTTGAAACCCCAGATTACAATTTAAAGTTGGGTGAGCCAGTAACAAAGGCCCGATCACATATATAGTACGATGCACCAGGTCCTACAATATGCGGTGTTTTTTTCGTGACGATCTTGCCGTACGTCGTAGGTTTGAGAAAAAACAGGAGCAATTGACTTAAATCTTGAACTATTGCTATTAAATCTTCAACTATTGCTATTATATTGCTATTGTATTGACATCCAGCCTTGTTAGCTATAGGCCCACCCCAAAAAATTCGCTCCCCGCCAACCGTTTCGCCTCAATCCTACCACATACGGTGATATCGAAAAAATCATTACACTATATACATCATACGATGTATGAGACCGGGGCTTAAAAGTTAAGACTGGTGATTTCGGCAGAACAGTTTTGTTTTCTCCTGTGACCCTGGTAAGGTATAAATACTATGGCGTTGAGAAAGGAACGTGTACAACAAGCATGCCTGGGGCAAATACCAACTTGGCTAATTGTTACTACAGATAAGCATTGGTTGGTTTATGGCTATATTAAACATGCATACATAGTCAAATGTCATGCATGTTCTGTGCCATAGCTTGAAGGCTGGGGAAAATTATCATAGCCTTCACTCTACTAAATACAGCGTAGGGAAGAAAAGCGCCACTGTTGGCTATCAATCAACATACACATAAAAACAGGGTCATTGACACAAGGCTTAGCTTGGGGCGTACGTCTTTTTAGACAAAAAAAGGCCCATCGGGATGTTAGCGCATGTTTGGCCTCTCGGCTTGTAGACTTTCAATCTAGCACCACAGCCCATACGTCAACTTGGTGACCTTAAGCTACATTTCTATTAATGACGAAACTAACCCTGTTTGGGAAACACAAGGGTAGTGAAGTTTGGGTTGAAATCGTTAGTGGTGTCAACGCCCACCTTCAAATACAGGCCAGGTTGATTTTCACTTAGAAAAGTCAATGAAACGAGAACCTAACTACCTTGAGTTGAACAACAGTGATGCTGGCTCCACCAAACTGCTTTGTTTGTAGTTGACAAAGTTGAACCTTCAAACTCGAAGAGTTCCTGCGAAAACGTTCAATCTACACCAGGCCGACAAGACTCGTGGGCGTCCTCGGCGGGCCAGTAATGTGAGTGCTTGCAAGGTGTGTCGTCATTGGAATGCCTAACGGCAAGAAACACGCCCCTTAGAGTTGCTCTTCTTGTCGTCGTAAATGACCTAATATGATTGACCTATGGTGATTCGGAATCGACCCTGACCTGAGGGTTTATGCATGTGTGTATCCCCAACGGAATAGGCACACAAGAGAACCACTTTTCCAAGTAAACAGGGAAGTATGACTTTACACGAGGGAAAACAGACATTCTCCACTTTATTACTTTAAAAATTTTATTTGATAATACCGAATACTAGTACGTAAAACAAGTCTTATAAATATGACAAAGGACTTAAATGGCCATTTTCAACTCCGAGAAATTCCTAAAACGTCTTACTGTCCTACTGAGATGCTAAACATAAACTTTATAATAAGTGGTTTATTTCAGAGAAACAGCTTGCAGCCCGCGGGCTGAATTGTGTGTTCTTTACATGTACATACGAACTTGCCTATCACACATTTAACACAGTTAAAATGTACAACAATAAAAACGTCACTCAAGGAATCCATAACAATATTAAAATAAACCTATTGAAAAACAGGTGCATCTACTGCTACACGACAAACATACTAAGTATAGAATAAGTATGTGCCTTTAAAGTTATCGAAGGAATTAGACATATTTTGAAATATTACCCTATATGTACAATACATTGGTTGTCACGTGTCAATCACTGACTCACTCATTCTCAGTCCTGTAGCTGGAATATAACCGGGGCCTTCGGATGTCTGAGTTCTAAGAGCCTGCGATGTCCAAGTCTCCTGATATTTCGTTGGTCCATATATTGGCCTCAGGTGACCCTAGGTGCTGCTTGTACCGCATTTCTACACGGGTTTTATCAATCCTACTGTGGCAATGATGTGTATGCCCTTCGTTCGTCCCTTATATACAGCAGGTGCGCTCTGTCAGTGCTTGTCTCTAGGAATTGCTGTAAGAGTTCTATGAGTCCTACAGGGGCTCCGCATTAGTGGTGTCAACACTTTCTACGTCCACGATCTGTACCTGCTTCTTAATCAGTCACACACCTGTTGTATAGGCGGGATGAAGTAGCGGCTGCTGCTTGCGAATGCCTGCCGTATATAGGTTCACTGCACTGCACATCGGGAACCACTGGGTGTCCGCGATTCATCCTACTTTCTGCAGCAGTGCTGATGAGGTTTGCTGAGTTGGGTTCTGGAGACGTGTACAGGCTGGAGGATGCAGTTGTTGCTTCCTCCTCATCACCAGGAGCCACTGGGTATCCGCGAGTCAAACCGTCTGCAGAGCTGTGGATGTTTGCTGAGTTGTCGTTTGGAGAGGTATACATGCCGGAGGATGAGATTAGTGCTTGGGAATGCGTGTACATAGCTTCCATGCAGTGGTTCTCATTGTGCGGAACTGCTAGGTGTCCGTGATGCAGACTTTCTCCAGTAGTGTTGACATCCGACGACGCATGAAAGCCTGTTGTTACCTGTGAATGCCTGCTGTGTGTGGATCCCGTACACTGCTGAGCATTTTTCAGGACGGCTAGATGTTCGTGATTCAAACCCTCTTCACAAGGGCCCTGGTACGTTGACGTTAGGGTTGGTGCCGAAGGTTGGTTTTCATTCATGAAAGTCGGATGGTAGTAATGTAGAGCTAGTTCATCAGTGGTACCGTGGTAGATAATGTTCCCTATTGGTGGTACAATTTGATTGACAGCTGGGTGTCCGTGATTGACAGCTCCTGCAAAGGTGCCACTGTGAGATGAGTAAGCTAAGTTCACAAATAACATCGAAAAGAAGATTACAACTAGAAAGATAACATTTGCAAAACAAATGCATAATGTTTAGCTTCACTAACCTAACAATCTACTGCTCTGTGTATTCTTACTCAAACACATTCATGTATATAGTGACCAGCCCCTCTAACTCTGTTAGGCCACTTGCTACATAAATGGAACCCAACACCACAGGGTGTCTACTAGAGCACCAATTACCATGGTGACAGCCGTCTGGTCCCGGTCATTGACCTTATTTGTTTGGAGAAGAAGAAGAGGAAGGAACAGAGCAAAAATAATATGTTTTCCTTCGGTGAACGTAAACATAAAAACTCTTACATGGATTTATGGTGGTAAACTCTCAGTGTAAACTTAAGATGTTTAGACCTTTGACCTCTCTGCGTGGTACATGTAATATGTGACCTCTGTTAGATTGAGTTATTTTAGTTTTAATCAAGGTATGAAGCCATGTGTATTTTTCGTGATATGGTGTAACATGTATGACACGCTGTCACTGGTGATGTTAAGTTGTAATTTGTATCGTATTGGAAGAGGACTGCAGAACGAGTGCATTCTGTAGTGAGTGCATGTTTGTATTTTACTTCTGGGTTCCAAATAAACAAGCAAACAAACCCATGCTGGCTTCTTGGCGGTTGCGGCAAAGTTTGTACTTCATATTTATTCCAGCGAGACCGAAGATGAAGACTAAAGCCAGAAAGCTTCCTATCACTATGATGGGGATGTAGAAAACTGGAATTTCGCCATCCTCTCTTTCCCTCATGCCCATGGTGTTAGCAGACGACTCCGTAATGGCCTGTATAATTGTCGACATGCCGTTCTGGTAGGGTTCATCTGCTCTTAATTCGTTCCTTATTGGTTCTCGCCTGGAGGTAACTCCGAAACGTTTGATGAGAGACGTGGCGTTGTTCTGCAGTTGGCTCGCAGCCTCGTCTAGATCTGTAGGGACCATGGGAGTTTCTGTAGTCGGCTGGTGTGTCCCGCAACCCGTCAGAGCGTTGGACACGTCTGATAAAGACAGCTTGTTCAGTCCACTCGGACTGTGGCAGACAATTCTGGGCATATTTCTCAGTTTGCCGACAAGAAAGCAGGCTGAACACGACAGGCAACAGGCCTCCTTGTCTCCCCCCTTGCAGGCCTCTAAACACGCCATCTTATCAATCAGCCAGAAGAGGTGGCAATCACAGTGAAAGGGGTTTCCAAAGATCCAGGCAGTGCTCACCTGTGGCCACCCCAGTTCGTACTGGGAGAGAGAAGTTAACTTGTTGTAACTTACATCAAAGGTTTTCAGCTTCGGCAGATGCTCAATGACACTTCCCAGCTGTACGTACCGTAGTCGGTTTCCATTTACTTGATTTAGAAGAAGATACTCCAAATCTGGCAGAGTACACAAAGACATCCAGGAAAAAGTTTCAATGGAATTCATACCTGGGCCCAGCCACCGCAGTAGCGGTAACGAAGGCATATAGGATACATTTCTGATGTTGTTGTACCTGGCATGAAATTGTCCAGCGTTAGACGGTATGCCATCCGGAATAGTAGTAAGGTTTAGTTTATTACAGACAACCCACAGTGTCTCAAAATTCTTCTCCTGTTGTATCTGACATTTGGCTGTCAGACAAGAACACCCCGTCCACAGAGATCCCAGCGTAACGAACAGGAACGGTCCACTTACTTTCATGTCTAGTTTGCCCTCCGTGTCTGTTGGTCAGCAATGGAAACACACGTAGATGCTTCCGATGCCCTCGATTTAAATAGATGCTTGGATATACCTTTTAAAGTCTTACTGTCGGCCTGTTCGCATCGACCGTTTGGTACAGCAAGCTGCTATATGCGAAGGTCTTCGCCTGTCTGAAGCAGTGTCGTTTGCGATCGTGATGACCTGCGTCGTATTTATATATATTCATGTCCACGTACAAAGTTGGCATATGTATTACAGTTCTTTGGTGTAAGGCACAAGATCAGTTACTGTAAAAAAATAGATGCTTTTATTTTGTGCTTTTTATCAGCTTTACGACAAGTTTGGTGAGTTCTGTGATCTAGTCATGCCTACTAGTCTGTATCTTTTTGCACTTTTGCGGCTACATCACACATAATTCAATAACAGCCACAAGATCCATGAGAATATTATGTGGGCAGAAGGACAGACAATGTGATTTTCGCACATCTCATGGAGACATTGAATTTGACGCCTCCGCTTCAAGACCAATCTTAGTAGCATTATAAAAACATGATGTTTTCCGGATTGGTTCTCTGATTTCAATACGTGATGGTGTCTGGTGTTGTGTAACAAGTCTACAGCTTAGAATATACAAAAGGCTCAGCCATGGGGTGTAGACTGTCTTGTCGTTGTCATGGAAATCACTTTCTTATGGTAAAGCCAACAACAAGGGCAATCTTATACCCGTAAGGGTCGAGATGGGCGGGGGGAAATACAGAGACTGATGACGTCGCTGATGGACTGTTCCACTTTACAGGAGGGGTGTTCTTCCCATAACACAGGATGACATGTGCCAAGTCTTCCTATCACCATGAATCCTAATAAAAAGAGAAATAGACATACCATGAAGCACAGACGGCATTGTTTCTGTTGATCATTAGCTGCATACGATTCAATGGCATTGTTGTGCTGAATAGACATTCTTCGTCAGAATTTGTGGCAAGTTTACCCTAAGAAAGTGATCTCATTTAAAATACATGTAGTTCCCATTTCCATGGCAACGACATGACATATACATTGTCTGAGCCTATTCAAATTCTAAACTGTAAACTGGTTACACAACAGACGTACCATCACGTACTGTAATCATAGAACTCATCTGTAAAACTTCACGTTTTAAGAGACTTATTGAGATTGGTCTTAAGGCGGGGGCGTCAAAGTCAATTTTTTTATAGAGTGCTAGGGTGGGAGGGGCGGGCAAATTGTATCGTCAGTTCTTTTGCCAACGTATATCATTCGTATGGAGCTTGTCACTCTTATTTAATTTATTGTGTGATGTAGCCGCAAAAAGTGAGAAGACACATCAAATAATGCAGACTGGTTATGAAGCCCATTCGCTGTAAACCATTTGCCTCCATAAGTAATTAATCTTGTAGTAATGGTCATAATACGAACAGAATAAAAACTTTTATTTTTTCTGTTCCCATGCCTTGCACCAAAGGAATGTGGTACATATGCCAAAGTTGTACGTGAACTTGGAAATGTATGAATACCAGGAATACCATATGATTACTTAACACGCCGCTTCAGGCAGAAGACTGTTGCATATAGCTTAGGTCGCGGTTAAGAACGGTGGGTATGTAGTACATACATACTATGTACACACCTGCGATAAAACTTTAAAATGTACATTCTAGGCAACCAGTTGAAACGAAGTCATTGAAAACAACTGACCAACGGACACGGAGGACAAAGCGTTAGATATGAACGTAAGTGGACCGTTCCTGCTCCTTATGTTGGTATCTCTGTGGACGGGGTGTTCTTGTCTGTCAGCCGAATGTCGGATACAGAGGCAGAGGTACTCTGAGATACTGTGGGTTGATTGTAACTTTAAAAGCCTTACCACGATTCCTGATGACATACCGCCCCATGCTAAAAGATTTTGTGCCAAGTTCAACTTCATCAGAAACGTAACCTGTGTACCTTCTCTACCGCGACTGAGTTGGCTGGACCTAGGTATGAACGACATGGAATCGTTTTCCTGGATGTCTTTGCGTGCTCTACCGGTTTTGAGGGTCCTTTTTCTAAATGGAAACAGACTACGGTACGTGCAGTTGGATACCGTCATTGAGCATCTGCCGAAGCTGAAACATGTAGATCTAAGTTACAACAAGCTCACGTCTCTCTCTCAATACGAACTGGGGTGGCCACAGGTGAACTACGCCAGTATCAATGGCAATCCCTTTCACTGTGATTGCCACCTCTTCTGGCTGATTGAAAAGATGGCGTGTTTAGAAGCCTGTAAGGGGGGAAACGATAAGACATGTTGTCTGTCGTGTTCAGCCTGCTTTCTTGCCGGCAACCTGAAACAAACAGGCAGACCTGTATGCCACAGTCCGAGTGGACTGAACCGGCTACGCTTATCAGACATATCCAATATTCTGACTGGTTGTGGGACTCACCAGCCGACTACCCAAGCTGCCATGGCCCCCACAGATCTAGATGAAGCTGAGAGTCAACTGCAGAGCAATGCCACTTCACTCAATAAACGTTTCGGAAACAACTCCAGGCAAGACCCAACAGGGAAAGAATCAAGAGCAGATGAATCGTCCCAGAACGGCATGTCGACAATGGCACAGGCCATCACGGAGTCGCCTGCTAACACCATGGGCACGAGGAAAAGAAAAGATGTCAAACTTCAAGTTCTCTACATCACTCTCGTTGTGATAGGGAGCTTTCTGACTTTGACCTTCACCTTCTGTGGCGTCGCTGCTGTCAATCGCGCGCACTCAGCTGCCAATCAAATCACACCGCCAATAGTGGACCCTGTCTACCACAACACTGGTGATGAAGAAGATCTACATTACGTTGTGACGGACAAAACCCAAACTTCGGCACTAACCCTAACGTCGACACACCAGAGCGCCCGTGAAGAAGGTTTGAATCAAGAACATCTAACAGTCCGAGAGAGCGCTCAGCACTCCATGGTATCCACACACAACAGGCAGTCACAGGCAACAACTGAACCACCCCGCTTTCATGCGTCGTCAGATGTCAACACTACCAGAGAAGGTCTACATCACGAACACCAAGCAGTTCCGCACAGTGAGAACCACTGCACAGAAGCTATGTACAACCATCCCCAAGTACTACATGAATCCTCCAGCATGTATACTTCACCAAACGGCAACTCAGCAAACATCTACAGCTCTGCAGACGGTTTGACCCACGGAAACCCAGTGGCTCCTGGTGATGATGATGATGATGAACAAGCAGCAACTGCATCCTCCAGCCTGTACACTTCACCAGAACTCAACTCAGCAAACCTCAACAGCACTACTGCAGAAGGTATAACCAATGGCGGAGACCCAATGGTTCCTGATACCGATGAACAGTGCATTGAACCTATATACGATAGGAGTTCGCAACGGGCAGCCGCTACTTCATCCCGCCTGTACAACAGCTAGGTGTGCGACTGATTAAGGAGCAGGTACATACTGCGGACTTACAATGTAGACATAACTAATCCAGAGCCCCTGTAGGCCAACCTAGAACTCTTACAGCAAGTCCTATGGACAAGCATTGAGAGGTTCACTTCACTGTCTCAGTATGCATAATGTTTATCAATGTTGACTTAGTCAAGGCTTTTACTGAAATGTATATTTGGGGTAGGAGCTAGTAGAGGTGTCGTCATCTGTTTCCCTCCCCTTCCACTTGCCATGTGAAAAATTTTAATAAACTAAACTAAACTAGACAGGACGTAGCTGCTTAATGTATATACAGGGGACGGATGCAGGACATAAAGACATCATTGAGACAGTGTCATAGTAGGACTCACAAAACTCTTGTAGAAATGAAATACAAGCTGCGCCTATGGACAATATATAGACAGGGGACTTAGACTCCACACAGAACTAGATCATAGAACTCTTTCAGAGATTAGAATGTCCAGGCCCATTTATACATATGCAAGTCTACATAAACGTTTCTGTTGTATATACGGACTAGCATTGGTCGGTGTGAGCATTCAGTGTAGGGTTCTGAAGCAGATTTTAATGGGCGTTTTCAACACTTTGTGTATTTTACCACTAAAATTTGGAATATCTGTTTCTGCTGTCTTTTAAACATTGCATGACACATGCAGACATTATATTTTCGTCTTTGGCTAGCAAAATGTGTACTTAGCTGTAAAAGGGGAAGCAGGAATGATCTTGGGCGGGTTGTAACTGTAAAACAAAATCTCTATAAGGGCGTTTATGGAGAGATAGAAGGAGACTATATTCCGCATGTTTCATTGCGATTTTTATTTGCTATATTGAACAATCAATCCAAAATACATCAGACAATATACGTGGGCATTATTTTGCATAATGCATATAATATATCTTCTCTGGTGCCAGTCGCCGAGAAAATTGTTTCCAGGCCTCAGACCAATCTGGACAGAACTGTCCAGATTACTTTCCTGATTACAGTACGTGACCAGCATAGAAAATAGAAATGCCCAGGCAACAAATGCCCAGTTCGTCGGACTCGTTGCCATAGAAACGGAGTTCTTTGCAGTCCTACTGTCATAAGCAACATCTTTAGTGTTAAGCAACATTTTTACGGTCTTACACAACGCTACTACAGTCTTAAGCAACTTTCGCACGGTGTTAAGCAACATTCTTACATTCTTAAGCAACATTCTTATAGTCTTAAGCAATCTTAAGCAACATTCTTACAGTCTTAAGGAACTTTCTTACGGTCTTAACCAACATTCTTACAGTCTTAAGCATCTTTCTCACGGTCTTAAGGGACGTTTTTACAATCTTAAGAAACATTATTACAGTCTCAAGCAACATTTTTACAATCTTAAGCAATATTGTTACAGTTTTAATCAACGTTCTTACAGTCTTAAGCAACATTCTTACAGTCTTACGCAACGCTACTACAGTCTTAAGCAACATTGATACAGTCTTAAGCAACATTGATACAGTTTTAAGCAACATTCATACAGTCTTAAACAACATTCTTGCAGTTTTAAGCAACATATTACGTCAACCAATAGTCAGCACAGTCTAATTAATATCAAGCAAATACAACATAGCACGTCAGTATTGGCAACTATTATATAAATATTACTTACTTTCATCAGTATGTTTCCGCTACAAGTCAGGAAGTACACAATGTCATACTAATTTCTCACGTATTCTACCACAATACAATTACCATTTATGAGTATACATGGCTACGAAAAAGGAACCGATCAGACTAAGAACTAGAATCCTCCTTACAACTAACATAATCAAGTCACAGGCAGAACTTCGTTTTCATTGAGTCGAACTTGTCTAGTCTAATTGTCTTTGCTCTTTGTTCTCGACAACTTACACAACAGACACATCTGGGACTTAACAAGTTGCCGATTAGCGACCATGCCGGGGTACTTGTACCTCAACATTTAGTGTTACTATTTCTGAGAGTCCCACCGCAACACTGTGCTGCGATGTTTGGTTCGTCCATCGGTATCCGGTAAAGTCAGGGTATGCTTGTCCCTCCGCATTTCAGAACAAAGTCTGGAGTCCTACTTGTTCTAATAATGTCTAAGTCCTGTAATGTTTCGTTCGTCCATGGGTGTCCGGTAAAATCAGTTCGTGCTTGTGCTTCCGTATTTCTGTAAGTGTTTAAGTACTGTAAACCCTAAAGTGGTATCGTGCGTGTACCAATGATGTATAGGTGCTGTTACAGTAATTTCGTTCGTCCACTGTTACCCCGTGAGTAAAGCTGGAGTCACATTACCAACGGGGCCTGCTCGGCATGTTCCCCAGGTAGACGCCGGCCGGCGTCATGAAGCCGTGCGTGCGCCGTCTGTCAGGGTCACAATTAAATGTTCCTTTACGGCTCCCTGTCGGGGCCGGCGTTGAGGCGGCTTCTAATTAAAATTCATAAACTTTTGGTCCCCTTGAGGTTTCTGTCAGGGACCCGTCTGATGCCTGGTCAGTCTCCCGTCTTGACCCGTGCGGGGTGCAGTAGAGTGCCGACCGGCTCTTACAGTCCGGCCGGGCAGCTGTTGGGTCCCTGGCGGGGTCCAGGGGTGATCCTGGCGCGTCCCTGGCTGGATCCCGACGGGCTCCTGTCGTGTTTTTGAGCCGGTATATATATAAGCGCTGCTCGGCCTGTCACCGTTCACTTTTTTTCTTAATGTACGACACGTCACGTGAAGAGTAGACTGAAGTTGGCGATGCAGCGTTTAGTGCAACCTGCAGACAACCTGCAAGCCAGTCTGAGGTTGAGGTTGGCGACAGCGCGTCACCGTTACAACCTAGGTATTGTGGTATTGGTAGCTGAAGAAGAGAGGCAGGCCGAACTGGATTGTCGCAAAAGACGAGGGTGGGTTCGCCCCTGGTTAATGCACAGACCCGTGCATGGACAGTATGACTCACTGATGATGGAGCTATGTCGCGAATTCTGACGCACAAGTACATAGTGTAACACACACGTGGTGAACTGTGTGACGTAGTCTGAGGAAGGAGTTTATGATATGCCCCCTATAAACCCCTTTTCCTGACCACCTGATGCACTGATCAGCACCTGTGACGTCATAATCTTAGTCAGGTGCCTGTGCGGCCGCCTGATGGGTCCCGGGCAGTTAGCTTTCGGCGTCGTTTCGGCGTACCTTGCCGTACGGGGCAGAAGTGATTTTAAGTTTGTGTTAAAATCAATTCGGCGACCGCGCGGGCCCAAAAATAGGCCGGCAGCCGTCGGGAATCCCGCCAGTCTCCGTCCAGGTCCCGTACGGTAGTGCCAAAAAACAGCCCGAAAACGCGCCGAGCGGGCCCCTTTTTTAAATTGTGACCTAGGCTTAAATGGCTGTGCAATGCCCTCAGAATTGCTATACAATGAGTCCTAGACCGGCAAGGTACATGTATACACGTACCAATAATGTTTATGGCGTTCATGCTGATTGCTCTATGCGTCCAAGTCATGGTCTTCCCCCCTGTCCTTCAATCAGATTGTGCATGAGCCACACGCCGGTTGTACGAGTACATGCGGGATGTTGCTTGCAAAGGCTTGTGTGTATAAGCGCTGCTGTTTGCTGAATTTCCTTCAGGCGGCGGTGTATACAGGCCACACGGTGCGGCTGTTGCAGAGGGCCTACTGTGGCCGTACCCAGATCCCGTGCAGTGCTGGTCACCATCTGGAGCAGCTAGATGCTCGTGATCGACCCCTCCTGCCGAAGTGCTGCTGTTGGGTATTGTTGCGGAGATCTGCTGCAAAGGGATGGAGGGACCCATGTTGACTTCTTGACGACGATTGCGGACCCTTATCAGAAGTAGCCGAACGAAGAAGGAGATGGACATCAAAGTCAGCGCGCTTACACACACTAAGATGGAGATGTAAACAATAATCGAATGTTCTCGGTTCTTCGAGCCTGTGGAACTAGGAGAAGACTGCGAGATGCCGGTTTTTGTAGCGTGTGTTGGTACGGTTGCCAAGCTGTTCTTGTTGTGGGATGCCTTTGTGGTGCGGGCTGCTGTCCGTGGTAGGATTGGTGTGGTGTTGCGGTACGAATCATTGGTGAAGAGATCGAGAGTGTCCTTCTCAACGGTGTGCAGTTTGGACTTTGCTTTTTCGGTATCCATCTTGACTGGCGCGGTAGCAGCAGCAGTATGAGCTCTTGTGGTAGGCTGTACTAGTTCTTTGGTGATAGAAGTGTCCATCCCAGGGCTTTGCAGTGTGCGTTGAGCTTCTGTTGAAGTTGTAGCTCTTGTCGTATGATGTTCTTCTGTAGTCGTAGCTGTTGCCATAGACCTTTGACGTTCACATTTCACCAGGTGGGTAGACCCGTTTACTGACGGGAGCTGGCTTACTTCGTCTGGGCGCTTGCAGTAAAGATCTTCACGCTTTCGACCCGAGACGAAGAAGCAGATTGAACATGACGAACAGCGGTCGTCGACTCCTCTCTCTGCGCACGTTTTGTAGTTCAGACCGTAGAAGAGGCAGTCACATGGAGCGGGGTTTTCCGTGATTAATATCGAGGTGACTTGTGGCCACCCTAGCTCATATAGAGAACAGGACACGAGTTTGTTTTCGGCAAGATATACATGCCTCAGCTTTGGGAGATACTCAATGACGGTGTCCAGCCTCACATACTGAAGCCGGTTGCGACACATGTAGAGAACCCCCAAAGCAGGCAGATTGCACAGAGATTCCCAGACCACAATCTCAATGGAGTTGTCGCTGAGATCCAGTGAATACAGCTGGGGAAGGGGTGGCACGGCAGTCACAGTTCTGATGGCATTGTACACGAGGTCCACCCGGTCAGCTGTCGGCGGTATGTCGTGAGGGATTGTAGTGAGACCCAGGTACTTACAATCGACAGTTGTGCTAGAAAATGGCAGCTCCCGCTTCTTGATTTTACACCCAGTCGGGAGGCAGTCGGTACGTCCTGCCCAAAGAGATCCCAAAGCAAGGAGCAAACATAATGTACCTACTTTCATGTTTACGGCGAGGTCACAGTCATTCGTCTTAGGTTGTCGTCGTTCGGTTTTCAAGCAGGCTGTGACAGAACCAACCGCCGACAAGGATCTAAGACAGCCTATGCAGCAACAAGACAGCTGAACTACTAGTATGTAAACCACATGCACGACGAACCCAGGATCTACCCCATCAATCGTACGACGATTGTACGACAAATGTGTCCAGGCTCTTTGTCAGAGCATGTACATAGGTTGGTTGGTTGCCACTGTCTTTACGATCTTGCTGCCGACGTGAGGAGTGAGATCATGCGCATCCACGGTGCCCAGCCACGTGAGCTGTGTGTCCTGTATCTGGTGTGGAGATGATGCTGTACCTCATGACGATTACGGAATAGATTGTCTTCTCAGCAAGGCCTCGAGGGATAGAATACATGTCATTTGTAGTGCTAGCTGATGCATGATGTACGAACTGTTCAATAAACTGGTGGACGTACCAACTACTAATAGTATCTAATACAAGCTCAGAAAAGAACAAGAAATAGTCATGCCTTCAAGCGATTGCAGGAAAGTTTGTACTTCATCTGAAGTCGGACGATCCAGACTATGGACGTTACAGTTAGGGCGCTTTGAACTATTACAATGGGGATGTAGAAAGCTGAAATTCCATGACTCCCTCCGCCCATGGAACTAAAAATGGCGGTATGGGTGGCATTGGTTGGTATGGCTGTAGAGCTGGCATTGGTTTTTGACGCTTCTATGTTTGCTTTCCTCCAAGGTTGGGTATGTGTATTTTCTGCAACAATGTCAAAAGTGCCATTCTCGGGGCCATGCAGTTGGCTTGTAGCCTTGTTGATAATAGGCATGACTGAAGGTGTGACTGCAGTGGTAAGTTTTGCAGTGGATCCACAATACGTCATCTGGTTAGACACTTCCGACAAATGGAGCTGGCGAAGCTGGCTCGGAAGATCGCAGGCAAGGACTCCGACCTTTTGGTTGCTAGCAAGGAAGCAGGCTGAACACGACAGGCAACAGGCCTCCTCTTCTTCCCCCTTACAGGCTTCTAAACACGCCATCTTGTCAAACAGCCAGAAGAGGTCGCAGTCACAGTGAAAGGGGTTCCCCATGATCGAAGCAGTAGTCACCTGTGGCCACCCCAGTTCGTACTGAGAGAGAGACGTGAGCTTGTTGTAACTTACATCAACAGATTTCAGCTTCGGCAGATAATCAATGACGCTGTCCAGTTTGACCTGCTGCAGACGGTTTCCTCTCAAAAAGAGGTTTACCAAAGCCGGTACACCGCGCAAACAGTCCCAGCACAAAGATTCTATGTAGTTCATCCCCAGGTCTAGTGTATAGAGTTGCGGGAGTTGGGGCAGGTGTGTAATGTTATGGAGTTTATTGAACAAGGCGATGAGTCGTGCAGCGTCGGATGGTATGTCGTCAGGTAGCGCCGTGAGGCCCAGGCGATAACATTCAACTACTGTTCCAATATACGTCAGTTTCTGAACTGCACATTTCACACCTGCGTTGTCGAAGTGACGCGGCGTTGTGTGATTCAGACAGACGCATGTAGGCCGCAAAGATCCCAAAGCAACGAGGAAAAACAACCCACTTACATGTACTTTCATGGTGACGTAACAGCAAAACTGGGTTGCAACTCCGATAAAAAGGTCTCACAAGAATGTTTCGGCTGTCCGTATTGTAGAGCAGTTTTCCATCACATCATGCACCAAATTCAAAAACACTAGATAAGTCACTAGATAACAAAGAAAGGTTCTGTTTTTTCCTCCCTGCTCTCCTTTAAGACATATGTCCTTGACATCTCACCCTCAGACCAATCTTAACAAAAGTCCTGAATTCGAAGTAGTCCAGATCTCTAACTTCGTATACGGGAGAATGACTTGCCAGTTAGTTTGCTTTCGCCCGCGCAGGAAATGTTGCCGTTACGTTTGTGAAAAGGGTGCATGTAACTATAGCAACATGTCTACTTATAAACCACTTAATATACTTAATGATGTCTATCTCTATAGTGAGGATACCCTTACTGTACTTGGTGGCAACGAGGTCCACTTTCAGATGGTTCCTGAAAAAACGAATTTGTGAACACCTCAATCCTGGGTTGATAACTCTGGTACTTGAAATCATGACCATTTCTTCTTTTCTAAGCTGGTTTTAGGTACTTAGTAGTCAGTGTCTGCCCTGACCCTTTTACCTGCATAAAGGGACAACTTTTTCCTGCACAAACTAAGAGGTATTTATAGACAGACTCCTTAGCTTATCCCATGGAATAATGCATGAAATTATCGGACCATGAAACCAGACAATCTGGTACAAAATCCTTGAGCTGGCCTCGATAAGATTGATTTTGTTATTAGGCCACAGCAAGTAAATTTTATGGATGACATCCTCGCGCTCATTAATTTTCGCCTGATTTCAGAAAAAAAAACAAGAAATTTTTTTGCCCTGCGACGGTGGTCAACATGTCAAAAAAAGGCAAATATGTCATGAACGTCCATCTGCAAGACAAGGCTCTGATTTATTCTTTTATTTTTACTTTGATACAATGTTGTACTTTATTCATTTTATATGTGATGTTGCCACTGAATCAAAACCATTTGTACAATAATTGAAAATTTTATTTAGTCACTTCTTTTTTCAAAGTTGTTTCAGAGACAAATCGGTGTTGTAACAGTTGGCACAATATAGGTAGAGTATCGCTTCCAGACAGTTCGGTTTATGAGTCACTCTGTCAGTGATTGAGCCCTGTGTTCTGCCTGGTAGCCAGTCTCTAAACTCAGAGACCACCAGGGATCCAGCAAACATGAGGCGCAATTCCTCGTGTTTGATGGCAAGTGTTGACAGTCCAGGGTGTTCCATTACAAATGAATACCCAGTGTAGTATCTACCCTGAAGATGGTACAGCAAGCTCTTTTTCTTGTTCTATTTAATAAAGACACATCTGCAAGGACAGGTAATACTGTTGAATACAGCGACAGAAGACCTGTTGGGTATGATATCATGTTTTACCGCCTAAATTCTTGTTCAACGAGGTTTACGATCTCAAAATCTGAAAATGTAGGAATCTTGTTTTTTTTGGCCTGCCTTGTTTTTTTTTCGCCCTCTCGCATTAATTTTGGAGTCTCCGGAGGATGTCATCCATAAAATTTACTTGCTATGGCCTTACAAAAGAGGGCTATTTTTCGCTAGTTGTTCGTCTTAGGATTTTCTTCTATTTTCACACCACAAAACCTTTCCCCATCAACACCCACTAACTTTAAAGATATTGTTTTATTCAAATTGCAGAAGTTTACTCATTTTATCAGTGGTATCAGAGTGGGCTGGAATACTTGCTGGACATTCTTCAATAAATTTGACAATAGAGAGCATTATCTAAAATTACATCACATGTAAAATAATTGTACGTATATGGGTGGCTGAGCTGTGGGTTTGTATATCTGTTTGTTCAGACAGTTTTAGACAGCATGTGGGTGGGGGGAAAATTGTCAGGGCATAAGACATGAGTTCAAAGGTCTCAGAATCTGGCTGGGAGCTATAAAACATAGAGGGGGTTCAGGAAGCCGAGGATTGTGTACTTCCTGGATGTCTGAAATCTCTGATTTCTTCTTGTATATGTCAAATTTACGGAGGCATACAAATATTTCACTGCTTCAGTTCACTTTAATCGCTTTTCTTGAACAACGTTTCATCAAAATATCCCAAAATACACAAAATAGTTTATTTATACACTATACATGTATAATACACAAAATAGTGCCTTTATTTAATGTTTAAAGTTTTAAAAAGTGTGTCTTTTTTACACACTGTGTGTGTGTATTCATGATTGTGCTGGGTCCAACAAACCTAAGTCATTTTGCAAGTCTCAAGGCTAACTCCTCTGTGTAATTCTAAAAGATTGTCACAGAAGCTGAGACCTATATAGAGTGGTTGATATCTTTCCAAGGCACATACACTTTGCATGCAGTGAGCACGATGTCATTTTGTATCTCTGGATATAGATCTGTGGATGTTTCTCCTAGGCACATATCCAGTAGAGAAGACCCTGTACAGTACTGTAGAATGAATCTCACAAGAGTTCCTCGTGTAGTTCCTTGTGGAAGCTTTTCTATCCAACACTTCCAGGGCAAGTTTACTACATTTGTTACGGTTGGGTTCCTTGGGTAATTCTGACATAGTCCTGAAAATTAATCCCTGCATATATATACTTCTGAAAATGTTACGTAAGCAAGGTGAGATTCTTTACTGGTTGTAAAAAAGAAAATCCCAATATCCTAATCCCAAATAGTTGTGTAGTTCTTTGATGCTGTCTTTTTCTTCAAAGGAGAAAGGCCAGCACAGTTTGTACATGCCTCTCACGGTTGGGTTCTCTGTGTAATTTTAACAAAGTCCTGAAAACTGATCCCTGTGTAAAGCCGTGGATGTTTCTCTAAAGTTCGTATCCAGTGTAGCGATGCCCTCTCCTCCTCCTGCGTGATGTTCAGGTTGTTGTACATCAGCTGGAGTCCATCGACGTGGGACATCTCGGTTGTCTGGTTGGTCTGCGCGTATGCTCGTGACAGGACCAGCGCGGCTCGCGCTGTGCCGTTAGCCCGGATCTGGTCTGCCTGGTTCAGGATGCTCTGCCTCATGGCTTCTGTCACCTTCCTTGTCACGCGGTTGTCCTGGAGATAAGAGGTTGTCATGGTGACTTGCATTGTCATAGCAACAAATGATATTGAAGATTCCCACAAGGAAAATTGTGATGATAATTAGCACAGATTAATTTCAGATGTTCAAATTTGGTGACTTCCTGACTCCTTAAACATTTTAATGGCCACTTTTTGTGGGATCTCCCAAATTTTCCTCTGTAAATATTATGAAAGTGATGGGCAAAAAAAAGAAGATATAGAAAATATAGAAAAAATAGAAAATATTGCCATTGAGGGTGCCTACATTGTACCATAAATTGTACAAGTTTTTGCCAGTTGAAAGTAAGACAGACCAACATTGGCAAAGAAGCAAGCAAGACACAAATTTTCAAAAATTTCAATATACAGTGTAGGACTGGTGTCCAGTTTTTATAACAAGCATTTAGCAAAAGGCACATGTGACATATTGTTAAAGTCTTTGATAACATCAGAAATAAGATACATTTTTAGAGTGCATTTTTTAAGTCTGTCAGCATCAGCCTAACACCCCCCCATTCTCACCTGGATGAACTGCTCCTTTTCTGCATCTATCTGTAAGGTCAGTGCTGTCATGGACAGTTCCACTATCTGTGCGGGGAGGGTGACGGAGAGCAGCTGGAAGTAGCGCACGTCGGTGTGGTAGCCCATGTCACAGTCAGGAGGGGGACGGCAGAAGGCAGGCTGGGTGGTGTTGTCTCCTGTACAGCAGTCACCTACAGGCAGGGGTAAGAAGAACTTAAATTGCGCGACCATTCTAGCAGGTACAATGTACTGTTATTGTTATTGGGTGGGCTAACTACTCTCTCTTGGCAGCCAGGGGCTGAATTGTGAGGGGCTTACATTGGTGAGGGCGGCCCCCGGGGGCTAAATCAAATGGGTCTGTAATAGCAGCTATTCAGCGCTCTAGTGAGCTCAATACGACACAGTAATTGCCCAAGGTGTGGCATTTAAGAGCTGTAAGGTTTGATCACTCACACCGGGAAGGATCCCTACTCTTTTTGATATGTGTGGTGGGTTCTTTAACATGCTTGAGGTGTGGCTCTCCTCAGACACGGGACCTTTATTTAGCATCCTACAAGGTGCAGTCATGTGGGAGAGAAAGAAAGGCAGAGAAACAAACAAATAGGCTGACCTAAATGAACCTGAAAATGATTTTATAAACCTCAAGCCACTTCATTTCCTTGGTTATCTGACCTCTTGCCCTCCTGTCGAGTGGCCTGTTATTCTCCTGTCATGTGGCCTGATGCAATATCAACTTACTTTGTGCACACTGCATACATACATGTACAAAGTCCTACTTCCCAGTGAGCCAATCAAAACAATACGTCTGTCCCAAAAAGTAATTAGACCATTCCATACCACATGTGTACCTCAGGGTTGAGAACCTACCCTGTAGCCTGTCTCGTAGTGCCTGGTGGAACGCTGCCTCAATCTCTGGCCTGCTGCTCATGAAGTTTTCTGTGCTGTACAAGGTTGCTGTCTCCTTGATGGTGCTGTACGCAACCCGGTACAGCACAGGCTTGTAGTCAAGGTCAAACTTGTCATGCAGCAGGCCAACCTCATCTTTCCTGTAGAGCATAAAACATACATGTGAGACCTGTCTTTCTAATGGTGTATCAAGGACATATGTGAGACCTCGTCTTTCCTGTGGAGTATAAAACATATATGTGAGACATGGTTGTCTCTGTTCTAAATCATTTTCATTATGACCTTGAAACTGTGCAAGGCTTTTTTGTTTTAGAGTAGGTAGTTTTTCATTTAAGAAAAGATTTAGACAGGTTACACTAGTCTTAAACTTCTACAAAAAGCATAAAATGTATTATACCATTCTACATAGAAGACTGACATGGTTGTCTCTTTTGTGTATGGCCTTGATTTTGTAACAAATGAGAACAAAAAGGTGAAAGGTCAAAGGTCCTGACCTGAGGAAATGCTGGAAGGAGCAGTTGATGATGACCTCCAGCAGGTCAGAGGTGAAGATGGCAAGGTCGTTCAGCTGCACCATGTGTGCCCCCCGCGGGAACAGCTTGAACTCGAAGTCCGGTCCGATCGCGTAGCTACCTGTACCGTACACCATTTTTGTGTTCACCACACCGGTAGACCTCTGTTTCTTCAAGCCATACTGATAAAAAAATTGAAAAATATTTTAGTTTACTCCTTTTCATTCATGGACTACTAATTAGGATCTAAAAACTTTTATGGCCCTATGATATTATGCGACTTTTGTTTCTTGAGCAAGAAAGATGAAGTAAAAACATACGTTTTACTCATTTTCATTTAACAAACACACAAAAAAGTACCCGACTTTCATATACTCTTCTTTAGGCCACAGCAAGTAAATTTTATGGATGACATCCTCGCGCGCATTGATTTTCGCCTGTTTTTAGAAAAAAAAACAAGAAATTTTGTTGCCCTGCGACGGTGGTCAACATGCCAAAAAAGGGCAAATATGTCATGAACGTCCATCTGCAAGACAAGGCTCTGATTTATTCTTTTATTTTTACTTTGATACAATGTTGTATTTTATTCATTTTATATGTGATGTTGCCACTGAATCAAAACCATTTGTACAATAATTGAAAATTTTATTTAGTCACTTCTTTTTTCAAAGTTGTTTCAGAGACAAATCGGTGTTGTAACAGTTGGCACAATATAGGTAGAGTATGGCTTCCAGACAGTTCGGTTTATGAGTCACTCTGTCAGTGATTGAGCCCTGTTTCTGCCTGATAGCCAGTCTCTAAACTCAGAGACCACCAGGGATCCAGCAAACTTGAGGCGCAATTCCTCGTGTTTGATGGCAAGTGTTGACAGTCCAGGGTGTTCCATTACAAATGAATACCCAGTGTAGTATCTACCTTGAACATGGTACAGCAAGCTCTTTTTTTTGTTCTATTTAATAAAGACACATCTGCAAGGACAGGTAATACTGTTGAATACAGCGACAGAAGACCCGTTGGGTATGATATCATGTTTTACCGCCTAAATTCTTGTTCAACGAGGTTTACGATCTAAAAATCTAAAAATGTAGGAATCTTGTTTTTTTTGGCCTGCCTTGTTTTTTTTTCGCCCTCTCGCATTAATTTTGGAGTCTCCGGAGGATGTCATCCATAAAATTTACATGCTATGGCCTTATGATATACTGGTGAACAAGAAGTAAAAACATTCCTTTCCCTCATTTTGGTTTAAACATATAAAGCCACACAATATTGATTTTATGACTGTAAACTGTGCACCTATTTCATCTGTTTTTTGAAGAGGAAAATAAAACAAAATCTCAACCACTTCAAGCAGTGCAGAAAAGAAACTCAACAATGCTCTCATCCAGGTGGGACAGAATACATGGAATTAAAACAGAATATTTCTTCCTTACATGGTTTATAAGTAGTCCATTAGCTAGAATACTTAAAACAGAATAACAGATTTCGGATTTACATGGTTAGTAAGTAGTCCATGCAGTGCTGATTTTTGTCTGTCAAATATGACGGATTGGGCAAAGCTTTGTCCATCATGAGCCACAAAATTCCGTCAAATCACAGGAAGAGAGATGCAAGCTAGACCACTGAGTCCATGAGATAGAACAGTTAAAACAGAAGAACAGATTTCTTCCTTACATGGTAATAGTCCACATATGAGAAGCTGGGTGGCAGCAGTCCCACCAGCAGTAGAGCGCACAGCCCCACAAACAGGCTGATCAGCAGAGTCTGTATGCTCAGTCCCACCCACCCTACACGGCGGGACAGCCATGGAAATCTTGCCACAGGGCCGTCAGGCTGGTCGGGTTGCCGTGACGATGCAACTTCCGTGGCCAAGTCTACGGAAGTGATCTGGGGCTCTGTCTGGGGGGCGTTTTCTGGAAGGTCTGTTCTGCGAGCTGAGAAGAAAAATAAGGTTTTCATGACAAGAAATAATGTACAAATATAAGGAAAGGAAAGTGATTTCATTTCAGTTTACATGAAGCTCACTTAAGACCTCATCTTCCACTAGTGGTGAGAAGAGAAGACAGACCCTATCTGTATCAAATCATTCTTTATCTGTATACTATATAGCCAGTATAACTGCCCTTTGGCATAACACACTGGCTTAAGCTATGTATAGTACTTCCAGGTCCATTGTACCAAGAAAATTCCCGCAACTTGCACATGGGATCACATATCAGTTTTCTTGTTGTTGGATCCAAATTCTTAACTTTAAACCATGAATCTTCCTTGTTGTTTGACTGATAGGACTTCATGTGGTGAAAGCATCACTCTAAGTTACTTAGTATATACTTATTTAGACTTAGGTGCTCCCGTTTTGTCCGACAGTGACCGACACATGAGGCAATCAGAGCAGTCCAGCAAGTTCCATCACTCTAACTACATGTACATATTAGTTATTTCACTATTTTCACACAAGATAGAGAAGTTAAGTGCTGATGTTAGAAATAACACGAGGGCAACTGATGTTATACTGTCTTGTATTTCCCAACCTTACCTGTAAACACTAACAGCATCACAAGAAGGCATGCAAGAGACAGAGGGCTGGTCACACAGGGGGTTAGGGAAGGTGAGGCCATTCAGTTAAAGATGCTTTACAAGACAACAACCATGGTAGTGAAAGGGATAGAACTTGGGTGTGCAAATTGTTACCAGTAGTAATTTTGTAAAGTACAAAATGTTAGGCAAAGCCAAGGACTAAATAGGCTGCGAAGCTGTACAGTAGCAAACAGAATCAGTAACTCATAGCTACCAAGTCTTAACTGCAAAGCTGAATTCAGGCACTTAAGCTATTGTTGGCTTCATACACTAATGTCTTCCCATGTCTTTTCCCTTAACATTAAAAAAATGTAGCTCCTAAAATATCAAGGAGACTTAAATCAAGACTATCAAAGCTTGCAATTTTCATGGGAAGTTGCATGTCAAAATATTTTCATCAAGCTACATGTGTAGAGATGGCAGCCAAAAATTATTGGTTTCCACATCATTTTCTTTTACTACTGCAGATACAAAGATCTAAGTTTCCCATCTGTGGTTGATGATTTGTGAACAAACTAATATCTTATATAATATGATATAAATTTCTTATGAGATAAATGTCCTCAACATGTTTTTGTGGTTGGGAGGCCTTGTTTGTTTATCTCTGCATGTTGCCCAGCAACGTGTATTTACCTGACACAGCAGTGGATATGGTTGGTCCAAAGCTGGTTTCCATGACAACCTGACTGGGACGGACTCCCATGAGCCTCCATGTCTCTAAAGGTTCGTCTGTGCAGGAGGGGTGGGGAGGAAGGGGAGGGGGAGGAGACCAGTCCACAACCATTAGTAAGAAAACAAAGGGTGCACCACGATAGCAAACACAACACCAATAGTTTTGTTGCTACACCTTCAAGTATGTATTAGAAGAAAAGCTCTGATCTGTACTGGTGGCGTACAAATTACACTACTACAATGTAGACTTCTTCCAACATAGGGAAAAGTCACGAATTTCCAGAGCAATACACATTCTTGTTCCATGTGTTTTTATAGTTTTATGGACTAGCAGAAGTGCTTGTGAGATCACTTCATAACAACAAAAATAACAACAAACAAACAAACAAAGCAGTACCTCCTTGCGCCATGACTGCCTCGTAGGAGGGGAGAACGTCGTGATACGAAGGAGGCTGGTCACTATTTGAAGGAGCTGCATCGTCTTCTGTGGCACCTTGAGAAAACGTATGTGAAATAAGATGTCTTAAAAAACAAATTTTAATGTTAATTGGTCCTATCTGCTTCTTCTTATATCTTTTAGCCAATCTCTGTTCAAGTGTGACTGTAACATCTCATCAGCTTTGATGGCAACTGACAGTTTACGTCTGTGAAGGTTTTTTTTGGTATGTTTTCTGGATTTGTTTGATACATTCATAGTATATATACAATCATTAAGGATGGTGGATACTTTGTGTCTGTTTTTTAAAGCAGCTGCCCACCTCAGTACCAGCCACTGTCACTATAGGTATAGGTCTTTTTTTCACTATGTGGTCCCCACCTCAGTACCTGAGCTATATATGTCCTGGGCTAGCTTTCAGGTTTTGCCAACACCTTCGAGTGGGTCTTTCATGCTTCAATTTAGTTTTGTTGGACGAATGGTGACAATCAAAAAGGGATGACAAAATTGCAACAACACCACTACAACCAACAACACTAATACAACATTATTTGTCTTATGCCAATAAAATTGTCTTATTTCTTGTGTATGAAACTTTTGTGTGCCCAGGGACACCTGAAAAACAGATCACAGGTCTGAGTGTGATCTACAGATATAACGAATAAATGAAAAAAATGAAACAAATGAAAACCAACAACACCACTACAACCTACAACAGCAACAACCACACAACAACCAACTACAAGTGTGCAAGAACAAAAACACCACATATAACCAGAAGCCTATCCCGGCCCTATGCTAACCTGAGACTGTGACCAGGCTGACACTAGCTGCTGTACCAGGGCGCAGTTCCTGTCTCAGGGGGGCCAGCTGGGTCAGGGGCAGAGTTTGATAATCTGGAGGGGACAGGGGGGCTAACCTACGCGGCGATAGGGGGATCTCTACATCAGCTAGATCCTCCAGGGGGATGTTCCCCAGGGGGGTGGATCGGCCGGAGCCGGGGAGGCTGGAGGGGGGACGGAGGGGGAGGGGGGTGAACAGACGCTCTGGTTGGTCCTCTTCTGTGGGTCGGAGGTCAGGAGCTTGTAGGGAGGAAATGAAGAAAAAAATTGTCACAATGCAGCTGAGATCTCTGTTTACTGGTGCCTTGGCTGCGGTGGTGGGGTGGGGGGTTGGGGGAATCTTATAGACGAATTGAAGATTTAGATTGATTTAAGATGATGTCTCTACATGCATCTGTCGATGAAGGTTAGACATCCAAGTAGAACATATGTAATACTAATACAAAATAAATGTAGTAACTGGATAAATTCTCCGAAGAGTATAAATATAATGGGCACAGACATTAAAGAACATCTTTCATAAAAGATTGACATTGTATATTAGCATTACATGGAAAACCATACCAAGAAAAATTGCTACATTGCTTAGATTGTAAAGAATCAAGTTCATTTTGAACAAAAAAAGAAAATAGATGCCAGTTGAAAGGTCAAAGGTAAGTCTGACAGGACACTTCTTACCTTGTCTGCTGTCCTCGTTAGCTGGAGTCATAAATGAAGTTTCCTCCTCGCTAGCCTCCCCATCCTCCACCTGGATTGTTACTGGACCTTCCCTGGTCTCCATGGAGATGCCTTCGTCTCCTACAGATGTTCTGCTGTTGGGGTGTGGCCGGTGTAGTTCTTTAAAAGATTAAGGGAGGGGGTTTACTGGATGATTTACAGGATCTTACCTATTTCATGTAAGAATCACTATCATATGATAAAACCTTTGCTAAAAGCTGACAATTATTGTCGTTGTTAAAGTTTTTTTCCATTTACTGGTATTATTGTACTAAATGTTCAATATTGATTGTTTGAAATGTTATCTGGCCTAGCATGTTGATTTTGTGGCTCCAGTGGTGGCATCCAGACCTGTACCTTAACTTGTGTACCAGTAACTGTACCTGGTGTTACAGTCTAATATGCAGTATCAGATTCTTCCCCAATATCTGGGTCCGTCTGTACTCATAGTCATATTTTAACTGTTGTTGTTATTTGTATTTGTATGCTTTCTTTTATATGGACCATGGATGCCTGAAATAAAGAATAAAGATAAAGAAAGTACCAATTAGCACCTGTGTTAGTTCTGCTCACCTGAGTCCGGGTCGTCACTAAGCTGCACACCTGACGTCTCTGTCTCTGGTGACAGGTCCTGGTCACCGTCTGAATCGCTCAACACCTCGATCACTGTCACTGGGCCTGTTGCCATAGCAACCTCCTCATGATCACCATCTGTTTCCATGGCAATGGCCACTGTTTGAAGAATTAATGATGTATCTCAATCCTTTAAATTACAGAAAGCGGTTCTTCAACTGAAGGAACTTAAGGACTTAGACTTTGTTTAATGACTTTTGCAGGACTTGCTTGCTGTCTATATAGCCTAATATACTGCAAACAAGAGAGGGCCTGCAATAGTCATCACAGGTATATATAGAAATCACCCTGCTCTTTCTAATCATGATCAGTGGAGCCTACTAAGAAATGCAACCCTTTCTAGCTAAAGTAACATGAAAGTGGGGTAAGTGACAACACCCGGAATTCAAACTCTCAACCTTCTCTTAATTCAGAAGAACGTTTAGCGTCAATATAGACTGTGCATGAGAAGGTCAGGAACAGGTTTGGTTCACAGAATATGAAAGGGAAAAGTTCCTGCTGTTTCAATTGAAAACAGAACAGGAAGTGATCACATCACATACATGTAGTAACTGTATGTTGTACACTGTACATTAAGTACATATTGTAGACAGAATGTGTCAACAAAAAGCATCTATTAGGCATGATTTAGGTCACAATGTGAGTTGGAAAGAAAAATGACCATCATGTAAAAGTTTGAAAACATCATGTGATGAATATTCGAATCTTACAAACAGTTACATGTAGAACATTTAAATCAACCCTATCCACGCGTCAAGTTAGATTTGGGACTCAACGTACGCTTGACAATTAAAGAAATAACCAGAGTAGGCACCTCTTTGGAGATTTAATCCCAAAACAGAAGCAGACGGTCGCGATCAGCGTCCTGTCGTCTCTATCAGTCTATGTTGTTGTTTGTCTGACCGCCATAGTTGAAAATGACTGACCGCATCACGCCAGATCAAGGCGGAATGATATGAAATAAGCGTACTCTCAAATTAAAAGTAAACAGTATATTTTCAATCAATAAGCAGTTTAATGGAAACATAATTACGTCAGATGAATGGATACGACAAAATTATAAGCGTAAATTTTTCTAACAGACTGCAATAATGACTGTTGAAATGGAACTATTTTCTTTCGTGACTAAGGAAAGTGGTGGGTGTGGCTGTGTTGTTGCAGCACCGCTCGACAGCGCCGCCTAGCGATAATATCATGACCTGCTACCTTTCCAACTCAAAGAGAAGCACGAAATAGATATTGTTTACTAGTATTTCATTTTGCACATAAAAAACAAAACAAGTCAATTTGTAGTAAATGATAGGAAGAATGTGCAGGAGAAACCAGAAACCTACAAGGTTTATCGGGGGTTTGCATTATGTACTGTCTTACATTAGGACGATACAAAAAGTAAATTTTCTGGTCATTTCTTTACAAAGTAAGTTGATTAACCCTACTCCACTGGAAATACATGTAAGTGCCATTTCGGAAGTGGAGGTGCCAAAATATGTCACCTTACGAGTGTGTTTAAAAGTTGGAAACACAGCAGTCAGCCATGGTTTACATTCTGGTAGTTTGTGGTGGCACCACAAACTGAGTGCGCCTCGTGTACATGTACATGTAGGCTATTTTAGTGCCAACCATAAATGTCAGAAATCATGTGAGATAATTGCACAAATATGTTGAAAAGTGGAAGAAAATAAAATCACACAAAGATGTAAAAATGTTACTGTAATTACATTTAAGATGTGATTTTGAAATTTGTCTTTGACTCTGAAATGTCAGACTTTGATTTTACGCACAAAGAGGTTTTGATCTTTTGAGAACAGGTCCTCCCAGCAAACATGAACACTGAACTTGACCGTCAGATCAAGGAGGTTATAGGGGACTTGACAACAGGTCAACGACCGTACGGCCAATTCCATTTCCCTAAGCCCTTTCCCCTCTATTACCTGTCTATTAAATAGTTATAGTGTTCCTTTCTTAACCTCCTTCAAGAGTCCTTGGTGTAACAGGTCTCCTTTCAAGGTATTCGTTTGTTTGAGTGTTTCCTAGTTTGCTTCTTTAACTTTACATGTCTGGAAATGATTGTTCCAAAATCAAATGTCGGTAAATGTCAATAACCTGTCGTTCCTTTTTCGACCACACGGTCACAGGTGAGTAGCTTGCTGACCGTACCATTCTGGCAGTGGGGATTGTTATTATTTTAAACCATTTTTCATAACCAGTTGTAAACAGACATGATACAATTAGCAAATCGATATGTTATTGTAATCATTCCATAACTTTCTATTGGATATATGGTCATTGAGAGTCCGTTTCAAAGCATCTTGTCACCCCTAAGATTGAATGGTTCGGTCTGCACACGCTGCAATGTTTACGTAAGCTTCAGCTGGTGACATCTGACCAAGCTCGGTCAGGCGAGAAGAAAACCGCTAGTCATAGTTTCACGTTACCACGAGGACCGTTACACTCTGGTTCATGTCGCAGCTGCATCGCTTCACACTACAGAGGTGCTAACAGTACTGTATAACGCAGGTATTTTGTGTAGAGTGTAGAAAAGAGTGGAGTCCACTGCCTGGCCTGCCCTGGCCTGAGCTGTAGTTTGGGGCAACTCTGGCATCAGGTCTTTATTTGTGGTTTATCTGATCAAAGAGGCTAGAGTTAACCTTCTTAGGAGACCTAAATGGCTTTATCAAGTGCCCAGTGTAGTTTTACAGCGCCCCTTGCTTTGAAGGACAGTCTAGTAGTATGTAATATCGTCTAACTATAGGTTGAGAGTAGTTTCAACCACGTTTCAACATATAACACTCACGTGTAACTAGTATTCAGCTTCAACTTCTAGAAGGGCAGAAGACAGAAACCCACTTGCTTCTTTAGGTCCAGTATAACTATAAGCCGTTGCAAGAAATTTGTAACTTAAAAAGATCACCTAAGAATGGAACTTTGGTGTGTGAACATATTAAACATTGGCAACATCTATTTGAGTCCCTAAAATATATATATAAGGTAACAGTTGCTAGTGCTTGCTACTTTCCAGGTGTAAATGTGTATTGTGAATGTCTTTGTGTATGGTTCTGCAATCCCTCCCCCCCCCCACTCTTTGTAATACTCTATGAAAGATATCGGATGAATCCCCCATCCACTGTTTAAAGTTTAACCTTTGGACTGGTCAACCCAAGAAGCACAGTACTCATCAGATGACAGTCCCCTTACCTAGCTAGATAAACATTACCCATGCTGCTTTGAAATGAAAGAAAGGAGATTATAACTTTGCCCGACCCTTAATAGGCTTCACACTTCTTTTCACTCCTTTGGATTAGTCAAGGGATATATAAATTCTTATTTCTTATACATTATGTTTGTTATACAGTTTGTCTTACACATTTTGTTTTTCTTTATTTCCTGTACATGTAGATCTCTACAGAAGCAATAATTGATACAAGATGGGCCAGACTGGGTCTCTGTTTTGTGGGCCAGCCTACCTGAACAGCAATGCTAGCTCACCAGGACAGCTGCTGTCTATAAGGAACAACAGCACAGTTGGACAGCTCAAAGGCAGCACAGCTGACCAGTCTTTTGGCAATGAATGCCTAGTGGATGGCCTGAACCTCATACCACATGTTGGCTTTCTGCCGCTGGCTGTTATATGTGGTAAGTGTGGTTCTGCAGCATTTGAAGCATGTGTAGTCAAGTGGTTACCGTCAGTGACTCTGCCTTTAAAGATTTTGGGAGTTTGGATCCTGGCTGTTGTCAATCACCCGACATACACGCTACTGGAAAGGGTTGCAGTTTTTAAGAAGGGACGTTAAACTGTGGTCCTCTGTTCATTGTGCTTTTCGAAAAAAGCTAGGGGAATTTCCCTGGTACAATAAATATGGCATCTCTCTTCTCTATCATGACCGGTAATCATGACATATTTACCCTGATCACCTCTGTTGCAGCTGCCTTATATGCCAGATGCTGTCACCATGGCAACAGCTACCAGGACAAGAGAGCATGGGTCTTGTTCCCAGGACACAACTTGCGATGGGTGATCACCTTCGTACTGCTGTTTGTCACTCTTTGTGAGGTAAGGTCATCCATGTTAGATTTCTTGGTTGTCTGATTTTTGCAAGAACTTTGGGGTGTCCAAATAATTAGAATCAAGAAAGAATAAGGTTTTGTGACTTTGAAAACTATGTTGAAAAGAATTAGGAGCCATACACATGTGTCAAATAATAACATCGTGTTTGTCACATGTGTAGATGTGAACACAAGTGAGTGTGTGTGTTTACTGGTTTCCATTCCGTGCAGGTTGGAGAAGGCGTGATGTCGGACAGTTTCACAGCTGGCCACCATCCACACCTGTATTTACCCTGGATCCTGGCCTTCCCTGCTACCATACTGGCAGGAGTCTTCTACCATCAGGTAAACATCAAATCACTGGTCCAGGAGTTCTTATAAGCCTCAAATTTAATCCTCTAGACTTACAACAGAAAGTAAAAAAAAAAAGTATTCATCTTGGAAAATATTTTGGAGGACAGGGATGAGTGGCGGAAGATCCAGCCTTCCCGAGTTGGCTTCAGTTTATGTCCTCGTCCAAGGTTCAAGGTTGAAACAGACTCTAAAGTATAATTTCTACATTTACTCATTAAGTTGGAACAGCATATTTTGAAATCAGTAAAGCACTAATCACCTTGCTATTGCTGTGCATTGCAATTGGTTTCTTATGAAGTGTGTTGTTGTGTGTGCAGGTTTCCCAATATTCTACTGGACTGCTATTGGTATCTTATCATTTCTTTTGTGTGGTCTTGGTGACTGTCCTGTGTCATAAATATCCACAAGTTCTGAGAGAGGGGTTGTAAGAGTTCTGAACAGTAAGAAATCTTATTTCCAACTCTCTGACAGGCTATGATATGTTTGTTTCTTTCTTTGTTACAGATTGAGATGTCCAACTGGCCCCGCTTGCTTCCCCTTCTGGGCATCTATAACATTCTATCTGTAGTCTTCAAGTTTGACAGACTGTACCATTTGGTAGGCAGGGGTGTTGGCTTAGGAAGCTTGCGTTTTGACCTGGCCATTGCTTCAGTGATACTGTATCTCATGCTTATTCTGCTGGAGGGATATGTGCTGTACAGAAAGGTGAGAAGCTGACCACTTGGGTTGGACTTTCTTAAGTTCATTTTGGAGGACTAAGCATTTTTTTGTTCCATTGCCATACCTTTTAATGTTCAGAACAACCTTACACCTTTTATGTAATTAGGAATTTCTACATTTCTAAATTTTAAAGCATAAAAACTGTTGGTCATATAAAAGAAGCTGACTGTCCACCTGAAATGTTACATAGAATACCCTGTCTCCTTTTACCTGGCAAAGTCTTAAAGACTTAAATAACTTAAGAATTTAGCAAATCAAGTAGAATACCACCAGATTTACATGAATCAAGCCCCGTCTTGATTGAAAAAAAAAAGGCATTTGTTTAACTTATCTACTCTCCCATTGGTCAAATCTTTCCCTCTCCTCAGCGTTACCTGTCCTCCCATCCAATCAGTGATCCCGTACCAGAAGACTTGCTGCATGGAGACGTGCGTTATGTGTTTCCCTACGTGACCCTTCCATCCCGCATCACACAGTCGTGGCACAACTGGTTGATGATTCTTGGTTACAAGGTGCCGCTGCAGTTTCATCACCTAGGAAAACTACCTCAGGTACTGTAGGGGGTTTGTTTCTTATGTTTGTGTACGGGGCTTTTGTTGTCAGTGTCTTTGTCTAGTAGGTATTTGTTTGCTTCTCTATCTGACAATCTGTAGTTATGTCAATACAGTGACGGAACCAACTTGGGTATACAAGTAACAAACCAGTCCTGTTCTGATTGATTACATTGATTATAACTTCTGGATTTGAACACACTCAGTCTTTTGTTTTCCATTCAAATGTCTTAATATATTTTACGTACTAGAAAACTTAATAAAGTAATAAAATGCAAGCTGCAATTTTGTCTCTTTTCAGGACACCCATGCCAAACCAGTGTATCACCACTTCAAAGAAGTCTATGAAAGAGAAAAGGTGAGAATTTCAGAATTTTATTGTTTCTTGCTTGCATGCTTAATTTGCCTTTCTTTACTTTCTTTTGTTCTTTCTTGATGTCTGTCTTTCTGTTTTCCTTCTTTCTCTCTTTGTTTCTCTCTTGTCTTGCTACTTTCTCCTTTCTCCTTTCTCTCTTTCCCTTTCTCCAGAAAACAGGTAATGGTAAACAAGCTGTCTGCTTCTTCAGTACCAAACCTCCAGTGGAAGTTTTACGTAACCTGTGAGAGATTTTACGGTTTGTATTTTGTTGCTCTTCCCATTCTCTTTTTCATTCCCATTCTTACATATAGGTTGCATGCATGCTGTGTCCCATCCAGTCTATGTTTTCGTGAATGTTAATGATGTTGTTTTACCCCTGTATTGACGAGAGTTCTCTGTTTTTCCCAGCATGTGAAGGAATCCATAATATCATCTATTTCTACGCCAAAAACAGTTACTCAAGCAACTGGATATGATTTTGGAAACAGTCAGACATTCCAGGTAGCATCCGCTACCTTTTATCAGTGACACTGGAAAATTCTTCGGAAATGCAGGTTTATAACTACCAACTATTAATTGATATGCAAATAAAGTGAAGACAAATTTCTGATAGCCCAATAGGAAATAAAATTTAGACAAAGGTAGTGGATGCTACCTGAAACATCTGACCGTTGCTTGAGTAACTGTTTTTGGCGTACCTTATTACTTGGATGTCTAATCTTCACCGATGATCTGTTTCTCTCCCCCTGTCCCAGGAGAAAGCAATGAAGAATAAGAAGGCAGTGTCCCTGTGGAAGGTGATTTTCGTGGCCTTCAGCTGGCAGTTCGTGAAGACCGGACTGCTGAAGCTGACCTCTGACATCTTCACCTTCATGAACCCCCTCCTGCTGAGGGGCATCATCACTGCTGCCATCGGCGCCGGGCTGGCTGCTCAGGGGAGAACACCAGTACATCAGGTACAAGTATATCATGTGTGTATCAAAGTTCTTTATTCACAACCAGACAACTATTTACACACCATTTGTTGTTAACCCCCATACAGGGTCCGTACCTGGTGAGTCTAGGGGAGTTCCTAGGAAACGGGTACATCCTGCTGGTGCTACTGCTGATCTGCACCCTGATGAAGTACACCTTTGAACAGATGTCAGTCTTCCTCAACTTCCAGCAGGGAGTCCAGCTCAGGACAGCCATGCAGGTAGGGAGAAGCTGTTGGTTCCCTGTCAGCACGTACATGTAATAAGGAAGCTAGTTTAGCAACATTTGATATGTACCATAGTTTGTGACATGATGGTTGAAAGAGTTATAAAACAGTGTCACCAATTATCTGTTGGTCAATATATAAATAATGCACTACAAATTTAAAGTAAGACCAAGCCATTCATACATTCAATTCTTATTCCTACATTGAAGATGTTAAAATCTAACTTTAATAATTTATTAAACGTAATGTACATGTATATAGAACATTCTGATTGTAATACAAAATAAATCAAGCAACTGGATACATTCTCTGAAGTGTCAGACGTTTCAGATACATGTAGAATTCACTGTCTTTCATCAATGACTGATCATGGGAATGAGTCTGAACAGAAGCATATATTAAAAATGTTATAGATGAGTTTCTAAATGTACATAAATGATTATCTGAAATCAAAACTTCGCTCTCTTCCTCTTATGTACAATTGTATTTAGTCAAGATTGTTTCTTAGCCATACATATATATCCATCCCCATGTTTGTAACTGTTACTGTAAACTAATGTCCCCTCCCCTATAGACCCTGGTTTACTAAAGTCTGTAAATTTTGTTCCCTCCCTTTTAGACCCTGGTGTACACCAAGTGCCTGCGGCTGTCCTCCTGGGTCATGGGGAGTGGAAAGGTCACCGCAGGTCAGATCATGAACCATGTCAGCATGGACGGCATGATGCTCATGTTCTTCGCCGCCCTGTTTCACCACACATGGTCCATGGTGCTGCAGGTAAGGCGGACTGATTGCTTCTTCTGATATTTTCTTAATAAGTTTGCTGAATAAAAGGTAAAGGTAGCCTCTTTTTGAGGCCGTAGGGCCAGTGGGTTGTTAATCCTCCGTGTCTAGGAAACGGTATTGGAAGGCCCTCTTCTTCAAGCACCTTTTACCTCCCCAACCGAAACCAGGTTGCCCTTTTACACCTGGGTGGAGTGAGAAAAGTTGTGTGATGTGCCTTCCCCAAGGACACAACGTCTAGCCAGGAATGCCAGTGATGGAACCTGTGACCTCTCCATCTAATGTCTGCTTGCCTTAGCCACATAATTCGATGCCATACATGTACATGTAAGTTTTGGAATTCCTTTACTAGGCATTTTTTAAACATGTCCAAGTCATTTCAACCTTCTAGATCTGATTTAGTTCTTCATTCCTAATTTCTTCCAGACTGTAGCAGGAACTATCCTACTGTACTACCAGCTGGGTTGGAGTGCCTTGATCGGTGCCAGTATTATCCTCTGTATGCTGCCTGTCAACTACAAGATTGCCAGGCAACTGGAAATTGTCACCAAGAGAAAACTGGTCAGTCTGAAGTCATTGTCATTTCTGTAGTGTAAAATGGAGATATGCTACATATGAAAATAAAGATGACTCTCACTAAACACCTGTTGTGCTACAAAGTTTGTTTTAAAGATTGATTATTATTGCCCTGTGAACAGGGTTAGGAACATTATGTAATGTATATTCTGTTTTTCATTGATAGTTTGAAGATAGAAGTTTGGATGCAGACATTATACATTATACATGTACTACATTTTCCCCTGATTTAAGGTCTATCTTGCTAATCCATATCACTAAGAAATTGTAATTTCCAGTTCTATTTAAGTGTAAATTTGTTCCTTCAAGCTTTTCTTCTGCATTTCCAGGCTGTTTCAGACCAAAGGATGAAGAGAATCAATGAAACGATCCAGGTTAGTATTGACTGGATCTACAATACAACAGTTACCGTAGTTAGGAATTCTAAAAAACCTCAATACTCGGTATCTGTCCTTTAAATTTTGTCAATCAAACCAGCTCTTTTAGCACATTTTGTAACAGTTGAACTCTGGCCTTATTGTTTGTACCTTTGATTTTGGCCTTTAACCTCTGACTTGACCACATCTGTCTGACCAGGGAATCAAGCTGCTGAAGCTGTACGGCTGGGAGCACATCTTCTCCGACAACGTCATCATGGCCCGGAACAAGGAGGTCAAGCAGATGTACAGGAGAGCATTCTGGGAGATTCTCACCTGTGAGTGGACAAAGATACAAGTTTTCTGAAGAAAAATTACTACTAAAGATTCCTACCTGCCTACTGCTGATTTAGGCAAGAAGGTTGCCCCTAGCTCCCCACCATTAGGTTCCTCCATGATGTACAGTTCAGGGCTCTAGACTCTGCTACCTCTGAATTAAGACTTGTGTCCTTCTTGATCTGGTCTTTCCACTGCTTTTTTTTCCTTTTTTTTGGGGGGGGGGGGGGCTTAAAGGTATGCCTTGTACACCAAAGATTGGTTAAAGATGAAAATTGATAGAAATTAATGAAAACCCCCAACTGGGAAATATCAGAATGAATGATATTGAAATAGGCTTTTCTGTCAGACTGTCTCTAGATCTGTCAGTATTTTTTTGTAAGGTAGAGTTAGCTTCCATTTAAAATTTGGAAGATGTTTAGGCTATCTCACTTTTAGTGTGTGTGGTTGTCTCAACAGATTTCATCATAATAGACACTGTTTTTGTTTTTTGTTCTGTATTTCAGTGTTTATCACACAAGTGACACCAGTAACAGCAACACTCATTGTAAGTAGGAAAAAATATTTTTGTCTGTTTTCTCAGATCTTCATATTGGGCTTTAGGGATAGATGCTGTAGAAAATTTATGAGGCTTACTTTTGCTTGCTGGCAGTAACTCAATATTGATCTCTCATTTCCCATCTTGTTTTCCAGGCCTTTGGGACGTACGAGTTCTTCAACAACAAACAGCTGACCTCTGCCGATGCCTTCACCGCCCTTTCACTGTTCAACATCCTAACGTTGCCACTCATTATCTTCCCCATCGTTATACGGACCATGACCAACGCCCGGGTGGCTATCGAACGTCTGGTGCCCTTTCTGGACTCTGCAGAGGTGGAGGCGATAGGAAACATGTCTCGCGCTGACGTGGAGGAAGAAGGGAAGGACGGAAGAGACAGTGATGGTCACAGGAACACTGAGAGGGACTCACTCCTGGTATGGCTGAAATACAGTATGAAAAAAATCTTAAAGAAATGGGCTTGAAGTGGCAAGGTGGTCTTTTGGTTACAATTACTATTGTTACTAAAGGTTGTTGAATGTAAAAGTTCTGGGTTCGAATCCCTAGCAGGCCCTGCTGACCTGAGTGTTGTGCCCGTGGGAAAGGCACTTTACACCTATTTTCTCACTCACTCAGGTGAAAATGAGTACCTAGCTTTGGTTAGGGACGTCCTCTTGGATGGGACATAAAGCTGACGGTCCTGTGTTTTAGGATAGTCAGACCTCAACACACTACACTTACCAAAAAGTGTAGGGGTCCATTCCACTGTGAGTGGTTCAAACATTACAGTCTGGTCTCTGGGTTGACATCTTTGAAGGTTATAGTCACTTCTTATGTCAATCTTTCCACAAATAGTAAATTTTCTCCTCTATAACATAAATGATATCATTGTGACTTACAGAATGGCCATGAACAGATTGAGCTCACAAAAACCACCTCTGTGGACGGGGAACTGTCTGATGATGTAGCCATTGAGGTGAGTTTAAAATGAAAAATCAAAGACATCATACCTACATGAAATATTTAGAGTTTCATGAATTTCTTGTTCTATTCATTATTGTGAATTTCTCGCTGATTCTGTCTTGAGTTGCATGATTGTACTCAGGATGTAAATACTCAATAAACAGTGGACATTTTTAATAGTTTATATTATATGCTATACATGTAAGTAACTTATACAGTGATTTTCATCTCAGGTTCGAGATGGGAGTTTTGCCTGGGAGTTAGACTCTGAAGTGGCCAACATCAGTAACATCAACCTGGCCATTCCTAAAGGTAGAACCTACCCACATCCATACATGACAACTGATTTCTATGTGTATACAAGGCTTCCCTTTCTGTCCTAATCTCAGTTCCCATTTCAAGAAGTAAATGAATTGTAGGGGGGGGAGGTGATTTGATTATGATTTTGCATAAACAATGGTCTTCAAACCTTACACTGTTTTACGATTAAATCATAAAACAGTGTATTCTTCGACCATTGTTTATGCAATGCCATATCTCCAGACAAAAGTTGTATGGCTTGTGGAAAGCTTACACACTGGTTTCAGTACCAAGGACAGTATTGTGGTTGTATCATGCTGGATTTTGTGACTTACATGTAGCTTGATTTGAAGGTAATGACATCGATATATCATATATCACCTGAATCATTTCAACACAGTTTTCTTAGGTACACAACCTTTTTTTTCTCAATCGACAATGCACTCAGCTGGTACAAAAATTGTTAACACCATCCCTTCTCCTTGTACACTCCTTTACTATGAGTCCTAGTTTTGAAGACAACATGTATCACCTGCATCATTCCTTCTCACCTGTTCTCACCTGTTCAGGTAAGCTGACCATTGTGGTTGGCCAGGTGGGTTGTGGGAAGTCGTCCCTGCTGTCAGCCATCTTGGGAGAAATGACAACCCTGTCTGGACAGGTGGTGTGGAACAAGTGAGTAGGGATTCCCAGGAATTTGGGGAAAAATATTACTAGTAGTAATCTCAAACCAGTTTAGCTCAAATGAACTCAATGAACAGTTGAGGTACTCTTCCACTGGCTGTGACAGAGAAGACAGATGCTATGTACAGTATTTACAGGTTCATTGTACCAGGGAAATTCCCCTAGCTCTTTTTGACAATTACAATGAACAGTGGACCAGTAGCATGCAAGTTGGGTGAGTGACAGCAGCTGGGATTCAAACTCATGACCTTTTGGTCCAGAGGCAGGGTCAGTTAAAGCATTTGACTACACATGCTACTAGAATTGAAACTGGTATTGTCAGGTTCTTGAAACTGCACCGTTTGATTTTTACCTTAGCTACAGAATGCATGGACTCACCTGTACTCTATTTTGTTACCCTTTCCAGGAAGCAGAACAAGGTTGCCTACGCTGCCCAGAGACCCTGGCTGCTAAATGCATCGCTGAGGGACAACATAACATTTGGTCTGCCATTTGATCGATCTAGGTTTGTCCTGTGGTTCAGAAAACTTTCTATAGTTTCTGAAATAGGAATTTAGAACAAGGGAAGAATTTCTAGGAGAATTCTGGATGTTTCTAAATGTTTATGTTTCTGAAATGTTAAATTCCCTGTTATGATACAGGTATCAGCAGGTGATCACAGCCTGCTGTCTTCAGCCTGACATCGACATCTTACCTGGCGGGGACATGACAGAGATAGGAGAGAAGGTACAAGATTTAACTCTCTTCCTTTTTTTGCACATTATGTATGCATTTGTATCATATTGCTATTAGATAATGAAATAAATACATTAGAGACTAGTCACACTGATCCACAATTTTGAAAACGTTAGTGCATCATGCTTACCATTTTCAAGACTACGGTACCTCGCTGCTGTTGTCTATTCACTTTGAGATGGGCGTTAGTCCATAACATGACAACTCATTTACATATTTCTGAAGGGGCCATTCCACTGGCTTTTTTGTCTAGTCTTTGCTTTTTTGATCCCCCCTGTCAAACTCTGTTCCTCCTCACTTCTGCCATAAGCAGTACTGTTTTGTGCATGACTTCACCATCAGTAGGGGTATAAGGGGAAGTATGAATGGATAAAGAAACAACATGTAAATTCTTCAGAAATCTCATTGAAAAAGAGCAAAGATTTTACCTGATGCTGCAGTCAGAATGTTACACAAAAAACAGTGGTTGTGAAGTTGAATTTCTCTCATCTACTGTTATTTCTGTTAGTGTCTATATTCTGGGTTCACCACTATTTTGTTAATGCTACACCAAAATATACACCCTCAAATGTTGAAGTAAGACAGAAGTTTGTGATCTTCCAGGGCATCAACCTGAGTGGCGGACAGAAACAGAGGATCAGCGTAGCTCGAACACTGTACGCAAAAACTGACATCGTTCTTCTGGTGAGTTAAGAGATAGAATAGCATGAGTGTCACTTCACTAAAAGGTATGAAGCTGCACTGGCCCATGTGCTGAGTGTATATTAAGTGATTGTGGATTTTTGTTTGCTATACTGATGGTTACCACCTCTAAAATGCTAAATAAAAAGTTGAATGGGTGTACAGTTACAGCTTTCACTTTGAGCCAATTTCAAGCCTAATCATACCAATACTGGCCCCCTGTCAGCCTTGGGCTATGATGTTGTACTTTCTAGTGACTGTGTAATCAAATAAATAAACCAGTTCTTCTTCTTCTTCCCTGTAGGACGACCCCCTGTCAGCCCTGGATGCTCATGTGGGGGGCGACCTGTTTGAGAAAGGCATTATGGGACACCTGGTGAAGGAACGTCGCACGGTCGTCCTGGTAACCCACAAGCTGCAGTACCTGGAGCACGCACACTTTGTGAGTAATCTGATCTGTGTCAGTTTCTGTTTAGCTATTCAGGGCTCGAAATACCTTTTGCATATGCTGGTTAGTGCATTAGGTAAAATTGGAGCTGTGCAGGTATTTCTGATGTCTACCTGCACCAAACCTGCACCAGTCCATGTACAGGGTTTATATACAAATGAAGGTGTATGTGGATTTTCATTAGCTGCATTGACTGTTACCTGCTATGAAGCATAAAAGAAATAATGGCAGTGGTCTCTGAACAGTTTTTAGTATGATCCATACTAGCTAAATTCTGAGTGATGCAGGTAAAATTTGTCTGCAGGTAATATTGAAAATTACCTGCAGCAGTGCAGGTATGTAGAAAAAAGTGTTTCGAGCCCTGATCTGCAATTTGTCCCATGAAAGGTCATAGTAACATAGGATATGTTCATTACAACTAAATTTGCAAAATTATAATGATCCTTCTTTTAAGTCTTATTTGGCTCTTGCTTATGAAACTATGGAATCCAAAAAACAATTTTGAAGTTTCCGGGCCCCCAATTTTTTTTTTATCATGCTCAAAATGTAGGTTGTTGCAATGGATGGTGGTCAAATCCAGACCACGGGGAGCATGAGAGAGATTCGGGAATCGAACTCTGAACTCTACAACAACTGGAAAGACATCATCCTGGAGGGCCACAGGAAGGTGGCAGCTGGACTGGGGAAGAAGGAACGAGAACGACTGCTGTCTCATAGCAGTGTGGGGTGAGTGTGTCACGCTACCTTCATTGTAAGTTTTTTGGTTTGTTTTGCTTACCGGTATACTGGTAAGACATCTCAAAGCATAATATCATACCAATTTTGCTCTTTGGTAAGTACAAATATTTCACAGAGGTGTGTGATCTAAAGCTTCCATTTCTTGTTCTGAAGGTCTCGCACGAGCACCCAGTCTGGCGGAAGTGTGAGCGGAAGTGATGATGAAGAGGAGGCCTCAGCGGAGGCAGAGAGGGCGAAGCTGCTGCGCCAGCTGTCACGACAGTTCTCCGCCTACAGTGTAAGGTCAAGGGTCGGGTCAGTGGGGTCAAAGGACAAGGAGGGAGAGGAAGAGGAGCAGGAGGAGGAGGAAGGTGAGGACTTCAGGAATCTTAAGAAAGAAAAATCTTAAGAAAATATGAAAGCTTAGGGATAATTCAGATGAAGATTTTTTTAATAAAAAGTTGAAACTTGTAAATATTGAATTGTCACTTCTGCCACTGACTTTCCTTTGTGTAAAAGCTGGGATAAGTTATAGGTCATTTTAGGTCATGTTAGTATGAGGTATACTGTCCTACATTTTGTGTGCCCTTTGTATGCATGTCCTTTGACAATAAGATGCATCAATGGGTGATACAATGTATGTGGGTTTTGTTCTAAGCCCTTGCATCATTTTGTAATTCAGGAATCAATTTACAATTACATGTAATGTTGCTTGTATTTACTGTGTATTGTATGTTTGTAATGTGTGGAGCATGCAATTAGCTGAATGGCTGCCTAGTGCTCCTCATGTATTACTATTGTTGTTGCAATTTGAATAAAGTAAAGTAAAGTAAAGCACTAATTTAAAACTCGTCTTCTTCCTCCTTGGCAATGATGCTCACTATATCGCACTCTGTAAGGGCATTTTTTTGTTCCTCGTCCCCCAGCTGCAAAGGGAAAGTTAGTTCAGAAGGAGGAGCGAATGGTGGGGGAGGTGGCCCTGAAACACTACCTCACCTACGCCGCAGCCTGTGGGCTCCTACTGGTGGCATTTCTGCTGTTTTTACAGGTACATTGGAACAGTAATTGCCATACTGAGTGAAACGTTAAGAAGAACAAAAAATTGAGAAGGGTGGAAAAAATGGTTGTCAGATTGTGGTGCCCCAACAGTCAAATGATTAGACCATTGGTGCAGGAAAGGTGTAGTTGTCTCTGCATCCTTTGTTGTCAGTCAGACAATGTATATAATATATGACTACAGGTGTTCAGGCTTCCTATCCCTGTAGTCATACAATCATGTACTTGTCTCACTCTGACTGACAGTTCAGTTCAGTTTATCCTCTTTGAGGTGACACCAGCTTTTTCACAAGCATGACAGAACAGGCTTGTAATCCTGAAGTCCAACATCCTCCTTGATTACCTTCTTAAGTGTCAAAGGAGGACAACCACACCTGACTGACAATAGAAGGAATACAGAATATGACTATGATGATTGTAAACCTTTACCCAACAGGTGAGTAAACAAGGCATGCAGGTGGGCATTGACTTCTGGCTGTCCACCTGGTCATCTGCAAGTACAGTAGCTGCCATGGCAACGGCTCCTGTCATCAACATGACATCTGTCAATCAAACATGGGGAAATCTCACACAGGTAAGAAGTTTATGTACTTCTCTCTGACAGCAATGAAAGACAAACAGTTGTGGAAACTAAAAATTTTGTTTGCTACACCTCTTTAGAGGACTGATGATGATGATGATAATGAAGAAATTTAGGGCTTGTCACAACAAGCTCTCAGCCTGCAAGGTTTCTGTTCTAGGCCCGTTGAAAGTATGTAAGACCATCTCTTTCATTGTTCAATAACTTGTGGTGTCTTCTGTACTTTTCCCCAGCTGCCTCCTGGCCTGGACACAAGCTACTACATCACCGGCTACACTGCACTGTCAGTCACAGCCATCCTGCTGGCCGCTGTCAGCTCTATCGTCAGCATGCTGTCCATGGTGATGGGAGCCAAGCGCCTGCACGAAGGGATGGTCAGGAACATTGTCCTGTCTCCTATGAGGTAGGGAAGGGAGGAATAATTACTAGATGGTTACGGTTTGTTTTAAGAAAAGAATAGAAGGAAGCAGAGAAAGATGAAAGAATAACAGTCCAGCTCAGGGTGTTGCATGCTGTGCCCAGAAAGCTCCATTCTCCTTTGCTTGGTCTCGTCAGTTAGTCCAAGAAGGTCAGGAACATTGTGTTGGCACCATTGAGGTATGTGAAGGTGTCTGTGATATAACCAAGCTCTTTGTTTACATAACTGTAACTCTGTGCTCTGCAGGTTCTTTGACACGACTCCTACTGGCCGAGTGCTGAACCGCATGTCAGAGGACACCAGCGTAATTGACATTGTGAGTTCTGTATTCATTTTACATTTCTCTTATGTGTATGTGATGACAACGATTATAATGACATCTGATAGTGCTAAACATGAATGATATCTATTATTCTGCATTTGGTTTAACCTCCCTTTGGCATAACACACCAGCTTCTACTAGTGATAATGATAAGCAAGAATTAAAAATAAAACAGGTGTCAGTGCCTAGCATGTGGAAGACCTTGTAGTTAGCAGGAGGCACAAGTCATGACACAGGTTCAAACCTAACTGCCTAGCCATTGGTATCTACATGTATGCATCACGTATCTAATAGAAACAAACATTTTGAACCATTAAGTTTTGTCTTCCTTCTTGTCCCCCCACAGAGGTTGCCGTTCCAGATGGAGGCTCTGATACGGACATCTCTCATGGTCGCCTCGGCTCTGCTTGTGAACGCCATCGTCACCCCCTACTTCATCATTGGTGCGGTCCCCATCATAATTCTTTACTACTTTGTCCAGAAGTTCTTCAGAGCAACGGCAAGGTGAGACTTAGACATCTGCTACTTTCAACTGACTAACTGCAATATGAAATACATGTTTGAGTCCACACCAATTTGATTTTGGTTCTTGGATTTGGATGCAGAAAATCAATGCAGCGGGCTGGCAGGAGAAAAAGAAAACAGGCCTAGACATCGTAGACTCAAATGTGACCATATATGAGGCAAAATGGCAGCATAATAGGCTAGTTTACAATTCAATGCAATGAATTTGATAATAATATGAAAAAAACACTAAAAACTGTCTTATTAATAAATAAAGTTTCTGTTATATTCCAGAGAGCTACAGAGGCTGGACAGCATCAACAAGTCACCGGTATTTGCTCATGTCTCCGAGACGTTAGGGGGACTGTCCACTATACGTGCCTTCAGGTCAGGAGAAACATATCTATTAGGGGGATCATTCATTCTACATTTTGTTAGATGAAGGAACATCAATTTGGCTTGTCAAAGTTGTCATGAGACTGTTGAACAACAGTAAAAACATTTTCATCACAAAACTGGCTCCTGAAACCTGTCAATGGTGATCACTTGTTTGAGGGAGTTGAAGAAAAGCTCACTGTAGACAGGTCTCAGGCCATTGTAGACACGATTCTTAATGCTTGGGTCAATGGGAAATAATCTAAGGGACCACCAAGAGTGACCCCAATAAGACATGGTCACTAGTGCTGGTTTGACTAAGTGAGCATTTAGCATGAAACTCCATCTTAGTTTGTAATCCAGATTACTTACTAATAGACTTAACGCATGAATAAAATGGCTAAAAATCAAGTACACTCTTGTCTGTTATGGATGTACATGATTAAGGTATTTGAGAGGATTTCATTTTTGAAGTCAAGCCTCTGTGACTGTCTTAACCCGAATTTTTGTCTCCACAGAGTTGAGAAGAGATTCAAGGACAACATCATGGAGAAAGTAAACAGGTCCAACACACCATTTTACTTCCTCACAGCCTCCAACTCCTGGGTGGGCTTGAGAATGGTAGGTACCTATTAGTAAGTGTTGCTAGGTAACTATTGCTAAGCGATGGTATTCTGTACTTACAGGGTTACATGGGAGGTTTTATAGTGTTTGTTGCTAGGCAACTGTTGCTACATGTAGGTAACTGTTGCTAAGAGATGGTATTCTTTCCCAATACAGGGTTACATGGGAGGTGTTTTTTGCTAGGTAACTAACACTACATTATAAGTGCTGATGCTCTGTCCCTGTATTGGGTTACATGGAAGGTGTCATAATGTGTGTTGCCAGGTAACAGTTGCTAAGCGATGGTGTTCTGTACTTACAGGGTTACATGGGAGGTGTTATAGTATTTGTTGCCGGCTTGTCGTCTATGGTGGCTTCCATATTTGGTGCAGTGTCTTCTGGGATGGTGGGACTGTCCATAACATATGCTCTCAATGTAAGTAAGATGCTATTTTATTTATCCTACTTCATTGCATGTCTCTATGTTACCAACTTGAAGGTAAACTCTCTCTGTGTACCAAAGGGCAGTTTTTCATTACAGCCCTGTGAAAACGCTAACAAAACTTGCAAAAAAACCCCTACATTTCAGAACAGTAAAAATGGTGTAATTTTTACATTCACTTGTAAATAATCACTGCAATCTTCATTCATATCAGGTTGAGAGACAATAGATTGTGCCATATTCTGTCTATTTCTTTGTTGATCTTTACCTAGATGTATATTGTTGAGCCATTTTCTATCCTATGAAGCTGAAATCTAATTTTCAATAAACATGTAAACAAAAAGTACATTTTTGAAACAGAAGGTGAGGTTAAAAGGTCATAGATTGTACCACATTCTCCCCAATTTTACCTGCCCTTACCTGCATATGCAGGTGGTATTTTCAGCCCTGCTGTGCTATGATGATGAAATTTGACTTTCCCATTTTCCTGTGTCCACAGCTGCAGCAGTACTTGCACTGGGTAGTGAGGAATTTCTGTGAGGTTGAGATGATGATGAATGCAGTGGAGAGGATCACCTTCTACAGTACCATCCCTACAGAACAGTACAGGGACAGGCAGAGAGGTAAATATAACCCTAACTGGTACTGTTCCTTGTAGAAGCAGGAGAAGCTAGACTGGTGCACAGTGTGCAGGAGAGAAGTGGATCTGGAGAAAAGAATTTTGCAACCGACCTTAGTCAGCTTACAAATGTGCCATATGTGGCAGAGACTGTCATTCTTGTATAGGACTGTTCAGCCATAGCCAAAGATGTAGGGCTGATATCAATTAGGATTTTACCATGGTCAATATTGACTGAAGGAGGCCATATGCTACTGTAACAGTAACTGTTCGTTGTACTACATTGTGTTGTATCTCTACTTAGTAGTTACAAATTGAGCCTGTATATACTGTGCATACGTGTAGCATCTGTCTTCTCTGTCATGACTGGTGGATGAGTAGCTCAACTGTTCAATGAGTTCATTGGAGCTAAACTTGTTTGAGATTTCTTACTGTATTTTAACCTTTCATTCCAGGAAACATTGTACCAGCTGCCGATTGGCCAGCCTGCGGAGAGGTTCGACTGGACAAGATTTCAGTCCGATACGACAAGACACTGGACCCAGTCCTCCACACTGTTACAGCCTCCTTCAAAGCTGGAGAAAAAGTAAGTTTAGGCTTCTTTTGATTTGTTCTTGAAGGTTAAACATCCAGGTATAACAACCGATAACAACTACTGATGGAGTTGGTGATTTACTTAAAATCGCGCGGACAGAGGCCTGGCGAACCTGTCTTGTATCAGCCACATGGTGACTTACATAGCAATTCACCCAGACAGAGGACTGGTGCACCCCGTCTTGTATCAAGCTAATGAAAGGGTATATCACTCCGTAAGGGCGATAACCCTGACCAATGCGGTCCACCGATGATGATGATGATGATACCAACTGAAGGAGCTTTCAACCAACCATGAACAAAAGATGATTATTGCTCTTTTGCTAGGTTGGCATCTGTGGCAGAACAGGCAGCGGGAAATCCTCCCTCACTCTGGCTCTCTTCCGGATGATTGACATGTTTGAAGGTGAGTTTGTCAAATTGCTGCAAGCCCAGTTCTATTGTCCTTTGAACCATTTTGTACCAGTACAGTTAAACTGACTGAAATTAGTCATGCTATTACATTCGAAAATTTGCCACACATTGCTTGAAATGTTTTTTCTTGTTACTCAGGTAAAATCTGCATAGACGGAGTTGACATTAGCCGTGTGCCCTTGACCCTGCTAAGGTCACGCCTGTCAATCATCCCTCAGGACCCCGTGCTGTTCAGTGGCACCATCAGGTTAGTGCCTGTCGTAACAGGTTGTGTTATCACTTAATGATGGTTCAGTCAAACCACCTCCACATAAGGACCACCTGGCTATTTATATACAGTCAAACCTGTACAAGTGGCCACCTCTACATAAGGACCACCTGGCCATTGATATACAGTCAAACCTGTACAAGTGACCACCTCTACATAAGGACCACCTGGCCATTGATATACAGTCAAACCTGTACTAATGACCTGACCTCTGCATATTGGCAATTTTGCTCAATTACCATAATGTTATAGCTTTTACACTGATCTCATTAAAATGTTTGAAATCTTTAAAATCCCACCAGCTAAGGCCAACTCAGTTGGAAGAATTCGTATGACATGTCATTAGTCACTACATGTAGTTACAAAATAAACTAAAGGAATATTCTTCTCTCCCCCCAGGTTTAACCTTGACCCCGAGGACAAGGTCAGTGACTGGGAGTTGTGGAGGTCACTGGAGATTGCGCAGCTCAAGTCTGTTGTCACTGAGCTGCCAAACCAACTGGGTAAGTCATGACAACAAAGATGCCATCACTAAGTCTTAAAGGAGTCATCCAGCATTTTAAAGTAAAGCTCTCTTCTATTTGAGCACTTTAAAGTTACTAAATCTGTCAGGCAAATGAAAATTGCAGATCACATTTCGTCTTCCGTATTTTCAGATGAGATGGTGACAGAAGGAGGGGAGAATTTCAGTGTTGGTCAGAGACAGGTGTGTATTCTTGTCCTGAATGAAGTTAATATGTTGCATCACGTTATGCAGATAGAACATGTGACTAGGTGAGCAGTGGATCATATAATATTTTTTATGTAGGTCGCAGAAAGTTTATGGCACAAGTCCCTTTTTCTATCTGCAACATTTTTTATGATTTTTGTGTTGGAAATTACAGCTATTGTAATGTCTTCTACCGATACAGGTGTACTCAGTAGTTTCAAGCTAATTTTTCTGTTCTTTAACTCACAGTGCAAACCTCTTGTTTCTCACAGCTGTTCTGCTTAGCCCGAGCATTTGTTCGGAAGTCACGTATCCTCATCATGGACGAGGCAACAGCGTCTATTGACATGGAAACGGTTTGATTCTTCTATTGTGTCTGAGTGTACAATGTAGAAGCAGCTTTTGTTAACAACAAAGAGTTAATGGAAAAAACACATTTATACTACTATTGGAATGTATTCATGATATATAAGTGTGTGACCTTTGAGGGTCTTCATGGCCTTACTACCTATATAAAAACTTTAGGATACAGATATCATACATGTACCAAACAACATATAGAGAGGCTCATGACTTAACTCTGAACTATTGATTTTTGTCTCCTTAGGATGCAATCTTACAAGATGTGATCAAGACAGCCTTCAGGGACAGAACAGTTCTCACTATCGCTGTAAGTTTGCATCCATTGTCTTCGTGAAAGGTAACTGTTAAAACTGCATTCCTATCACTCACTCACTATAGAAGATTAGAAAACACTGAATTTCTGGCTGGTTGCCTTCTTCACGTTGGAATGACCAGTTGCAATCATGATTGTCATGGAAGATCACACATGAGGCTATCATACGTAATTCATATGATTGTTCTATCATAATGGTTATTACTTTCTCTCAGCTTTGTCTCTTGATTTCCACAGCACCGGATAGCGACCATCCTGAACTCTGACCGGATCCTGGTTCTGGACCAGGGGAAGTTGGTGGAGAACGACTCGCCACAAAACCTGCTGAAAAACCCTGATGGCCTGTTCACGTCGCTAGTCAAGGCCAATAAATAGAAAGAAGGAAAGGGCAACTACAATCAAACCTGTACTAGTGACCACCTCTGCATAAAGACCATCTGGTCATTGATATACAGTCAAACCTGTACTAGTGACCACCTCTGCATAAAGACCACCTGGCCATTCACCTGGCCATTAATATACAGTTAAACCTGTAACAATGACCATCTCTACATGAGGACCACCTGGCCATTGATATACAATGATCAAACCTGTACCAATGACCCGCTACATAAGGATCACCTACATGTACATTGTACAAAATGTAGCTGTATTGGCCACTTTTTGGTGGTACTGTAGGTTATCCATTAGCATTGAAAATCCTGTCTTTATTTAATTAGTGGATACCTGATGACCAAATGAATGCTGAAACTCTTCAGGTGCATTGAGTGATCACTATAGGCAGGTTTAACTGTATAGCTCCAGTTGTGTTACATTTTTTCCATGTTATGTTTTCTATTTGTTATTCAGTTATTGTTTACGTTGTTCATGTTGATAAAACATTATTAGTACAACTATAGCTACAGCCACCCATTCCAACACATTACTATCTTTATGTGTCATACAAACTCCAGCTGCCAAGGAGAGATTCTAAGACATGCTACTACATGTTAAGGCCAGTAAGTGACAGGTCAATCAGAGATGGCAGGCTTCACCCCTTTTCTCATACTGGGAGTCTGGGACATACTACTCTGCTACTCTTTCAGTCTCAGGTGCACAGGAAAGTGTGAAATGAGAGGGAATGGAATGAAATCCACCTTTCTAGCTAGTTTTGTTGCATGAGATTTCCCTCAAAACATAAGGCCACAACAAGTAATTTTTATGGATGACGTCCATGCGAGCATTGATTTTGGCCTGTTCCCAGAAAACAAAACAAGAAATTCCGCTTCCTGTAACTATGACCAAAGAGTCAGAACAGTGCCGCAAATCATAAGATAAAGGGAAGATGTGATGAAGGGAAACAGGACAGGACGATAACTGCTATTCTACTGATTTATTGCTGTTTTCATGACGAATAAAAGACTTGTTGGTTGTTACACTGTGCTCTCTCATGCAATTTGTGTCCTAACATTTGTTGTCCCTCATAATATTTCAAATGTAGGCATGTTGTTTTTTTCGGCCCTTCTTGTTTTTTTTCTCGCTCTCGCATTAGATTTAGGGTCTCCAGAGGACGGCATCCATAAAAATTACTTGGTGTGGCCTAATCATAAAAAGAAGATTGTTTCAATTTTTTAACAATCATTTGATGCACCTCAATTGTGCTGCCTTTTCATAATGAAGCACAACATTTATAAAGACCAAAAAGTTAGGAATACAGTAGATTATTTGTTTGACACACTGAATGCCAACTTGTAACTTAGAATTCGTGTTGATTGATCTGGAATATTTTAAGGGATTTCTTGTCATGAGTTTTGTCATTTAATGTTGCAAAGACTTCTTTGATATCACTGCTTTCTTTTATTTTGTAAAACCACTTTTGAGTTTTTGAGCTTGATTTTTGTACATAAATCATCAAATTGAATGTGTAAAAAACGCTGTATCTGCTTGGAGGGTCAAAGGTTAATGAGTCAACAAGTTTGACCTACATTTCTATAAATAGGTAACAGTTTTGGTGTAGATTTTATCAAGGACGATCAATCAGAACCTCCTTATTTTTACTGACAGCTATCATTCCCGTGTGAAAGTCTATGTCCAAAGTCACTATGTATCAGGTAGGTAAGAATGAAACCAAGAAATTGGGAAATAGGCTTGCAGCTGGTCCCGCCCCTTAAGGCTTGTTGTGCCGCTGAATGAAACTAAAAAGGAATTTCTGACCTTATCTGGGTGAAGACATCTGACCCCAAAGGTCAACATTCGAAGGAGCTAGGACATCAACAGGTGAGTAAGGCGGACTTCAGGTTTGGGAAGGTAACGTCTTTATTTGTATTGTCTTGAGTGCACTGCTAGGTCCCCTCAGGCAATCAGGAGCGCGGATTTCTTGCGACTTGATATCCACAATATATATGTAATACTACATGTATATGTATATATCAAACCCTGACTGCCAGTTACCTCTCCGCCTTGGAGTAGAGGTGCACCAGCAAACCTTTTTGACGTGACGAAAATGGTCATACTTGGCAGGTGGCGTGCACTTATGATAGACAGGGTTTGCCTTTGCTTCTCTTTCTATTTTAATGTCTGAATTGTTTTGTTTTGTTTTACAAGAAGAACGCTGCTCTCTTTTCTGCGATGAAACTTTGTACTTTGGTTTCCTCTTTACAGCGCGTAACAGATGACCTGGTTTTGAAGTGGTGAGCAAAGGTCAATCTGTCCACCTGTGCCCAGAAGTTTAATTGGGAAGTGTCCTGTGAGTTGGAAACGTTTATCGGAAAAGACAGGTGGAAACAACAACAAAGTTATCGTCAAATTTAGATGCTCCTTTTGCTTAATAATCGCTATTTTTTAGCAGTAAGTCCCAGATATCTGACAAGCAAACAAAGGCAAGATTCAGTTCGTCAGTGTAACAAACAGGTAGTCATTGTGGGCGTTATCAAACAACTATAGAATGATGCACGTATCTGGAACATTATACACACTTTTCATGTGGGTTTGTACCGCCAAGTCACAGTAACAAAGGCCTATTTCAGCAAGCGGGAACATTCTTCCAAAGTTATGTTGAAGTAGATTCAAATATCACGTTTTCTCCTCCAAACTGGCAAGCTGATAAGATTTATCTGTGGATATCATTTAGGGGCGTAGGTTTGTTTGTTGAGTGTTCTCAGTGCATGCAAAGGTAACCTATGGACACTACGTAACACGGCGTGATGGGCATAACTCACGTTTGCTCCTGGGCGTGCACTCAGAGCGTGATAGCACGTCATGATCACCGGAACATTAGCAGTCGCGTATCTAAGGATAACTTGTCCTATATATATATATATATATATATATATATATATATATATATATATAGACAGATAGATAGATAGATAGATAGATAGATAGATAGATAGATAGTTCCTGCTTGTGTGTGTGTATCTTAAGTTTGTACTTCTGTTTTTTGATATCAATAAAAAAAATGATATTCCGTCTTTGTTGAGTTGAATGGCAACATATCATCAATTTCACACATCACGATAATTTTCCTACAGTCGAAACGTTTCGTTCTTATTTTTGAATCTTCAGTCCAAGCAGAGCCATGGAGACGTTGTTTTGCGGACCGCCGTACGCGACTCAATCAAACCACAGCACGTTCGGACAGCAAAGGAACAGCACGTTTGGACAGCAATGGGACAGCGCAATACGGCAGCACGACAGCGGTCTTCACGATCTCGAGTGCCTAGTTGATGGTCTGAACCTCGTTCCCCACGTGGTTGTCATTCCACTTGCCGTTCTGCTGGGTACGTCAGTCTTTCTTTGTTTATTTGCCCCATGTACGGTACGGAGGTTTTGTTTTCGGTATGTTTGTCTGTGTGTTTGCTTGTGTGTCCGTTCTTTACATGCAGTAAAGCCAAAGGGGGTGAAGAAGGTCGAATTAGAGGTCAAAATGGTCACCCCGCAGGCTGGGAGGATGTGAAGGTTACCTCATTTTCTGTCTACAGTTTCCTGCTACATTTATGGGAGCCAGTGGGAAAACACATATTAAACAGAATCAGCTAGAAATGCACAATAGTGAATAAAACAAGACATTCACGGAAGCACAAGCCTTTACACACAGACACACTGAAAGCAAAACCACATAAGGGACTGTACGATATTTAGCGGGGGGGGAGGGCCGGTCGTCCAGGGGTAGGGTTTAAAATTTTTTCCTAGGCCCTCCCCCCCAGGTCAAAAAATTTTTCCTAGGCCCTCCCCCCCGGCTCAATTTTTTTTCCTAGGCCCTCCCCCCGGCGTGAATTATCTAAAGGAAATTTCGTACGGGGAGGGGGCAGAGTTTCGAGCGCCGAAGGCGCGAGCGCTCGCGCCGCACGGACCAGGCAGGAGCGCCGAAGCCGCGAGCCGTCGCGCCGCACGAACCAGGCACGAAGCTAGGGGGGTTGGGGGGCATGCTCCCCCCGGAAAATTTTGAAATCTTAACCCTCTAAAACGCTATTTCCTGCATTTTAATGGGTAAATTTTGCTGGTACACCGAGCTAAGTTTATTCCTCTTTTTCGGGCTATATTTCGTCCACGATCTTCTTCCACGTGCTATTTACACAACCGGGAAAACAATATTGTCAGGTTGTTTTCAATTCACTTTGGAAGGACATTCAGAGAGGCAAATAAATGTTGTGACAGTCCTTAGTTCAATCAAAATACCTTGTTTAATGCGTCCACATCCACGCCGAGAAGTTCGAGCGGAACGTGGGGCGGGATCTTTATCGACGACGCATATACGATTTTAAACAAGAAAAAACTACCGTTGTGCGGCTGGGAAGGGTGCGTTATGCCGCGAAAATTAATTAAATGTTCTCTTCAGAAGAGGCTTGGCTGCATTTTTATCGATATCGTTACGAAAACCGCTACGAAACGCGAGTTAGTTTGGTCGTATCGTCGAATTTCTGCTTCGCGCCCGGCTCGACTACCAGCTTTCCCAGAGGGTTGTGGGAGATTTGGGCGAATCCACTAGAATTATAGGGATGCGTACTATTTTAACGTAACATTCTGCCGATTCCAAAGGCCGGCAAATCACTACAGTACATGTGAGATTACGTTTTTGAAATTATCAAAACGTCGGAAAGATTCGTGGATCTTGGAATTTATTATTTTCCTAGGCCCTCCCCCCAGGTAAAATATTTTTTCCTAGGCCCTCCCCCCAGCTCAATTTTTTTTACCTAGGCCCTCCCCCCTCTGACGACCGGCCCTCCCCCCCCGCTAAATATCGTACAGTCCCTAACAAGGCTTGGAGCCATTCTTCCTCTACCCAAAAATGGCTAAATAATATGTGACTTAGTGATCATGATGTTTGACTTCCCCAAATAGTTGCTGCTGTTGGACACCTCCGTCACCATGACTACACCCCTCTGCAAAACGGATCCTGGGTCTTATTCCCAGGGCACTCTGTCCGCTGGCTGAGCATTTTCGCGCTGCTGTTCGTCACGCTGTGTGAGGTAAATTTGTTATTGTATCCAGAACCGTGCCTATCTAGTTCTATGCCTGAATGGGTTAGGGTTAGGATCAGACACGTTTCTGAATGGTGTACGCGCATCTAGGAACTTAGATTTGCCCCAGGCACGGTTCTAGATACGCGTGGACAGAATCGTGCCTGAGCATGGTTTTAGATCCAACACTTGTTTCTGAGGAGGCGACCGTTCAGCGACCATTGAGCGACCAACAGTCTGATTGGTAGTTCAGTCGAGTTTCATGCAAACTGTAGATTTAGGTGCTGTATATAGTGCATGCTTTTTATTTTAGTTATCTAACATACTGCAGTTAGCCCTTTTGGGCAGCAATATACAATAAAGATCGTTGTCATTTACTACTCAGTTGAAGCGAGCCAAGTTAGGTAATTAAGTCCCTATTAGGTAATTAAGTCCCTATTAACGCTAATAAGGGCTATATTTTGCCAGTTAAGCCCCCGTCACGCATAGCCGACCATGCATGGTTGGGAGTTGGTCGCAAGCAAGACCATCTGTGGTTTGGTGTTGGCCAGCAAGGTTGCCTACTAGTCTTTAAAAGTCATCTGCGCCATGAAGGTTGAAAAATCTAAGTCGGGAAAGTCATATTCTGCTTGGATGCAATCAGAGGCCAGCAGAGGAGCGAAATGGAGCTAGAATAGGATGGACCCAGCGCCGACCTTGGTAAGGAAGTGGTCGTGGGGGAAGTCGAGGGAATGTTCTGAATGTACATGTGTGACGGGCTTAAGAACACTGTTGTTTTGTGTAGGTTGGAGAAGGCGTGCTGTCGGACAGTTTCACGGCCGGCCACCATCCCCACCTGTATGTGCCGTGGATCCTGGCCCTCCTGGCTACCGTACTGGGGGGTGTGTTCTACAACATGGTAAGCTCCGTGTAGGTCCTAATGAATATCGGTAGTACAGATGCGTTCTTTCTCTCTCTCTCTCTCTCTCTCTCTCTCTTTGGTTTATTCTATTCACATTTATTTGCCGAGGATTGGGCAAAAGCAATGTTGGTTATTGAATATTTAGTTTTTGTACATACAAAAGTACAATGAACCTGTAAATACTGTACATAAGTTAACGTCTGTCTTCTCTGTCACGACCAGTGGTAGAGTACAAAATGTAACTCTTCAATGAGCTAAAACTGGATCGAGATCACTTTCCTTTTATCACTTTAATGTACGTATAGAGTCAATAAATAACAAGAATGTAACAATAAAGACGTGAAAAGAAACAAAGAAATGGATACTAAAATGGGAAAAATTCAGCTGGTGTACACGACCTTATGTTAATCAAATAAAGGTTTATCTCCTTGGAAGACGTCTTCAGGAAATGTTGATTGGTTCTTCAGGTGGAGAAGTTGAACAGACCACGCCTGCTGTTGATTCTAGGATTGTACCACATCTTGTCAGGGGGGTTAAAGCTCCTCAGACTGTCCCACTTTTACAGCAGGGGTGTGAGCTCGGGCAGCCTCCGGTTCCAGCTCACTTGGGCTTCAGTACTGCTGTACGGGCTGCTGGTAGCGGTGGAGGCATATGTGCTGTATAAAAGAGTAAGTATTGGGGATTATGCAAGCAGTATGAGTTTGTCATACTTTCTTATCACTGTACGCTGCTCTAGGACAAGGCATTCTAAACAAATATAAACACAAACAAATAATCCCTCCCCCCAAAACCAGACAAGCAACGGGGGTCCATGCAGCAACCTCTGACCAATACTAGTATCATCATCATCATCATCGTCGTCGCCGCATATACTATACTAGTACTGTTAAAAGAAACGTCAGCATGTAGACACGTGTTCAAATACATGGGCTCTTGACGTCTTTCCAGACGATCTGCAGCATAGGTCAGTTGCTCTCTGCGGCCCGGGTCTGGCTCTGCAGTGCCTCTCGTGGCTGATGCGCCCTATTCTGGCATGGCAGGCTCTGCCACAGAACCTGCAGCAGTGTTCTTGAGTTGTGTCCCCCTCCTCTAGGAGCCTCTTACGTCTGCTCCTTGTGTCCGCTTTCCTGCGCTCTCTGTCAACCTGGAACAGTTTCATCCCCGTGTGTATTGCTGACCTCCATGTGTTTCTATCCTCTGCTACTGTCTCCCATGTGTCTTTGTTAATGTTGAAGTCATGAAGGGTGGCTTTGCAAGTGTCCTTGAACCTCAACTTAGGCCTCCCCCTTGGTCGACTCCCTGTGGAGAGTTCACCGTACAGAGCTTTCTTTGGAAGCCTGTTGTTGTCCATCCTGCTCACATGGCCTAGCCAGCGCAGCCTGTTCCGCCGCAGGATCTCGAACAAAGACAGTGCACCTGCTTGCTGGATCACTTGCTCGTTTGTGACTTTGTCTTGCCATTTTATGTTTAAGATTTTCCGCAGGCAACGTAGGTGGAAGCTGTTGAGTCTTTTTTCCTGTCGTGAGTACACTGTCCATGTCTCGCTGCCGTATAGCAGGGTTGAGAGTACACATGTGTTATAGATCAGTACCTTTGTCTTTTTTGTCAACTTCTGGTTTTCCCATGCTCTCTTACTTAGTTTTCCAAAAGAAGCAGCAGCTCTACCGATCCTCACATTTATTTCCTCATCTAGAGAATGAGTATTTGTCATCACTGACCCCAGGTAAGTAAACTTCTCAACTGTTCGGAGGGCATTTCCATGCAGTGTGATCAAAGGTGGAACGGGAGTACCTTGCCCCATTACCTCAGTCTTCTTGACGCTGATGGTAAGGCAGAAAAGGTCACAGGCTTGGGCTAAGCTGTCCAACAGTCTCTGCAGAGCAGTCTCCTTGTGGGCCGTGAGTGCAGCATCATCAGCGAAGAGGAGCTCTCTGCACAACGACTCAACGGTTTTACTTCTTGCCCTGAGTCTTGCCAAGTTGAACAGTGAACCATCCGTTCGTGACCTTATGTACACACCATCCTGGTTTCCCTTGAAGGCGAAGCGGAGGAGTACAGCAAAATAGATGCTGAAGAGGGTCGGTGCCATCACACACCCTTGCTTGACTCCATTCCTCACATCAAAGCAGTCGGAGGTTGCACCATCAAACTGAACACAGGCCTTCATGTCCTCATGGAAGGAGATGACCAGTTTTAGGAGTTTGGGTGGGCATCCAATGCTCCTGAGTACTTTGTAGAGGGCAGGTCTACACACCGTATCGAATGCCTTGGTCAAATCTACAAAGGCGATATAAAGTGGCATGCACTGTTCTCTACACTTCTCCTGCAATTGTCGCAAGGTGAAGATCATGTCCGTAGTGGACCGTCCTGCTCTAAAGCCGCACTGGGATTCAGGCAGCACCCGTTCTGCTAGCGTCTGCAGGCGCTTTCGTACTATTCGTGCAATTGCCTTGCCAGTTATGCTCAGCAGTGATATCCCTCTAAAGTTGTTGCAATCTCCTCGGTCACCTTTGTTCTTATAAAGGGTCACGATCTTGGCGTTACGCATTTCGTGCGGAACTTTGCCTTCATCCCAGCACTGTCTCAGAAGTTCGTATAGGTAGGGCAATATTACCTCCCTGTTTTCCTTTAACACTTCCCCTGGTATGCCGTCCTGGCCAGGTGCTTTGCCGCTAGGTAAGGCACTCAGAGCCTCAAGAAGTTCACCCTCCTCAGGCAGCACATCTAGCTCTGCTAGTTCTGGGTATGTTGGTAGGACCTCCTCCAGTCTGGGTTTCTCAACTATTTCGTTTGAGTACAGTTCTGAATAGTGTTCCACCCATCTATATAGTTGTTTTGCTTTGTCTGTAATTTCTTCTCCCTCCCTTGTCTTCAGTGGTGCAGTTTTTGAGACCCTCGGTCCTAGAGCTACTTTCATGAGGCTGTACATAGTGCCTGCATCTCCCATATCAGAAGCAGCTTGGATAGATGTGCATAGCTCTGTCCAGTACTGATTTGCACACTTCCTAGCTTCCCTCTGTGCTTCTGACCTCGCGTGGCGTAGGCGATCCAGTGTTGCTTGTGATGGATTTATTTTGTATTCAAACATTGCCGCCTTTTTTGCATCGAGTAAGGGCATGAGAAGACCAGCGTACGCCTCGACCCAGTCCTTGCCAGCTTGTCTTTTCATTAATTCCACAACTGGCAACTGCACTGTCATAAATGCTCTTGCTTAGTGTATGCCACACTTGATCAACTGTGCTGCCAGCCGCACACTCTTGCATTCTGCGAGAGAACTCCCTAGAGAAAGTTTCCTTGCTCTCTGGCTCCCTGGCTACCGTGGCATTGACGCGGGGCCTGGCCTCCGGTCTCCGCCTATGGATGCGTTTGTGTGTGACCTCCACTCTGCTGGCCACCAGTGAGTGATCTGTGTCGCAATCCGCACTGTGGAATGAGCGGGTTACCTTGACATTGTTCAGATGTTGTTTACGGGTGATTATCAAGTCCAGCTGGTGCCAATGTTTGGATCTTGGGTGGCACCATGACACTCTCCGGCATTTTTTCACTCCAAACATTGTGTTGGTAATAACAAGCTCCCTTTCTGAACAGAATTCCAGGAGTCTCTGTCCGTTCTCGTTCATTTTCCCAACGCCAAAGTGACCGAGTGATGTGGGCCAAGTGTCGTGATCTCTGCCAACCCGTGCGTTGAAGTCGCCCAGAATGTAAAGCTGCTCTCCCTGGGGGATCGAAGTAAAGACCTGACCTAGCATCCCGTAGAAGTTATCTTTGACTTCCGTAGGCGCAGCTAAGGTTGGAGCATATGCATTGATGAGACTGACGTATCCTCCAGCTGCGTTGAGTCGCATTGACATTAGGCGTTCCGAGACTCCCACCGGTGAAGTTATGGATTGAACAAGGGTGTTTCTCACAGCAAACCCAACACCATGCCACCTCGGCTGGTCTGCTTCCAACCCCTTCCAGTAGAAGGTGAAATTTGCCTCCCTTAAGCATCCACTTTCGGCAATCCTTGTTTCTTGGAGAGCCACAATGTCCATTTGCAGTTTGTGAAGCTCTTCATCAATGAGTGCTGTTTTTCTTAACTCTCCGTGTCTGATGTCTATATTATCAAATCCCGGTAACATTGTTCTCACATTCCACGTTCCAATACGCAGGTACTTCTTTCTGTTTTTTGCATCGGGTACAGTCTTACATCTGCCCTTCGACTTTTGGTCTATCCTCACGCACCCTGTGAGGCTAGCAGACGTGACGGGTCGACACCTTACTGGCCTGGGGCTGCCAGGCTTTGGCGGGCGGTAGTCGTTCCTATGCAGCTAAACAGCCACTCCCACCGTCAGAAAGCGGCCCGTGGCGTCCTCCCTTACGCCAATTTGGGAGAACTTATAACCCGTAACTGCCGTTTCCCGCTGAGATTAACGGACCTCTGCTGTGCCGGGGCATATTTGGAAGTAGTGTCTTGCCCATAGCACACCACCTCCCTCTCGACTCTGAGAACTCACTCCGAAGGAGAGACAAGGTCTATACGTCCGGAGCATCCCTAGAGCTGCAGGGGATGCCAGAAGATGGCTGTGGATCACTCCGCACCAGCAACTGCCTACGGGTCTACGGACCCGTGTTCAAATAAAGCAGAGACAAAGCAACAGACACACGGCGATGGGTCTGACTGTACATAGACATGTACTGATTTGGTTTGTCAGTTGCATTTGAACCCTAGGAAAAGTTCTGTTAATTTACAACCAATAATCATTATTATCATCATTAGTAGTAGTAGTATTATACGCGACGAGGCTTTGGCAGAACGAGCCGCCCAGAAGGACGCACGGCAACCATTTGCCGTCCCAGAGCGCAGGTGTGGCCCTGTCCTTGGTGCTGAACGTGCAATATCGGAAGTTTTGGCTGTAGAAACGGGTGCGCCACTGTGTATGCGTGAAGCATGCTGGCGCCGTTACAATATAAATGCGGCAGAATCGGCAATGATAACGTCTCTACCGCCGTCTCTAGTCCCGTAATCCATCTTTTAGTAATGATTTGTGAAAACTGGGAATTCAAAAGACCGAACACTTTCGCAAACGACAAACACCCCCCCCCCCACACACACACACCGGTACCTAGCTGCACCGCAACGGTACCGGAGGACCATCAGGGAGAAAACATGTGGTGTTCCCTGCCTGATGCATCTCTTCCACTATGGTTCACATTCAAGTCATCCTGATATTGGGATTAGACTTGGAACTTTAAAAACATCTAAACCGTTTGCTAACAACAAACGCACCCCTCCACCCTCAGCGGTACCTGTCCCATACCCCTGTGGAGGTCCCAGTACCGGAGGACCTTCAGGATGAAACCATGCGGTTCGCTCTGCCCTACGCGTCTCTCCCCTCGTGGTTCGCCTTCTCCTGGATGGACTGGCTACTACTGCTGGGCTACAAACAACCTCTGCAGGCCGAGCAACTGGGCAGACTGCCGAAGGTGAGATCGTTTATTGAAAAAAAGACTGTCACAGTAGTGCCGTGTTCAAGCTTTTTTGCTAATGTTAGCGGCACCAATAACAAAGATACAATCAATGAAATAAACACGTGAACGGGGTCGTCATTATGAATATGTTTTAAAGTGGTTAAGTAAAACAATAATGCTAACATAGGCCCGTATTTGTTGATCGCCGAAAAGTCGTCCAATTTTAGAAATCGCCAGAGAGTCGAGCGTATTTTTCGCCTGAAAATCTACCCTATGAAATTGAGCGGGGCTCGGTGACCGGCGAACATCGGCCGATCCCTCTGACTTAATAGATGCTAGCCAGGAATGCACGTACCGGTAATCAAGCCCCTGACCTCTCAATCTCATGTATGCTAGCCTAGCCACAAGGCCATTTGACGCCACACTTGTCAATGTAACAAATGTGACAGAGTTCTTACGATACAAAGTACAGACTAGAGAGGATGACAGTACTTATCATGTTTTATTTATCTGGTTGCAGGAAATCTGTGTTGAGGTAGCCTTGGACCGCCTGACAAAAGTGTACAGAAGGGAAAAGGTACTTTCAAATTTTGATATACAAAGTTACCTTCAAGTTGATATCCATTTAATTTATTATTAAATGTACACCAGTAGTCTTCCTGGATTCCATGAAATGATACAATTTACATTACAATTTCAACAGTTTACACACAAACTACAGCAACAACAATGATACTGAATATAAAAAAAACATGCTAAGTTTAGTGTAATATATAACCAGCTGCTACAGTGCCTTTAATGCTGGTTTGTAACAACAAAGGGAGGTGATACTAGCTATACAGATACAGAAGAAATTGTTATAAGAGGGCCTGCATGGGGGGGTAGTGATTACGAATTACGCAAAATTTTCACCGCCGATTACGAATTACGTTAAATTCTCAGAGCTGATTACGCCTTTACGCCTTTTGGCAAATGTACTATTACGAATTACGTTGATTTTTGGGACGTCTGCCTACGAATTACGGTGACTAAAAAGCCCTGATTACGCCTTACGAAAAAGGGCATGCAGGCCCCCTTATAAGGCCTTAGTAAGTTAGTGGAGAGAGCAGACAAGTTACATGTAGGTAAACCACAGGGGTATCAAAACATCAGCTGAGGATGTTGACACATAAGGGCTTCAGATTCAGAACATAGGTGTGTAACTGGTGTACAATGTATATGGCTTCTTTCATGGATCTATGTAGGAGAAAGCGGACAAGTTGGGTAAGCCGGTGTCTCTGTGGGGAGTCTACATCCATGCCTTCATCCTTACCTGGGAGTATGCCCTGTCAGGGTTCCTCATGCTGATGACGCAGGCATTATTACTTGTCTCACCTGTCCTGCTCAAGCTCATCATCACCTGGGTTGCCATGGTGACGGCTGGACAAACAGAAGCACCCAGGTTACGACAGGTGGGAGAGGTGTATCTGGTGACGGGTTTATGTAGTGCACAAGAAAACTGTTACTCAAGCAACGTGATAGATTTCAAAAGCTGACAGGTGTTTCAAGTAGCATACTTTTTTACCAATGGAATCTGTAGTCTAACAGGTATTTATAAAAAAAATTATGAATTGATATGGAAATGAGGTGAAGGAATTTTTGACAATCCATTGGAAACAAAAAGTGACAAAACTAAGACCAGTTGATGCTAATGAGTCAGTTAGCTCCTGTTGTTGATTAATAATAATAGACTACAGTCTAAGTTAATTATAGGTTAATAATATACAATACATATACAGTCACTAAAATAGAATGATATGATTTTGGATGAGCAAAGTTATCACTGTCAACAATCTTAGTCACCTCCTCCTTGTTTCCAGGAGAGGTACTTGGTGAGTCCTGGTGAGTTTCTGGAGAACGGTTTTGTGCTGTTGGTTCTGCTGCTGATTGTGTCTGTGCTGAGAACCGCTGCCCAGGCCACGTCCATGTGCCTTAGCTTCAAGGTTGGGACTGTACTCAGAAGGGGCATGGAGGTACGGCATGGGAGGTGTTGTTTTCGGTGTGTTTATGTGACTGTGTGTTTGCTTGTGTGGTAACTATGTGAATGCAGTGGAGGTACAGGAAGGGACTCCATTGTAACCATTGATGGAGACTTGGAGAGAATAGCAACTGCAGAAACCTCGATGAGGAGTGAGGGTAGTTTAGTTATTGAACAGCTCATACCAAAAATCAAAGAAATCCGTCCAATGCACGTATTACACAAAAACCACGTAAGGATATCTCCTTCCCTAGAGGTAAAAATGGGGGAACCAATTAGAAGCCAATCATATTGTGTAGTGTACTTGACTGGAGTCAAGTTTGAGTTTATTGAGATTCTGATACCATTTAGCTTTTTTTGTATTTACAATGTACGTAGTACAGTGGTTAGTGACCCAATACCTCTGAACTAAGAGGTTGGGAGTTCGAATTCCGGCTGCTGTCAGAAAGTCTCCTTTTCTTATTTACGGGTGATCTATTATATAACATATGTCTGCGGCTGTCCTCCTGGCTCTGAACCAAGAAGTTGGGAGTTCGAATCCCGGCTGTTGTCAGAGAGTCTCCTTTTCTTGTGTCCTGTCAGGCGATGATCTACAACAAATGTCTGCGGCTGCCGTCCTGGCTGCTGGAGAACGACCACATCAGTATGGGTCAGGTGACCAACCACATGAGTATGGGCTGTAACATGCTCGCCGCCTTCTTCTTCCTCTTCCACTTCTCATGGGCAACCCTCTTCCAGGTAGGGGTGACAGATCTTTGTAATACTATGTAATACTAATAGGGTTAATGCCCCACCCTGAGGTGTATACGGCGTCATAATTCATGACCACCGAATGAACGACCGAGTCCTCTCTCCAAGTAGCATGGTCCCTAGTCGTGTCTTCTGCTGCTGAGTGTCTTTTTCAATTTGATCTTTCCTGCCCCAGGGTCTGGAAGTGCACCTGTAGCACTTCTGACTAATTGAGTCACTAATTTTAAACTGACATTTTTTACCCTCTGGATGGCAGCTGATAGCTGGTACCACACTGCTGTACTACCAGCTGGGGTGGAACGCTGTTATAGCGGTTGGCTTCATGGTGGTTCTACTGCCTGTGGACCTGGTCATCATGCAGAGGATGCACATAGTCAACACGCACAAGATGGTACGGTCACATACTTTTAAACTTTAAACTTATTATATAATGTTCAATTGGCTTTGCAGTCATACTGGATTTTCTTGATTTTAGAGGGGCATTATGTATTATATTCTGGCTCAAAAACTGAAAACATTCTCAAGAACCAAACCTGCACGTGAATGACATATTGTCAACCACTTTTCAGCATACTTCCATCATTATTTCGTACTTCCGGTGCATGTGAACCATGCAAAAACATGATCTGTACAGTATGATGTGCGTAAGTCCAACTCTCACAGCCCCATATTGTTTTGTTTCCAGGCAAAAACAGACATCAGGTTGAAGTGGATCAACGAGTCCATCCAGGTGATTGTCTCTTCTTTACACTCAGAGCTTTAAGGGTCGACTGTGATGTTTATAATGACCCAGTCTCATACGAGTTTGAATTGCAGCTGTGTTGCTCATCCAACATGCACGCTATTGGAAAGGGTCACAGTTTCTTGTAAAATGAATAAAGTTGAAAAATGAACCTTAAAGTTTAAGACTTAGTGTATCATCATATAGCCAGAAGATGTCAACCAATATAAGTCCCCATGTCGTATTGGTTATGACACCATATACACCTTGGGGTGGGTCATTAATCCATAAAAAAATTGACAGTCACTGTACATGATAGATTACATGTATCTTCTGTTTTCTCTGTCACAACCTGAGGAGGAAGAGTAGCTCCACTTCATAAATTCCCAACCAGTAGGAAGAGTTACAGTACTGTAGTTAGCAATTGGTGTAAGATTTGAAATTCACTTTTTTCACTTATTTTTTTCTCCTGTAGGGCATGAAGCTGCTGAAGCTGTATGCCTGGGAGCAGCTGTTTGTGGGGAAGGTGATGCAGGCCAGGAAGGATGAAATGAAACAGCTGTACAGCCGCGCGTGGTGGAAAATCTTAGCAAGTAAGATAATCTATATCTGTATCAGTCTGTTTATCCAGACTGGTAAAACTATATAACAACCCTGAACGACTGATCTGTCCCACGGGTCTCCCACCTTCAACCATTGCACTGTCTTAAGCTAAGATGTTGTTTAAAGCTATCCAGTGAAGATACCCCTACAGTGTTCTTGGTGGCTATGATTATTTCTAGGAAAAAATGTATCTTCGAGCATCTCATTCCTGGGCAGATAATTTTTGAAGAAATTATATTTGAATGTTGTTTTCTGAGCAGGTATTAGATACTAATTAATAGCAGTTGCTTTATGTCCATCAGTTTATTAGTCATGATGATGTTTAATTATAATAAACTGCTTAGATTGTCTGCTGTAGACAAGAAATGTAAAAAAAATCATGTTATAACTTTGACATTGTCCCCAGTTACATTTGTCATACCATGTATTACATATAGATTTTCGACTGTCACAGCACATTTCAGGCATTCGTGGAACACTTTATTCAAAATGTAGCTCTAGGGACTCTAGTGAGGTAAGATTTGGCAATTCCCATTGATGATGTCATATTGACTAACTTGATTTATCTAAATGATAAGGTGCTCATAGCTTTTCTGTTTTCCAGTATTCTGCAACACAGCCAGTCCATTGGTAGTGACACTGATAGTAAGTACATTTTTTATCAATGAACCATCTTGAGACAGAAGATGAAGACTTTTTAAGATAAACTTCTGCTTCTCTCAATATGTTCTGGTCCTATACAGACCAATGTAGGGAATCCGATGTATTATAGATTTTTGTCAGTACAGAGGGTTTGACAGGTAATAGGACCACTACTAATCTCAGTTACTGTAATAGTTGTTTACATATGTAAGTATGCAATGCAATCATGGCATATTGAGTCATTCCTTTCACAGCTAGCCAGAGCTATTGCGCTGTGAGCATGGACTCAAAGTTAAATACCAAAGATGCTTGATATTGTTTGTGCATTTAAAGGCAATTTGTTTAGAGGCAGCAATGCAATCCCAGAAAAGTAGTTTAATTCCAGACTCCGACCAATACCAAAAAGCAATACTTTATTTCTTTAATTGACTTTACCATCGAGTACAATGACTGAATGAATGAAGATTTAAACTGTCCTGTGACTACATCCCACCCAGCCCATATGGGCTTATAAGACACCGACAAAAGAAAACATAATACACACGATACGTAACAGTACATGTACAACAGGGGAGGAGACAAAATGGGTGACATGAATCACCTTTACACGCTTTGCCCAGTCTCTTCCACGCTTTGCCCAGTCAAGTTGGCTTTTTTATTGAATACATATTAGAGGTTGATAAACACACAGACTTTTTATTTTTTTCTCTTTACAGGCGTTTGGATCATACGAGTATTTCAACGACCAGCCCCTGACTGCTGCAGAAGCCTTCAGCGCCCTGACTCTATTCTACACGCTGCACGGCCCCTTCGAGCAGATCCCCCAGCTCCTGGGCCTCTTCACTGCCACAGCGGTGGCCACCAAACGTCTCGGCCCATTCCTGCAGTCGCTGGAGGTAGAAGGGGTGGGGGATGATCTTCGGTTTGGTGCTGAAGGTCAAAGACACATGAATGGGGATGGACTGGCTACTGCAGATCACAGAGAGGTAGGACAAATTTCCTCTGAGTCAGTTCAGGGCCAAGAGACCACTTCTAGGTGATGTGACTTATTTCTAAATTGTATAACTTACTGTTTTGTATTTTCCACCAATTTACATGAAACCACAGACAACAAAATTTTCCAACATGAGTCATCAAGAACTTGCTGACGACAATTCAGACTTGACGTTCAGCATAGCAAGAGCCCAGGCAGGCCACGATGTTGCTGAGGACGTTTCTGTCGAGGTACGTCACTGATGATTACATCATTACAATTGGACCTATGACTTTTAGCAACTTTTCAATGACCTGGTACACCATATTGTAGATTTATTACAAAGATTTATTTATTCAAAAAGAATGTTTTACAAACACTCTCAGGTACGAGATGGCAGTTTTACGTGGGAGCCAGACTCACAGACAGCGAACATCAGTGAAATCAACCTAAAGATTCCTAAAGGTATTCACAACAAGTCTTGTAAATCATACAGGACACAAGATGACTTTATTGGGACCACAGTGTTGCCGCTGAATTAAAACCAATTTACAACTTAAAAACAAAATTCATTAAAAGGTGACTATAGTCACTGTGGTTAGTTAGCAAAGTAATAGTCGGCGCAATATCGTCTTGCATCTTACATCTTCCCCAGGTAGGCCTTAGGGCCTGTCAGTTGAGAGCATTGTCTCCTCCACTCTTCTCGGTCATCAAAGACTCCCTCCTCCACAAGCCTGTCTAGTCTGCTCAGCCTATACTTTGTCAGTATTTCTTGCATGTGGTCCCTCCACCTTTTCCTAGGTCTGCCTAGAGGGCGTTTACCCTTAGGTTTGTATTTGAGGGCTATCTTTGGGATCCTTCCCTCCTCCATTTTTTCCACGTGCCCTGGCCATCTAAGGGCTGCTCTCTTTCTATGTCTTCTTCTATCAATGTTATTGCAATATCGTCATTAAATCATAATGTTTAAAGTCAAATAAAGCATAATAAAAGACTAACCTTTCTCTGTATCCCAATCAACAAAATCTTAGGCTGAAATGCGTGTCCATTAGGTGTGACGTTTTGTAAGCATTGTTCCATGTTATCTGAGATGAAATGTGGTTTTGATGATTGCTCAATACTTCCAGGTAAGCTGACTATCGTGGTAGGACAGGTGGGTTCTGGGAAGTCGTCCCTGCTGTCGGCCATGTTGGGAGAGATGAGGACACTGAAGGGTAGAGTTCTTTGGGACAGGTAAGTACAAACAAAGAGCCAACTTACGCGGGAGCAACAACTAGCTGTAGTTCAAAGTAGAACAAGTCAGTATTCATGCCGGTACCCAGGGGGGGTTCGGAAGAACCCCCCCCCACACACGTGCACCCTCAAATGTCCACTTTTTATCTAAAAGTCCAAGATTTTTCTTTAATAGGTGGACTGATTTGTATCACCAGGGACTGGAATCCTATTTGTCAGCTTTGTAACAAAGAACTTAAATATGCTATCCAGTGATTTACAACCTGATAAAACTTAATGTATAATTCAGGGATGTACCAGGTTAAATAACATGAGGGTTTTCTATTCTTTAATGCAGGAAACAAAACACTGTTTCCTATGCAACTCAGCGTGCCTGGCTGTTGAATGCATCCCTCAGAGACAACGTTACGTTTGGTCTACCTTTTAACAATGCAAGGTCAGTGTGTTTTGTCATGATGCCATCTTTTTTGGATAAAAAGTTGACTTGAGACACTGGCTGTGTGTGTGTGTGAGGGAGAGATAGAGATAAGAGACACAGAGAGAAAGCGACAGAGAAAAAGAGACAAATACAGAGAGAGACAGACAGCCAAAGGGAGAGAGAGAGAAAGAGATCATGTAATTAGACAGAGATAATCATGAATTCAAAGTTTATGAGAGTTGGTAAATTACATAGCTAAAGAAGACAGTTGGTAACTGTGATTCAGTCAAAATTTCGGCGAGTCCATTTTTATAGTCGGAGAACAGATTAATTGTTCCACAAAGTCAGAGAGATGAAGCAGACAGATATGAGGCAACAATATCTGGGTCCATCTGTACTCATAATCATATTTTAACTGTTGTTATTATGTGCATTTTTATATATATTGTATTGTTTCTTTTATATGGGCCATGGATGCCTGAAATAAAGAATACAGAAAAAAGAATAGTCAGCCCTGCTTTTCTTTGTTGATTGACAGATACCAGCAGGTGATCTCAGCCTGCTGCCTTCAACCTGACATTGACATCTTACCTGCTGGAGACATGACGGAGATAGGAGAGAAGGTGATATTGTCTAACTATCAGTTAATGACATCACTACTGTAACAGTAACCATGCCTGACAGTCACACTTTCACTGATGATGGAGGGGAGATAGGTCAGAAGATTGGGAATTGAGAAAAAGTGACAAGTTGTGAATAGAAGTTGTGGTTGCTATCAGAAGCAATTTTTTTCCAGCAGAGACATTAAGTATCATTTGTTGTCGATACTTGTACTATTTTGATCAGTTTTGACAGTCTACATGTTGACCTATGACCAGGGTATCAACCTGAGCGGAGGACAGAAGCAGAGAGTGAGCGTGGCTCGAGCGATGTACGCACAGACAGACATAGTTCTACTGGTAAGCATCATTCTGCACTCATGGTATTTACAGTCTGAGAATAGGATTCTTTTTTTTTTCTAGTACCAACATTTTTGTGGCTGAACTGTCTTAATTAGGCCTTAAACAACTTTGCATGTTACAAGGTGTCAGTGTGGAATCAGTGTTCAAAATGTTCTACATTAAATGAATGAAGCTGAATTAGCCTTCTATTCCAGAAGTGTTTGAATTTTATCTCTTAAAGCTTCAAGTACTGTTAGTAACTGTAGATGTGCATGTAAAGAAATGTATCTGATTCAATTAGCTGTTATCAACCCTTCAACTATGACTGGTGTAAATTTCCTGATCCAGTGACTACTATCCAATAACCTATACCAACCTGATATTCAGCTTAATTTACTGTAACAGTAGTAACGTTATAGTCTTGGTACATCTTTTAGGTTTCCTCACCTCACCTCACCTATCCCTTGACCTCGTTGGTGGTCGTTGGGGCACCATGACTTGGTTCACTATCTCCCTCCATTTGACTCTGTCTTCCGCCGCTCTCATGGCTTCAGATAGGCTTAATCCTGTCCACTCTTTTATGTTGTCTTCCCACCTCTTTTTCTGTCTACCCCTTTTTCGGCTTCCTGGCACTGTCCCTTGTAGTACAGTTTTTGCAAGCCCTGAGGATCTTGCCACATGACCAAACCATCTCAGCTTGCGTTTCATTACAGTGGTCAGTATGTTGTCATGTGGTCCAATAACTTGTACTACCTTATTGTAGACTTCCTCGTTGGTGACATGATCTAGGTATGAGATGCCCAGTATTTTCCTGTAGCATCGTGTTTCCATAGAGAGGATTCTTTTCTGTAGGTCTGCCGTTAGTGTCCAGGTTTCACAACCGTACAAGTAAATTGACAGAGTTAGGGAGCGCATGAGATTGATCTTGGAGCGTAAACATATGTTTTTGTCTTTCCATATGGTGTTCAGTCTGGCTAGTGCGGCTACTGTTTGTGCAGTTCTTGCTAAGATTTCTGGGTGAGATCCTTCATCGGATATGATCGAACCAAGATATTTAAATTTTTTCACTGTCTCTAACCTTGATTCACCCAGTGTGATTCTAGCGTTAAGACCATAAGTGTTGTTTGTCATTAGTTTGGTCTTTTCACCACTAATCTCCATGCCAAAATCCGTGGCCGCATTGTCTAGTCGGTCCACCAAATTTATTAGTTCTTCCTCTTCGCCAGCTAGCCCGTCAATATCATCGGCAAATCGTAGGTTTGTCACCTGCCTACCACCTATGGTTACAGTACCTTTAAAGTCCTCTAGGGCCTCGTCCATGATTCTTTCTAGGAAGATGTTAAAAAGCGTGGGGGAGAGAAGGCAGCCCTGACGCACACCAACTGTCGTGCGGAACCATCTACCAGTATTGCCATTAAGGAGTACTGCACTAGTTGCCTTGTTGTACAAGTTTTCAATTGTCTTTACCAAGTTGCGATTTATGTTGTATTTCCTCATTGTTGCCCATAGTGCCTCTTGCCAAACACGGTCGAAGGCCTTTTTGAAATCAATAAATACGTGGTATAGGTCCTTCTGGTGTTGTAGGTGTTTTTCACAAATTATTCTTAGGTTGAATATTTGTTCAGTCGTACTTCTGCCTGGTCTAACCCTGCTTGTTCCTCTTTTATAATGGTCTCTGCTACAGGTTTCAGTCTGTTTAATATGATGCGCAACATGACTTTGCTTGGGTGACTTATTAAGCTAATAGTCCTGTAGTTCTGACACATGTGCAGATTCCCCTTTTTCGGTAGTGTGATGATTAGGGAGCGTGTCCAAGGGGTTGGCCATTCCCCTGTTTTCCAGATGGTATTGCAAATAGAAGTGAGCGCTGTGATCATGGATTCTCCTCCAGCCTTTATCAGTTCTACTGGGATATTATCTGGTCCTGCAGACTTACCCGATTTTAGTGATTTGACCGCAATTTCAACTTCCTCCCTCAGTATAGGATCAGAGTCTGACTCAGAGTCTGCCTGAGGGCAAGCCAGTACTGCTGGATTTCCTTTCAGTTTGTAATTGTACAGCTCTTCGCAATATTCTGTCCATCTGTTCAGTATATCTGCTTCTTCAGTGAGACAGTTACCCGTTTTACTCTGTATGTTAGTTGGTCTTGCAGACTTTTCCATTGTTAATTCCTTGACCACTTCATACGCTTTCTTTGTGTTGTTCTGATTTAGGCTAGTTTGGATTTCGGTACATTGTTGCTCTATCCAAGCTTTCTTTGCCTTTCTCATTCCTGTTTTGACTTTGTTATTTGCTTCCCTGTATTTTTGTGCTCCTTCTGGGTTGTTTTTCCCCTTTTTTAGTTCACGTCTTTCATCGCAGAGCTCTAGGATTTCTGCTGTTACCCAGGGTTTACCCTTTTAGGTTTACTTCATGTTATCTACTGTGTACAGAAGTCTTATGCTTTAACCAATCAAATTACAGGACGATCCACTGTCGGCCCTGGATGCCCATGTTGGAAGTCACCTGTTTGACCAAGGCATCATGGGACAGCTTGTAAAGGATTGCCGGACGGTTGTCTTGGTAACCCACAAGCTGCAGTACCTGGAGTATGCACACTTGGTAAGCTGACGGTCATTACAGCACAGCAGTAATCACCTAGTACATATAACTGAAGAAGAATGTTCAACTTCTTAAAAACTCTCTGGCCACGATTCCAACTTACCAAATGAATGTGTTGAAACAAACCTTGAACACACTAATATGGCAGTATCAGACCGAGGTAATCTACACTTAATAGAGAAGGCATGATCCCTTGTGTCCGTAAATGAGAATTAAAAGCTTAAGCCCACCTGAATGTTTTTATCAGTTTAGGCCACACCAATTTTATTTGTTGCTTCTCGGATTTTTTCAGGAAAAATATGAAGCGACAGGGCGAAAAAAAAATCAAAATAAAAACAGTCCTGAGCATCCTATTATAGCCCCAAATGTTAGAATAGGTGCCATGAAGTCAACACAAAAAGACAGGGTTAATATCTAAACAATGAATTTTGAACTTTTAATCAAACCACTGCATTGGTAGATGTAACAATTGTAACAACTAGGAAGAAAAGGACTTTCTTCAACTGTTGGAGGCAAAATATGAGCATTTTTGGGTTGATCCAGAACCAGAATTTTTTTTTTTGCAAATCAGAAAAAAATGAAGAGGCAAATCCGAGAAGCAACAAATTAAATTGGGGTGGCCTTATCTCTGATTGACTTTATCAAACTTGATGGCAAACGATTCTTTCAGTTCCGACGTCAGCCTGCAGTTTCAGTCTTTATCATTTTGATTCATGTGCATTGTAGTATCACATCCTGTAATCATGTTTACCTTCATGGAAGGGTTTTTGCTCTATTGGTCTTCTTCTTCAAACAAATAAGGACAATGACCTGGATCAGACAGCTGTGACCATGGTAACTGGGGCTGTAGCAGACACCCTATGGTGTTGGGTTACGTAATGGCAGGACAGAGTTGGAGGAGCTGGTCACCATATTATATGATATATAATATTTGAATTAGTAAGAATAAACTGAGCAGTAGATTGTTTGGCTAGACCCTTTGAAGGTACACTTTATGCATTTCCTTTGCAAATGTTTCCTTTCTAGTTTCTAAGTTGGAATGTCTTCTTTGATAACCAGATTGTTGCCATGGAGAAGGGACAGATAATAGCGACAGGGACAATGGAGGAAATCCGTGAGTCCTCCCCAGACCTGCACAGGAGCTGGATGGACGCCATTAGCGAATGTGTGCGGCAGATAGACGAAGGGTTGGAGCCGAATGCTGGGCCGATATTCCAGTTACGTATTCAGTGGTCACTGATTTTGACTGTAGTTTTTCAGCATATTCTATTCATTGACTTTGTCTAACATCCAGTGGCTTTTGCTTAGGGCTGCGTACCAGTCCAGGTGGATTGGTCACTCATGTATTCAGCACCAAGGACAGGACCAGGGAACACCCAGTAGCATATATATTTGTATAAGATTACTCATGAAAGCAAGTTGTAAAAGAAAAATCTATTAGGAATTTTAAGTTTAGTAACTTAGCTTTAGTCCCATAACAAAGGACTCAAATTTTCAGCTTACTTAAAAGCTTCAAGTTCATTTTTCTATTATTGTTAAGTACTAACTGAATAATGTCTACTAAAATACTTTTGCTAGGTCACTGATATATCAGCCAACTTGAGAAAATATGTTTAAAACTATCCTAAATCCTAACAAAAAAAGATGAGAACAGTTCTGCTTTTGTTAAATTCCAACATAGCACAAAAAAGGGAGTCAAATTTTCTGCTAACTCAAAAGTTTCACTTTTCTTATTCTTAAAGTTGACTGAATATATTCTATGTTTTTAGAAGTCAAGATCAGAAAGCTGACCACAGGAAACAAGTTGAGAGCAGTTCCGACGTTGTAGCTCGACACCTGCTGCAGAACAGGCTGTCACGACACCTGTCAGTCTCCAGTCTAGCCTCATCTGTGGAGGATGTTTGGGTCAGGCGCACAGACTGGTGGGAAGATGAACCTAAGAAAGGTAACTTCCTAACTTAAGACTGCATAACGTGGCTGTCTGTGAAGCTGGTGTGGTACGCCAAAGGGCCATACATAATACAAAATTGTTACAGGTGCTTGCTGATGATTTAGTTTTGACATCTTTATTTCATTTTGCATCATAAAGATCAGAGGAAGTTTGTGGGAGATACGCAGGACGAAGGCAAAGAGAAACAGCCTGATGGTGAGTTCTGATGCCCTTTCCCCTTGACATTTACCTTCTGTCTGAGATAAAACGTAGTGTATTTAGTTTCTTTGTTTCTTTTCACATCATCGTTGTTACCTCCTTGTTACTTGTTGATCTTACTTTATATGTATGTAAAAGGAGAGGGCCTTGTTAAGCAACATTACTTTTGCACAATCCTATAAATCAAATCAAATATATACATGTAGCCCATTCATTGCAACAAGTCGTGATTAGCATGATCATGGCATTTTCAGTGGTACAATAGCCCATTAGCTACATGTACCAACTGTTAAACAACATTGAGTAATAGAACAAAGTAGCCTGAGTTACAGCCATTTTATTGCTTCCAGCTACTGCAGAAGTATTGCTTTGGGTGGCTGAGTTTCAGGGTTGTCTGTCTGTCCAGAGTAGGTTGACAGCACACATGTGGGTGAAGAATGAGAGGAGGTCAAAGGCCTTGGAATCTTGCCAGGAGCCAGTAGGGGAAAGTCACATGGAAGCTGAGGATTAGATACTTGATGGAAGTCTGAGATTTTTTGTTTTTTTCTTGGATCCCAAAATGGAATTACTTTCTATGTCCTCCAGGTGAGCTTGGTAAGCTGATAGAGAAGGAAGAGAGAATAGAGGGCGACGTGAAGATGAAATATTACGCCATCTTTGCTGCAGCATGTGGACTGCACCTGGCCATCCTGGTCCTGTTTCTCCAGGTTAGCAAAACTGTTAATAACAAACAGATTAACTTTGGACAAACCACAGCAAGTTGAAAAATTTAACCATTTACATGGCTTACAGAGCTGAGGTTTTGTAAAAATAAAACTTCCCTGTCTCTTTACAGATCATAATGACCCACAGCGGGAGTCATCACACATTGTTGAAAATCAAGAAATCTTAAGATTTTTACCAAGAATCTCAAAATTTTCTGAAAAATCTCAAGATTATTTGAAGCAGTCTCAAGATTGTATGAGTTCACGAAAAAAAGTCCATGAAACAATCTCAACCAGATCTTTTATTTGCTGAACAAGAATGTTTAAATGACCAATTAAGTTGTGAGGGAGGGTGTTATTTTCAAATAGATAATTTATGAAGAAATACGTAATCAGCCAACCTCTGTACTTGTGCAAAGTGTGTTTAGTAACATGATATAAGTATCAATGTCTATCACTACCCCCATGCAGACGTTATACCCAATGCATTCCCTAAACGTATTTCACTTCCCTTTTGTCGAGGATTAATGCTGGGAGATGAGCCTGCCAAGGCAGTCAATTGTTGAAAAGATATTAAACAACGCATAACAAGATGATTTTTCTGATCTCCCAGGTGTTTTGTAACTCTCACAGGTGTTACAGGTGTTTTGTCCCGTACACAGGTGAGCAGGGAAGGTGTGGCATTGGCCCTAGACTTCTGGCTGGCAGCCTGGTCAGGCAGCAACATTGGCGGCAACATTGATGCCTGGAATCACACTGAGACAGGTGGCAACTACACGCTAGGAAACACATCACAGGTAATATATTAATTGATGGTAGACTAATTGTGTGTTTAAAACAATGCCTTAGTACTAAAGACATGAAGTGATATCAGCTAATATGTAATACTATGTACCCTCCTGTATTTACATGTATCAACTTCATCATTATCATCGGTTGGCTGTAAGGTTCTTTCAGTTCCTTTTGTTTACAGCTAGATGAATGATCTAGTGTGGGTAGGCTATTCTAGTGTGCCTGGAGCTGTTGGATGTACTGCAAATAGGTAGCTACTGAGATTGTAGCTTTATACATGGTAGTACATGTAGTTGGCAGCCTTGTCTGTATCTCCCATGGGCTGGACGTATACAAAAGAGCACACAGTTTGACAGGTACATCCATACAGTAAATTTAACTGCCTCAAACAAACTTGAAGGTTTATTCGACAGTGGAGTTTGTCTCTTAGTGTGCTTTTTAAGCCTGAAGAGACATGGCTGTTTTTTTCTTGTTCATCTCTCATAGTAAAGAAGGACTATCATCTCTATATGGCTGTTTTGAAATACAAGAGAATAATATGAGCCTGATTAGACAACAATCGGATTACTTTTTCTTGTTCTTCAGCCACTTCAGGACTCGACAGGCTACTACATCAAAGGATACACAGGGCTTTCCGCGGGAGCCATTGTCCTTACCGCTGCTGCAGTGGCCGCATCCATTCTGTCCAGTCTGAGGGGGGCCAGGGTCATGCACGACAGGATGGTCCTCAACATTGTCAGGGCACCACTGAGGTAAGCACAGCCATGGAGTAGCAGGTAGCCTGTGTTACACAATCTCTCATTGTCAATCCTGAGCTACTATTGGTCAGGACTGATTTTCATAGTGATAAAGAATCTTGAGCTCCTGTTGGACTGATTTTCATAGTGATAATAAAAGAATCCTGAGCTCCTATTGTTAAGTTCTAGGAATGGAAATGGTTCTCCAGAATTAGAGGTGTATGGCCACAAGCTCTGGGGAAGGAGGCCCAATCAGACCCTGACAGCAAGAGATTGTGTAACACAGGCTACACAGACATTGGTCCTTGTCATTGTATTGTCTGGGCACCACCGAGGTAAGCAGACTGGTGCAACAGCCCAGGGGAAAGAGTGTTCAGCAGGGCTGTAAAGGCTTGCACTTTGGACACATCCAAAATTACATGTCTTTGCATTCAACTTATTGTAAATTGGGGCATTTGGCACCTTTTTTTTAGTTTATTATCAAGAACATAAGAAGTACAGCTCCTTTTGGATAGCCTATGACCAGACCTGTCCTTTGTGCTGAATGCTGCCCACTAAGTTGTGTTGCATGAATTACCATTAGTAAATGATGTGTTGGTAACATGCAACATTGTCCTGCTGCGTGCTCCTGTCCCGACAAGCCATATAAGCTTCCATAGGTTGCCAAGAGACTCACGTTTTTAACATGTGGCTTACCATGAGTGTTATCATGAAACTTACTTGACACCAACAATCTGCACTATTTTGGAATGTTTTCTAAGATTCTTATTGAATATAACAACAACACAATAACAATGTAAGGATAGAGTTTGGTTCCATAAGTTGCTTGGAGACTTACTTCAAGGTAAGTTTTAGAAATGTGGCTTGTTATCTTGAGAATTAGTACCCACAATCTGCCCTGTTTTTTTAATGATTTCTCAGATTCTTTGACACAACCCCGACTGGCCGTATTCTGAACCGCATGTCAGGAGACCAAGGCATGCTGGATGATGTGAGTTTACGTACAACTGAATTAAACGATGCATGATGTAATACTGTACATTATAAGCATCTGTCTTCTCTGTCATGATCTAAGTGGACCTAATATGACCTGTTCATTGAGTTCATTTGAGCTAAACTGGTCCAAGACAACTTTCACGATGATGACAATCACATATTTTCAATAACTTCAAAATATGAATTAGGATTCCAAAGTGAAATTAAGCTTCCTGTCTATAGTCAGGCTCCTATAGTGACCTATAGTCCACACAGACCATTGGCTACCTGATGAGTGGTCTTCTTGGGCACCTATTATATCATTGATAGACATATAAAATAATCAAAATTATTGTATTTTGCTTTGACTTTCTTTTCCTGAGTAGAACCTACCCAACGACATGGAAGCCTTCACCCGATATGGTTTAGGGCTTGTATCAGCCATCATTGCGCTGGGCGTGATCACCCCGTATTTCCTCCTCGGCATGCTCCCCATCCTGGTGTTTTACTACGGCATGCAGAAACTCTACCGAGCCTCCAACAGGTAACCCACAACCAGTGGATTTGTTTGTTTCATCATCATCATCTAATTGCTGTGCTGGTTGATTCTCTTCTTCCAACTTTCCCTAAAAAAAGTATCCTCCATAGCTCTAGGTACGTGTAGGTCTTATAAAGTGCAGCAGTTGATGTACTTGCATAAATGTACACTTAAGGACTTTTATTCATTCATGATAATCCCATTGTAGAGAACTAAGGAGGATTGAAAGCATCAAGCAGTCCCCGATTTATAGCCAGCTGTCAGAGTCATTTGGAGGACTTTCTACTATACGGGCTTACAGGTATGTTTGTGGCTCTCAGATATCAAGACAAGTCAAAGCAGGTAAGTCTGTGTACCTGTACCTGTGAAAACAGGGTAAAGGCGTTTTGAGACCGTAGGGGCAATAGATGTTAGTCCACTGCGTCCAGGGCATGGCATTGTAAGGTTGTTCATCGTTCCAATTCTTGATTTCTGCAGCCAGTTAATTCAATTAAATGTTGCCAGTGACGTCATGGTAAGCATGGCCGCCAGTTCAGAACCTGGCACCACGGCTTGTGAAATAACATTCTTTTGAGAAACAATTAATTATCTTGACTACATACAATTTGAAGTTATCAAAAAAAAATAAAAAATTTTTGCTTTAGTTGCTTCTCACGTTTTCAGGAACTGTTCTATTTCATGCCATCTTTAACGCTTCAATGTTCTTGGTATGCACCAGCAGCATTTGCATTTGTGACTAAACACCAAATTGTGTTCAACTTGATATTTGAAATTTTTTGTCTCGGATGAACAGAGCAGAAGAGAGATTTATGAATGAGATGAAGCAGAGAATAAACAAGGCCTTTACCCCGAATATGTACCTGCTGGGAGTGGAGTGTTGGATAGGGGTGAGACTGGTAAGTCAACAGGAATGTCACTTCAATAGCAAAGTTCTTCATTCACAACCACTTGTTTAACAGGAGACGATGTTTCGATGACTGCCTGTCATCTTCATCAGGGCAATTGTGCAGAACATACCACACCTGTGGGCATTTTTCACGGTTTTTATTGGATGTTTGGTCAACGTTTTTCATCAGAAGTTTACCCATTGCAGATGATGTCTTTTCCAACACAATATTTGAAAACTATAGACGAGTGTCATCCTTAAATATGCCCAATATGACCTTAAACGAGATGTTCTGCCAAAGTGCTATGCACAATACATGACGGGTTTTGTGCAGGCGTAGTACATTCTGCAGACATGCTTTGTTTTTCCATTATAATCTTGAACAATACAATTTGCCTTTTCCATGTACTGCAGAAGCAGTGAAGCCATCTCTGGTTGTCTTGTACAGTCTGTTCGGAATATGAAATGATTTATGATACCAAACTTCCCAGGTGTCTGCAGGTGCAGTTGTAATTTTTGTTAGCGGGCTGACATCGGTGGTTGCTGGGCTACAAGGGCTGGTGTCACCTGCATGGGTTGGACTCGCCATATCATATGCCATCCGGGTAGGTACGCTTTCCTAAAGGAGAAGTAAAATAACTTTTGGAACTTTCAACACAAAATCACATTCACTGTAAGTGATTCCTTGCATTTATCAAGTTTTGCTACAAGTTCAAGTTATCATGCACAACAAAAGGAATTTTATTATTGTAAAGGGCAGTTGCAATTGATGAAGTGTTTTATACATGTATAGAACACTTCATCAATTGGTGGATACCTGGGAAGTTTGGTACGAATGCCGTATCTGCGGGTGCAGTTGTAATTTTTGTTGGCAGCCTGACGTCGATGGTTGACGGAAAGCAAGTTTGGGAACTTTTTGACCGTGTTTATTGTCCTTGCAGATGCAGCTACAGCTGTTCTCTGTGGTCAGTACCTTTGCCCATGTTGAATCTTGCATGACACATGCTGAGAGGGTGGACACCTACTCAAGAGTTCCAGGGGAGGTGTACCAACATGAAACAGGTCACTGTCTCTGATTCACTTTGGTCCAGTTAATAATCATGGCACCATTTTAGGGCATTTTTTAACCGGTCGTTGGAAGCTTTTGTTGTTAAAGTAGGGTTAACTGCAATTGTGCTCCTTTGTTAGAAATAAGGTGGTTGACACAGTGACCAAACTGCAATTGTGCTCCTTTGTTAGAAATAAGGTGGTTGACACTGTGACCAAATGTGATGTGAGATTTTATATTCATATATGAAGGGCTTGAAATTAATTGTTGAGAACATCTTATAATGCACAGGGAATGTCCAGCTTTATGTTCCACCAGAGAAGAACATCCCAAACCAATGCTAGATACTCACATCCACCTCAGTCTAGTGGGGAAGTAGGACTGGTGTAATTAAGTACCTTTACCAAGGGCACAACATGGGGGCCTGCTAGGGATTCGAACCCAGAACCTTCAGATTCTAAGTCAACAACTCTAACAACAAGACTACCTGCCTTAGGAAAACAGAAATAAAAATACATTTTAGATTAGAAGTAAGTCTCATGTTGCATGCAGGTAACACCATCCCCCCACTGGAGTGGCCGGAGTCAGGGACGGTTCAGTTGGAGAGCGTGTCTGCCCGGTACGATCAGAGTCTGGACCCTGTCCTCACCATGGTAACGGCTCACATCAAAGCAGGGGAGAAGGTAAGGATGATCTTCATCATCATCATGTATGATATTCTTTACAGAAATTTTCTCACGCCACTCAAAATAAGTCATACCTATAGCTAGCATTGGCTTGGTGCAGCCTCTCAGATAGGATGTAAAGAAGAGGTTCCATGTTTCAGAGAGCCACATCTCGAGCATGTTAAAGAGTAAGGGTTCATCACGATTTGAGTGCTTCAATACCATACAGACTTAGTCATCTGTTATGTCAATCCTACCACAAATATGGTGAATCTCAATAGATGAATTTGTTGATGCAAAACTAACACTGGTGCACTAAACAGGCATTTTGTATTACTCCAAACCTTAACATATCTACCCACTTAAATGACCACACAGGTAGGCATCTGTGGCAGAACAGGCAGCGGGAAATCCTCCCTCACTCTGGCTCTCTTCCGGATGATCGACATGTTTGAAGGTGGGTATACACTTTTTTACACATTAAAAATTACATGCCTTTGCATTTAACTTACCGGTATTGCAAAGTAAAGCACCTAGCAATTTTTCTTAGAATTTATTATCAAGAACATACATACGGAGCACTTTTTTTGAACATCATATGAACAGACCTGTCCTTGGTGCTGAATGCCACCCACTAACTTGTGTTGCATGAATTACAATGGTGTTAGCTTTCTGCACCATTAGTGAATGATGTATTCACGATTCTCTGTTGGTACAGTGTTAGGCATTAGGGAGGAAGTTCATTTGTGATCTGCTATGTCTTCTTTCTTCAGGTGTGATATCCATAGATGGGGTGGACATCAGTCGTGTGCCCTTGACCCTGCTGAGGTCACGCCTGTCAATCATCCCTCAGGACCCCGTGCTGTTCAGTGGCACCATCAGGTTAGTGCCTGATAATATATGGTAAAAATGTAGCAGTTTCATGGTACTGGTCTATGTGGACAGGCGGTCACTATAGACAGGATTCTTATAATGCTTGTGTCAATGGAAAAAATTATCTAAGGGACCAGCAAAAAGTGGTCACATTGGTCAGGTGGTCCTTAATATGTAGAGGTGGTCACCTGTGCAGGTTTGGCTGTATATCAGTGGCAGGTACAGTGGATCTTATGTAGAGGTGGTCACTTGTACAGGTTTGACTGTATATCAATGGTCAGGTGGTCCTTATGTAAAGGTGGTCAGTAGTACAGGTTTGACTGTATATCAATGGTCAGGTGGTCCTTATGTAAAGGTGGTCACTAGTACAGGTTTGACTGTATATCAATGGTCAGGTGGTCCTTATGTAAATGTGGTCACTAGTACAGGTTTGACTGTATACCAATGGCCATGTAATCCATTGATAAGATACTGTATGTAGAGGTGGTCATGTGTGCAGATACATTTATCATTCCCTGTTTGTCCAGGTTTAACCTTGACCCTGAGGCAAACAGTGACGATGAGGAGTTATGGAGGGCTCTGGAGATTTCACAGCTCAAGACTCTGGTAGCAGACATGCCCAGTAAACTGGGTAAGTGCCTAATGTCATCCAATAGTTTACTGCCTCATGAAGTACATTGTCAATTATTATCAATGACATGTAGATCTACAGTACAGTTGATTGCCATCCAAAAGTTACTTCCTCATGTGTTTATGAATTACGATCTACAGTAAAATTATCATACAATATCATGTTGTTCTAGAGTAAGTGCCATCCAATGGTTACCTCACGTGATACTGTATGTTTTTATTGAATAGCCTCTACAGTAACAGTAATTGATAATTGCTGTCAAAAGGCCCATTAAATGTTATAATATAGTTATTGGATAGTGTGTAAACTAAGCTCTATAACCAATAGAGAATTGGTAACCAAACAGCTACTTCAGTGCATCAATGAAGGTTAGACATCCAGTTAATGAGATAGACACACACACAAAAAAAACGGGCAAGCAACTGGATAGATTTTGAAAACTGTCAGACGTTTCAAGTAGCGTCCAATAATTTGCTGTCTTTTCCCTCGATCTCCAGATGAGGTGGTGATAGAAGGAGGAGAAAACTTCAGTGTTGGCCAGAGGCAGGTGAGATGGGACCCTGAGCTCTATTGTTTAATGTTTTCTACACTATGTCTATTTGGCTTCGAAAGCTGTGCTGTGTATAGTAAATGAACCTGTGCTGTGTATGGTAAATAAATAAAAAATTTTAATATTTTTCCCTCTCTTTCCATCCACAGCTGTTCTGTTTAGCCCGAGCGTTTGTACGTAAATCACACATCCTCATCATGGACGAGGCCACGGCTTCTGTTGACATGGAAACGGTAAGAGGTCAGGGGTAAAGGTCAGGGTCAAGGTGGCTGAACGACGTCCTGTCACACCTTTGCACACATAATTACTGAGCGTTGATTAAAGCTATCTAGTCAGGGTGCACCTACTTCTACTTGGTGGCAACAAGTTCCACTCTGAGACAGTTTTGGGGAAATACAATAATTATTATTGCAGGATTAGCACAAGAATTATCATGGTAGAATTTACATGGATTTGACTAGCTCTTGCTTCTCTTTCACAGAGCAGAATACTGGTTAGTCAATTATGAAATATTTGATGATGAGTTAATGACCTCTGGATCACAAATCTTAAGGCTCAGCAATAATGTACAAAACTTCATGTTTTTGCTTGTCTTCCCCAGGATGGAATTCTACAGGATGTTATAAAAGTGGCTTTTGGAGACAGAACGGTTATAACAGTAGCTGTAAGTAACTGTCTATTTACTAAAGAAGTACACATAATCATGTATCTGTATCTGTACCCTTTGGTGTAACACATCTGATTCAGTTTTGCAGGCATGCGGCACGGCGGCAGCTGGCTATATTACACCGAACGTGTAACCTGTTACACCCAACCTTTGCACATCTAACTGTAAACGTTGTTTAAAGCTATCTAGTGATGATGCCCCTACTGTAGCAAGTTCCACTCAAATTCTAGGAAAAAACAAGTTTTTGAACACCTCAAGCCAAGTACCATCATGCGAAGACTAGACTACGTGTAATCCGTATAAGACAGTACATTTGGTCACTGATGAAAGATGGTGAATACATGTACTTGAATTTGCTGTTTGAATTTGAGCGATGGCAAATCACAAACCATTTTCTGACTGATCCCCCCCCCCCACACAGCACCGGATAGCGACCATCCTGAACTCTGACCGGATCCTGGTTCTGGACCAGGGGAAGTTGGTGGAGAACGACTCACCGGAAAACCTGCTGAAAAAACCTGATGGCCTGTTCACTGCCATGGTCAAGGCCAACAAGTAACATCCATGGCACTTTGGGCTGAGGAAACTAGCTACAATATTCCAGTTTATTTAATATTTCATTTTCAATTCAGATATATTTTCAGAGGATTGGGCAAAAGTAAAAAAAATATACTGATATAGGCCCTCTCCTCGCACATACAAATAAAAGTAACATCAACAAGATAGTAACAATAATAAGAAGAAAAGAGTTGTTGTTCATCTGTCGTTCAAGTTAACATTCCAGTTAGATATTATATTCATTTCAAACCTACCCTAAGCCACTGTGCGGACACATGGCAAAGGATAAGAACAAGTAACGTCTTTGGGTTCCACTCTTGAGCTTACATGTACTTTTAGGACAATGCAGGTAGCTACATGTACAACATTCCAATAGTTGTTCAGGTTATAATTTCAGCAAAACAAATGCAAAATAAAACTTAAAATTCAGTATTTATACTTAAACAATAAGGGCTAACATAATCTATTATAGCCTATTACAATCAGGTAAGGTTAATCATAGGTTTCAGTATCTTCTAATAACAATGCGGTCTTTATGATGATTCACCTATTTTGCATTGTGAGAGTTATCATGTATATCAGATCTGCTAGCAGCTTCAAGTCTAAAATTTGATATCCAATAAAGCAAATATTAAAGAAAGGGAATAAATAAATAATATTAAGAAACTAAGAGTTTCACGACCTCATATCTTCGCCAAATGAGGTTACCCTTTATCACTGACGAATTATAGATTTTCCCCATAATTATGCAAATAAGATCCTCATTTGCATGAATTACATCAGTTGATCATATTCTCCTCCCAATGACAGTTATCTTAACAAAGAAGGCCATTCTAGCATTTCCTCATAAATTATGCAAATAGGTCCTGATGTGAATAAGTTACGTTGAATGATGTTCACTTCCAGTCAATTGCAACTTCGAAATGCGCAAGTATGAAATTGCCAAAATCAACCACTATGGAATTATAGTATTTTCTCATTAATTATGCAAATTAGGTCTCCGTTTACATCATTAATATATGGCGATGTTCCTCTCATTCTTAATTACACATGTCACAAGGTAGAATAGTCCTATCATGGAAGATAGCTGAATTATAGAATTCCTTCATTAATTATGCAAATTAGATCCTCATTTGCATAATTGTCATCTCATCATGTCAAGCATCACTTAAACTACCTATATACCAAATATCAAGACGATCCGTCGACCGGTTATTGAGTTATCCTACTTTAAACATTTTCATACAAATGCTCCTGCAGTTCTAGAGCAAGCCACTAGGGGGCTCAAACTTACGTCACTTCTTCCCGAGCACAAGAGCTACCTACCATCCATCCTACCTATCAATCATGACCCTAGCATGTCCAGATCACGAGATATCAAAACTGGAAGTTCCGCTGCAGTACCATAACAAGCCGCCAAAATCTAATCACTTCGAGGTCTCATCAAGACCTACCCACCTACCAAATATGAAGACAATCCATTTAAGCCTTCTCGAGTTATCGTGTTTACACAAACACACACACACACACAGATACACACACACACGCCTCCGAAAACATAACCTTCTTGGCCCTGTAGAACCGAATATGTTTCCATGCATGACAATATACTAGGAAAAAAATAGCAAACGTGACGATTTGCCCTCTTCCTGCAAGACATAGATAGGTCACTGGCTCCCCCGTGCACTACCGGTAAGGGAGTTTTCTGCGAGGAGGGAGCGCCGGTCGGTGAAAAAATTCCAACATTCACGAAACTTTCCGACACTTTGATAAAACATGATTTATGTCTATCCCAGACGTATCATAGTGATTCGCCGTTCGGAATTTTTGTTGGTCACTTTTTATTAAAGTGACCAACAAAGATTCCGAATTAAAGTGACCAACAAAAATTCCGAATTAAAGTTGCCAACAAAAATTCCGAATTAAAGTTGCCAACAAAAATTCCGAAGTAAAGTGACCAACAAAAATTCCGAATTAAAGTTGCCAACTAAAATTCCGAATTAAAGTGACCAACAAAAATTCCGAATTAAAGTGACCAACAAAAATTCCGAATTAAAGTTGCCAACAAAAATTCCGAATTAAAGTTGCCAACAAAAATTCCGAATTAAAGTTGCCAACAAAAATTCCGAATTAAAGTTGCCAACAAAAATTCCGAATTAAAGTTGCCAACAAAAATTCGGAATTAAAGTTGCCAACAAAAATTCCGAATTAAAGTTGCCAACAAAAATTCCGAATTAAAGTGACCAGCAAAAATTCTGAATTAAAGTGACCACCAAAAATTCCGAATTAAAGTTGCCAACAAAAATTCAGAATTAAAGTTGCCAACAAAAATTCCGAATTAAAGTTGCCAACAAAAATTCCGAATTCAAATTGCCAACAAAAATTCCGAATTAAAGTTGCCAACAAAAATTCCGAATTAAAGTTGCCAACAAAAATTCCGAATTAAAATTGCCAACAAAAATTCCGAATTAAAGTTGCCAACAAAAATTCCGAATTAAAGTGACCAACAAAAATTCCGAATTAAAGTGACCAACAAAAATTCCGAATTAAAGTTGCCAACAAAAATTCCGAATTAAAGTGACCAACAAAAATTCCGAATTAAAGTGACCAACAAAAATTTAGAAATAAAGTGACCAACAAAAATTGCGAATTAAAGTGACCAACAAAAATTCAGAATTAAAGTGACCAACAAAAATTCCGAATTAAAGTGACCAACAAAAATTCCGAATTAAGTGACCAACAAAAATTCCGAATTAAAGTGACCAACAAAAATTCCGAATTAAAGTGACCAACTCAAATTCCGAATTAAAGTGACCAACAAAAATTCCGAATTAAAGTGACCAACAAAAATTGCGAATTAAAGTGACCAACAAAAATTGCGAATTAAAGTGACCAACAAAAATTCCGAATTAAAGTGACCAACAAAAATTGCGAATTAAAGTGACCAACAAAAATTCCGAATTAAAGTGAGCAACAAAAATTGCGAATTAAAGTGACCAACAAAAATTCCGAATTAAAGTGACCAACAAAAATTCCGAATTAAAGTTGCCAACAAAAATTCCGAATTAAAGTGACCAACAAAAATTCAGAATTAAAGTGACCAACAAAAATTCCGAATTAAAGTGACCAACAAAAATTGCGAATTAAAGTGACCAACAAAAATTCCGAATTAAAGTGACCAACAAAAATTGCGAATTAAAGTGACCAATAAAAATTCCGAATTAAAGTGACCACCAAAAATTCGGAATTAAAGTGACCAACAAAAATTCCGAATTAAAGTGACCAACAAAAATTCAGAATTAAAGTGACCAACAAAAATTCAGAAATAAAGTGAACAATAAAATTCAAAATTAAAGTGACCAACAAAAATTGCGAATTAAAGTGACCAACAAAAATTCCGAATTAAAGTGACCAACAAAAATTCCGAATTAAAGTTGCCAACAAAAATTTCGAATTAAAGTTGCCAACAAAAATTCCGAATTAAAGTGACCAACAAAAATTCCGAATTAAAGTTGCCAACAAAAATTGCGAATTAAAGTTACCAACAAAAATTCCGAATTAAAGTTGCCAACAAAAATTGCGAATTAAAGTTGCCAACAAAAATTCCGAATTAAAGTTGCCAACCAAAATTCCGAATTAAAGTTGCCAACAAAAATTCCGAATTGAAGTTGCCAACAAAAATTCCGAATTAAAGTGACCAACAAAAATTCCGAATTAAAGTTGCCAACAAAAATTCCGAATTAAAGTTGCCAACAAAAATTCCGAATTAAAGTTGCCAACAAAAATTCGGAATTAAAGTTGCCAACAAAAATTCCGAATTAAAGTGACCAGCAAAAATTCTGAATTAAAGTGACCACCAAAAATTCCGAATTAAAGTTGCCAACAAAAATTCCGAATTAAAGTTGCCAACAAAAATTCCGAATTAAAGTGACCAACAAAAATTCCGAATTAAAGTTGCCAACAAAAATTCGGAATTAAAGTTGCCAACAAAAATTCCGAATTAAAGTTGCCAACAAAAATTCCGAATTAAAGTGACCAACAAAAATTCCGAATTAAAGTTGCCAACAAAAATTCCGAATTAAAGTGACCAACAAAAATTCCGAATTAAAGTGACCAACAAAAATTCCGAATTAAAGTTGCCAACAAAAATTCCGAATTAAAGTTGCCAACAAAAATTCCGAATTAAAGTTGCCAACAAAAATTCCGAATTAAAGTGACCAACAAAAATTCGGAATTAAAGTTGCCAACAAAAATTCCGAATTAAAGTGGTCAACAAAACTTGCGAATTAAAGTTACCAACAAAAATTCCGAATTAAAGTGACCAACAAAAATTCCAAATTAAAGTGACCAACAAAAATTCCGAATTAAAGTTGCCAACAAAAATTCCGAATTAAAGTTGCCAACAAAAATTCCGAATTAAAGTTGCCAACAAAAAATTCCGAATTAAAGTGACCAACAAAAATTCCGAATTAAAGTTGCCAACAAAAATTTCGAATTAAAGTTGCCAACAAAAATTCCGAATTAAAGTTGCCAACAAAAATTCCGAATTAAAATTGCCAACAAAAATTCCGAATTAAAGTTGCCAACAAAAATTCCGAATTAAAGTGACCAACAAAATTCCGAATTAAAGTTGCCAACAAAAATTCCGAATTAAAGTGACCAACAAAAATTCCGAATTAAAGTGACCAACAAAAATTGCGAATTAAAGTTGCCAACAAAAATTCCGAATTAAAGTGACCAACAAAAATTCCGAATTAAAGTGACCAACAAAAATTCCGAATTAAAGTGACCAACAAAAATTTAGAAATAAAGTGACCAACAAAAATTCCGAATTAAAGTGACCAACAAAAATTCCGAATTAAAGTGACCAACAAAATTCCGAATTAAAGTTGCCAACAAAAATTCCGAATTAAAGTGACCAACAAAAATTCCGAATTAAAGTGACCAACAAAAATTCCGAATTAAAGTTGCCAACAAAAATTCCGAATTAAAGTTGCCAACAAAAATTCCGAATTAAAGTGACCAGCAAAAATTCTGAATTAAAGTGACCACCAAAAATTCCGAATTAAAGTTGCCAACAAAAATTCAGAATTAAAGTTGCCAACAAAAATTCCGAATTAAAGTTGCCAACAAAAATTCCGAATTAAAATTGCCAACTAAAATTCCGAATTAAAGTTGCCAACAAAAATTCCGAATTAAAGTTGCCAACAAAAATTCCGAATTAAAATTGCCAACAAAAATTCCGAATTAAAGTTGCCAACAAAAATTCCGAATTAAAGTGACCAACAAAAATTCCGAATTAAAGTGACCAACAAAAATTCCGAATTAAAGTTGCCAACAAAAATTCCGAATTAAAGTGACCAACAAAAATTCCGAATTAAAGTGACCAACAAAAATTTAGAAATAAAGTGACCAACAAAAATTGCGAATTAAAGTGACCAACAAAAATTCCGAATTAAAGTGACCAACAAAAATTCAGAATTAAAGTGACCAACAAAAATTCCGAATTAAGTGACCAACAAAAATTCCGAATTAAAGTGACCAACAAAAATTCCGAATTAAAGTGACCAACTCAAATTCCGAATTAAAGTGACCAACAAAAATTCCGAATTAAAGTGACCAACAAAAATTGCGAATTAAAGTGACCAACAAAAATTGCGAATTAAAGTGACCAACAAAAATTCCGAATTAAAGTGACCAACAAAAATTGCGAATTAAAGTGACCAACAAAAATTCCGAATTAAAGTGAGCAACAAAAATTGCGAATTAAAGTGACCAACAAAAATTCCGAATTAAAGTGACCAACAAAAATTCCGAATTAAAGTTGCCAACAAAAATTCCGAATTAAAGTGACCAACAAAAATTCAGAATTAAAGTGACCAACAAAAATTCCGAATTAAAGTGACCAACAAAAATTGCGAATTAAAGTGACCAACAAAAATTCCGAATTAAAGTGACCAACAAAAATTGCGAATTAAAGTGACCAATAAAAATTCCGAATTAAAGTGACCACCAAAAATTCCGAATTAAAGTGACCAACAAAAATTCCGAATTAAAGTGACCAACAAAAATTCAGAATTAAAGTGACCAACAAAAATTCAGAATTAAAGTGAACAATAAAATTCAAAATTAAAGTGACCAACAAAAATTGCGAATTAAAGTGACCAACAAAAATTCCGAATTAAAGTGACCAACAAAAATTCCGAATTAAAGTTGCCAACAAAAATTTCGAATTAAAGTTGCCAACAAAAATTCCGAATTAAAGTTGCCAACAAAAATTCCGAATTAAAGTTGCCAACAAAAATTGCGAATTAAAGTTACCAACAAAAATTCCGAATTAAAGTTGCCAACAAAAATTGCGAATTAAAGTTGCCAACAAAAATTCCGAATTAAAGTTGCCAACCAAAATTCCGAATTAAAGTTGCCAACAAAAATTCCGAATTGAAGTTGCCAACAAAAATTCCGAATTAAAGTGACCAACAAAAATTCCGAATTAAAGTTGCCAACAAAAATTCCGAATTAAAGTTGCCAACAAAAATTCCGAATTAAAGTTGCCAACAAAAATTCGGAATTAAAGTTGCCAACAAAAATTCCGAATTAAAGTGACCAGCAAAAATTCTGAATTAAAGTGACCACCAAAAATTCCGAATTAAAGTTGACAACAAAAATTCCGAATTAAAGTTGCCAACAAAAATTCCGAATTAAAGTTGCCAACAAAAATTCCGAATTAAAGTTGCCAACAAAAATTCGGAATTAAAGTTGCCAACAAAAATTCCGAATTAAAGTTGCCAACAAAAATTCCGAAATAAAGTGACCAACAAAAATTCCGAATTAAAGTTGCCAACAAAAATTCCGAATTAAAGTGACCAACAAAAATTCCGAATTAAAGTGACCAACAAAAATTCCGAATTAAAGTTGCCAACAAAAATTCCGAATTAAAGTTGCCAACAAAAATTCCGAATTAAAGTTGCCAACAAAAATTCCGAATTAAAGTGACCAACAAAAATTCGGAATTAAAGTTGCCAACAAAAATTCCGAATTAAAGTGGTCAACAAAACTTGCGAATTAAAGTTACCAACAAAAATTACGAATTAAAGTGACCAACAAAAATTCCAAATTAAAGTGACCAACAAAAATTCCGAATTAAAGTTGCCAACAAAAATTCCGAATTAAAGTTGCCAACAAAAATTCCGAAGTAAAGTTGCCAACAAAAAATTCCGAATTAAAGTGACCAAAAAAAATTCCGAATTAACGTTGCCAACAAAAATTTCGAATTAAAGTTGCCAAGAAAAATTCCGAATTAAAGTTGCCAACAAAAATTCCGAATTAAAATTGCCAACAAAAATTCCGAATTAAAGTTGCCAACAAAAATTCCGAATTAAAGTGACCAACAAAATTCGGAATTAAAGTTGCCAACAAAAATTCCGAATTAAAGTGACCAACAAAAATTCCGAATTAAAGTGACCAACAAAAATTCCGAATTAAAGTTGCCAACAAAAATTCCGAATTAAAGTGACCAACAAAAATTCCGAATTAAAGTGACCAACAAAAATTTAGAAATAAAGTGACCAACAAAAATTCCGAATTAAAGTGACCAACAAAAATTCCGAATTAAAGTGACCAACAAAATTCCGAATTAAAGTTGCCAACAAAAATTCCGAATTAAAGTGACCAACAAAAATTCCGAATTAAAGTGACCAACAAAATTCCGAATTAAAGTTGCCAACAAAAATTCCGAATTAAAGTGACCAACAAAAATTCCGAATTAAAGTGACCAACAAAAATTCCGAATTAAAGTTGCCAACAAAAATTCCGAATTAAAGTGACCAACAAAAATTCCGAATTAAAGTGACCAACAAAAATTCCGAATTAAAGTGACCAACAAAAATTTAGAAATAAAGTGACCAACAAAAATTCCGAATTAAAGTTGCCAACAAAAATTCCGAATTAAAGTGACCAACAAAATTCCGAATTAAAGTTGCCAACAAAAATTCCGAATTGAAGTGACCAACAAAAATTCCGAATTAAAGTGACCAACAAAAATTCCGAATTAAAGTTGCCTACAAAAATTCCGAATTAAAGTTACCAACAAAAGTTCCGAATTAAAGTTGCCAACAAAAATTCCGAATTAAAGTGACCAACAAAATTCCGAATTAAAGTTGCCAACAAAAATTCCGAATTAAAGTGACCAACAAAAATTCCGAATTAAAGTGACCAACAAAAATTCCGAATTAAAGTGACCAACAAAAATTTAGAAATAAAGTGACCAACAAAAATTCCGAATTAAAGTTGCCAACAAAAATTCCGAATTAAAGTTGCCAACAAAAATTCCGAATTAAAGTGACCAGCAAAAATTCTGAATTAAAGTGACCACCAAAAATTCCGAATTAAAGTTGCCAACAAAAATTCAGAATTAAAGTTGCCAACAAAAATTCCGAATTAAAGTTGCCAACAAAAATTCCGAATTAAAATTGCCAACTAAAATTCCGAATTAAAGTTGCCAACAAAAATTCCGAATTAAAGTTGCCAACAAAAATTCCGAATTAAAATTGCCAACAAAAATTCCGAATTAAAGTTGCCAACAAAAATTCCGAATTAAAGTGACCAACAAAAATTCCGAATTAAAGTGACCAACAAAAATTCCGAATTAAAGTTGCCAACAAAAATTCCGAATTAAAGTGACCAACAAAAATTCCGAATTAAAGTGACCAACAAAAATTTAGAAATAAAGTGACCAACAAAAATTGCGAATTAAAGTGACCAACAAAAATTCAGAATTAAAGTGACCAACAAAAATTCAGAATTAAAGTGACCAACAAAAATTCCGAATTAAGTGACCAACAAAAATTCCGAATTAAAGTGACCAACAAAAATTCCGAATTAAAGTGACCAACTCAAATTCCGAATTAAAGTGACCAACAAAAATTCCGAATTAAAGTGACCAACAAAAATTGCGAATTAAAGTGACCAACAAAAATTGCGAATTAAAGTGACCAACAAAAATTCCGAATTAAAGTGACCAACAAAAATTGCGAATTAAAGTGACCAACAAAAATTCCGAATTAAAGTGAGCAACAAAAATTGCGAATTAAAGTGACCAACAAAAATTCCGAATTAAAGTGACCAACAAAAATTCCGAATTAAAGTTGCCAACAAAAATTCCGAATTAAAGTTGCCAACAAAAAATTCCGAATTAAAGTGACCAACAAAAATTCCGAATTAACGTTGCCAACAAAAATTTCGAATTAAAGTTGCCAACAAAAATTCCGAATTAAAGTTGCCAACAAAAATTCCGAATTTAAATTGCCAACAAAAATTCCGAATTAAAGTTGCCAACAAAAATTCCGAATTAAAGTGACCAACAAAATTCCGAATTAAAGTTGCCAACAAAAATTCCGAATTAAAGTGACCAACAAAAATTCCGAATTAAAGTGACCAACAAAAATTCCGAATTAAAGTTGCCAACAAAAATTCCGAATTAAAGTGACCAACAAAAATTCCGAATTAAAGTGACCAACAAAAATTTAGAAATAAAGTGACCAACAAAAATTCCGAATTAAAGTTGCCAACAAAAATTCCGAATTAAAGTGACCAACAAAATTCCGAATTAAAGTTGCCAACAAAAATTCCGAATTAAAGTGACCAACAAAAATTCCGAATTAAAGTGACCAACAAAATTTGCGAATTAAAGTGACCAACAAAAATTCCGAATTAAAGTTGCCAACAAAAATTCCAAATTAAAGTTGCCAACAAAAATTCCGAATTAAAGTGACCAACAAAATTTGCGAATTAAAGTGACCAACAAAAATTCCGAATTAAAGTTGCCAACAAAAATTCCGAATTAAAGTGACCAACAAAATTTGCGAATTAAAGTGACCAACAAAAATTCCGAATTAAAGTTGCCAACAAAAATTGCGAATTAAAGTGGCCAACAAAAATTCCGAATTAAAGTTGCCAACAAAAATTCGGAATTAAAGTTGCCAACAAAAATTCCGAATTAAAGTGACCAACAAAAATTCCGAATTAAAGTTGCCAACAAAAATTCCGAATTAAAGTGACCAACAAAAATTCCGAATTAAAAAGACCAACAAAAATTCCGAATTAAAGTTGCCAACAAAAATTCCGAATTAAAGTTGCCAACAAAAATTCCGAATTAAAGTGACCAACAAAAATTCCGAATTAAAAAGACCAACAAAAATTCCGAATTAAAGTTGCCACCAAAATTACGAATTAAAGTGACCAACAAAATTCCGAATTAAAGTGACCAACAAAAATTCCGAATTAAAGTGACCAACAAAATTTAGAAATAAAGTGACCAACAAAAATTCCGAATTAAAGTTGCCAACAAATATTCCGAATTAAAGTGACCAACAAAATTCCGAATTAAAGTTGCCAACAAAAATTCCGAATTAAAGTGACCAACAAAAATTCCGAATTAAAGTGACCAACAAAAATTCCGAATTAAAGTTGCCTACAAAAATTCCGAATTAAAGTGACCAACAAAAATTCCGAATTAAAGTGACCAACAAAAATTCCGAATTAAAGTTGCCAACAAAAATTCCGAATTAAAGTGACCAACAAAAATTCCGAATTAAAGTTGCCAACAAAAATTCCGAATTAAAGTGACCAACAAAAATTCCGAATTAAAGTGACCAACAAAAATTCCGAATTAAAGTTGCCAACAAAAATTCCGAATTAAAGTTGCCAACAAAAATTCCGAATTAAAGTTGCCAACAAAAATTCCGAATTAAAGTGACCAACAAAAATTCGGAATTAAAGTTGCCAACAAAAATTCCGAATTAAAGTGGTCAACAAAACTTGCGAATTAAAGTTACCAACAAAAATTCCGAATTAAAGTGACCAACAAAATTCCGAATTAAAGTGACCAACAAAAATTCCGAATTAAAGTTGCCAACAAAAATTCCGAATTAAAGTTGCCAACAAAAATTCCGAATTAAAGTTGCCAACAAAAAATTCCGAATTAAAGTGACCAACAAAAATTCCGAATTAACGTTGCCAACAAAAATTTCGAATTAAAGTTGCCAACAAAAATTCCGAATTAAAGTTGCCAACAAAAATTCCGAATTAAAATTGCCAACAAAAATTCCGAATTAAAGTTGCCAACAAAAATTCCGAATTAAAGTGACCAACAAAATTCCGAATTAAAGTTGCCAACAAAAATTCCGAATTAAAGTGACCAACAAAAATTCCGAATTAAAGTGACCAACAAAAATTCCGAATTAAAGTTGCCAACAAAAATTCCGAATTAAAGTGACCAACAAAAATTCCGAATTAAAGTGACCAACAAAAATTTAGAAATAAAGTGACCAACAAAAATTCCGAATTAAAGTGACCAACAAAAATTCCGAATTAAAGTGACCAACAAAATTCCGAATTAAAGTTGCCAACAAAAATTCCGAATTAAAGTGACCAACAAAAATTCCGAATTAAAGTGACCAACAAAAATTCCGAATTAAAGTTGCCAACAAAAATTCCGAATTAAAGTGACCAACAAAAATTCCGAATTAAAGTGACCAACAAAAATTCCGAATTAAAGTGACCAACAAAAATTTAGAAATAAAGTGACCAACAAAAATTCCGAATTAAAGTTGCCAACAAAAATTCCGAATTAAAGTGACTAACAAAATTCCGAATTAAAGTTGCCAACAAAAATTCCGAATTAAAGTGACCAACAAAAATTGCGAATTAAAGTGACCAACAAAAATTCCGAATTAAAGTGACCAACAAAAATTTAGAAATAAAGTGACCAACAAAAATTCCGAATTAAAGTTGCCAACAAAAATTCCGAATTAAAGTGACCAACAAAAATTCCGAATTAAAGTGACCAACAAAAATTCCGAATTAATGTTGCCAACAAAAATTCCGAATTAAAGTGACCAACAAAAATTCCGAATTAAAGTGACCAACAAAAATTCCGAATTAAAGTTGCCAACAAAAATTCCGAATTAAAGTGACCAACAAAAATTCCGAATTAAGTGACCAACAAAAATTTAGAAATAAAGTGACCAACAAAAATTCCGAATTAAAGTTGCCAACAAAAATTCCGAATTAAAGTGACCAACAAAATTCCGAATTAAAGTTGCCAACAAAAATTCCGAATTAAAGTTGCCAACAAAAATTCCGAATTAAAGTTGCCAACAAAAATTCCGAATTAAAGTGACCAACAAAATTCCGAATTAAAGTTGCCAACAAAAATTCCGAATTAAAGAGACCAACAAAAATTCCGAATTAAAGTGACCAACAAAAATTCCGAATTAAAGTGACCAACAAAAATTCCGAATTAAAGTTGCCAACAAAAATTCCGAATTAAAGTTGCCAACAAAAATTCCGAATTAAAGTTGCCAACAAAATTCCGAATTAAAGTGACCAGCAAAAATTCTGAATTAAAGTGACCACCAAAAATTCCGAATTAAAGTTGCCAACAAAAATTCAGAATTAAAGTTGCCAACAAAAATTCCGAATTAAAGTTGCCAACAAAAATTCCGAATTGAAATTGCCAACAAAAATTCCGAATTAAGTTGCCAACAAAAATTCCGAATTAAAGTTGCCAACAAAAATTCCGAATTAAAATTGCCAACAAAATTCCGAATTAAAGTTGCCAACAAAAATTCCGAATTAAAGTGACCAACAAAAATTCCGAATTAAAGTGACCAACAAAAATTCCGATTAAAGTTGCCAACAAAAATTCCGAATTAAAGTGACCAACAAAAATTCCGAATTAAAGTGACCAACAAAAATTTAGAAATAAAGTGACCAACAAAAATTGCGAATTAAAGTGACCAACAAAAATTCAGAATTAAAGTGACCAACAAAAATTCAGAATTAAAGTGACCAACAAAAATTCCGAATTAAGTGACCAACAAAATTCCGAATTAAAGTGACCAACAAAAATTCCGAATTAAAGTGACCAACTCAAATTCCGAATTAAAGTGACCAACAAAAATTCCGAATTAAAGTGACCAACAAAAATTGCGAATTAAAGTGACCAACAAAAATTGCGAATTAAAGTGACCAACAAAAATTCCGAATTAAAGTGACCAACAAAAATTGCGAATTAAAGTGACCAACAAAAATTCCGAATTAAAGTGACCAACAAAAATTCCGAATTAAAGTGACCAACAAAAATTCCGAATTAAAGTGACCAACAAAAATTCCGTATTAAAGTTGCCAACAAAAATTCCGAATTAAAGTGACCAACAAAAATTCAGAATTAAAGTGACCAACAAAAATTCCGAATTAAAGTGACCAACAAAAATTGCGAATTAAAGTGACCAACAAAAATTCCGAATTAAAGTGACCAACAAAAATTGCGAATTAAAGTGACCAATAAAAATTCCGAATTAAAGTGACCACCAAAAATTCGGAATTAAAGTGACCAACAAAAATTCCGAATTAAAGTGACCAACAAAAATTCAGAATTAAAGTGACCAACAAAAATTCCGAATTAAAGTGAACAATAAAATTCAAAATTAAAGTGACCAACAAAAATGCGAATTAAAGTGACCAACAAAAATTCCGAATTAAAGTGATTAACAAAAATTCCGAATTAAAGTTGCCAACAAAAATTGCGAATTAAAGTTGCCAACAAAAATTCCGAATTAAAGTTACCAACAAAAATTCCGAATTAAAGTGACCAACAAAAATTCCGAATTAAAGTGACCAACAAAAATTCCGAATTAAAGTGACCAACAAAAATTTAGAAATAAAGTGACCAACAAAAATTCCGAATTAAAGTGACCAACAAAAATTCCGAATTAAAGTGACCAACAAAAATTCCGAATTAAAGTTGCCAACAAAAATTCCGAATTAAAGTGACCAACAAAAATTCCGAATTAAAGTGACCAACAAAAATTCCGAATTAAAGTGACCAACAAAAATTTAGAAATAAAGTGACCAACAAAAATTCCGAATTAAAGTTGCCAACAAAAATTCCGAATTAAAGTGACCAACAAAATTCCGAATTAAAGTTGCCAACAAAAATTCCGAATTAAAGTGACCAACAAAAATTGCGAATTAAAGTGACCAACAAAAATTCCGAATTAAAGTGACCAACAAAAATTTAGAAATAAAGTGACCAACAAAAATTCCGAATTAAAGTTGCCAACAAAAATTCCGAATTAAAGTGACCAACAAAAATTCCGAATTAAAGTGACCAACAAAAATTCCGAATTAATGTTGCCAACAAAAATTCCGAATTAAAGTGACCCACACAAAAATTCCGAATTAAGTGACCAACAAAAATTCCGAATTAAAGTTGCCAACAAAATTCCGAATTAAAGTGACCAACAAAATTCCGAATTAAAGTGACCAACAAAAAATTTAGAAATAAAGTGACCAACAAAAATTCCGATTAAAGTTGCCAACAAAAATTCCGAATTAAAGTGACCAACAAAATTCCGAATTAAAGTTGCCAACAAAATTCCGAATAAAGTGACCAACAAAAATTCCCGAATTAAAGTGACCAACAAAAATTCCGAATTAAAGTTGCCAACAAAAATTTCGAATTAAAGTTGCCAACAAAATTCCGAATTAAAGTGACCAACAAAAATTCCGAATTAAAGTGCCAACAAAAATTCCGAATTAAAAAGAACCAACAAAAATTCCGAATTAAAACCCCAACAAAATTCCGAATTAAACAACAACAAAAATTCCCGAATTAAAGTGCCAACAAAAATTCCGAATTAAAGTTGCAAACAAAAATTCCGAATTAAAGTTGCCAACAAAAATTCCGAATTAAAGTTGCCAACAAAAATCCGAATTAAAGTGCCAACAAAAAATTCCGAATTAAAGTGCCCAACAAAAATTCCGAATTAAAGTGCCAACAAAAATTCCGATTAAAGTTGCCAACAAAAATTCGAATTAAAGTTGCCAAACAAAAATTCCGAATTAAAGTGCCAACAAAAATCCGAATTAAAGTTGCCAACAAAAATTCCGAATTAAAGTGCCAACAAAAATCCGAATTAAAGTTGCCAACAAAAATTCCGAATTAAAGTTGCCAACAAAAATTCGAATTAAAGTGAGTGCCAACAAAAATTCCGAATTAAAGTGACCAACAAAAATCCGAATTAAAGTTGCCAACAAAAAATCCGAATTAAAGTGACCAACAAAAATTCCGAATTAAAGTGACCAACAAAAATTCCGAATTAAAGTGACAACAAAAATTCCGAATTAAAGTGACCAACAAAAATTCCGAATTAAAGTGACAACAAAATTCCGAATTAAAGTGACCAAAAAAAATTCCGAATTAAAGTGACCAACAAAAATTCGAAATAAAGTGCAAACAAAAATTCCGAATTAAAGTGACCAACAAAAATTCCGAATTAAAGTTGCCAACAAAAATTCGAATTAAAGTGACCAACAAAAATCCGAATTAAAGTGACAACAAAAATCCGAATTAAGTGACCAACAAAAATTCCGAATTAAAGTGCCCAACAAAAATTCCGAATTAAAGTGACCAACAAAAATTCCGAATTAAAGTGACCAACAAAAATTCCGAATTAAAGTGACCAACAAAAATTTAGAAATAAAGTGACCAACAAAAATTCCGAATTAAAGTTGCCAACAAAAATTCCGAATTAAAGTTGCCAACAAAAATTCCGAATTAAAGTGACCAGCAAAAATTCTGAATTAAAGTGACCACCAAAAATTCCGAATTAAAGTTGCCAACAAAAATTCAGAATTAAAGTTGCCAACAAAAATTCCGAATTAAAGTTGCCAACAAAAATTCCGAATTAAAATTGCCAACTAAAATTCCGAATTAAAGTTGCCAACAAAAATTCCGAATTAAAGTTGCCAACAAAAATTCCGAATTAAAATTGCCAACAAAAATTCCGAATTAAAGTTGCCAACAAAAATTCCGAATTAAAGTGACCAACAAAAATTCCGAATTAAAGTGACCAACAAAAATTCCGAATTAAAGTTGCCAACAAAAATTCCGAATTAAAGTGACCAACAAAAATTCCGAATTAAAGTGACCAACAAAAATTTAGAAATAAAGTGACCAACAAAATTGCGAATTAAAGTGACCAACAAAAATTCAGAATTAAAGTGACCAACAAAAATTCAGAATTAAAGTGACCAACAAAAATTCCGAATTAAGTGACCAACAAAAATTCCGAATTAAAGTGACCAACAAAAATTCCGAATTAAAGTGACCAACTCAAATTCCGAATTAAAGTGACCAACAAAATTCCGAATTAAAGTGACCAACAAAAATTGCGAATTAAAGTGACCAACAAAAATTGCGAATTAAAGTGACCAACAAAAATTCCGAATTAAAGTGACCAACAAAAATTGCGAATTAAAGTGACCAACAAAAATTCCGAATTAAAGTGAGCAACAAAAATTGCGAATTAAAGTGACCAACAAAAATTCCGAATTAAAGTGACCAACAAAAATTCCGAATTAAAGTTGCCAACAAAAATTCCGAATTAAAGTTGCCAACAAAAAATTCCGAATTAAAGTGACCAACAAAAATTCCGAATTAACGTTGCCAACAAAAATTTCGAATTAAAGTTGCCAACAAAAATTCCGAATTAAAGTTGCCAACAAAAATTCCGAATTTAAATTGCCAACAAAAATTCCGAATTAAAGTTGCCAACAAAAATTCCGAATTAAAGTGACCAACAAAATTCCGAATTAAAGTTGCCAACAAAAATTCCGAATTAAAGTGACCAACAAAAATTCCGAATTAAAGTGACCAACAAAAATTCCGAATTAAAGTTGCCAACAAAAATTCCGAATTAAAGTGACCAACAAAAATTCCGAATTAAAGTGACCAACAAAAATTTAGAAATAAAGTGACCAACAAAAATTCCGAATTAAAGTTGCCAACAAAAATTCCGAATTAAAGTGACCAACAAAATTCCGAATTAAAGTTGCCAACAAAAATTCCGAATTAAAGTGACCAACAAAAATTCCGAATTAAAGTGACCAACAAAATTTGCGAATTAAAGTGACCAACAAAAATTCCGAATTAAAGTTGCCAACAAAAATTCCAAATTAAAGTTGCCAACAAAAATTCCGAATTAAAGTGACCAACAAAATTTGCGAATTAAAGTGACCAACAAAAATTCCGAATTAAAGTTGCCAACAAAAATTCCGAATTAAAGTGACCAACAAAATTTGCGAATTAAAGTGACCAACAAAAATTCCGAATTAAAGTTGCCAACAAAAATTGCGAATTAAAGTGGCCAACAAAAATTCCGAATTAAAGTTGCCAACAAAAATTCGGAATTAAAGTTGCCAACAAAAATTCCGAATTAAAGTGACCAACAAAAATTCCGAATTAAAGTTGCCAACAAAAATTCCGAATTAAAGTGACCAACAAAAATTCCGAATTAAAAAGACCAACAAAAATTCCGAATTAAAGTTGCCAACAAAAATTCCGAATTAAAGTTGCCAACAAAAATTCCGAATTAAAGTGACCAACAAAAATTCCGAATTAAAAAGACCAACAAAAATTCCGAATTAAAGTTGCCACCAAAATTACGAATTAAAGTGACCAACAAAAATTCCGAATTAAAGTGACCAACAAAAATTCCGAATTAAAGTGACCAACAAAAATTTAGAAATAAAGTGACCAACAAAAATTCCGAATTAAAGTTGCCAACAAATATTCCGAATTAAAGTGACCAACAAAATTCCGAATTAAAGTTGCCAACAAAAATTCCGAATTAAAGTGACCAACAAAAATTCCGAATTAAAGTGACCAACAAAAATTCCGAATTAAAGTTGCCTACAAAAATTCCGAATTAAAGTGACCAACAAAAATTCCGAATTAAAGTGACCAACAAAAATTCCGAATTAAAGTTGCCAACAAAAATTCCGAATTAAAGTGACCAACAAAAATTCCGAATTAAAGTTGCCAACAAAAATTCCGAATTAAAGTGACCAACAAAAATTCCGAATTAAAGTGACCAACAAAAATTCCGAATTAAAGTTGCCAACAAAAATTCCGAATTAAAGTTGCCAACAAAAATTCCGAATTAAAGTTGCCAACAAAAATTCCGAATTAAAGTGACCAACAAAAATTCGGAATTAAAGTTGCCAACAAAAATTCCGAATTAAAGTGGTCAACAAAACTTGCGAATTAAAGTTACCAACAAAAATTCCGAATTAAAGTGACCAACAAAAATTCCGAATTAAAGTGACCAACAAAAATTCCGAATTAAAGTTGCCAACAAAAATTCCGAATTAAAGTTGCCAACAAAAATTCCGAATTAAAGTTGCCAACAAAAAATTCCGAATTAAAGTGACCAACAAAAATTCCGAATTAACGTTGCCAACAAAAATTTCGAATTAAAGTTGCCAACAAAAATTCCGAATTAAAGTTGCCAACAAAAATTCCGAATTAAAATTGCCAACAAAAATTCCGAATTAAAGTTGCCAACAAAAATTCCGAATTAAAGTGACCAACAAAATTCCGAATTAAAGTTGCCAACAAAAATTCCGAATTAAAGTGACCAACAAAAATTCCGAATTAAAGTGACCAACAAAAATTCCGAATTAAAGTTGCCAACAAAAATTCCGAATTAAAGTGACCAACAAAAATTCCGAATTAAAGTGACCAACAAAAATTTAGAAATAAAGTGACCAACAAAAATTCCGAATTAAAGTGACCAACAAAAATTCCGAATTAAAGTGACCAACAAAATTCCGAATTAAAGTTGCCAACAAAAATTCCGAATTAAAGTGACCAACAAAAATTCCGAATTAAAGTGACCAACAAAAATTCCGAATTAAAGTTGCCAACAAAAATTCCGAATTAAAGTGACCAACAAAAATTCCGAATTAAAGTGACCAACAAAAATTCCGAATTAAAGTGACCAACAAAAATTTAGAAATAAAGTGACCAACAAAAATTCCGAATTAAAGTTGCCAACAAAAATTCCGAATTAAAGTGACTAACAAAATTCCGAATTAAAGTTGCCAACAAAAATTCCGAATTAAAGTGACCAACAAAAATTGCGAATTAAAGTGACCAACAAAAATTCCGAATTAAAGTGACCAACAAAAATTTAGAAATAAAGTGACCAACAAAAATTCCGAATTAAAGTTGCCAACAAAAATTCCGAATTAAAGTGACCAACAAAAATTCCGAATTAAAGTGACCAACAAAAATTCCGAATTAATGTTGCCAACAAAAATTCCGAATTAAAGTGACCAACAAAAATTCCGAATTAAAGTGACCAACAAAAATTCCGAATTAAAGTTGCCAACAAAAATTCCGAATTAAAGTGACCAACAAAAATTCCGAATTAAAGTGACCAACAAAAATTTAGAAATAAAGTGACCAACAAAAATTCCGAATTAAAGTTGCCAACAAAAATTCCGAATTAAAGTGACCAACAAAATTCCGAATTAAAGTTGCCAACAAAAATTCCGAATTAAAGTTGCCAACAAAAATTCCGAATTAAAGTTGCCAACAAAAATTCCGAATTAAAGTGACCAACAAAATTCCGAATTAAAGTTGCCAACAAAAATTCCGAATTAAAGAGACCAACAAAAATTCCGAATTAAAGTGACCAACAAAAATTCCGAATTAAAGTGACCAACAAAAATTCCGAATTAAAGTTGCCAACAAAAATTCCGAATTAAAGTTGCCAACAAAAATTCCGAATTAAAGTTGCCAACAAAAATTCCGAATTAAAGTGACCAGCAAAAATTCTGAATTAAAGTGACCACCAAAAATTCCGAATTAAAGTTGCCAACAAAAATTCAGAATTAAAGTTGCCAACAAAAATTCCGAATTAAAGTTGCCAACAAAAATTCCGAATTGAAATTGCCAACAAAAATTCCGAATTAAAGTTGCCAACAAAAATTCCGAATTAAAGTTGCCAACAAAAATTCCGAATTAAAATTGCCAACAAAAATTCCGAATTAAAGTTGCCAACAAAAATTCCGAATTAAAGTGACCAACAAAAATTCCGAATTAAAGTGACCAACAAAAATTCCGAATTAAAGTTGCCAACAAAAATTCCGAATTAAAGTGACCAACAAAAATTCCGAATTAAAGTGACCAACAAAAATTTAGAAATAAAGTGACCAACAAAAATTGCGAATTAAAGTGACCAACAAAAATTCAGAATTAAAGTGACCAACAAAAATTCAGAATTAAAGTGACCAACAAAAATTCCGAATTAAGTGACCAACAAAAATTCCGAATTAAAGTGACCAACAAAAATTCCGAATTAAAGTGACCAACTCAAATTCCGAATTAAAGTGACCAACAAAAATTCCGAATTAAAGTGACCAACAAAAATTGCGAATTAAAGTGACCAACAAAAATTGCGAATTAAAGTGACCAACAAAAATTCCGAATTAAAGTGACCAACAAAAATTGCGAATTAAAGTGACCAACAAAAATTCCGAATTAAAGTGACCAACAAAAATTCCGAATTAAAGTGACCAACAAAAATTCCGAATTAAAGTGACCAACAAAAATTCCGTATTAAAGTTGCCAACAAAAATTCCGAATTAAAGTGACCAACAAAATTCAGAATTAAAGTGACCAACAAAAATTCCGAATTAAAGTGACCAACAAAAATTGCGAATTAAAGTGACCAACAAAAATTCCGAATTAAAGTGACCAACAAAAATTGCGAATTAAAGTGACCAATAAAAATTCCGAATTAAAGTGACCACCAAAAATTCGGAATTAAAGTGACCAACAAAAATTCCGAATTAAAGTGACCAACAAAAATTCAGAATTAAAGTGACCAACAAAAATTCCGAATTAAAGTGAACAATAAAATTCAAAATTAAAGTGACCAACAAAAATTGCGAATTAAAGTGACCAACAAAAATTCCGAATTAAAGTGATTAACAAAAATTCCGAATTAAAGTTGCCAACAAAAATTGCGAATTAAAGTTGCCAACAAAAATTCCGAATTAAAGTTACCAACAAAAATTCCGAATTAAAGTGACCAACAAAAATTCCGAATTAAAGTGACCAACAAAAATTCCGAATTAAAGTGACCAACAAAAATTTAGAAATAAAGTGACCAACAAAAATTCCGAATTAAAGTGACCAACAAAAATTCCGAATTAAAGTGACCAACAAAAATTCCGAATTAAAGTTGCCAACAAAAATTCCGAATTAAAGTGACCAACAAAAATTCCGAATTAAAGTGACCAACAAAAATTCCGAATTAAAGTGACCAACAAAAATTTAGAAATAAAGTGACCAACAAAAATTCCGAATTAAAGTTGCCAACAAAAATTCCGAATTAAAGTGACCAACAAAATTCCGAATTAAAGTTGCCAACAAAAATTCCGAATTAAAGTGACCAACAAAAATTGCGAATTAAAGTGACCAACAAAAATTCCGAATTAAAGTGACCAACAAAAATTTAGAAATAAAGTGACCAACAAAAATTCCGAATTAAAGTTGCCAACAAAAATTCCGAATTAAAGTGACCAACAAAAATTCCGAATTAAAGTGACCAACAAAAATTCCGAATTAATGTTGCCAACAAAAATTCCGAATTAAAGTGACCAACAAAAATTCCGAATTAAAGTGACCAACAAAAATTCCGAATTAAAGTTGCCAACAAAAATTCCGAATTAAAGTGACCAACAAAAATTCCGAATTAAAGTGACCAACAAAAATTTAGAAATAAAGTGACCAACAAAAATTCCGAATTAAAGTTGCCAACAAAAATTCCGAATTAAAGTGACCAACAAAATTCCGAATTAAAGTTGCCAACAAAAATTCCGAATTAAAGTGACCAACAAAAATTCCGAATTAAAGTGACCAACAAAAATTCCGAATTAAAGTTGCCAACAAAAATTCCGAATTAAAGTTGCCAACAAAAATTCCGAATTAAAGTGACCAACAAAATTCCGAATTAAAGTTGCCAACAAAAATTCCGAATTAAAGAGACCAACAAAAATTCCGAATTAAAGTGACCAACAAAAATTCCGAATTAAAGTGACCAACAAAAATTCCGAATTAAAGTTGCCAACAAAAATTCCGAATTAAAGTTGCCAACAAAAATTCCGAATTAAAGTTGCCAACAAAAATTCCGAATTAAAGTGACCAGCAAAAATTCTGAATTAAAGTGACCACCAAAAATTCCGAATTAAAGTTGCCAACAAAAATTCAGAATTAAAGTTGCCAACAAAAATTCCGAATTAAAGTTGCCAACAAAAATTCCGAATTGAAATTGCCAACAAAAATTCCGAATTAAAGTTGCCAACAAAAATTCCGAATTAAAGTTGCCAACAAAAATTCCGAATTAAAATTGCCAACAAAAATTCCGAATTAAAGTTGCCAACAAAAATTCCGAATTAAAGTGACCAACAAAAATTCCGAATTAAAGTGACCAACAAAAATTCCGAATTAAAGTTGCCAACAAAAATTCCGAATTAAAGTGACCAACAAAAATTCCGAATTAAAGTGACCAACAAAAATTTAGAAATAAAGTGACCAACAAAAATTGCGAATTAAAGTGACCAACAAAAATTCAGAATTAAAGTGACCAACAAAAATTCAGAATTAAAGTGACCAACAAAAATTCCGAATTAAGTGACCAACAAAAATTCCGAATTAAAGTGACCAACAAAAATTCCGAATTAAAGTGACCAACTCAAATTCCGAATTAAAGTGACCAACAAAAATTCCGAATTAAAGTGACCAACAAAAATTGCGAATTAAAGTGACCAACAAAAATTGCGAATTAAAGTGACCAACAAAAATTCCGAATTAAAGTGACCAACAAAAATTGCGAATTAAAGTGACCAACAAAAATTCCGAATTAAAGTGACCAACAAAAATTCCGAATTAAAGTGACCAACAAAAATTCCGAATTAAAGTGACCAACAAAAATTCCGAATTAAAGTTGCCAACAAAAATTCCGAATTAAAGTGACCAACAAAAATTCAGAATTAAAGTGACCAACAAAAATTCCGAATTAAAGTGACCAACAAAAATTGCGAATTAAAGTGACCAACAAAAATTCCGAATTAAAGTGACCAACAAAAATTGCGAATTAAAGTGACCAATAAAAATTCCGAATTAAAGTGACCACCAAAAATTCGGAATTAAAGTGACCAACAAAAATTCCGAATTAAAGTGACCAACAAAAATTCAGAATTAAAGTGACCAACAAAAATTCAGAATTAAAGTGAACAATAAAATTCAAAATTAAAGTGACCAACAAAAATTGCGAATTAAAGTGACCAACAAAAATTCCGAATTAAAGTGATTAACAAAAATTCCGAATTAAAGTTGCCAACAAAAATTGCGAATTAAAGTTGCCAACAAAAATTCCGAATTAAAGTTGCCAACAAAAATTCCGAATTAAAGTTACCAACAAAAATTCCGAATTAAAGTTGCCAACAAAAATTGCGAATTAAAGTTGCCAACAAAAATTCCGAATTAAAGTGACCAACAAAAATTCCGAATTAAAGTTGCCAACAAAAATTCCGAATTAAAGTTGCCAACAAAAATTCCGAATTAAAGTGACCAACAAAAATTCCGAATTAAAGTTGCCAACAAAAATTCCGAATTAAAGTTGCCAACAAAAATTCCGAATTAAAGTTGCCAACAAAAATTCGGAATTAAAGTTGCCAACAAAAATTCCGAATTAAAGTGACCAGCAAAAATTCTGAATTAAAGTGACCACCAAAAATTCCGAATTAAAGTTGCCAAAAAAAATTCCGAATTAAAGTTGCCAACAAAAATTCCGAATTAAAGTTGCCAACAAAAATTCGGAATTAAAGTTGCCAACAAAAATTCCGAATTAAAGTTGCCAACAAAAATTCCGAATTAAAGTGACCAACAAAAATTCCGAATTAAAGTTGCCAACAAAAATTCCGAATTAAAGTGACCAACAAAAATTCCGAATTAAAGTGACCAACAAAAATTCCGAATTAAAGTTGCCAACAAAAATTCCGAATTAAAGTTGCCAACAAAAATTCCGAATTAAAGTGGCCAACAAAAATTCGGAATTAAAGTTGCCAACAAAAATTCCGAATTAAAGTGGTCAACAAAACTTGCGAATTAAAGTGACCAACAAAAATTCGGAATTAAAGTTGCCAACAAAAATTCCGAATTAAAGTGGTCAACAAAACTTGCGAATTAAAGTTACCAACAAAAATTCCGAATTAAAGTGACCAACAAAAATTCCGAATTAAAGTTGCCAACAAAAATTCCGAATTAAAGTGACCAACAAAAATTCGGAATTAAAGTTGCCAACAAAAATTCCGAATTAAAGTGGTGAACAAAACTTGCGAATTAAAGTTACCAACAAAAATTCCGAATTAAAGTGACCAACAAAAATTCCAAATTAAAGTGACCAACAAAAATTCCGAATTAAAGTTGCCAACAAAAATTCCGAATTAAAGTTGCCAACAAAAATTCCGAATTAAAGTTGCCAACAAAAAATTCCGAATTAAAGTGACCAACAAAAATTCGGAATTAACGTTGCCAACAAAAATTTCGAATTAAAGTTGCCAACAAAAATTCCGAATTAAAGTTGCCAACAAAAATTCCGAATTAAAATTGCCAACAAAAATTCCGAATTAAAGTTGCCAACAAAAATTCCGAATTAAAGTGACCAACAAAATTCCGAATTAAAGTTGCCAACAAAAATTCCGAATTAAAGTGACCAACTAAAATTCCGAATTAAAGTGACCAACAAAAATTCCGAATTAAAGTTGCCAACAAAAATTCCGAATTAAAGTGACCAACAAAAATTCCGAATTAAAGTGACCAACAAAAATTTAGAAATAAAGTGACCAACAAAAATTCCGAATTAAAGTTGCCAACAAAAATTCCGAATTAAAGTGACCAACAAAATTCCGAATTAAAGTTGCCAACAAAAATTCCGAATTAAAGTGACCAACAAAAATTCCGAATTGAAGTGACCAACAAAATTTGCGAATTAAAGTGACCAACAAAAATTCCGAATTAAAGTTGCCAACAAAAATTCCGAATTAAAGTTGCCAACAAAAATTCCGAATTAAAGTGACCAACAAAATTTGCGAATTAAAGTGACCAACAAAAATTCCGAATTAAAGTTGCCAACAAAAATTCCGAATTAAAGTGGTCAACAAAAATTCCGAATTAAAGTGACCAACAAAAATTCCGAATTAAAGTGACCAACAAAAATTCCGAATTAAAGTTGCCAACAAAAATTCCGAATTAAAGTGACCAACAAAAATTCCGAATTAAAGTGACCAACAAAAATTTAGAAATAAAGTGACCAACAAAAATTCCGAATTAAAGTTGCCAACAAAAATTCCGAATTAAAGTGACCAACAAAATTCCGAATTAAAGTTGCCAACAAAAATTCCGAATTAAAGTGACCAACAAAATTTGCGAATTAAAGTGACCAACAAAAATTCCGAATTAAAGTTGCCAACAAAAATTCCGAATTAAAGTGGTCAACAAAAATTCCGAATTAAAGTGACCAACAAAAATTCCGAATTAAAGTTGCCAACAAAAATTCCGAATTAAAGTGACCAACAAAATTTGCGAATTAAATTGACCAACAAAAATTCCGAATTAAAGTTGCCAACAAAAATTCCGAATTAAAGTGGTCAACAAAAATTCCGAATTAAAGTTGCCAACAAAAATTCCGAATTAAAGTTGCCAACAAAAATTCCGAATTAAAGTGACCAACAAAATTTGCGAATTAAAGTGACCAACAAAAATTCCGAATTAAAGTTGCCAACAAAAATTCCGAATTAAAGTGACCAACAAAAATTTAGAAATAAAGTGACCAACAAAAATTCCGAATTAAAGTTGCCAACAAAAATTCCGAATTAAAGTGACCAACAAAATTCCGAATTAAAGTTGCCAACAAAAATTCCGAATTAAAGTGACCAACAAAAATTCCGAATTAAAGTGACCAACAAAAATTCCGAATTAATGTTGCCAACAAAAATTCCGAATTAAAGTGACCAACAAAAATTCCGAATTAAAGTGACCAACAAAAATTCCGAATTAAAGTTGCCAACAAAAATTCCGAATTAAAGTGACCAACAAAAATTCCGAATTAAAGTGACCAACAAAAATTTAGAAATAAAGTGACCAACAAAAATTCCGAATTAAAGTTGCCAACAAAAATTCCGAATTAAAGTGACCAACAAAATTCCGAATTAAAGTTGCCAACAAAAATTCCGAATTAAAGTGACCAAAAAAAATTCCGAATTAAAGTGACCAACAAAAATTCCGAATTAAAGTTGCCAACAAAAATTCCGAATTAAAGTTGCCAACAAAAATTCCGAATTAAAGTGACCAACAAAATTCCGAATTAAAGTTGCCAACAAAAATTCCGAATTAAAGAGACCAACAAAAATTCCGAATTAAAGTGACCAACAAAAATTCCGAATTAAAGTGACCAACAAAAATTCAGAATTAAAGTTGCCAACAAAAATTCCGAATTAAAGTTGCCAACAAAAATTCCGAATTAAAGTTGCCAACAAAAATTCCGAATTAAAGTGACCAGCAAAAATTCTGAATTAAAGTGACCACCAAAAATTCCGAATTAAAGTTGCCAACAAAAATTCAGAATTAAAGTTGCCAACAAAAATTCCGAATTAAAGTTGCCAACAAAAATTCCGAATTAAAATTGCCAACAAAAATTCCGAATTAAAGTTGCCAACAAAAATTCCGAATTAAAGTTGCCAACAAAAATTCCGAATTAAAATTGCCAACAAAAATTCCGAATTAAAGTTGCCAAAAAAAATTCCGAATTAAAGTGACCAACAAAAATTCCGAATTAAAGTGACCAACAAAAATTCCGAATTAAAGTTGCCAACAAAAATTCCGAATTAAAGTGACCAACAAAAATTCCGAATTAAAGTGACCAACAAAAATTTAGAAATAAAGTGACCAACAAAAATTGCGAATTAAAGTGACCAACAAAAATTCAGAATTAAAGTGACCAACAAAAATTCAGAATTAAAGTGACCAACAAAAATTCCGAATTAAGTGACCAACAAAAATTCCGAATTAAAGTGACCAACAAAAATTCCGAATTAAAGTGACCAACTCAAATTCCGAATTAAAGTGACCAACAAAAATTCCGAATTAAAGTCACCAACAAAAATTGCGAATTAAAGTGACCAACAAAAATTGCGAATTAAAGTGACCAACAAAAATTCCGAATTCAAGTGACCAACAAAAATTGCGAATTAAAGTGACCAACAAAAATTCCGAATTAAAGTGACCAACAAAAATTGCGAATTAAAGTGACCAACAAAAATTCCGAATTAAAGTGACCAACAAAAATTCCGAATTAAAGTTGCCAACAAAAATTCCGAATTAAAGTGACCAACAAAAATTCAGAATTAAAGTGACCAACAAAAATTCCGAATTAAAGTGACCAACAAAAATTGCGAATTAAAGTGACCAACAAAAATTCCGAATTAAAGTGACCAACAAAAATTGCGAATTAAAGTGACCAATAAAAATTCCGAATTAAAGTGACCACCAAAAATTCGGAATTAAAGTGACCAACAAAAATTCCGAATTAAAGTGACCAACAAAAATTCAGAATTAAAGTGACCAACAAAAATTCAGAATTAAAGTGAACAATAAAATTCAAAATTAACGTGACCAACAAAAATTGCGAATTAAAGTGACCAACAAAAATTCCGAATTAAAGTGACCAACAAAAATTCCGAATTAAAGTTGCCAACAAAAATTGCGAATTAAAGTTGCCAACAAAAATTCCGAATTAAAGTTGCCAACAAAAATTCCGAATTAAAGTGACCAACAAAAATTCCGAATTAAAGTGACCAACAAAAATTCCGAATTAAAGTTGCCAACAAAAATTCCGAATTAAAGTTGCCAACAAAAATTCCGAATAAAAGTGACCAACAAAAATTCCGAATTAAAGTGACCAACAAAAATTCGGAATTAAAGTTGCCAACAAAAATTCCGAATTAAAGTGGTCAACAAAACTTGCGAATTAAAGTTACCAACAAAAATTCCGAATTAAAGTGACCAACAAAAATTCCAAATTAAAGTGACCAACAAAAATTCCGAATTAAAGTTGCCAACAAAAATTCCGAATTAAAGTTGCCAACAAAAATTCCGAATTAAAGTTGCCAACAAAAAATTCCGAATTAAAGTGACCAACAAAAATTCCGAATTAACGTTGCCAACAAAAATTTCGAATTAAAGTTGCCAACAAAAATTCCGAATTAAAGTTGCCAACAAAAATTCCGAATTAAAATTGCCAACAAAAATTCCGAATTAAAGTTGCCAACAAAAATTCCGAATTAAAGTGACCAACAAAATTCCGAATTAAAGTTGCCAACAAAAATTCCGAATTAAAGTGACCAACAAAAATTCCGAATTAAAGTGACCAACAAAAATTCCGAATTAAAGTTGCCAACAAAAATTCCGAATTAAAGTGACCAACAAAAATTCCGAATTAAAGTGACCAATAAAAATTTAGAAATAAAGTGACCAACAAAAATTCCGAATTAAAGTTGCCAACAAAAATTCCGAATTAAAGTGACCAACATTATTCCGAATTAAAGTTGCCAACAAAAATTCCGAATTAAAGTGACCAACAAAAATTCCGAATTAAAGTGACCAACAAAATTTGCGAATTAAAGTGACCAACAAAAATTCCGAATTAAAGTTGCCAACAAAAATTCCGAATTAAAGTTGCCAACAAAAATTCCGAATTAAAGTGACCAACAAAATTTGCGAATTAAAGTGACCAACAAAAATTCCGAATTAAAGTTGCCAACAAAAATTCCGAATTAAAGTGGTCAACAAAAATTCCGAATTAAAGTGACCAACAAAAATTCCGAATTAAAGTGACCAACAAAAATTCCGAATTAAAGTTGCCAACAAAAATTCCGAATTAAAGTGACCAACAAAAATTCCGAATTAAAGTGACCAACAAAAATTTAGAAATAAAGTGACCAACAAAAATTCCGAATTAAAGTTGCCAACAAAAATTCCGAATTAAAGTGACCAACAAAATTCCGAATTAAAGTTGCCAACAAAAATTCCGAATTAAAGTGACCAACAAAAATTCCGAATTAAAGTTGCCAACAAAAATTCCGAATTAAAGTTGCCAACAAAAATTCCGAATTAAAGTGACCAACAAAATTTGCGAATTAAAGTGACCAACAAAAATTCCGAATTAAAGTTGCCAACAAAAATTCCGAATTAAAGTGGTCAACAAAAATTCCGAATTAAAGTGACCAACAAAAATTCCGAATCAAAGTTGCCAACAAAAATTCCGAATTAAAGTGACCAACAAAATTTGCGAATTAAAGTGACCAACAAAAATTCCGAATTAAAGTTGCCAACAAAAATTCCGAATTAAAGTGGTCAACAAAAATTCCGAATTAAAGTTGCCAACAAAAATTCCGAATTAAAGTTGCCAACAAAAATTCCGAATTAAAGTTGCCAACAAAAATTGCGAATTAAAGTGACCAACAAAAATTCCGAATTAAAGTTGCCAACGAAAATTCCGAATTAAAGTGGTCAACAAAAATTCCGAATTAAAGTGACCAACAAAAATTCCGAATTAAAGTTGCCAACAAAAATTCCGAATTAAAGTGACCAAGAAAATTTGCGAATTAAAGTGACCAACAAAAATTCCGAATTAAAGTTGCCAACAAAAATTCCGAATTAAAGTGGTCAACAAAAATTCCGAATTAAAGTTGCCAACAAAAATTCCGAATTAAAGTTGCCAACAAAAATTCCGAATTAAAGTGACCAACAAAATTTGCGAATTAAAGTTGCCAACAAAAATTCCGAATTAAAGTTGCCAACAAAAATTCCGAATTAAAGTTGCCAACAAAATTTCCGAATTAAAGTTGCCAACAAAAATTCCGAATTAAAGTTGCCAACAAAAATTCCGAATTAAAGTTGCCAACAAAAATTCCGAATTAAAGTGATCAACAAAAATTCCGAATTAAAGTTGCCAACGAAAATTCCGAATTAAAGTGACCACCAAAAATTCGGAATTAAAGTGACCAACAAAAATTGCGAATTAAAGTGAACAATAAAATTCAAAATTAAAGTGACCAACAAAATTTGAGAATTAAAGTGACCAACAAAAATTCCGAATTAAAGTGATCAACAAAAATTCCGAATTAAAGTTGCCAACAAAAATTCCGAATTAAAGTGACCAACAAAAATTCCGAATTAAAGTGACCAACAAAATTTGCGAATTAAAGTGACCAACAAAAATTCCGAATTAAAGTTGCCAACAAAAATTCCGAATTAAAGTTGCCAACAAAAATTCCGAATTAAAGTTGCCAACAAAAATTCCGAATTAAAGTTGCCAACAAAAATTCCGAATTAAAGTTGCCAACAAAAATTCCGAATTAAAGTTGCCAACGAAAATTCCGAATTAAAGTGACCACCATAAATTCGGAATTAAAGTGACCAACAAAAATTGCGAATTAAAGTGAACAATAAAATTCAAAATTAAAGTGACCAACAAAAATTGCGAATTAAAGTGACCAACAAAAATTCCGAATTAAAGTGACCAACAAAAATTCCGAATTAAAGTTGCCAACAAAAATTCCGAATTAAAGTTACCAACAAAAATTCCGAATTAAAGTTGCCAACAAAAATTCCGAATTAAAGTTGCCAACAAAAATTGCGAATTAAAGTTACCAACAAAAATTCCGAATTAAAGTTGCCAACAAAAATTGCGAATTAAAGTTGCCAACAAAAATTCCGAATTAAAGTTGCCAACCAAAATTCCGAATTAAAGTTGCCAACAAAAATTCCGAATTAAAGTTGCCAACAAAACTTCCGAATTAAAGTGACCAACAAAAATTCCGAATTAAAGTTGCCAACAAAAATTCCGAATTAAAGTTGCCAACAAAAATTCGGAATTAAAGTTGCCAACTAAAATTCCGAATTAAAGTTGCCAACAAAAATTCCGAATTAAAGTGACCAGCAAAAATTCTGAATTAAAGTGACCACCAAAAATTCCGAATTAAAGTTGCCAACAAAAATTCCGAATTAAAGTTGCCAACAAAAATTCCGAATTAAATTTGCCAACAAAAATTCCGAATTAAAGTGACCAACAAAAATTCCGAATTAAAGTGACCAACAAAAATTCCGAATAAAAGTGACCAACAAAAATTCCGAATTAAAGTGACCAACAAAAATTCCGAATTAAAGTTGCCAACAAAAATTCCGAATTAAAGTTGCCAACAAAAATTCCGAATTAAAGTTGCCAACAAAAATTCCGAATTAAAGTGACCAACAAAAATTCCGAATTAAAGTTGCCAACAAAAATTCCGAATTAAAGTGGTCAACAAAACTTGCGAATTAAAGTTACCAACAAAAATTCCGAATTAAAGTGACCAACAAAAATTCCAAATTAAAGTGACCAACAAAAATTCCGAATTAAAGTTGCCAACAAAAATTCCGAATTAAAGTTGCCAACAAAAATTCCGAATTAAAGTTGCCAACAAAAAATTCCGAATTAAAGTGACCAACAAAAATTCCGATTAACGTTGCCAACAAAAATTTCGAATTAAAGTTGCCAACAAAAATTCCGAATTAAAGTTGCCAACAAAAATTCCGAATTAAAGTTGCCAACAAAAATTCCGAATTAAAGTTGCCAACAAAAATTCCGAATTAAAGTTGCCAACAAAAATTCCGAATTAAAGTGACCAACAAAAATTCCGAATTAAAGTTGCCTACAAAAATTCCGAATTAAAGTTGGTGCCTTTTAATCCAATATCCTGTTTGCAAAAACGTTCAACAAGCCTAACCTCTGCTTAGAGAGTAAGAGATGAGGACCAAAAACTGTCCAGAGGCTTCGCTCTCTGAGGGTGTTACTTCAGGGTGCCAATGAACCATAGCCACACCCCTCCGTTTTTATTGGTCATTAGCCAGGGAACCAGCATTCTCCTGGGCTTTCATATTAACACCAACAGTTGGGCGTGTGGAAGAGTCGGGAAGCCTGGTTCCCAGCTTATTTCGCCACCAAAACGTTTTATAAAACTGGCGTTTTTTATGATTTCTTCACTGGGGACACTTCCTATAATGATCGTCTATGCGGAAGGTCTTGTCTGGTAAGTTATTTTTCCTCTAAATTATCATTTCTTGTACTTACATTATAAGAAATGTATTTGACGCTAGAGCAGATTGCACCAATTTTGACTTTAGTTTGCCGTTAGTTTGCACAAGGTTTGCGATCGTAATGTGATGAAGTGTTTGTGATATTCCTTGAAATGGTTACTATAATTGTGAATCGTGTTCTACAAGAAATTCAGTGCTGAAACATTACAACAACAATAGACGCCTAACAGAATCAAACCTTACAGTCCGGTCTTCCTCAGGTTGTACTTACTAACACTGTACAAAACGGGTCGCATTAGATTTGGAGTCTGCGGAGGATGTCATCCATTAATTTACTTGCTGTGGCCTTATGCGAAAAAAATAAAGTAGTGAGTATTTTGGCGAGAGATAAAATCAGGTAATTAGCGGCACGAACTCTGACCCCGAGTGACCTAGAGGTCATTTCCTGTTTATAGATCAGAGCCACGACGGTAGTGCCAGCAGTGGGCACGGCTCCCTACAACAGTCTGTAATTGTTCTTACAACGATTTGAAAGTTTCATTTCCACCTTTCTATCGTCATCGCTCTCAACACCATTACGCCCTGAATAGTCATGGACATAAGTACATGCAGAGGAGCCGTTTAAACCTGTCTAGCGAGGGGAACTGTCCCAGATCGTGCGCCCAGCTGCAGAATCCAAGCATTCACGTGGCAGATCGCCCATGCCAGCGGCGCCATATCATATGCGTGCCCGGCTGCTCACCGGAGACCCAGACTGCGGACTAATGCAGTGCACGCTTCACATCGTTCACCTTGATCCTGACCGCGTGAACAACCAAACAACGTGAGTACGGACTGGTTTAAAGTTTGACTTGTATACTCCACAGCTTTCGGTTTTGTCCGCCTGACCATGGAGTAGGAAAACAGATGGCCTGACATTCTGAGTTCATCTTCGTCCCGTCGGACACGATTCCTTTGTTTACTCGGACAAGTTACTAGTACCCAACAACTCCTTTGCGGGATTACGTCACGAAGTTCCATGTTTGAAGGAATTCAGATTATCGTTCGATACAAAAATCTGCTCCGTGATCTGACAATGCAAGCGGGCCACCCACCTAGCTGTAGGCCATGCGAAAAAAACTTCGAAACAAGTTAACAAACCTACATGTAGGCCATGAAGACAATTCGAGCAGACTACAAGCCGGAACGAGGCGGTAAAGCCGGTTTCTAAACACTACCTGTGAATTCATATATATGTGAATAGCTTAACCAACCAGCAAATGGCAGCCATTGAACTGGTGCAAAAAAGGGCATGCCGCATCATTCTTGGGAGGGCTTACACATACAGACTACAACACAGCACTCACTGTTTGTGGTCTACAGGAGCTTGCTACCAGGAGAGCCAACGTGTATATTATAAAAGTTTGCCAACAGCATGGCAGCATCTGAAAGAACTGTCGAGTTAATCCCTGGTCCCAGGGGACTAACACACGGACGGTCCCTTAGGAACTCTAACGAGCTAACCCTACCTGTCTGCCAAACTCTTAGGTTTATGAACAGTCCCGTACCATCGCTGTTACGACTCCTGAACACTGCCAAATGAGTTAATCATAATCAACTTTGAAGGAATTCGAAATTTGAACATATAAGCAAGGCATAAGCAAATCATATACTTATTGACGCCGATGCATTATTTCATTGTTTTAATACTATATGTAAACACTTTTAAATGTACTAAGTACAATATACTTACTTTATGTACAGAAGGCACAATTCTGCCTTTGGCTGCAACGCCTTTTTTATCAATAAACCAGTTTTGACTAATTAATTGATTGATTGATTGATTGATTGATTCGGCAGATTAACATCAAGATATAACACAGCCGCCCTGGACGCTATTCACCGCCATTTTTGTATCTCTATACATGTATGTGTCCTTGCCCGCCGGCCAATTTGCTCAATAGAAGTGGCTTCGCCGACTGTAAGAAATCGAAGACCCCTTTTTTGACAATCAAAAATCATTCTGCTCCACTTTTCAGCTATTTGGGCAATTGTGGAATATCCATATGATTTCACGATTGACATTTCCAAAACAATTTACAATATTTTCCACTGTAGTCACATTATATTAGATTTTTTCAGTTTCTCCGTCAAATTCACATAAAGTTGTACACCTGGTAGTAATATCAAATGAGCACAACCTCCATCATCAAAGTGAGCGGTACTGCGCCACAATTCCAATTCTAGCATCCTCAGAGAGGCCAGTGTGAAACCTAAAGTTAGCCTATAAGGTGGCAAAGTATCTTACTATCATCTGAAGGCAAACATTTAAATATTACTAGGTTGTAGGTTGACCTGTTCAACTGTTCAATTATCTTTAGATCATGAACTAAAAAAAATAGTAAAAGACATTGCACCCAAATGTTAATTTAAGTTTTGCTGAGATATTTATATGTATGTTGCTGACAACGTTATATAACTCTTTTTTTCTTCTTTTTTTTTCAGACCACAATGACGACATGTTTAAGGGGATTCTTTGGTGAAACAGCGAAAACATACAGTACCGGTATTCCTTTTATGTTTTGAGGAAACCGATGGATCAGTTGAAAGACTCGTCTGTATGGCGTCTAAAATCGAGCACAGCCTTTTCAAAAGTGCCGGAGCTTCTGTAACAATTTGCATTTGCATGTATCTACTATACAGTGTGTATCAATACACATCAGCGAATCCAGTGACATTGAACCCTTCTGCAGTAACTGGTTTAAAAAGAAGCAAAGGTCTTCACTATGGAAACGAAAACGCGTCTCTTATTCGGCGTTCGGCGCTGCCACTGTATCACCACTTCATTTCTTCTCCCTCGGATAGCCCAGCGTCAACATTCTACTCCGTCTGGAACGAAGAACCCATAGTAAGAAAGTCACCAGACAATAGGAAAATTGTTGTTTGGAACTCGACTCCAAAATGGCCACCTAAGAAACCTTGTCCGTCCATGCCGCAGTGTGTGTTCACCAAGGACCGAAGGCAGGCTGCAGAAGCGGACGCTGTTCTGTTTCGTGGCATCCACGGTTTCCCCTTAGTCTACAGAAAAAAGGAGTTCCCTGCAGTACGGCACAGGCATCAGCACTGGATATTCATGCCGTACGAATGCCCCCATCTTACAAGAGATGTAGACTTGGTTTCTTATGGAGGTGTCTTCAACTGGACATTCACTTACAGAAATGACTCTGACATCCTTGCCACGTGGGGTCATGTTACCCAGATTTATAAAGAACTGGCTGAAAACCCACCTAATCCGAACAGAGATTACTCGAAAGAGAAGACGAGGCATGTTTTATGGTATGTCAGTAACTGTTATAGACACTTGTCTCGGTTTCCCTACGTTGCAGAGATGAGGAAACACATTCAAGTGGACATTTTCGGACGGTGCGGGAACTATAGCCATTGTGGGAAAAAGGATAAACTGTGCGTCGTAGAGCACACGCGCCAGTACAAGTTCTATCTAGCGTTTGAAAATTTCAGGTGCGTTGAATACATAACGGAAAAGTTCTGGGACAGTTCACTTAGAAACGACGTCATTCCGGTCGTGTTAGGTGCGAGAAAGGGTGATTATGAAAGATTTGCTCCTCCAAACTCTTTCATTCACGTGGATGACTTTGAATCCCCTAAAGAGTTAGCAAACTACTTGAAATATCTAGACCAGAATGACGACGAGTATAATCAGTATTTTGCTTGGAAAACTCGCCCTCCTAAGAACCTCCCCGCGTCTTGGGACGGGAGGTATTGTGAAGTTTGTAAGAAACTTCTCCAGGCATCTCCGACGGAGAGAAAGGTGTACACAGACTTGGACAGGTGGTGGAGAGGCGGGAACTATGAGCTTTGTGAACCAATGGTGTACGACGGGAGTTACAAACACCCCCGGAACGCCATACATTTCCACTAATATGCTAGGAAATATTGTCTCCAAGTAAATTCAGAATTCATCTCATTCTCAGTGTTTTATGCGTGTATTTGCGCCACTGTAGTGGTCTATTTTTTATTCTTCGTTTTCTTGCCTTGCAATTGGGAGGCCGTGAGTTCGATCCTAGGCTGATCATACCAAAGAATAGCATTTGGGAATGTGGGAGTTGGACACACACACCACTACCAGTGGACTGAGCCCCTGCCGTAGTGATTGCACAAGGTTATGTGGTCCAAGGACTTAATTGAAACAGATAGGTGCTGCCGTATGCACCATCTGGTGCAGGAAGGACTTTCACTGACTGACTGACATGTTTGCTACCATGTTATCATCTCATATTGTTGATATAATGAATGTTATGCTGACCAAATTGTAAAAGATGCAACACTTTATATACAAAAAGTAACGTATGTTAATGGGAGGGGCCCTATATAAGTCCGTCAGGGGCCCAAAGTCCGGCATAGTCATAAAGATTATTATTATGTTATGAACGGGTGAATGCACATAATATGGGCAACTAGTTATGGACTAAGCCTTTATGTTAACGTTAAGTTCAGTGACAACATTACATCATAGTGTCTGCCATAAAATGACTGGTTGAATGAGAGTCTGGTTGAAACCTCTTGGTTTGGACTCCAGATACAAGAGAAGGGCTGGCCATCCAATCACAACATTAAAGAAACTCATAGAAACAGAAACCTATCTTGAAGGACATGAACTTCTCTCAGCAGTGAATAACAGGTAGTTCTGGAAGCTAGAGTTACACTTTGGTTGCTACGACTCTTTAGAGGAGGACCGATGATGATGACGATAAATGAGAGTGAAAAGACTAGATGGTGATGTCCTTGGTGCTGATTGGTTATTAAGAGTCAAATAGCTAGCATTTGGGTCCTGATTGACATAATATAATATTATAGGGATGTTTTGTTGTTGTTTTTGTTTGCAAAAGTTATCTTCTTAGCCTACTGGCTGAATGACATACTCATAGTATCAACGTTCTAGTCTCTGCCAGACTCTAATGGGTTGCTGAAAAATTGTAGATAGTTGGCAAATAGGCTGAATAATATTACCAGAGGAGTTAGTGGGCCATAGGAGTTCACTTTTCCACTTCAACACTTTTCTACAATTTTCCAACAACCCATTGAAGCCTGGTACATACTATCAAAGTTCCATATGCATTTCATAAGCATGCATATTCATATAACCCTATGGATAGTCCCACACCAGACAATTACAATGTAAGTTGTAATCCTGTCCTTTGGTATACAAGTAATTACAATGTAACGTTACATGTATGTGAATGTGGTACTGTGCTACATATAAGAATTCAAATTGATTTTTGATTATGTTTGATGTTGTAGAATATCACACATACTAATACTGAATCTATGTATGATGGGTTCTTTGGCATGTAGCTCTCCTCAAACATTGGACCTCCAGCTTTACATCCCATCTGATGGACCTGCATCATTTTCAAGTAGCGTGCAAGATGGGTGAGCAACAACTGCCAGGATTAAGAACTCCCAACCTACAAGACAAGAGGCAGGGTGGCATCCTCCTTCATATTACTACATTTTTCAAGTTTAATCTGTTAAAAACACTATCCCTGTTGCCATATTATTGGGGACATTCGGATATTATTAATGAATATGCAGAATTTATATCTTGGACCTGAATCAATTGATACATGTAATGTAGGGTCCTGCCATCAATAAAATCAACAAAAATAAAATTAACGAAAACATATGAAAGTGATTTTTTTATTTGCCAGTGGCAAGAACAATACATTTTTCTTACTCCATTGTTTTCAGGCCTTACAATAAACAAGCTATGGCAATAAATGCCGGGGTGAAGTTTTTTCCTAATCCAACCCTTACTGCAAACTCGTAAACTTGTACATCTAACGGTCGCACCACTTCTTAAAATGGCATTCATTTCTCAGTAAATTTACTGGCTAAGTTGACAGTCAGTCTGGTTTGCCATAGGGTGCCATCAGTACATACATAAAGTCCAAATAAAAAGCTGTTATCTACAGTAACATATATGCTATTTAAAATCATGTACAAAGCTATGATAAGATATAGATAAATATTGCATATCACTTTTCAAATTAGCTACGTCTCTTGTATTGCATTCAGTATTCAATGACAAAAGTAAACATTACTGCGTGCTGCTTTAATTCAGGGTAAATAATTTAGCTAGTTTTCCTAATTACTTCAAAGGGCACAAAATGTCTTAACATTGCCCCTATTTGCACACATAATCTAAATCAAGGCATGCAAATTATTGTCAAGTCATTGCCCTAAGTTCATTTGACTCCATTTTCGTGATCACTTGCACTTAACCAAACTCCATAGGCATTGTTTTACAATAGAATATAAACTGCTTTAAACAATAGCGAAGCTTTATCAAAGGAAAAGTAAGGGCTAGGAAATTTCTCGGACTAGTTGGCGTAGCACTGTAATGCGTTGCTACTTGCATTACACAATCAGCTCTGCAAAGCAAGGGGAGCAGCATTCAAAATTTTGTATTTTGCAGGTTACAAAGAAGCGGAGTTGATATCTTTTTTTTTTATATCTGTTTAGGCCACACCAATTTAATTTGTTGGTTCTCGGATTCGCCTCTTCATTTTTTTCTGATTTGCAAAAAAAAAAAAAAAAAAATTCTGGTTCTGAATCAACTCAAAAATGCTCATATTTTGCCTCCAACAGTTCAAGAAAGACCTGTTACTCCTAGTTGTTACAGTTATTACATCTACCAATGCACTGGTTTGATTAAAAGTTCAAAATTCATTATTCAAATTTTAACCCAGTCTTTTGTGTTGACTTCATGGCACCAATTCTAGCATTTGGGGCTATAATAGGATGCCCAGGCCTGTTTTTATTTTTATTTTTTTTCGCCCTGTCGCTTCATATTTTTTCTGAAAAAATCCGAGAACCAACAAATTAAATTGGTGTGGCCTTATCTGATTCCGAATTGAAGCACTTCCTGGAGACATTGCTACTACAGAAGAATTGGTCTAGTGAAAAATACCATGATGCCCAATTAAGGCACTGTCAAACCTAGATAGTAAGGAGGGACTCGCATGAAGACAAGTCTCTCAAGAAGCCAACTTTAAGACCTAAGCCAAGTATAAGAAGAATTTCAAAGTAGAATACCGAGGTGGTTTCTTTATAACATTTAAAAACTCTACAACTGATTTTAGTTTGCAGCAGCTAAGTTTTTTTTGTCACCAAGAATAAAAGAACTAACCAAGCCTCTGAACCATAAGCCGTCTTTATTTTGTGTGCGTTACTTTATTTCATGTTATGTTTTGTAACATAAGTTGGTGCAGTGTTTGCCTTCTTCAGATGAATTTGTGAAGGTTCTTGAGTGGTGCAGCATCGTAGAGGCTTGCTGACGTCAGGATCAACTCTAAACAACACAGGAAAACAAACAACAAAGGAATAACTTGTATATGCATGATTGTATACACATGATCAAGCTAGCACTAGCACAATAGTCTATTAAGTAAATTCGACTTCTCCTCGCTTCTCTGTTATACTGAAAAGGTAACAACAGACATGTTTTAGGATCAGAGGTTTGTCTAAGCTCATTAGAAATGTTAACAAATTATTATCAATTATTATTTTCAATGATAGTAATAAAAACATTTATTATAATTAATCATTAATAATCATGGGTTTTCCCAAGGCACTTACATTTACGTGAAGCGAGACTGCACAGGCACATTTTCCTCTGGGGTTGGTTGCCACACAGATGAACTTTCCCGTGTCGTTAACCCTGACACGGTCCAATCGGAGGGTGTACCTCTCACCGACTGTCCGGATACGGTATCGGCCACCGTCGAGGATCTAAAAACATTAGTGTAGTTTCATCCATTTGATAAATAAGACATAATGGTGCTAGGCATGGTGCATATGATTTTTGGTTTGTTGTTTATTACAAAAATATCCTGAAAAGATAGATATCTGGTATCTCCTTATGCCAGGGATAACAATACCAGGCCACATTAAGTCAGTTCCTCAGTTTTTGGATTTGATGATATTGCTAAACTTGAATATCATTAACAAAGTCTGAGGGAAAAAGCCTGTACCTTGGTACACACAATTTCAGGGAGAGATTATAATCAGCTTCAAATTCTCCTCCCAGCCCTCTGTTTTTTCATGTTGTTCTTTTGTTTTACTTAAAAAAATAACCAAGGAAATAAACTTGTGTGGCCTGACATGAGATTGAGTGAAATGTTACACTTAACCGAGTGATTGTTCTTCAGTATCCATGCAGAAGTGCAGTAACTGTAGTTTTCCTGTACTGTTACTACAATACCTTGTCACAAACGTGCGACTGGCTGTCCATCCGCACAACTGCAGTACCATCGTAAAGTGATAGGTGGCGCAACCAGATGGAGTAGTACATGGAGGGAGTAGTAGTACAGCATCACAGCAAGGCAGGAGGAGACCAGGACAGGTTAAAGGTTATTTGGTTTCCATGGGAACAGGGCATTCCAAGGGTGAAAGGTTGGAACTTGTAAGTCATGAAACTTGATTGGTCAGTTGTAAAATGATATTTGCTTATGGCCAAATGGCTGATCTGAAATAACTTTGTAAGGACCAAATTTGAAAAACAGTAACGTCATTTGTTACAGGACCATGATCTGATTTGAAAGAAGAAGAAAAAAGTAAAAATAATATTCTATTTCTTTATCAATGTTGCACCAATGAACAGTCGATACAAGTGTTGCTTCTTGTCCTTTAAGAATCTGAGAATGATTGCAATGTGATCATTTTCAGCTTTTTGACAAAAACAATTTGTGATGAAGCAAAAGGATGCCAAACATGTTTAAAACAAATTTTGAAGTGCTTTGTTGAGCTTCAAATATACTGATACAATAAAGAAAAGATGACATGTTTTGATGGCTGATGACTTTCACACTTGATAATGAAACAAAACTTGAGACCGTGCAATACGGATGGTTTCATGGTCCACATGCCTGAATGTGAACAATCAACAAACTAAGATCATCACCACCATCATCGTCATCAACATGCTCCGTGGAAAACCCTGGTGTAGGGTAGAAGAGGTTACTGCAAGACAAGCAAATTCCAACTACATGTAGATCATTACATGCACCATTGCAGCAACTACAACATGTTAATCTCAGTCTGGATATCAGAATGGGATTCTGATCTATGTTCTATCATTCCATTCCATGTTCTATCATTCTGTTCTATGTTCCATCATTCTGTTCTATGTTCCATCATTCTGTTCTATGTTCCATCATTCTGTTCGAATTGTTCTGTTAGAGAATGATCTGTGTTCTTTTATTCTGTTCTAACTGTTAATTATTTGGTAAGTGCTATCACAGACCTTGTTCCATGTTCTATTTGGTTCTATTCTATGTTTTTTCCAGGCTTCAAAGCCTTTAGAAACACACTCACTAATAGACTATGATTAATAATGATCAGTTCCTATAGAGCACTCATTGTGTTACAAGGATACCAGTTGAGTTTCAACAGGCCCTCATACAAGATAAACAATTTCCAGAGTTCCCTAATGCCAGGTAATCCAATTTTCACATCTTTTCGTCAATGACCTTTTACCTTATTTTCATATCAAACTTCCTAATCAACTCTAAGACTTTCTAGTTCTTACCAACAGCTCAGGGCATGGCTAATACTCCTGTAGGGACTTGTCAGACAAAAATACATGCAGGTATTCCTGAAGAGATGGAAGCGAGGATACAGCATAAGTCCTTGAGAATAGTGGAGCATACTACTCCACACTATAGGGGTGTTTTTACCTCCTGTCCGTTCTTTAACCAGTGGACCTCAGGCTGAGGGTCTCCTGTGATCTGACAGCAGAACTCCACCGAATCCCCTGCCCCAACGGTCGCTGGTTTGGGCTGGGACACGAAATCTGGGGGAATCATCTCTCTGTAGGGGAGGGAGGAGATGTGATGATGGGACTTTAAAGGCTAGAGGACAATATTTTTCTAATAAACAATAGAGTACAAAGTTAAAGTGCCCGCTCAGTGATTAACACTGCTTTACAGTGGGGCCCTGGAGAGTTGAAAAGGAGGCCTCGAGGACTGATCGAAAGCTTGTTGGTAAGCGCTAATTACATTGTGTACAGAAAAAGTGTACATTAATTTAAAAGATATTTCATATGTCAATTACTGTCCCAGAGAATAAAAGAACTAGCATGACTAAAGCTAGGAAGATAATAATTGCATTTGCTCCTCAAATCTTCTTCTTTATTGCTTTTAAATTAACCTCTATTAACATCTATTGGCTGAGTTATATATATATAACTGCCACTTTGAAAAACAGCGTGTTTGAGAGATCTCTAGTGCAGCACACCCCAGGTATGCACAGTTTAGCTAAGATATGCAGGTCCAGAAGTGCATTTTACTGAATGCTGCATTGGGAGATCAAAGTGGTGTGGCAGAATCATGTTTAACTTAGTTTTTTTTCAAGTTCAAGTTTGCACCTTAAATACAATAATTATATGCATTATAAAGTATAAAGTAAGTAGTTGGCATTACTTACTTTTTCTTGGGCAGGACAGTGATGACCAGGTCACACTTGGAGATTCCGGCCGGCCCCTTGGCCTCACAGGTGTAGGTTCCCTCCTGCTCCTTACTGACCCTGTGGATGGTGAGGGTGTGGGTCGTGCCTCGGGTCGTCTGTTTGAACTGCGAGCTCGGTTTCAGCTCCTCCCCGTTATACAGCCACTTCACGTCGTCACCTGGAATAGGTTCTGAACAGGTTAGATAGTTATGTGATACAGACACTGCATCACCTGGAACAGGTGTTAATAGGTCAAACAGGTGTGCAATAGAGACACCTTCACCTTATCACTGGGAACAGGTGTTGATGGGTTAAACAGGTGTGTGATAGAGACAAGGTGAGATAGTTACTCAATACACCTGGAGCAGGTGAGAACTTGTTAAACAAGTGGGTGATGCAAACACCTGGAACAGGTGTGAACAGGTTAATAGGTGTGATACAGACACCTGGCCACAAAAACAGGTGTCAACATCGAAATAATTACTTAATACACAGGTTTGAATAGGTGTGAGCAGGTGTGAACAGGTTAGATAGTTCTGTGATACAGACACCGCATCACCAGAACAGGTGTTAACAGGTCAAACAGGTGTGTGGTAGGGACACCTGGTCACAAAACAGGTGCCAGCAGGTGGGATAGTTACTTAATGCACCTGGAACAGGTGTGAACTTGTTAGATAGGTGTGTGATACAGGAAGTTTTATTAACATGTTCGGTGTGTATTGTTTTTAAAACTGAAACAGGCATGTCAAAAGCATGCCAGGCTCTATAGACTGCAGGTTTTTAATTGATCTGAATCATGATCTGACTTGAATCTATTAACATCGTGCAATTCAAGTTGATTTTAACTTCAAAAAATCAATTCGTGACAACAAATCTCATAGACCCATGATGTACCAAATCAACTACTAAAGAATTTAAGAATGGGACATTTTTCATTTATGAAGATGCCATCATCAGCAATCACAACTTCAAGTGTTACCATCATCTTGTGAGTTAGCTGGATGTCCAATACTTACCTGGCAGAGTTGCCTGTAGTGACACCTGTTGCTCCTCAGGTACCTCCACACGTGTGCTGGTGACAGTACCCACCGTAGCCAGGGAGGAACCATTCCCCTGCACAAAGTACGCTCCAGTCTCCTTGTCTAAAAAAAAACAAGAAATTGAAGATTCAAACCTATGTAAAATGTATGTCACATATCTTTTAGAAAAAACTGTTGTGAATTTCTTGCTTATTCTGTGCCTATTCCACTGCCATGTACATGCAATCCTCCACTGTAGCATTCCCTACTTCCATCCATCCATCCATCCATCCATCCATCCATCCATCCATCCATCCATCCATCCATCCATCCATCCATCCATCCATCCATCCATTTGTTCATTCACTAATTCAACCATCAATCAATCCTTCCTTCCTTCCACCCCTACCGTAGACATGTAGTGTAGCTGTGCAGGAGTACTGGCCAGCAGCATTTGTGCCCACACAGGTGTAAGATCCACTGTCTTCCTCCCCAGCATCCAGGATCTCCAGGATGTAGTTCTTCCCCACATGCTTGGATGTAATACGAGAAGTCTCCAGCACCTGTGATACCAAGTAGCCAGTGAAAAAGTTGACTGTTTAGAAAAATATGTTTCTTGAACATTGTGTAACAAACAACATTTAATCAATTAAGAGGAAAAATTAATAGTTTTTCTTGCCCATACATGTAAGACTTTGTAATTTTGGAATATGTCACTGTTATGCTTGAATGAAATAAAACACGCAATGTGAGAGCCACTCCTGGGTCATGCATAAATTGTTTTACTACAGTACTACATTCAAACTTGACAGTAAACAAAAATCACGTGTGCACTGGTTATTGATAATCAAGTGAGGGTAGAGAAATTTGGAGCAGTCCAGGTCAGCCTTACTCTTCATCATACCAAGCTTGTGTGTAAGTACATGTATCTTGTGAATATTTTGAAGGTTCCTTTAGTCCTTGAAAGCTGGTCACCCGTAGTCTTCTTCATAACTTTACTGGGTTCTTTTCTGCATGATTTTGTAAATATATTTGATGGTTTCTTTATTCTGTGTGTCAATTGCCATATCAAAACCTTTCACTGATATATCTGTTTTGTGAGCTGAATATTAATCTTTTAGTTTCGGGGAAACAACTTTTAAAGTTACATCACCTGTCTTGCCTCCCCCTCCATTGTACAATCTGGAAAATTCAAAGAAACCAAGAAACAAATAAACTCTTAAACTGATATCTCTAGTTTGTGAGCTATCTTTGAGTTACCTCAATTCCATCCTTTAGCCAGGAAACAGATGGCTTAGGCTCTCCTGACACTTCACTGATCAGGCTGACCGTACCGCCTTTCTCCACTCGCTGGGATCGTGGCTTCAGCTTGAAGTCTGGGGCTACCAGTCTATGGAAATCAACATTCCGAAAATAATATCATCAGGTTGGTAGAACATAAGATATTGAGATTTTCTTAATATGCACAACCAGTAATTCTCTCACCTTGCTTACGTTTCAATGTTTATCAGGAATCTGTCTAGATATGAAAGTCAACCCCAGTGATGAACTGGGATGAGGGGGGACACAAACTTAGCCTCGTGACATTTGGGATCAAGTTCTCACCACTTTAGTGCCATCTTGTACATCGGCTACATATAGTGGCGATAGACATCAAAATGTAAGCAAGGTGAGAGAATTACTGGTGTATAAGAAATCAACATTACTTTTATCAGTGTATAAGCTTAGGTGACAACTTAATCAGACCTTTTTAAAGAGTTGATTATTTCTGGTCATTCACAAAGAAAATTTGTAGGTAAGTTTTTGGTACAAACTACCTTTTCAACAGAATTTTTGGTTTACAGTTGGTGCAGCAATGCCATAGATAATTGGTTTATAACACCCTTGGCGCAGAGTATTTTCTTCAAACTTTCTTTGCCATTATCTCTTACTAACATATTGTATGATATCTCCCAAATACAATGTCTGTAAATAACTAATACAGTCCATCCTGTACAAGTGACTACATATTAGGACCACGAGGCCATTGATATACAGTCATTCTAAAAACTGTTCAGAAACTATTCAGAAACCATTGCCATCATTTCTTCTATACTTCATAGGCAAATAAAAACCAACATACACCTACATGTATTTCTTATATAAAACCCACTACATGACCGGTGCAGGTTAGGTGCAGGTAGACATCAGAAATACCTGCACAGCTCCGGTTTTACCTGCACCCAGTATTTCGAGCCCTGCATATAGATATCTCACCTTTCCTGTTCAGTGACATGTACGATGATGTCACATTTGACCGTGGTTGTCCCACTGTTAGCCTGACATGTGTATGTCCCTGCATGTTCTCTCTTGATCTTAGGGATAGTGAGAATGTGCAGGTCTCCCTTGGTGGTCTGTTTGAAGGCTGCAGAGTCAGGCAGAAGCTTGCCTCCATGGAGCCACTTGATGGTGTAGTTACCTACAACAGAAAAATGTGTGAAGATGCAGTTAATTCTAAGAATCCTGTTGTACAAAACTTCTTGTCAGCTCTGATCCAACTTTTTACCAAAATCTCACTTATAGTATCTCAAGTATAAGAATGTATAATGTATAAGAAATATATAATCTAATGTTCATTTATAATCCGAGCTTGAATAATATGATAGGAATTTTCTACGGAGAAGCTGAATATTAGTTGTTCTTTCTTTTTTTCTGGTGCAAATCATGTCAATTACAGTCAATCTGAGAGATTGGACTACAGTATATGCAATATAATAATTACATGTACTTACCTACTATTAGAATTGAAACAAAGGGCGACAGAGACCTCCATTGATTTCTTTCCAAACTACAAAACACCTGAAGATATTTTACCTGGGATGCCAGCCTGTAAGGTGACCTCTTGACCCTCCTTGACTGTGACTTCTGTGGAGGCCCCTGTGTCTTTTCTTACCACCTGGCTGGTAACCTGAGGATGACAGGGAAACATGTCAAATGGGGCTGGGTACCTAAACGTAACATCAGGTACAGGTACAGGTACAGAGCTTTACATTATAGATACAGGTCCGGACCTATACTTGAACAATTTGACAAATTAAGATATCTTCTCCTTAACTTCCTCAATGACAAAACAGAAATAAAGTTGACAGAATCTTTATTCAAATAAAACAGGACAGAACTAGGCAGCCTTATGCCCTATTCAAACAAAACAGATGGACTGTTTCTTGTTGTATATAATACTCTTGTTGTACATAATAGCTGTCCTTGAAAGATCTGTTGCATATTAGTTAGTTATAAAGTTAGACTTTGAGTTTCCAGATGTCACCTCTGTGTCATATCGGTTTGTACTGGTACTTAGTGATTCGGTATTTTGGACCTGTACTTAATCGATTTTTGTGGTACTGTACCGGTACACTACCATCTCCTTTGCTCTTGAAGACTTTGGAAGTCTCCATTGGACATAAAATTCTAATTCATGACATGACAAAATACAAGCACTGCAGTAGCAGTAAATCTTATGTTTACAAGGACAAATAGAATAGTAATAAAATTTTAGATGGAGTTTACAAAACTTTTTAGGTGGCTTCTTTATGGTACCTTTAAAGCTTGCTTGGTGGTTCAGTTGTATGGCTAGTGTCATCTATTTATCTATCAATCTTTATTGGTTGAATGTGTAAAAAGAAAAAAAAGAAAACAATCAAACCCACCCTTTCAAAAGCACTCTGGTAAGACAAACAGAAAACAACAGAAAAGAATTTCAGCCATCAATTAAAAAATGGAGAAAAGCTGTAAATGATGGCACAATCTAAAATACCTTATAGATCTGCTCATTAAATGTACACAAATGATGCTCAGACAGACACAGATAGCATGGTGTACTACAAAGTTCACTGTATCAGCACCTGTCCTTAGTGCTGAATTACTGGTGGTGCTTTCCATTGTCTGATGTGAAATACAAGACCAGTTACTGTAAGTAGATACTTATTATAGCAATTAACAAAGGTGCTCCACGATTAACACTAAGGGACCATCTGTCCTTGATTTTTATATCATTTAAATTTTACCTCTGACATCACCCACTCTGACTTTGAGTTCACCTTGAATAATTTTCTTTTGATAATTCAAGAGTATGTATATTTCCATTGTTTTACTTTGTGATATTCTATTATTGACTCCAGAAAGAATAGTGACGTATCACTAATGGAGATCTAAATAAAACAAACAAACAAACAAACAAACAAACAAACAAAATCTTCTTACCTGCATCTCCTTAGCAATCCTGGACTCGGTTCTGTCTCCCCTCAAGGCCAAGTCGCTGTCCTTGATGCTCAGCACGATGTCACACTTGGTTTCTCCCGTTTCCGTGGCAGCGCTGCAGGTGAACGTCCCCGCCCACTCCTTGGTTACCTTGGTGATTCTTAAGGTGTGGATGTCGTACTCGGAAAAGAACGTCACCTGGTCAGATTTTGAAAGCTGTTTTCCGTTGAAGAACCACTTGACAGATTTGCTCCCTGAAAATAACATAAAGACATTGTACTCATGACTTATGAACCAATGCTAGGAATACGTAGTAATTATCATATAGCAAGAAGATGTCAACCAATCAGAAGTTCTCATTTCATATTGGTTATGACACCATAACCTCACCAGTGGTGAATAATGATCTCAGAAATGGTGAGGTTAAATCCACAAACACCCAACCAATAGGGTCGACCGACTCACATGACCCTGGGTATGAGATCAGGCTCAGTCGGCCATCTTTATGTTGCACGTATTGTGCAATGGACAATGCAGCACTCAAAGAACTTTCTGAAACTGATTTCGACTCAGTTTTTTGGGGTTGTAGGAACTGGGGGAGACACCAAGGAGCAACGTGCAAGGGCAAACGGGAAGCTGACCAATGATCAAGTTTGTTAACATCGCACCTTTCTTATACACAAAAATGAAGACAAGAAGCAGACAACCTACCTGGTACCTCTGCTCTCAGGTTGACCTCCTGACCTTCCTTGACCTCAAAGAACTGAGGCGGAGTCTGTGCAGCTGGTTTCTGGATCTGCACCAACTCAGTTGTCTTCTGTGTGAGCGTGGGGGGGCCGACAGTCAGCTGGATGTCACAAGTGGCAGCACCATGGTCGGTCTTCGCTACACAAGTGAACTTTCCTGTGGATGGCAATATTTCAAAGTAAATAAAGGCCCCTAGCATGTAGAAAAGGTGTGATGCTTCACCTCAATAGAGGATGACTAGTCGACTGCTTTAACACTTTGCAACGGCCTTATTTGCTAGTAGCCTGCTGACCATTCTCTACAGGCCAGCTTTGAAGAGTTTCGGCCCAAGGTTGTTGGCACGGGTCAGTCAATCTTTCCAGTCAACTTTTCTAATTACTTCGTGGCATCCTAATTGAAACCCCTAGCTTGCGCTGGATGGGAGGCTTGGAAGCAAGCACACTCTTAATGCCGCCGGGGAGATACACAACAAGACATCAAAAATAACTCCATTTTGTATATAATAATAGTGATAGTGATAAAATTTTGATAGCAATTATAACTTATGATACATGTAATAAATGGTACATGTAATAAATCTACCTGAGAAATCACTGGTAACGTTGTTGATCTTTAAGATGTGGACGTCACCATCGGAGGAGAAGCTGATGTTGTCAGTCTCCGACAGCTCCCTCCCCTCAAACATCCACACTATGTCTGCTTGGCCTGGAAAATAAGGAGGGATTAAATCATGAAGACAAGAAAGGAGATTGGCCCTTTTAATAGGAGGGTGCTAGGAAAAACTCTTTAAAACTAGAAAGGTGACATTTGCAAAGCAAATGCATATTAATGTTTACCTTCACATGGTCTAGCCTAACAAACTACAACTGCTCTGTTTATTCTTACTCAAACACATTTTTTCATATGACCAGCCACTCCAACTCTGTCCTGCAACATAATGTAACCCAACACCACATGGTGCCTGCTACAGTACCAGTTACCATGGTCCTGGTCATTGACCTTATGTGTTTGGAGGAGAAGAAGAAGAAGAAACAGAGTAAAAACAAAATGTTTTCCTTCTGCAAAGGTGAACATAATAACAAGACTTTGATCCATGAATGTACCATTCCTTGTCAATAGTTGTGGTTGCTTTATGTAATGAAGCATTATGATATGATACCCTAAAGCTCTATTTTTAGGGTTTATCATCTCTGCAGAACTTTGCTGTTGGTTTCTGTGCTTACCTCCATGTGGGCTCCAAGGATCTAGGAAGACAGAGACAGGTGTTGAGATGGGGACAGTTAAGACATGTGAAAATGTCACACAACAAAGTAAGGGTGACGTGTAGTGATCATCATCTATTGGCCTGTATCAGCCAGACATGTAGTGACAAAAACTAATCTAGGAGCAAATACAGTTTCTGTACAAAGTAATCAAAACAAAGACATTGTACAGCAGTATGAATACATGTCAGAGACAGGAGAATGATTATAGAGATTATAGAGCTACAAATGAAAAGGAGTGGAAGTAGGTAACATGATGTAGGCTCTAACATAAATGTGCTTCTTTGTGGCATCAAACAACAGTCTGTAGCTTTATGAACACCACACTGCTGAAGATCCATTTGCCTGTCAACACTTGCTTCAATGGTTTTGAACAGGACAAAACATGCTTGAACACATCAGAGCATCTACAAAATTTATGTAGATACAGCATAAGTCTAATATAGTATCCTATTTACAGTGACCACTCAATTGACTTGAAGAAAATGTTTACAGGTGACCACTATAGATGGGATCCTTAATGCTTGGGTCAATGGGAAAAATAATCAAGTGACCAACAACATATGGCCACAATAGCCAGGTTGCTTTATGCACACTTTATCTGTGTTTTGCTGAAGATAACCCTGTGTATAACTTAGTTGTCTTCTTACCTGGGATTTCAGCCCTGAGAGTGACTTCTTGTCCCTCCCTGACTTCAAACTGTGCCACAGCAGGAGAGGCCTGGGTTGTCTGGACAGGGGATCTCAGCCGCCACTGCTGCATCTGAACCTGAAAAACACATTATATTTCATTGATTTTCTGTATGTCTACCATAATAATGATTCTGCAAGTCTTCAAAATATCAGCAGAAAACTTTCACAACATGTACCGCCCTAGGCAGTCCAAAAAAAATTGTATGATACAGCAGGGCCTCAAAAAAATCTTGATAATTAACTCTGCCCAAACATTGGAATAAAATGCATGGACAATAATCTACATCCTCGTCTGCTCTTTGTTTCTTTACTTATAATGATTAGTTACTACAGTTATTTTAAAGCTTATTCTTCCAGTTTCTTTGCTATTCTTACCTGAACAAATCATGCTGGTGTACAGTGTTGGTCACCATAAATAAAGAATGATTATCAGACATAGTAATAAAGAATCCTGAGCTCCTATTGGTAGTTCTGGGAATAGGAATGGTTATCTTGGGTTGTGTATGACCACAAGCTCTAAGGGAGGAGGCCCAATCAGCCCCTGACTGGTGAAAATGAGTACCTAGCTTTGGTTAGGGAAGTCCTCTCAGATGGGGCATAAAGCCAGAGGTCTCGTGTTTGAGGAGAGCCACACCTTGATCACATTAAAGATCCCACCACACTTATCAAAAAGAGTAGGGGGTCCTTCCCAGTGTGAGTGGATCAAACCTTACAGTCAGGTCTTACGGCCAGCCTGTAAAAAAGTGTGTGTTATGCAAAACAAACACCCACCTCTGCTCCTTCTGTTTCCAGTGTCTTCTCCATCTCCAGATGTTGTTCCGGTGCTTCCTTCACGTTGACCACGATGTCACAAACAGTCTTCCCGCTGGGCGTTTTTGCGATGCAGGTGAAGGTGCCTGACCAATGGCGTGTGACCTTTGTGACAGTGAGCATGTAGACATCCTTGTCTACAGCAAACTGGACATCATCAGAGGCCTTCAGTTCTTTACCGTTAAACAGCCAAGTGATGTCAGGCTTCCCTGTATAGGAAAAAAAATTGATGTTTAGTGTTTGATTTAGAACTTCATACAAGGTAGTTAAGGCATGTGTTGAAAATTTTTGGATGAATAATAATATGCTTGAAAAAATTTTGAACAAGGATGTAAGTTACAATGCAGGTGACACAAGGTTGTTTTCATGGTGTCATACAAAGTTTGTGGTTAAATTGCTTGTTCCTAATTTGATTGTACTATATGTGTGTCCCAGAAATATTGGGAACTAAACTTGCAAAAAATATAGTCAAACCCCAAGCAATGCTTAGGAATCCATGGTCATTCTAGAGTACATGTTCCAGAAAATGATAAAAGAGATTGCTGTAAGTTTGTAGCTTTTCTTTTGATTGAAATTCGTTTGACCATGTCATCATATATCATTGTCTTTTGTGTATTTCCAAAATAGTTGTAGATGTAGTTTACAAAAGTCCCTGTACTTTTGATTTGTTAACCATTAATCAAATGCCAAATGATTTTTCCAACTGTTGTCACAGTCCATGTACTTTTGTCAACTGTCAATAAAGTTTTGAGGATGCCAAATGATATTTTCCACCTGTTGCCTCATGTATCTATCCATATACCTGGTATCTCCGCCCGTATGTTGAGTTCCTGACCCTCCTGTATGTCTATAGTACCCGGGGCAGTGGACCTCTCCATGAGTAACATGGGTACCCTGAACGTCAGTTCCTGTGTGCGTACAATCTGCTTCCTGGTGGAGCTTGTTACATGAGGTGGGGAGGACGGAATGATATGCAGGATGATCTGGCATCTCCCGGTACCATGAGGGGTGGTGGCGATACATGTATACGTCCCCTCAAACTCTCGTAAGACCTTACGGATGGTTAGAGTGGAGGTGTGCTTGGTGTCGGACACAATGATGGACTCGGTGTTGGTGATTTCCTTGTCGTTGAAGAGCCATCTGACATCGGCGTCATCTATGATACAGGCAGTGGGTTGGGATGGAGAGATGTGTGACGGTTTGATTGATTAGTAAAGTGGAAACATATTACATGTACAACAAATGATGTACAGTAATTATGAAGCAAGTTTGAACTAAAATTTTCAATACGAGAAATTGGACTTACCCAAATTTTAGACTGTACAACTCCAGTGTTAAACAAAAACAGTCAAGGAATGAGCAATCCACCATGTCTATGATGTCGTTATGCAGACAACAGACGTGACTTGGTGAGCAGTGGATGATAAGTGGCATAGAGTTTGTGACTTGATTCCTTGACTGGAGTCGTACAGTCAAAATTTGGGTAAGTCCAGTTTCTTGTGTTGGAAATTACAGTTCGAACCTGCTTCATAATCATGACTTCTATTACACAGATGAACTTTCAAGATAAGAATGATATACATGTACAAGTAATTTCTTTCACTTTCCTTCGGCAATGGGTATCCTTTATGGTACTTTCCATAGCTTGTTTAAATCAGCTTGATGATCATTGACTGAGAGGGTATTTTAAAGGTGAGCTGGTCACCTCGTTATCACAATTTAGTGTTCTTACTTTCACTTATTATTTCATCCATCCATCCATGCATCCATCCATCCATCCATCCATCCATCCTTCCATCCATCCATCCATTTAATATTGATTCAAAATTCATTTTAGCAGTCATGATTCACTAACATGTTATATCATTTGTTCACTTCCTTCTTTCTTCATCCCTTTCTCTTTTCCCACCTTCATTCATTCACTTTTTGCTTCTAACCCTCTTATCCTACCTTCATTCATTGATTCATTTCTTCTTTTTTCTTTGTTTCTCACCCTCCACTCTTATCCATCCATCCTTCCTTCCTTTCTTCCTTCATTATTTCTTAGTTTCTCACCTGGAACCTCAGCCCTGAGCGTGACCTCCTGACCCTCCAGTACGTCCAGTGTTGTAGGTTCGGTGCACGGCTCCTCCGGTAACTTCAGTTCCTGGGACTGCAGTGATTGGTCCAGCTCAACCATCTGGGGAAACAGTGATGGCATAGTACAACGTATTGTTTATTATTTATTTCCACATAATTACTTAATTACTTATGGTCCTGACAATTACTGATCATTGTTACAGTAATAAACAAGAACTAAATAAGACCAAACAAAAGAAAAAAGCAAATCATTATGAGCGATACACAAGAAAATAAGGAAAAACAAGGGACTAACTAACTAACTAACTAATGAAATTATAATACAATCAAATGACATATCAAATTTTGATGTAGATGAGTTAAAGGCCCCATTTCAACAGGATGGAGGCTTTTGGGCAACTGATGGACCAGGTCTATTATTTTTCTTTATGTTGTAACTATTGATTATGGTTTATTATAGGATAGTTATAATCTGCTCCTGTTATTTTTCAGTTTACTTTCTGGTATGATGCACATTTTGAATGATGATAATAACTGTTGTTTGTTTGTTTGTTTGTTTGTTTGTTTGTATCTGACCTTGATGACCTCCTGTGCAGATGGCTTCTCCACCTCCAGTTTGATGTTACAGGTGACCTCTCCCCTGGGTGTCATGGCAACGCAGGTGTATGTCCCAGCATCCTCGGGTTTCACACTGATGATGGTGAGGCTGTGCATGTTGCCGAAGGAGCTGTAGCGACGGTCTTCTGTCTCCTGGATCAGCCGGCCGTCTAGGAGCCACTCTATTCTTCTGCTATCTGTAGTGTCATCAAAGAAAAGTTGTGTAAATATCACACTTGGCACATAGTATGTGCTCCCCCATAATGTAGGTCTGAGAAGAAACTTGACACAGAAAGGTCCCCCAGCTCACAGTTTTTGGAAGACAGTGTTAGCCCTTCCCTCTCCTTCCTTTTACCTCCCTGCAACCAAAGTCAGGTACCTATTTTACACCTGAGTGGAGGAAAGTCATGTAGAATACTAGTAGATCATCGGGTTTATCCGCCCTTCGGCGTAACACACCAGCTTCACATACAGGTACTTGGCGCGGTTATATTACACAATTATGGTATTTGTTCTGGTCTGGTTCCGGCTGTACAGGCCGGCAATAGATAGATAGATTTCACATAGACTGCTCTGAAACTAGCATTTTTTTTCTGATAAACCTTTCCCAAGTACTGGCTAGGAATCAAACCCATGACCTCTTGATCTCGTGTCCACTACCCTAACCACATTGTGAGATATGAAATGTCCAGTGTTCAAGGGGATAAATGAGTTGATCAATTTTAGTAGGAAGACAGTTTTGTAGCTAAGCAAGATGAGGCTCAATCACCTGGTATTTCAGCCTTCAGTTCCACCCTGTGACCTTCCTTGACCTGAGTCTTGGGTGTCTCGGGTGGCTCCTTGGGTTCCTCGACCTTGATGATGATGTCACAGGTCACAATGCCGTCTGCAGTAGTCGCCTCACAGGTAAACACACCTGTACGTCAGGAAGAAACAAAACCGATACTTAACATTACAATTTTTAGCGAATGAATAAAATATCTTATGTTGTACTGAATGCTCATACAAGCTACAAAATGTAAGTACAGGTCATAGTCAGGATAAAGCAGTTCTAGTTATAGTTAGTCAGTGATACAAGACAGTTGTATCAAAACACTACATTCTACAATGGCTGACATATATTATATCATGGTATTTCACAAAGACTGCTCTGAAACTAGCATTTTTTTCTGATAAACCAGCAGAAAAGTTGACTTGTTAATAAGGATCTTTAATGCGCTTTGTAATCATGCAATCACAACATTTCAGCAAGAAAAAACTGGATTCGTTTAGAGTGAGTAATATATTGGGAGCACTATTATTAATAATAATAAATTATAATCTTTGACCTAGTAAAGACTCATTATATGCAAGTTACAAGTTGGCCACATCTGATGAATGAATCACATGAAGAAGTATAATGACAAGATGTAGTTATCAAACAGACTGAGATAGTTACCTGCATGTTCTGGGCCGACCTTGGACAGTGCCAGGATGTGGATGTCACCTGTTGTTAGGTACTTGGAGAACTTGGTGTCAGTTACCTCCATACCATTGTGCAGCCATCGTATTCTGGGGTTTCCTGGAGTTAGTAGGGATGTTTGCTTTTAAGAAAAGTTTTGCGATCTACATGACATTGCACATTGTACATTGTATCAGTAGGTGGCAACAACAAAGTAAAACATTTTCAATTACTCTTTTATCAAAGGTTTTGAGAATTCTAACCAATGAAAAGACAGCAAAACACACAGTCAAATGTAATGTCACTCAAAGTTCTTCTAACTTCTGATGACAGAATACAAAGTTATGGTGCAAGAAAAATAGAGAAAAGAAGTGCAAACAAGAGTTAGCACAGTTAGTAGTAATGCATTGCCCAATAGTTTTGTGATAAGACAGATTAAGGCTTTCAAATAAGAGTTTCTTGATAGAGAGAATAGCAAGAACATTGTGAAGAGAAGGCTAGAATTTACAAAATTTAATCAATAATGGTAGTAAGAGCAGTTTTAGATACATATTCTTTGTGAATACATCAAATGTATGACTAAGCTGCAAAGTTTTCAACTGGACCTCACCTGGAATCTCTGCCTTAAGTTCCACCCGTTGTCCCACAGCCACGTTGACCTCAGGCTTGGCATCTTCTTGCATGGCTCTCGCCACCTCCTCATCCAGCTGCAGAAAAACAGTACCACTACCATCTGGCTCTACAACCTGGACCGGCGGAGGTTGTTGTGTTACGCCTGTAGACGTTGTTGTTGTCTTAACCACTCCATCAGACTCTACGGTTATTCCCTGTAGTGCCGTACCTTCAGCGACCGTTGAGCCACCGGCACGCACACTACGAGACTCTACTGTCTTAGTATCGGGGAACCCTTCTCTGCTCTGCATGCTTAAGTCTCTGGGTCGGCTAGCTTCCTCGGTAGTAGACACAATCCCAGGGGCATGCGGTTGTTGGAAGTCACCACGGACAAGACTACGTGTGCTCTCATGCTGGTGTGGTGCAGCCAACACTTCAGCAGTGTGTGGAAGCTGTCCGTCTCGGGCAGTGGACATGCGAACACGGTGGTCTCCACCTACGAGTGCACCTTCACCCCCATGCATTGTTACTGGATGCACCTCATCATGCAAGTCTAGAGCGGCAGTCACTCCCAGTTCATGCAATGGAGCTACTTCATGAGTTATCTGTGGTTCCTTAGGTCTCTCTATGTCTGTTTGTGATGGTGAGCCTTGCGGGGATGTCCTACTGGATTGTGTTGAAGGGATGGGGTGGAGTGGGATATGGTGGTGTTGTTCTTCCATTGGTGGGGAGGAGACGCGGCTAGCTAGGCTTGTAGTGTCAGTAACAGTGAAGCTTTGGTCAACAGTTCTAGAGGGACTTATTGGTGACAAGTCCTGGGGACTCAATCCGTTAACATCTCTTTCATCAACATCACCTGTACTGGGCACCAGTCTTTGCACATTACTGTCAACCCATTCTTTCTTGCTATCAGCTGTTTCGGGGGCTGTTACACCTATCTTCCCTGGTTTCATAGCTTGAAGAGACTTTTCTGCACCCTTTCTTGGTGGTTTATCATCATGACTTTCTTGTCTTTTATCTAGATGATGTGAAGAGTGACTTCTTGCAACATTTGCCTCTAACTGATCAGATATTAGTGCTATTTTCTCTCGCTCACTGGGACTTTCTACCAGCATGGCGGCCTGCCTCTTGGCCTTCTGTTGAACCAGTATCCCCTCGCTGCCTACAGGGGCCAGGATGCCTGTATCGGATCTCAGGCTCTCAGGCAGGTCCAGCCTACCTTCCTCTACAACCCGGATTTTGTCTTCAGCTTTTCTAAGACATGGATCCTGTTTTCCTAAACTTTTCTCTTGTGGAGACAGTTCTAACTGACCTGTTATTGGAGATTTGGGTTGAACACTGTCCCTGTCTTTAAATCTTTGGTGCTCTACATCACTACCATCATCAGATTCTTCTGAGCTGTATCTTCTAACCCACAAGGAAGTGTCTCTTTGTTCCTTTTTTATGTCCTCTTCAACTTTAACTTGACTAGGTTTAGTGGCTTTTATTCTTTCTTCTGTCTTTTTATCGTTCAGTTCTTCTTCTAACTCATCTGAGCTGTAGTCTGTTATTCTCTTTTTTTGTCGAGATTTTGATGAGTCTCTGGTTTTTGGTCTAGTCACAACTGCCTCATCATCATCACTAACAGATTCAGTGCCTTTAATTTCCTGGCTGAATGTTCTTAGATCATTGCTACTATCATCACTATCCCTAGCTTCAGACTTCTTTTCTTGCAACATTTTTGCAAAGGCAAGCCTTCCTTTTTTGATGTCATCTGAACTGAAATATTCCAACTCAACATCCGGCTTCCTAACTTTTCTTACCTCTCCAAATGTCTGTGTATTAGGTTTTCTAGACTCTACATCTGTGTCCATAACCCTAGGACTGTGAGCTTCTTTTGAAACAGTTCCTTTTTCTGTTCCCTCTATATCTGCAGAATCTACAAAAGATTTCTGTGTTTCCTTTCCTGTATCAAGTTCCAGCTCACTTGCTGCATGAGCCAGATCTTCTATGCCTTGTGAGTGGTATAAATGGGAATGAATCTCTTCACCTGAACTAGTTTCATCCCTATCCTCTGGCGAATATGCCTCATGTAATGCCTCCTCGCTGCTGTAAGGTTCTCCTGCCTTTAAGCCAAGTAATCTTGACATTTCTTCAGATTTCAAGACATCGTCTATGATACTGCTTGCCTCTCTTGAAGCAAACCTGTCGGTTAGTTCTTTTTCCTTCTCATCTTGTTCCCTTATTTTACTTTGTACAGGACTCACCAGTTTGTGACCGTCTGTGTCATCAGCCCTTCTTTTGGTCTGTACTTTCGCAACGTGCTGGAGTCCCTTTTCTGCGAGGGAGGAAAGAACAGTTTCTGCCTTTTGCATCAGTCTCTCCCTGCTGTCGAAAATGAGCTCACCGCTTGTCCTTCGTTGCATTGGTTCTTTGAACAGTGCTTCAACCTCTGTAGAGCTTTCTAGATCTTCTGAACCTTCACTGCTGCTGGTGTAAGATGGTTCTCTTCTTGAATCTGCTTCTGTAGTTCTGCCTGGTTCTCTTTCAGTTTGTTGCTCAGAGAAAGATGTACTTACTTCATCAGGTGATGATAACTCCTTGATGACAACTTCACTGCTTACAGCTTGTCCCATTTCTAGCTGCGGAAGGCCAACTACCTGCAGTTTTTTACCATCACCTTTTATTTTGAAAGAAATTTCTTGGCCTTCCAGGCTCCCAACAGTTGCCCTATTGTCCCTTAGTTCTCGTGTTTCAGTCATACCTTTACCCCGAATCTGGAGAGATGGCTCTCTTTGGTGTTCAAAAGTAACGTCAGTGTCGGTTTGTCTCTGCGCCTTCCCTGAAAGAGGCTCCTGTTTACCCTTAAATGTCACAGAGACCTCATCTCCTGATTGGGATGTCGATGGTGTTATGGCAGATGGTTTCTGATGAGATGGGACTGATTCTGCAGATGGCAATGATGTTACATGATCAGATGGTGTGGTGGGAATAAGCTGTACATGATGTTCAAATGCAGTCTGCTCTTCATCTGCTGATACATACGGACTCAGGTCTTCATCGTGCAACTCGGTTTCACCCAGTACCGATGGAGTACTGACTGTACTGCTACTTTTGTCTGCATCAGGTGTTATTGCCTTAAACGTTGCAGCATCGGTGATGCTTTCTCTACCTGAAGGAGTCAATGTCTCTCCGGAGAGAGACTGACTTGATGGAACTTGCGATTCTTCAGCATCCTCAAATTTGTCCTCCGCCTCCAAGTCTGCTGTAGAATCCTTTGTTAATGCTGACATGCCCTCTGACAATTCTTTTGGTTTTAGACTTGCAGATGTCTCAATCTTGGGTTCTACTTGTGTTTCTTTAGATGGTTCAAGCTGAAGAATTCTCTCTTTCATTGAGACATCTTCTTTCTGTCCTATAGACTCTTTACTCTGTTGCTCATGGTCAGGAGTACCTCTTGATGATTCAGCATAGTCAGTCTTCTGTTTCAGTCCAGGTTTTGCAGGTGGTTGAGCAGTGGTCTTGATCTCTGTATCCTCTTTATCTGATTTTCTTTGGATTTGTAGATTGTAGTCAGGCTTGAGTGCAGCTGAAGCATCTTTTGGTGTAGATTCCTCATAGGTCTTCTGTGATATCTTAATTCCATCTGCAGATGTTAGAGACTTTTCACGATCTGTTTCAATTTGGGCAGTAACATCTGTTGGCTTGGATGACTTTTGGGGATATTCCTCTTCAGGTTTTTCTGACACTCTGAGACCAACACCTCTTTCTGGCTCCTCATCTACACTTTTTGTTGATTCTTCATATCTTGTTTTCTGTGTTATCCTAGTAGGATAAACCTCCTTTTGTGAGTCCAGTTGTACCTCCAGATCATCTGTTGGCTTGGGCAACTTCTGTGGATATTCGTCTTCCTCAAGTTTTGTTGATGTTCTGAGACCTCTTTCAGGTTCTTCATCTGCACTTTTTGTTGATTCTTCATATGCTGCTCTCTGTGATATTCTAGTGGGATAAACCTCCTTATGTGAGTCCAGCTGTACTTCTAAGTCATCTTTTGACTTGGGCAGTTTTTGGGGATACTCTGCTTCCTCAAGTTTTGCTGATGTTCTGAGACCCAAACCTCTTTCTGGTTCTTTGTCTGAACTCTTTGTTGATTCCTCATATGTTGTTTTCTGTGTTATTCTTGTTGGATAGACCTCACGCTCTGAGTCCAGCTGTATTTCCAGGTCATCTGTTGGCTTGGGTGACTTCTGTGGATATTCTTCTTCCTCAAGTTTTGTTGACACTCTGAGACCAACACCTTTTACTGGTTCTGCAATCTTTGTTGATTCCTCATATGTTGTTTTCTGTGTTATTCTAGTGGGATAAACCTCCTTTTCTGAGTCCAGCTGTATTTCTAGATCACCTGTTGGCTTGGATGACTTAGGTATATACTCTTCTTCCTTGAGTCTTGCTGATTTTTTTAGAACACCCCTTTCTGTTTCTTCTTCTGCACTTTTTGTTGATTCCTCGTATGTTGTTTTTTGTGATATTCTAGTGGGGTAAACCTCTTTTTGTGAGTCCAACTGTATTGCCAGCTTGTCTGTTGGCTTGGGTGACTTGGGTAACTCCTTTCCTAGTTCTTTTGATGGTCTGAGATCTAAACCATTTTCAGACTCATGATCTGAACTCTTTGTTGAATCCTGGTATGTTGTTCGTGGTGTTATTCTAGTGGGATAAACCTCCCGTTGTGACTCCATCTGTATTTCCAGGTCATCCGTTGACTTGGGTAACTCCTCTTCCTTCAGTTCTTTGGACGGTTTGAGATCAAAACCATTTTTAGACTCATGATCTGCACTCTTCATTGCTTTTTCAAACGTTGTTCTGTCTGGTATAATGGTTGCTTTGGCAGGCTTGGGGTAGGTTTCTCGTTGCGCAGACATGTGGATCTCCAGGTCGTTTGTGTGCACCATTTGTGGGTACTCCTCTTCTTCCAGTTTGGTTGTCATTCGGAGGCCTGCTATTGTTCCAGGTTTGCGATCTGCACTCTTAACCGATTCTTCATCTGTTCTTCTTGGTGTTAGTTTACTTGAGGATGAAGTCTCAGGGTACACTTCCTTCTGTGAGTCCAACTCTATCCCTAGGTTGTCTGTAGCTTGTTTTCTCATTTCATCATCGTATTTCTCTGGCTTTGCAGGTCTGTCAACATCTAGAAACTTCTCTGCATCATCTCCTACAGTTTTTCTTGGTTTGGAATACTCTTTTCTTTGTGTGTCTCTTTGTTTCTCAAGTTCATTATCAATGTCTGTTTTCTTCGCGTATTCCTCTGAAGAAGTTTTCTGCAACACTTTAAGTCCTGCCGAGGGTTTGGCGTAAACTTCATGTGCTGTGTCAATGTCTACGTCCAAGTCTTTAGACTTCCTTTGTCTCAAGTCACTGTCCTGTTTCTTAGACTGTGCTGCATTCCTTGTGTCTAAGTCCATGTCGAGATCACCACTGCCGGCAGTGGAACCCACGACTCTGTCTGTATGGTCTACAGAGATGACTGTGTCCTCCCCTGTATGGAAATCTTGACTAGCTCCATCCTGGTCTACTCTGTGCAGTTCTGGCCTCTCTAGTCCTCCACCTTGAGAGAGAGAGGCATGCATATGTGTGTCTTGACATGGCGTGGAGGATGGTGTTAGTAGCTGTTTGGGCTGGGGATGAACGAATGAGTTGTCGTCATGGGTGGCAGGCTTGTCGGATTTGATTCGTGAAGAGGAAGAACCTACGTCCGAGGCTTTACCTCGTTCTGTGGTGAACAAAACCTTCCCAGCATGCACTTCCGAATCCTCAGGCTCGTCATCGTCAAGGTCGAGTCGGCCTGACGACTCGTCTAGAACTACCACCCTGGCATGCGACGGCCCCTTCTGGGCCCGCGGCCATTTTGGTTTGGTGGCCAGTTTGGTGGGCTTGGCCAGGCCTCCAGCATGCAGTGCAGGCTCATCATCATCAGGCACACCCTTCACAGCAACACCTGTCCCGTGTAGCACAGGTGAGACGTGATCACCTGCCACAGGTGAGGGCTCAGGTGGAGGCACACGACGGACAGGTGAGGGGATGGAAGGCACACGTGTGGACCTCACCTCCTGGTCTTCGGAGAAGGCGTGTGACTCGGTGACTGTGGCCGCCGTCCCCTCCGAGCTGATCTCCTCCTCCTCTTCCTCCGTTGGAAGCGCCTTTCTCGCGAACATTCCCTCTTGGTCCTCCGCTGCTTCAAGCTCATCTCCATCTAGGAAACACAGATGTGATCAGGAGTGCTTTCAATGATCATGATAAAATATGTATTTTAGAAGAAAAGTGTTCAGATTATGCAGGATGTACAAAATGGTAAACAGAGGGGGATATAAAAACTACTAAATTAAATATATATTCATAAAGGCGCCTTAAACCAACAAAGAAAAGGACAAGAAACAATTACAGTTACAAATGTGAGAGTTATCAAGTGAATCCATGATTGAGGTGTCTAAAAACTTGTTTTTCCTAGAACTGTCATAGAGTGGAACAGATTGTCAGCAAATAAAATATAGTATCCTCATTCGATAGCTTTGAACAATCTTTAGATATGAAATGTAATGAGATGTAATATACAATGTAATCATTTGCTACTACTAAAACTGGACAGGTTTGTTATTCCAAAAAGTAGTTACAATGGCTGATAAATACACTGTCAGATAATATCAACAATACATTTGATGTATGCAGGCTCCTCTCACCAGCTATAAGCAGTTCAGCGCTGCACTTGACCGTTCCATGAGCATTGGACGCCACACAGGTGTAGGTTCCACTGTCGCCAGGCAACGTGTCGTAGATCTCCATGTTGAAACTGCCCTTCTCTTCAAAAATCTCGTAACGGTCGCCTGAAAAAGGATTACACACTTGAATTATCAAGAGTACCAGTGTTATCAACCAAGAATTGAGGTGTTCAAAAATAGTTTTCTTCGGAATCCTAGAACTATCATAATTATAGTGAAACTCATTGCCACCAAGTACAGTAGGGGCATCATCACTACGATAGCTTTAAACAATACAATGTTTAGAGTTAGATGTGCAAAGGCTTAGGTGCAACAAGTCGTTCAGTGTAAATTATAGCCAGCTGCTGCCACGCTGCATGTCTGCAGAGCTGGTGTGTCATGCCCAGGGGTGGTTATATTGGCTATATAGATACAGATACAGAAATCTGACTATACAGAATTTAAAACTGATGTTTAGAAATTGACGGTAAGATGATGTTTAAAAATATATGTTTAACTGCTTATACTTATACTGTTGTCTTACCTTCTGTCAGCACTGTGTCTCCCTTCATCCAAGTCACCCTAGGTTTGGGGTTACCTGACACTTTACAGGTCAGCTGTGCGATGCTGTTCCTCTCACACACCTCATCCTGCAGGGGACGGCTGAACTTAGGGGGGCCTGTTTGACAGGAAGAACATCATGCAAAATTGTTGTAACCTACAGGGACCTGTTTGAACAGTGTCATGTAACAGTGTAACAATTATAACTCATGTACACGTAACTCTGTTATAACATTTACAGAAATATCCCAGAAGACTATATATATTTGACAGGGAGATTATTCAAAATGGAGGGGTGCAGAGCTATTTAAGCATAGTTGCAGATTTCAGTAACACGAAAATGACATTATACAAATAAATAAATATTGAAAAATGAAAAAAATCAGAGACCACACTCCTGACTTATCAAACAAACTGAAATCATTTTTGATTCACCAATTCAATTTTTTGACTGATTATTCAATCAATCAATCAATCAATCAATCAATCAATCAATCAATCAATCAATCAATCAATCAATCAATCAATCAATCAATCAATCAATCAATCAATCAACTATCAAGCTTGTTCATAAAGCAATTGTGTGATTACTTGGTCCAGCAGACACATCCTCTTCCTCAGAAACACCTCTCTTCAGGGGGGACTCAAGTTCTGAGAACAAGAAATCAGGAAGTATTATTTTGAAGCATTCATATTGAATAATCATAAAGAATTTCAAAATTACTCAAAGGAAAACAGCAGCTTTGTGTACCAGTAAACTTTTTATATGAATGCATTTCAGCACCAAAGACAGAGTCATGAAATCGTATTTTCTGAGTCTGCGGCTAATAACAGTGTATTTTAATCCCTTTAATAATAACAACAGGTTGCTACAATGTAGTACATATACATGTACATGTAGTGTGTAATGATTTGTATAATCATCATATGTGAGGAATATACATGTATGTCTATGGATTTATTACAACTATTTGGTAGGACTTCAATCATGTAACCTGTATCTTGTATGTTGACCTCAATGAATAGCAGCCGGCAGGCCAATTTGAGTACTTCATGAATTAACAAAGGCTCAAACAAACAAACAAACAAACAAACAAACATACAAACAAACAAACCTTTAACAGTGAGTTTTGCTGATTTGGACACATCCCCAGCAGGGTTCCTTGCCGTACAGGTGTAGACTCCCGAGTCTTCGGGGAACGCTCCGTCCAACGTGAGCTCAGCTGTCTCTCCATCATAAGACATCTTGAAGTACTTGGAAGGCTTGATGTTTTTCCCATCCTTGTACCAGGTGATCTGAGGGTCCGGAGCTCCCATTACCGTACAGGAGAACACAACCTCCTCATCTTCTTTACAAACCTGGGATTACATAGTTCAAAATGTTCAGTAAAGGCTACGTATATGTACCCAGAAGAGTTCCCATCAATGATTATATAGTTTACGATTTCAAGCAAAGTGCAGGGTCAGCATAATTCAGTTTCTAAGAAGTGATATTGTAATCATAGTATATACAATGTAGTGCGTCATTATAAGAAAGCGAAGGCTGCAGTCACCGACACAAAGTAGTGCATGCTACGTGAAATGTCTGACAGTTTTCAAAATCTACCCAGTTGTTTGAGGAACTGTTTTCTTGTGTAGCAAAGGCTGCAGTTTGTAATTGGCTGTCAATCAGTCAGTAAAGGGTTGTTGTCTTATTGAATCATCTATCAGTCCATAAGACCACAAGTACTAGCTTGTTAAAAAATCTTTTCAATGTGAATAAAATTTATACCCTAAAGGTATCATTCCATGTTAAATGTTCTGTTTTCCTCTTTTTAAACTGGCTGGCCCTGCATTGTAGAAGTTGTGTAAATCTTAAGGACATTGCATGGAAGGAAAGAAAACTTCTTACTATACATATTTCAGGTTCTCCAAATGCTTGACAATGCATCATTGCATGTTCCTCTCTTTTTAAAGTAGCTGGACTTGCATTGTCAACAGAAGTCTTAACCACATTGTATTGAAGAAAAGAAGACTCCTTACTATGTCTTTCAGCTCCGACTTGAACTCAGGCGGCGAAGCTTCATCGATGCTGTAAAACATGTCAGTATCTTCTGTGGAACCACTGTCAATGGAACTGGAGCAAAGCATTAGGGGTTAGTTCTACAGGAGAGGGGAAAAGGTTACAAGTCAAGCAAGGTTCTATGCTCTTAGATGATGCACATCTAGTAGAAGTAGGTCACACTATTACCAAGAGATATAAGTCTATAGTTACCAGTATTATTGGTAATTAAGAGTAGCTTAGGTTAGGCAGCAATTTGCCATTTTGTAGGAAGGATTGAAGTGAATTTTGTTCATAAGAGAGGTCAAGAGTACATTGTGTAGTAGATATGAAGTACAAACTGCCTGACTGTCCTGAGTGTATTGAAATGTATTCAGATCTGTTTGCACCAAGTGAAGTTGCCGATATTGTTTTACATAATTTTCTTCCAAGTAGATTTTATCGAAAACTTACATGCTTAATGAGTATAAAGTAAATTCTTAGACCAGTAAAAGTAAGTTACAATAGGAAGAAAATAAGAGAAAATGGAGAGATATTCTCTAAAGACTGGTTCTTGGTAAAAACAAAAGTAGCTTAGCTTACACAGCAGTCTGCCATTTTCTGGAAGGACTGTAGCACACTTATTTTGTTTGTTTGTCTGTTTGTTTGTTTGTTTGTTTGTTTGTTTGTTTGTTTGATAAAAGATGGAGACTACAACAGATAGAATTGTATTAATTTTAAAACACTAATTGCCAGTCCTGAGTATATTGAGATGTATACTATTAGATGATAGTTTCTGGTAGCATTGCCTATTTCTTTTCATAGTTTTCCACCAGTTTAATTTGTTTAATATGTTTCATTTGAAGTATGGCAACTATTACAGAGAATCCTTCAATTATAAATAAATGCTTTGAAATCTTGTAGGAGATTTCCATAATTTGTACACTGCAAACTCCGTAAGTTGTATTACTAATAAAAGCTAATAAATGACTAGAGATCAGTCTAAGCAGTGTAACAGTTTTCTAGGGCAGGTTACTTTCATCAGGCAGAAGATGCATCTCTGCTTCATGCTCAGGACTGGGTTATGGTTGGGGGTATGGCAGGGGGAGGGGGCAGACGGGGGAGGGGGTAGGGATAGGGAGGCGGTAAAACAGAGTTAAGAAAGGGGGAGGTAGGACAGGGCTATAGTCAGATTCAGACTCGTCTAGATCTATATGGAGTTTCTGCTTCACTTAACGAGCTGAGTTAAACTTTATAAAATCTTTGTGTAATGTTTGGATCTGGGGCCACTGCACATTGATGTTTCTTTCATGGAATTTAGGGAAAATTGAGTTTCACACAAACATGTTGTTGCTTTGATGCTATTTCAAAGCACCTCATACATATTTGTGCATGATACTTCTTAAAAATACCAGAATTTTAACTGGAAGAACATTGAATAGCAAAGTTTTTTTATTTAAAGCCACTTGTTTAACAAGAGCCAATGTTTTGATGATGGTCTGTCATCTTCATCAGGGCAATTATGTATGTCACAATTACTTTACGTTTGGGACTGCATTGTTAGCAACACCTAGCTTCAGGGCACAGTGAACCAGTAACAACTAGCTTCAGTACACAATGAACCAGAGTAACAGTGAACCAGTCATAATTGCCCTGATGAAGGTGACAGACTGTCATTGAAACATTAGCTCTTGTTAAACAAGTGGTTGTAAATAAAGAACTTTGCTATTCAATCACTCATAAACCTGATGAAATTATTCACGGATGGAAGAATATTGTTGTACAATGAAGCAGTGAAACATAACTCCATTTGTAGTTCACCATGCTAAGGCTACAGTATGTCCTCCACTTGCTACAGAGTACATAGGAAAGGTCCATTGAAACAAGTGGTTTCGGAACTGTAATGCATCCAAATTCATAAGAATATTTTCAACACACAAATACACAGTTACAGGAACATCAAGTTAGACAAATTCACATAAGAATTACATAATGTTAATAGTCTACACTAATCATAGACAGAAATGACCCAAGTGTCACTGTGATACAATTTCTTTTGCTTGTTCAAAGAGTTTCATTTCTTGTATCTGGATTTTGAATACCACAATCCTGCATAGAAAATTTTAAGACTAATTTCTTCCAATAAGCAATTAATCTTAAACAGACTTACAGACACTCACTATCCGGTTTAATGTTAAAAGCAAGCCTACATTGACTATTAAACTAAACCTACACAAAAGCTCAATTTAGGGGGGGGGGTTGCAAAAAATTCCAACTTTGTTTGGAATAGTCCAGTAGGAAAGGGGTGTTTTCCTACCAACCTTAGCAGAGACTGCAGCTGGTCCTGTGTGATCTCCTTGTGCTCCCCCTCCTGTACGGTGAGAGTGAACTCTTCCGTGACTTTGCCCTCTGCATTCTCCAGGACGCAGGCGTAGGAGCCGCCATCGGTGACGAGAACGGTGGGGATTTCCAGCGTGGAGGAGAACTCGTCGCTCGAGATCTTGTACCGTTTACCTTGCTGGAGAGTTCGACCATCCTTGGCCCAAGAAACTGCAGAAAACCACATTTTGACATTGAAATGAAGGATTAAGGGAATTTACTTATTCTTTGCAAGTTACCTTTTACTTAGTTTGTCCTCAAATTGGCATAGTGCTGATTTCCGCCATTAAGACCTTATTCCTTTAAGTTGACTGTATTTTTCATGGTCTGCTCTTATGTGCTTGCATCCTCCTCAATTCTTATTTCAAGTAAGAACCTGATGAAAAAGGTATAGCTCCTGTTCATTATCCAAGAAGAGAAAATAAGATCCCTTGACACTGTCCTTGGTGCTGAAAGCTGTGCTCAATCCTTCGGTGGTCACTGTAGACAGGTTTGCAGCTGTGCTGTTACATCCAATACTTTTCTTCGGCAGGCAACTTATCATTAACTAAACATTCTAAAATCTGCTCCTTGCCATAGATGTTTTGTCTAACTTCAAATCGACCAAGAAGACCACCTGTCCAAAGAAAAAAACCCTACCTTTATGGGTAGGCTCCTGTTGTGCTTTACTGTGTGTGTATCTTTCACATACATCTTATCAATTACTACTGTAACAAGAAAGAACCTTAGAACACTATTATATATATAGCTTACTAGGAACATAATGACTATATTTCATTATCAAAGGAGCTCCAGAGAAAAAATATCTCTTGACACTGTCCTTGGTGCTGAAAGCTGTGCTTAATCCTTCAGTGGTCACTTCTTACAGGCTGTTACATCCAATACTTTTCTTAGGCAGAAAACCTATGATTAATTAGAAATTCTAAAGGCTGCTCCTTGCCATGAATATTTTGTCTTGCTTCAAATGGAACAAAAAGACCACTACCTTTACTGTCCTTGTTACTGAAAGCTACGCTTGATTATTCAGTGGTCACTACATACAAGTTTGACTGTACTAAGAAGAAACACCAGTACCTTTAGGAGTAGGCTCTCCATCCACCTCGCAGGTGAACTTTGCACTTTTGCCCTCCTCCACAGTCTGTGAGGCTGGCGGCTCCAGGAACTCGGGCGGGAAGGGTCTCTCCTCAACGTTCAGTGTGACAGTACACTTCTTCTCACCATGCTTGTTGCGGATGGTGCAGACATACGTCCCCTGGGAACAAAAAAGATTCAACAAGTAGAATTAAGTTACAAAATTTTTCTCTATTGAGCCAAATTGGTAAAACTTTATGCATCATTTTATAATGTTCATTTAGATTTATTGCTGTACAATTACTGTTGTTAAGGCTGACGGCAGCAATGTGTGAGGCATATACCTGCTTATACCTGCTTGATGCTACCACAAAGAGTCTGACATAAAATGGACATATACATGTATAGCATACAATATAATTATTGAAAGAGAGTAGCTACAAAAATATTTATTAGAATATTTGGTGTATTGATGATGTATATTTTCAGCACATTGTATACTATAAAGTCCGAAAGTTTGCAGTATGTTATACAATTATCATTATAAAAAGTGTTTATTTCATGTAATCAATAGTCTATGTATGAGTACCTTGTTATCAAACGTAACATTAGAGATCTCCAGGGTTGAGCTGAAGTCTACAGTAGTGATAGAGAACTGCCCTCCCTCATGGATAGGTCGGCTGTCTTTGGACCAGATCACTGCAGAATACACAGGTATATTCACACCATGGTAATCCCCACTGAAGAACAGTACACATCTGGAACAGTCTCCCAGACAACGTGGTCGGCCTGATCACTGACAACAACCTTCAGTCATTTAAAACAAGAGTACACCGGCATCTTCTTTCCACCATCAGGACTTCTACATGTAGCTGGAACCTTGCAATTGCTGTAAACCAATGATTAGCCAGGAGTGTTATTTTAATGTCACAACCCAGGCTATTGTTTACGTTAGCACATCATAGGAAAAAAACTGTTACAAGACTTTATCATACACACCTTGTGGCTCAGGGTCTCCATCCACCTCACAGCTGAACTCTACGGTGTCTCCCTCCATTACTGTCTGTTCTTTAGGCTTCGTCAGGAACTCTGGAGGAACTTTCACTTCCACCACATCTATCTGAAGTTGAGACAGAAAAGAAGTGTGTTTGTCTTCAGGAAAATTATTTGATACTTGCTATGTGCAAGCTAGGGAGCAAATAGGATTAAGTAAGTAAGCAAGTATGTTCAAGCTAGTTAAATGTGAAATTTAAGCTAAATACATGTATCTGCAATATATAAGATGTATAATGTCACAGAATAGATTGTATCAAACAAAAATTACATGATTCAGTACAAAATAAATCAGACAGCTGGTTAAAGATGAGATGAAACCAATAACACTGAAATGCAACTGTTACAGTTCCTGAGAATAGTCAAACCTGATATGTGCTATTCAATAAGCAAAGATGGTTGGACCAAAAATACACTCTTCTGATATTTTGAAGCTGAAAGCAACATATATTGTGTACATCTAGAACAGGGTTGAATGCATGATTATATACAATATACACAAAACATTAACCTGGTTACATTAACTTAGCCTTTCGAAGTTCCTTACCTTGAAGGACTTGGAGACAGACCCTCGGATGTTGCTTGCCTCGATGGTGTACTCTGCAGAGTCCTTGAAGTCGGCACACGGGATCTCAAGTGTGTATTTGTTACCTGAAGACGTGATGCTGTAGCTGTCTCCTCCCTCAAGAACCTTGGTGGTCTTCTTATCTTTCTTGGTCCACTTCACTGTTATAAAATGTGCAGCGTTAAGCTTACAATAACTAAACATACAAATGTCTATTCTGATTCAAAACTCCTATACCTCATCCATAACTTCCAAGTGTTAAGATTAAATCAAGATCCTCACCTGATGGCTTGGGTTCGCCCTTGATCTCCACCGTGACCTTGATGGGTTTCCCGATGTCAGCTGTGACGTCTTGAAGAGCCTTGGGAAAGGTCGGAGGAGAGAACTTCTCCCTCACTGTCAGCTTAAACTCACTGGCCTGCTGCTCATTCGCACCTCGGGCAACAACCTACACAGACAGGACAGAAACACGCTGTGAGAAAAAGGGAATGAAGAAGAGATGACACAGACTGAAGGTGGCAAGGTGATCTTGTGGTTAGGGCTGTTGACTCAGGATCTAAAGCTTCTGGGTTCAAATCCTTGGCAGGCCCCAGTGTTATGTTCTTGAGAAAGGCACTTAACACCTGTTTCCTCAAACAACTTAGGTGAAAATGAGTACCAAGCTTCAATTAGGGACATCCTCGGATGGGACATAAAGCGAGAGGTCCCGTGTTTGAGGAGAGCCACATCTCAATCACGTTAAAGATCCCACCACACTTATCAAGAAGAATAGGGGTCCTTCCCAGTGTGAGTGGTTCAAACCTTACAGTCTGGTCTTATGCAGCATGTACTTACTGTAGAAAACTGGTGTGTTACACCTAAAGGTGGTTTACCAGTTATGCAAAACAAACTGGTGTGTTATGCCTAACGGTTGTTGGGAGAAGTGCCTTGTATATACATGTATAGGAAGAAGAGATACTGTTCCAGGCCTACTCATGTAACCAGTAACTTAAAGAGGCCTTTGAGTCTTGTGACATGGTAAACATTGAATAGTAAAAAGTTGTGAATCATACCTAATGTTGTGAAACAGCTCCTCCCCTGAGCAAACGTACCTTGTAGTTGCCCTTGTCCGTGATGAGTGCAGGTTTGATGTCCAGTGAGTAGACGGTGCCGTCCGTGGAGATGGTGTGACGAGCGTCCTGTTTCACCTGAGTGTTGTCTTTGTACCAGTTCACTGGATAAACAAAAAGACTTGTTTTGAACTTTTTGCACTGAAAAAGTTGTCAATTATGTACAAATTGATGTGTGCAGGGATTTGGTTTGGTGGCTAAAATCTTTTATGCTTAAGCCACAGTTAGAACGTTTTCATGATGTGATATTAAACTTGGAAATTTGATGCATAGATTCTGAAGAAAAAGAACTTAAGTATAATGTATAGCAACAAGTCTAAAAGCCTAAACTTTACTAAATACTGGAAGATAATGCTAGTAACTAGATGGCTTCTGCCACCACGTGCACGCTGGCATACATGAGGAGCATTTTACAACTATCCAACCTGTAGAAGTGACCCCTCTACATAAGGACCACCTGGCCAACGTGGCCAACCTGCCCACATAGACCAGATTTTATTGGTCCCCTGAGTGGTTTTCTTGGACAGTTTTGACATCATTACAAGAAAAAGTTTACATTTTACTGACCCATAGGAGCAGGCTTCCCTGTGATCTCACACGCAAACTCTGCTGCCTCCCCCTCATCTATAGTCATGGACTCTGGTGACTTCACAAACTCTGGGGGAACTGGAACCTGGGAAGTTTTACAGAAGAAAACAGTTGTCATGACAACCTTGGGACTGGATATTTAGCATCATGCTTCATCTCAGTTGAGGATAACAAAAGAAAAAGAAGAAGGATTATTTTGAAAACTTGTACGTACAATGTAGCTGTTGATATAATGTCAATATAACAATGGCAGGTAACTAAATATTTCTTCTAGAATCAACACAAAATTGTAACGCTGAACTTTTTCCTCTCTTTATGATTTGCATGAGCATTACATTGTACATCTGTATGCAAGGTATATTGTTTTGAATTTTCCTTTGGAGTCTGTAGTACACTCATTCTAAACATGCAGACTGAGCATGGTTTAGCAAAGGGCTATATGTAGCAATCCTCTATGCCTCTAAAATCTTGCAACTGGAACAGCAAGGAAACTTGCTTTACTGCAATGTACATGTATGTACCACTCGGCACAAGAAATGACCCACTACCACCATGCATGAGAAGAGAGATTAAGAACTGTTTGAAAGAAGAGAAAAATACCTCACCTCTCTGATGGAAAGGGTGAACTCGTATTTCTTCTGCCCGCGGACGTTCTTGGCGATGATGCTCCACTTGCCGCTGTCCGCCATCTCGGTGGGGAGCAGACTCAGGAAAGCCTTGTTTCCCTCCGTTCTGATCCGGATCCGCTCGTCCTGAGACAGCTGCTTACCCTCCTTGTGCCACGTGACTGGGGAAATTTGTCATAGTATGTATAAATGTCATCCAGCCTATTTTAAAAGCACAATATGGTTTACTTGGCAAAACAAACATGCTACATTTTGTATTGTACAGTTGTTTATTGGTGTTGTTTATTGTTTATTTAGTTTGATAATACAAAATTGAATACTAATCTTCCTGGAGTCCTTGTTTATAATATAATACATAGCACTGCAATACAAAACAAATTACAACATATTACATTATATTCCACTACAATTGAAATAAAACCTGGTAGGTCTACATCATTCTACTCCTAATATACAACAATAAATGCTATGGAAGAACACAGTATAACACAGATGTACATGTATAAAATGCGGAAAGTCAGAAGCTAAGCTTATGAGTAACAAAAACATCTAATAGATTTTATTCTAGACACTCTCTCTTACATATTGTGGAAGAACACAGATAGAGGGAGACTGAGAGAAAGAGACAGAGAGAGACTTGCAATTAGTAGGAAGGTGCAGTTCTAGTAAAAAGATAGAGAAAGACTATTTGCAGGACATTTTGCACATTTTCAAAACCTTGTTAGGGCAAGGTGACAGGTGTTTTTGTACAAAAATAGTAAAAACACCCAAAGTCTTGTACACTTCACATACCGACAGGCAGAGGCTCTCCTCCCAGCTCACACTCAAAGCTGTGGTTGGTTCCCTCGTCGATAATGCCAGACCGAGGCTTGGTCAGGAACTCAGGTGGACATGGCTTCTTGTTCACCTGTAGGCAGATGAGAACACAGGTAAGGAGGGGCTATAGAACAAGCTTATGGTGCACAGAGCTATGGTTGCTTTGATATGTTTGCACAAGTTCAATGAAAAATGGATTTCCCAAAACTGCTTTTATACCTGTCCTTGGTGCTGATTGTTGGGCTATTCTCTGGTTCTCATTGGCTGTTAGTTTACTGATCCCTGGTTCTCATTGGCTGTTAGTTTACTGATCCCTGGTTCTCATTGGCTGTTGTCATCCTTAAATATGCAAACATGACCTTAATGGTGACATTGTGCCAAAGTGCTATATGCACAATACATTACGGGTTTTATGCAGGCGCAGTACGTTCTGCTGATGTGCTGTGATGATTGGTTGTTAGTAACTCGTTTGTCATGTGATTGAACAAGCCAATATTACATCATTCTGTAAAGCCTAATGAATGTTAAAAGCTTACATTGAAGTTGAAGTCGCAGGTTTCCTCTCCCTCCGAGTTGGTGACCTTACAGGTGTACTTTCCTGCGTCGTCGACTGCAGCTGAAGGGATGACCAGGGAGTGCCTGTCTCCATCATCGATGATCTGGTGCTTCCTGGTGTGGACTATCTCCTCTCCATCCTTCAACCACATCACTGGGAGAATATAATTGTTGGATCTAAGTCAGCGACGTTTATAGTTATTGGAAAACAAAACATGCTCCTTGTACACCTAGTGGAAATGTTTTGCAACCTGTTTGATTGCCAGTTAAGTGCAGTTTGTTACTTAGTAAAAATGAAATCCCTTTTTAGGTGTGTGGTGAACCTAAATTTGAAAACAGTTGTCCCTGCCATTAATACACCTCAAAATGACTGCTTGGAACACGCAGTCTTTGAACACAAAGACCAACTCCTAGCATCCTTCAGAATTACTGATTTCTTTTGTTCATTAGATTGATACAGTACTGACTTTCTAACAACTGGATATCTGAAACAAACTTAGACTTGGGTTTGATGTCAAACTTAATTGGGAGGGTTTTTCCCTTTACATTCATTTCTCATTCACTCCTTCCTTCATTCCTACCTTTAGGCTGAGGTTCTCCGTCCACTTGAACATCAAACACCGCCTCCTGTCCCTCCTCTACTGTGGTAGACTTGGCTTTGATGACAAACTCCGGCGGGAAGGGTTTCTCCTGAACAGTCAGGGTGAAGATGCACTTATCCTGCCCGCGTTTGTTCCGCGCCACACAAGCCCAGTTCCCCTCATCAGAAAACACTGTGGAAAACATTAGATGGATAGGTATACTCCTGGCAAAAAGAGGCATGGGGAATGCTGTATCCAGAACCGTGCTTTATGATAGTTCTGGATAGACCACACATATCCAGAACTGTGCCTGGGGCAAATCTATGTTCTTGCATACATGAAGACTATACAGAACCATGCCTGATCCTTAGACCCTAAAGCATTCAGGTGTAGAACTAGATACTAAAAGGGAATAATCAACTAACACAACCTACATGTAGTAGAAGACTTTTTTGACAACTTGCTAGAAGGTGGTGTGGTGGCAAGAATGAAGTCAAAATATGACTGAAGCTAACATCTCACTCTTATCACAGTGCATATGTCGTTTTAAGAATAGGTACAAGAGACAAAAACATAAATCCCAAGCAAGGAATTCATTATGCCTGATAAAAGAAGTTGTCAAGACTTTGGTGAGTTAAAGCTATATTTTCTAAAACTCTACCAATCTTACCAAACTATGAATGAAAATCAGAAGATGTTTGACTTTATTACCTGCTGACAGAATTTCCAAGGTGTGAGTTTGTCCATCGACTGTGATGGTGTGACGTTCGTCCTCTTGGATGGTACGGCCGTCCTTGGACCAGGTGACTAAACAAGAAAAATATAACAATTTTCAACAATCATGTAATATTAATAATAAATTAGACCAACAGTAAGACTTTATGGAGCTGTTATCTTCCTGGGTAAGAGGAAAACAAAACATTGTTTAGTATCTAAACTATAGTTATGCAGCATTATGTCAGTAAACATTATCCTATAATTCTTGAAGGGATCGGCTCTTGAGTCTTGACCCAAGGTAAGTTTTTCTACACCTGTATTTTGGTATACATGTAGCTAGATTCAATGTCAGTCATATATAGGGAAGAGAGGGTGTTGATTTAGTCTATCAAAGGAGAAAGCAAAGTTTAAACATGTTTCAGCAGTTGTTGTGATGCAGGGTGAATCACATGCTGGTCAGACTGGTCCTGTACTGGTTGAACTACAGCTAGAACTTATACAGGAGAAAGGTAAGTCTGTTAGCTCTGAGAAAATGTCAATGAAAGTATTCTCTGGTTTCCTTGTTGTTTTTCTGAAATCTGTACCATTTTACAAGTCTGCAAAGTTCCTCATAAATATTTCAGATTTTCTAGGCTCTTTGTTAGAAAGCTAGAATGATAGCCAAAAAAGGTAAGTTTTGGAGTAAGACATAATTTCTTCTTCAGATCTGAATTCTCAAAATTTTAAGTTTTCAAACTGTTTTCTAGACAAAAAGAAATCCAGCTTGTTGCCCTATATTAGATTTTAAAAAGCTCTTGATCATTGCTTGGATGTTGCAGACTTGCCATGGCAACAGTCTCCATGGAAACCAGTGATTACCTTCTGGGCGGGGGTACCCTGTTACTTTACAGGTGAACGTTGCGTTCTGTTCCTCCTTGACTGTCTTAGACGCTGGCTTCCTGGTGATTCTTGGAGACGTGGGCTTGGCAGTCACGCCAAGTTTGAAATGGCACGAGATCTCCCCACCGTCATTCTTTACAATACACTTGTAGTTGCCGGCGTCCTCGACGCGTACGGAATAAATCTCAAGCAAGGGAGTGAAGGATGAGGAACGGACACGACAGAGACCAGTAGTGGTGATGAGTTGGTCTCCTCTGAACCATTGGGCTGGGTGGGATGGACACAGGGAGAAGACAAAGATGGAGAGATGAGGATGATAACGGACAAGTTTTGTGATGAGAAAATAGGACAGTAGAGAAAGCGATGACAATTAAAGACAGTGTGAAAGTTAAGGTTAGAGTTGGAAGGATACCATTATGATAGCAGAAATATTAACAGGAAATAAGAAGAAAAGATGTGGAAAACAACAGAAGAAGAGTATAGACAGATGGGATTAGGAATGAAGATGAACATAGATGGGGACAGGGATGAAGATGCATGAACAGATGTTTTGGGATGAGAAAATAGAGGAGGACAGTAGAGTAAATGATAAGGAAGACAGTGTGAAAGAAAGGTTAGGGTTGGAAGGATACCATAGCGGAAAAGTTAACAGGAAAGAAGAAGAAAAGATGAGGAAAACAACAGGAGATTTTTAGAGGTCAATGTGAAGATGTGGACAGGAATTAACACAAACAGAGAAAGGAAGATGTTGTAGAATGTGAAAGAGTAAGATGTCAGAGAGAGGTAAAGGAAACATAGAGAGATGACATAGAGATAGGTATTGAGAGAGAGAGAGAGAGAGAGAAAAAAAAACAGCAGGAGAGGAGAAATGACAGAAGTTTTAAGTAAAACAGAGGGATGGAAAAAAGGAGAACAATGGGAAGATAGAAAGGATGAATGTTGTGATACATAACATGCATGAAAGCAAGCTTTATGACTGAAGTAATGAAGCTTGCAGATGTGTAATGAAGTCTTCAATATTTTTCAGATGTCTAGTACAAAATTCTGCTGCTGTAGTGGTTTTGATTTAGGCTTTTTGCATTAAATTGTGATGAAGAATTAGCAAAAGAAAGGCAAAAAAAAGAAGTCAGTCAAGGGACGGGTTCCTCCACAAGAACGATATCACCTTGGCATGATAAAACCATTACAAAACTCATGATTGTTTTTAATTCATGAAAACTTAGTCTAAGGATACATGAAAGATTTCTGTCCCTACCTTCAGGAGCAGGTGCTCCATCCACCTCACACATGAACTTGACCCATTTTCCTTCCTCAACAGTCTCATCCTTGGGCGTCTTCTTAAAGACAGGAGGAACCGGCAGTTCTTCAACAGTCAAGGAGAAGTCACACTTGTCCTAAAAGGAAAGAATGATAATGTTAATCAACAAGGTACCACAGCAAAGGAGACACAGAAAACAATGATAGTATTGTTATCCCCTTCATTATAATCACCAGAGATTCTGTTGGTTTATGTTACTTTATCTTAAGAAGGCTTGAAGCAAAGCAAAAAATCACTGGAGAATAGTCACAGTTGCTATGGAATGTATCAAGGTGTGAATCAAGATGTTCTTCTTGTAATTGAACTTGTATATTATTAAGTTTTGTGGTAGTTCTTATATCTAAATGCACTTGATGGGGGCAAATGAGTACATTGCTGAATCAAAGGCTATAAGATGATACAAGCAAAATTCAATGATCAAAGGATAGTCCCTGCATGCACCACCTTTTCCAAAGTGTGCAAAACGTTTCAGTTTGTGTTTGGTCGATAATATTCTATCAACTTGTTCAGCCAGTAGGTACAACAAAGGACCTAAGCCCAAGAGTGCAATAGAAGAAGAACTACCTCTCCATGCTTGTTGGAGGCCATACAGACGTAGTCTGCGCTGTGGCTGATGAGAGTCTTGGTGATCTCCAGTGTATGAGTCTTCCCTTCAGTCCTCAGGCTCACACGACCGTCATCATGGAGGAGACGACCATCCTTAGCCCAGGTAACTGGACAAATGGACATCACATTATTCGACCACAAGCTCTAGTTATGATCATTGCAAACCTCCCTACAATTTCATGCAACTTTTTACATTTCCAAGCAAGATGCACTGATTTCATAGTCATGGACACTTACAATTTACTTTCTAAGAGATCTTCAACATGTACATGCAAGGTACAATGCCTATTAGTAATAGTATGTTTTTGTGACTCCAAACAAAAACTAGTGCATCAGTTTACATTGGTTTGGGCTGATATTGACAATTGTTAAAGATTCTAATACCAAAAGACTTATTCCCCCAAATTTACAAACTACTCAGACTATCAAATTGAATGTTTACCTGTAGGTGCAGGAGAGCCCTCTACCTCGCAGGAGAAAGCTGCAGCCTCCCCCTCCAGCACAGAGGTGGACTCTGGCTTCTTCAGGATGCGAGCTGGGATAGACATGTCTGGAACACACAGCAACAATTAACATGTGGAGAGTGATGGTTTAAGTCTTGATATTTAGTAGGAAATTTACTGATTAAGCAGTTCTGATGTGCCTTAAATAGAGGATTGACCGAGTACATACACTGTATATGTCCTTCTGATCAGACTATCCTCCTCTAGGAAGTAACTGTTATGGTAACTAAAAGGTGAATTGCAGATTGAACATGATATTGATACCAATATGTCCAAGCAGCAATGAAGGTTGGTTAAGCCTATGGCAGGGGTTGTCAATTAAGACTGCAACTCCATGTTTTATTTTCAGCTACTGAATGCAGAGTTCAGTTACTAAATTTCAAAGTTGATTACAACACTCTGTGACATTTTTTGGTCAACCATCCTTCTTTGTTAGTTTCTTCCCACAAAGTGCCATCGGTGATTATGATGGGTGGAATTTGGGTTTGATGGCCACAGTTAACATAGTATTACATGAAGTGATTCATCTATAAGTAGTTAAAGCTTTGGCAAAAATTCATACCCTGTGTGTAAGACAGAATCAGTCAGTAACTCACCTTTAACTACCAGTAGCACTGTAGCTTCGTCCTTGCCTCCCTCGTTGGAAGCCTCAACGGTGTATTTCCCAGAATCCTCCTTTTCCACCAATGGAATGACTAAAGTGAAGGTCTCTCCTTGCCTCTCATATCTGCAGGACAAATCATTTCTAGGTTAAGATTTCGTAAAGACATGGAAGTCACTAAGCCTGGTGACCCAAACCTATTTCAGCTGCCAAGTCTCTTTTGTTGACTCTCCACAAACTTGCATTAAGAGACTCAGCAGCTGAAATAGGTTTGGACACCAGACTAACATGGAAAAACATCTTGCAGTGTCTCAGTTTACAAAAGGAACTCACCAAGTTTTCTTAGAACTCAGATTTTAGGCTACCAAATTTATTTTACTTGCTAGCTTTGTTACTCCTGTACCAGTTTCTAGGTTTCTCTATCACACAATTGCCAGATTCTTTTCAAAGATATCATCATTTTTCAATGGCTTATCAGGTCAGGAACAAATAATTAATCACACATTCTAAAGTCATTCCACATTTCCTAGTCCATCATCTAAGTCGTCTAGTTCAATCCGTTTCATGGGTCCATCGTATCAGTAAACTTTATTGTAATAAGCAACTTAGAAGATAGTTTTCTGAATTTAACACTGTGTTTTCAAAAGGAGATGGGATGATACATGTACTTATAGATATGCATGTAGGTACATTCAGGTATAGTATTAAGTACAATGTAAGTTATTTCCTTGATATGAAGGTTAGACATCCAGGTAGAACATTACAGTCAAAATAAATCATTAGCAAGTGACTGGATGAATTCTCTGAGGAGTCAGACATTTCAGACAGCATCCACTTTCATCAGTGACTGATGAAAGAATTAGAGGATGCTGAAACGTCTGACTCCTCAGAGAATTTATCCAACTGTTTATCCTCTTGATAAATTTTGTATTACATAGTACTCCCCGATAGTTTAATATATGATCATAACCCCCTTACCTTGTTTCCTGACTGTCTCTAAGGAGTGTCCCGTCCTGAGTCCACTGCACCTTGACTTCCTCTCCTGAAGGGCAGAAACACGACACAGTAGCTGTTAGCTGTACCCCAGATCAGACTCACACACTAATGGTGTTTACAGCAGGCAAACATTGGTAGGGCACACTCAGTCAAGTGCTAATTACTTAGGAGTACTGTTACATTACACTATTCCTTAACAAAAAAAGAAAAACAAGGTTCTCAAAGGTAGAGAATGAGTATTCTGCAGCATTCAACAATGTTTAAGGTTTAATCTGTCTCTGGTATTTTGTTATCATGTTAAAACTGTTGAAATTGACTCTGGCTTTGGGTTAACAGGTTCTGTTATGGCCACGGTTTGCAAGCTTTGTTTACCATTGAATAGTTCTCACAATGGGTTAAATAGTCTAGCATACTGATTACTTTTTAGCCTTCAGTCAAAGTAATTCTTGTAATAACAAATCTTGTAGTCTATAGAGTTAAGTCTCATGATTACAACAGTTACTTCTTGAATTACGTATTACAAGTAATGTTATCAAATTATGATACACGACAAAATTAGTTACAACGTCCTGCTGGTGCTGTAAGAGACATCTTACTCTTCTTCCAATTGCGCTCCTTAAATCTACTAGCCAAGACGTGTTTGGAAGTGAAGTGTCTTCTATTTCTGAAGGCTAACATTTGCCTGAGGGCTCTATCAGTCCAAATGTGGCATAACGCTGTCGTGTGAAGCCACTGGTCCAATAATAGCTGGCTCCAGAGGTCAGTTTTGAGTCACTAGACCAATGTTGATAGCAAACATTCCACATCAATCTAGAGAGTTCCAGTTTCTACATGATTACATCAAGTATAATACAGGTCTTCTGCGAGTCCATTATAAGGCTAATAAAAGTAATTTATTTACATCGGTTTTCAGACTTTCAAACTTCCTTGTTGATCTTCCTGCTCCTCATGATGATTCCTTTTTTTTTTTAATGCAAGAAGCAAAAAGTAATACTAGATAGAATAACCCTTAAGGCAAAGAGTTTGGCTAATTTTGCCCTACTACAAGCCGCTGGTAAACTCAAGTTATGATGTAGTTTAAGAACTTTCTAGATTAAAGTAGAAGTGATACTGGTCATGGTCATCCTTGTGGCACCAGAGGGCAACAGGGTTGAGTCAATAGACCATTCCAGATCAATCTAGATAGAAAGTGCTCCACATTAAGCATGAATAAGTAGTCTGTATTATGAGTATTCTTTGACTGCACTATCATGATTAAGACTAAACACTTCTTTCCATGGTTCTCGGACATTCTATAAGGTTTTGATTATATATTAAGCAAAAGGCTGCGATTTTGCTGGTCTTAAGAACGTTTAGCTTTTCAGAGGGCACAAATAATAAAAAACATGATAATATTCCAATAAAAAGTCGCCTTTTGTATTTATTTTTTCCATTAAAAAGTCGCCTTTCTAATAGGAGTATCTACAAGCCTACCTTTAACGATAGCCTCCAGCCGAACTGTGTCCCCTTCCCCTGCTGTTACACGGGTTTTCCTCAGGATGATCTTTGGGCTCTCCATCTTTGGCTTGGCTGGGGGAGAAACCACGTAACGTTATCCCTTTAGTATTCACTTAGGTCTGCATCTTACTTAGTTATTTATGAGCCACGGTCACACACATCGTACGATGTACCCACGATGTTTGTTTTTCTTTCCTGCGGCGATTGTGCCGTGTGAAGTAGGTTTGAGAACAAACGGGTTTAATTCTTAAACTATTGCAGCACCAGTTTATTTTCAAATCTACGACATACGGCACGATATCGTCGCGGAAAAAACATAGGAGGCGTATGGTGCGATGTATGTGACCGGGAGTTTACTCCATCAACGTACATCAAAGGTGTTACAGTTATCAACGTGACGGACATTTTCCGCGATTCTAACAGCTCAATCCAAGTATAATTAGTACTTTTCGAACTTCTGGCGATCAAAAGCACCACCCCACCGTACTTTAGTCGGCACTCTGAACTTTGGAACAGCCACATGTAGAGAACCATTTTCTTTATTGTCTGTTTCCAATTTCCCAACTTTGTTCAAACATATATCCTATCAACACAGTTGTGACCCATCAAGCTAAAGAATGTACATTTCTTGGCCGGACGCTTGAGTCAGGCTAAGGTCCACACCAAAGAAGGTAAATCTGGCTGCCATTGGCTTCCGTCTTGGCTCGGAATTCCAGAAAAAAACGTCCAAGGCTGGCAGAGGTCGCCTAACTCCAGTGTCACGTTCTCTGCCTGGAATGCAATGTCAGCTTCACGGCCAAGTTCGTGACGTCAGAAGAAGCAGATGTTCCTTGTCGGCTTGAGATTCCTGAACTGACGTGAACTTGAAGTAATACGAGACGTGGGGCCAATTAATTCTGCCAGGCCAGAAGTTTTCAATGTCAAAAACATTTTTGGAGGACTGTGAAATTTGGGTCAAGGACCGTGTTTGTGTGTGGATGTCCTCGTGTATGTGTGTAGAATGGATGCATTTTGGGCCAAGATACGTCGATGAAGGTAAAGACATCCCGGTAACGAGATACACAAGAAAACAGTTACTCAAGCAACTGGATAGAATTTGAAAACTGTCAGACGTTTCAAGTAGCATCCACTACTTTTCCTCAGTGACTAACGGAATTTGTAGTTGAACAGGTATTTGTCAAAAAAACTATAAATTAGTATGTAAATGAGCTAAAGACAAATTTTAGACAGTCCATAGGAAACAAAAAAGACATTTTGGGCCAAATTCTTCCTTTGTGTGTACCCCCTCTCCACCAGTGGCTGCGCTCGCTGAGCGCCCCAACATTAATGACAGATCGCTCAACGAATTTCGTAGATAAAGAACGGACTTTGTGTGTTTTGATATCTTTTAAACCATACTTTACATCTTCCATCTTGTTCCAATTATGAAATCTGGGGTCAAACAAATCCTAGTATGTTCGCTCGGTTACGGTCGCCGTCTAGGACAAAGGGGGGTTAAACGACTGTCTATTTACAGAACACCAGCCGTCCAAATTCAACGACTACCGAACATCCAACAGACCACGTCGCAATCCCAAGTCTCCTTTGTCATTAGACTTAGTGGCAATGTCCCAAGAAATTCCATTGGTTACTTGTTGACACCATATTTGGCACAAACACCAATACAATCGACCAGACTTTGATTTCTGACATTTTGCATTTTCTTAGTACTACGTAGGAAGGGGTGTTATTTCGATATTTTCGGGGAGGTGACGAACATTCTGATGATCTTCCTGTCTCAACTTTATATATTTTATTTCCAATATCATGCCCGAAGGCTAATTGCATATACAGTGTCAAAGAAAGTAAAACTATAATTTATAAAAAGTAATAGATAACATACAACTACTGTCTTATATAAAAGGAACAGCTTTACAGCCTTTTGGTCTATTCCATAATGTAATCTATTTGGTTGGGTACTACCTACTAGGTATTGGTTCATCTTGGAGAGTTGTAGTGCCCTTTTCTTTTTGAGTATTCGTCGAATAACGTATCAATCTTTGTTTTGTATTACCATCACAATATTGTATAGGGTCGTTGTGAGTTTCCAAAGAATAAGAACAAGTGGTCTTTTTCGAATCTGCTGGTGTCCTGTACAGTTGACATCAGAGAGAGAACATCCAAACGCCGTCTGTCAGCGCTTGGGGCGGATGTCAGATCCAGTCAGCACATCCCGAGCCTCTCTCTGACAGCTAACAGCTTGTGCAGAAAACGTCTGTTGTCGTAAGCCTAACCGGCGTCACTCAGTCGGCGAGATTTGGTCGTGTTTGTTGATCGCCAAATTTAAAAGATCACCAGAGAGTCGAGCGTATTTTTCGCCCGAAAATCTACCTACCAAATTGGACGGAGCTCCGTGACCGGCGAACATCGGCCGATCCCGAAACTCGCGCGATGATCAAGAGAGCACCGTCGGTCGATTACTTACCTGCTGTGTGACGGGGATATCAGAGAAGACGGAAACTTACGCAAGAAAACACGCTACATTTTTCAGCCTAAATTGCCCTGTTCGTTACAAGAGACCGTCACACACTGTAACAAATTTATAGCCATATATGAGCAACGGTTTTAGCTGGAGGCTCCGAGACATTGTAGCCGTCTCTCTCCACCACTGCTTAATTAGCCAATTAGAGGTGGTTTAGAAAACACATTCTTGCACTTCTTGCCGTTGGAATGGGCGTCTGCCTATGTAAACCAAGGGGTAACGTTTGACAGCTTGTTTCGTTTGTGTGTACATGCGTGCATGTGTACAGGATTAGAGTTTTCGTTAGTATATTGTCAATAATGGTGCGGTCATCACATTCGTCGTAGGTCGTCGTACGATTTTGATGTCGTAGACTTTTCAAGCAGGCTGTGACAGAACCAACCGCTGACAAGGATCTAAGCCAGCCTTTTCCGTAACAAGACAGCTGAATTTCGCAGGACACATGTACGACTGTCCCAAGAACGCCCTCAGTTTGCGATCGTGAGACGATCGTACGATAAATGTGACCGGACCCTAAGTGACCCATTCGACAAGATTCATTCCTGAAGTTGTAACCCCCCACTCGCTTTTTCCACCCTCGGTGTTTACATCGACAAGTGCGTCGGTAACTACAGAGATGACGACGTCACCAGAATGGCGTGCGATGTTGACGACTCTGAAGCCAAAACTCGCCCGGCAATGTCAGAATCCACACCCAGCTGTTTCACATCACTCTGTCTACGGAAGTGCCGGGGAAGGAAGCGCCGAGTGACCGTCCAACTAAAATGCTTTCACGGACACATTCAGACATCTGGCCAGAATTGTGCGTCTATGTGCGAAAGATGGCATTTTTGTAGAAAAAAAAATTCCTTACCTAAATTGAATACATATTCCTAATAATGTAAGGGTGGTTGTTTTTTTATTTCAAACTGATTGGTCACTTTTAATTTTTGACTAAATGGTCAAACTGTCGACCAACGATACCAATGACGTATGCATGGTTGCTAGGCATTACGACAGCATGGTGGTTATGGTTTATCACTGTGTCATGGGTCAATCGGGTTGGTAGAGGTAGTTGGGCGTGGCCTGTTGCTAGGCAACGGGGTTTATGACGTGTCCAAAATCTGGGGTCACAGTCATAACTTTTTGTCCGGGAAGGGTAAGGTGAAAACGACGACGACGACGACGAAAGTCACGTGCCACATGTATGCTCGCTCTATTCGAACCTGAACTGACCTAGCACGTAGGCAGAATGTACTGCGCCTGCGCGAAAACCGTAATGTACTGTGCATAGCACTTTGACAGAACGTCTCGTTTAAGGTCGTTTTAGCGTATTTAAGGATGACATTCCGTGTATAGTTTTCAAATGTTGTGTCGGAGAAAATATCATCTGTAACAGGTAAAATTCTGATGCAACGTTGACCAAACGTCCATCAAACGTATTACCTGACCTTACCTTTGACCTTGATGGTTGCCGAGCAGAAGGCCTCCCCAGCGGAGTTCTCGGCCACACACGTGTAGATCCCGGCGTCCTCATTGGTCACGGCCTTCACCACGATCGTGACGTCACCATCGGAGGACGTCATTTTTATCCGATGCGATGGCTAGTGTGAAGGAAGAGTGTGTTGCTGCACATTCTATAACATCTTTGGTTTGATCGATATGTTTCTATTTGTAGCCTTTATTGTTGGTGATACACTGTTATGTTCACTGTTATGTTTAGGTCACATTTCCAAACCGGAGCCCGGCCGGGCTGTTTGCGTGAACAAAAAATAAACAATTCGTATCAAGAATATACAAAAATAGTGCTCATGATTATTTAAAAACTTTTTTTTAGAATTTTGTTGTCTTTTATATCATACTTTCCGTTCCCGAAAACTGCCCGACTGGGCCCCAGGCTGGGAATTGTGACTTTAGCATCACATGGAGTATTGTGATCCATCCATACTTGATTCAGTTTAAGCCAAAAATGACTTGACAGAATATAGAGATGGGGAAATTTTGACTAATAACTTGTGTAAAACACACCATGCACACCATTTTTCAAAGATCAAAAGGCACCAAAACAAATCATCGTTCCACCGTCTGCTAGCCGACCACAGCGAACAAGAAGACCCAAAATATACCTTGAGAACTTTGTCTCCCTGCATCCAGGTGATCTTGGGGGTCGGAACGCCCATGACCTGGAAGGTCAAGGTCAGCGTACCGCCCTCCTCCACCACCAGGGTGCCCTTGAACTTGTCCATGAACTTGGGTTTGACGGGACGCTCCTCGGGTTCCTTCGGGGTGGCGAGATCGCCGTTGACGATCATCTCCTCTTCGTCTTCAAGGTCAAGTTCTTCATCAAGACCGGCGTCCAACTCATCTTTAAGTAGAAAGAAAGAAATGAATTTACCTGTGTTGGTAAAGCCCCTGTCACACATATGGCCTCCCGAACACTGCCGAACTCCCCCCAATCATTTTTAGGAGTAGGTCGGGAGCAAGCTAGGTCGGCTGTGGTTGGCTGGTGTTAGGCGAGATCGGCTAATGTTCGGCTGTGCCAGTCGAATGTTTCAAAATGTTCGACGGGAGGTTGGGCCATGGTTGGGGACTGGTTGGTTGGTGGTCTGGGGAAGGTTCTGAATGTGTGACAGGGGCTTAAAACACCTGACTTTTATACTACAAGAAAATGGACTAAACCAGTTGCTGGCGGTATCTCGAGCCTTCCTCAGGTAAAATGACCCACTTTTTTCGTCACGTGACATTTGGATCCATCACTTGAGACAGGTGTAAGCAGAACGCACTGAACCTGCCGTAATGTTTTGTGCACTTCGGCAGGATGTCTCGTTTAAGGTCGTTTTCGCGTATTTAAGAATGACATCCCGTCTTTGGTTTATTAAATGTTGTGTCGGGAAAGATGTCGTCTGCAAAATTCTGATGTAACGTTGACCAAACATGCAACCATGAAAAATCAGGGTTTCTCGCAGGCGCAGTACGTTCTGCCGACGTGCGTCTTGAGACGCGGAGACGGTTGACGTTCGTATCTTTACGTTGTGACGTCAGCACTATTGTACGTAGAAAATAGAGCACACATACGGGTGACTTACCTGTGGCGATTTCAGCGACTTCCTCGTCCTTCCAGTGACGATCCTCTTCGGCTTTCTTCTTGGCCTCTTGTTCTGCTTTTCGCCGCGCTTTTTCTTCGGCTTTTTTCTTGGCTTCGGCTTTTTTCTTTGCTTCTTCTTCGGCTTTTTTCTTGGCTTCTAGCTCCCCTTTTTTCTTGGCTTCTTCTTCGGCTTTTTTCTTCGCTTCTAGTTCAGCTTTTTTCTTGGCTTCCTCTTCGGCTTTTTTCTTGGCTTCTAGCTCAGCTTTTTTCTTTGCTTCTTCTTCGGCTTTTTTCTTTGCTTCTTCTTCGGCTTTTTTCTTTGCTTCTTCTTCGGCTTTTTTCTTGGCTTCTAGTTCTGCTTTTTTCTTGGCCTCTTCTTCGGCTTTTTTCTTGACTTCTTCCTCAGCTTTTTTCTTTGCTTCTTCTTCGGCTTTTTTCTTGGCTTCTAGTTCTGCTTTTTTCTTGGCCTCTTCTTCGGCTTTTTTCTTGGCTTCTAGTTCTGCTTTTTTCTTGGCTTCTAGTTCTGCTTTTTTCTTGACTTCTTCTTCTGCCTTTCGCCGCGCGTCTTCTTCGGCTTTTTTCTTGGCTTCTTCTTCGGCTTTATTCTTGGCCTCCAGCTCTGCTTTCTTCTTGGCTTCTTCTTGGGCTTTTTTCTTGGCATCTTCGGCTTTCTTCTTGGCTTCTTCGGCTTTTTTCTTGGTTTCCTCTTCTGCTTTTCGTCGAGCCTCATCTTCGGCTTTTTTCTTGGCCTCTACCTCCGCTTTTTTCTTAGCTTCCTCAGTTTTCTTCTTGTCCTTCTTTCTGCCCCTGTCTTGGTCTTCTCTTGACTCTATATCCTCTTGGTCGGAAGTAGGAGTCAGATAGGCTTGTTCTTCTCTGCGTTTTTCCTCAAATTTAGCCTTTCTTTCCTCCGATGGAGTCCGTTTGAGCTTCCTCTCGGCAGAAGCGCTTCTTTTGCCCTTCTCGGCTTGTTCTTCTTGGTCCACACCTACCTTCTGCTGTTTCTTGTCTTTAAGGTGTTTGATTTTCTCCCGTTCCTCCTTGAGCTGCCTGAGTTTGGTCTGCTCTTCCTGCGGCATGAAATCCTCCAGAGCGTCCTCATCTCTGTCATCGCGAGGCTTAACCTGGAAAGAGTGTATGACTTTATGCATGACGAAGGAGTTTCGAAGAATACAATGTGGTATGCAACTAGTCTCCGAGCAGAGGTTTAGGCTTCGTTTTATTTTTTATGTGTTCTTAGGCATTTTTACCGGGCTTTCTTTTTTGTACTGGTATCTCTTTTGCACCAGCCTGGTAAATGGTAACTGCCTGGCAATTGAATACTCCCTTATTTGATGCTGTCTTTGCAGCCACCAAAAGATCTGCTTGGAGATTAGTATGCAACGTTCATTGTAAACCACAAGGAGTGTGGCATTGAAGGACATGCTAAGTGATAAATCATTGGCTTAAAGCAAAAATGTAGAATAGAATTGCAACATCGGCTACGCAAAATCGTACGTGATTTCTACCATGGTTTGATGCATATGCATCACGCAAAAATCTAACAGAGTAAGTAGCTTCACTGTAAGCGCCTCACAGCTTAGACGTATGTAATACCATACACAGTGTGTGAACACTTAGACTGACGACTAGAAATGTTATAAAGCAAGAAAGTTACACTACGTCATTGTCGTTTCTTGCAGGGGTTAAACTTAATCCACAGTAGTTTTAGTAGGTAGCAGGAAACTGTTAAACTTAACTAGAGGTTGTCGTTCTTGTGTCCTTACTTAACCTTTCATTAGGGAGGTCTCAAAAGTTCGCACTGTTTGTTGAAACGAAATCACTTTTAGCGAATAGAGACGAACAAATGACGTCTGTGCACCGATGAATGAAGTGGATTGTGATAGGAAAACGCTACACGACACCAACTCAAAACCACAAAAATTGTTAGGATGAAAATCTGGTTGTGTTACTGTGTGACAAATGATAACGATGAGAATATTCAAGAAAAGAAATATCGTTTCAGCAACGAGCGCGAGCTTTTTGAGACGAGCCCGGGTGAGTCTTACCGTTTGAAGTCTGAAATCATCATCTACCTCGATCTCAGGGGTCGTGACCTTGACAAACCCGTCCCTCTCCAGGGCGAGCATTTCCGGGGTCGTGACCCGGAAGAAGCCGCCCCTGTCCACGGCGTTGGCCTCCACCGTGGGAACGAGAAGGTACTGGTCGTCAGGGAAGTCGCTAGGCGTGGCCGCTGCCAAGGAGACGGAGATGGGCTTCTCGGTGACGTCACGGACGGAGATACCCCCCGCAGAGGGGAGAGCGGACACCTCGACGGTCGGGCGTTTGGCACGGGTGGGCGCATCGTACGTGAATCGTACGTCACCTGGACAGAGAGAAATATAGTTTGTTCATTCATTCATTGAAATGTAATTTATGCACAGCAGCACGAGCAAAGAACACGATGACTGCTTGGTAAAAGGCATCCAATGCAATGTCAGGGCGGCAAAATAACAAAATCTTCTGATATTGACATTTATTTCTTAGCACATTTTCGCCATCGATCATTTCATACTTGAAGCGTTTGAAATAGCTCAGAAACAAGCTACGTGAGTCCCTTTATTTTTTATCTTCACCAATAAATAACTAGAACCAGCCTACGATATGAAACAAGCAACCGTTTTCCATCAGCGACATCACATTTTTGCCTCACAGATATCAGTATGCTTTGGGATGGGGTTGATTCAACTTACTACAAAAAGGGGCATATACACCGCCTGACTTTCCCCTAAACAAATTGATACCAACAAAATAGGAACGTGTGGACAATTTTTGCGCTCTGGTTTGCCAAGTCCCACGGTAGAGGTAGTGTCTGCCGGGTTGGGGTCAGGGGACAGGAATGTGACATGTTTGTGGCGGCAACACTGTTCCCAGTCTTCGGTTACAGGAGTTATGGCAGTCTCCCAAATACCTGGGAACTACACAGGACAGGAGGGCTGGGGTATCAGACGGATCGTTTTCTTATCAAGAATTCACGTGCGGTCAGTTGGAATTAAGAGGAACGCTGCCTTGCATGGAAAGTTGAAAGCATTCTTTTCCGGAGTCAGTAAGAATTTCTGTTCGATATTTAGATATGCCTGTTTACTACGACTGATATTCTGAGAGTAACTCGCTCTTACACTCAATGTGGTCTTTATTTCGTCACTCTAGACAACAGTAGACGAACTCGTCCTGGACTCACCTAATTGACTATTATTAAGATAACTAACGTGTTCCTAACGGTAAAATAAAATACAGAGATCGTCTGAAAATGAAAAACAAGTTTCCATTCAATATTGTGAGAACATTATTGGCCTTCCAAACTAGAGCGACCTGTGAACTCACGTAAAAACTTCAGAATCTACAGTACCTCGCGTACAGGACCAAAATTACAACATCAGACGTTGACTACGTTTATCAGTAGAGCAGTCAGCGGAAAAAAAGTCTGTAGACATTTTTAAAGCCGGAGTAGCCAAGCACTATGGCCTCACCCCAGCTGTAAGGGCATAATGTACACAATCACCTCATCACTTTGTCTATTTTTTGTTTTCGTGCACCACTACCACTGGTCACACCACTGGGCAAGACCTGCACTCCCCTAGATGTCATGCCCTGCCAGGGGATTTGTGTAGTACTGCATACTATGAAGTAGAAGGTGTATGACCTCCCCGCTGTTGCATCCAGAACCGTGCTTTATCAAGGACCATGCTCAGGCACGGTTCTGGATAGTTCGCACGTATCTAGAACCGTGCCTGGGGCAAATCTGCGTTCTTGGGTACGCGGAAACTGTCCAGAACCGTGTCTGATCCTACCCTAACCCATTCAGGCATAGAACTAGAAAAGCACGGTTCTGGATACAATACAGGAACAGCTCTCCACCTGTACTTGAACCTGACTGAACCTCTGCGCCTGGACAGGAGAAATTTCAGGAACATTAACAGATCCGAACACACCATACGGTTCTGGATACAATACTCCCCCCCCCCCTCCCCTCGAATGACATTTCCGAGCCACCCTGGAGCGGTGAAACCTGTTGGCATGTTGATTGGCAGCGGCTACCCTGCAACGACACGACCAATAGCACAGAACATTTGTCCAGATGATGTTCTATCCCTGGTAGCCCCTGGCGTTTCTCAGAAAACCTAAGACATGCTCTTCTTCACAGCTTCACGTCTTTCCTCTGCCCACGCCTGCTGTTCTGAGACTTTGGACTACAGTTTGAAACGTTCAAGACGGAACGGAAATCGTGCTGGAATTTTACTGTGCGTCAGAGGAAAGCTGGCTAGCGAAACAACAAGTGACATGACGCAGAAACTGTTACAGCATATAACTGTTACATCTCTCTATACTTACTATGTTCTCTAGATTTTAAACTCTTTACATCTTCACTTCATAGATTCCATCGAGGGATTCTTATAACAAGACAAGGCCCAGGCCATTCTAAGGGCCCAGCCACATACGTCGTACGATCGTCGTACGCGTACAACTCGCAAACTGAGGGCATTCTTGGGATAGTCGTGCTTGAGTCCTGCAACATTCAGCAGTCTTGTTACGGAAGAGGCTGTCTTAGACCCTTGTCACCAGTTGGTTCTGTCACAGCCTACTGGAAAATTCTACTGGATCAAAATCGCTAGACGAATGTGTCCGCACCGTAAGTCATCTGGTATCAGGAAAGTTGGTGATTACTTTTACGGGGGCAATGACCCACGATAACAGGCCAGGGGTGAATCACGTCCCACTTGAGTGGATCTGGGTTATCATCGTGGTTTCACTATTTGTCACGGGTCAAGGGGTTACAACAACAGGTACAGCCCACTATCGGATAGATACAGCTCATGCAGATCACATTACAACACTCTACAACTAAACTATTTAGCGCTTTCTGACAACACAAAAACACTTTTTTTTTACTTCAAGGAGGTCAATTATATGTACAAGGTATAGCGTTACTCATCTTTCGTAAGTTCACCCAGATCACATTACAGCACACTACAACACGTACAGCCCACTATCGGATGGATACAACCCACTCAGATCACATAACAACACCCTAAAACTATACTTAACTAACCATCAAGAAAACGGTTGGTATTTGTGCAAAAGTGTTTTTTTTTCTGATGCGAAGCACGTACAGGAAAAGAGCCTGTCTGTGCGCTTTTATTGCAAATGACTGCAGGTGACCCCAAATGGAACACGCGTTCGTTTCGAATTACATGTATCCAGATCGAACATAGTTCGGGTTCTAAAAAAGGTTGGGACTTTGGAGCCCAAAATTTGACCACCGTGACCACGTGCACTATGACTGCCTGTGTCTCTTTATTGAAGCGACATAAACACTTTACAGGTGTGTCTAAAGCTCGTAGCTGTCTTATCAGAGGGGTCAGACCACTTATTTTGGGTCACTGGGTCGCAATAACATAGACAACATACAAACCAACATCTTGGATAAAGACGTGAGTGATGCCAACTGGATAAATGGATCAAGATAGTCTAACAGGAGGATTAACGCCTTAATCTTGGATCATTGGATAACGATGAGAAGGGCAACAGATTAAGCCAATAGCTTAACGGCATTCTTATAGGCACCTGGCTTGTGTTTGGGTATTTTCGTGTAGCATCTCCTTTTACGTTTGGTCGAGCTCACCGTTCTTCTGCAAATGCAACGTACTGCATCTAGGTTATGATAACAATTTATAGATGTGAAGACGCTGCCGTATAGTTTGGGTGCCAGACTGGCTCCAGGGCCAACATGTTCCCAAGGAAATTTGACCACAGACCCCCTCAGTTAGACAGTCTCAGGGTCTAACTGGGGGCTGGCGGCTGGCCTGTGTATTTTCCCTGAGAATAGTCTGGCATCCAGGCTAAGCGGCTGCTGATCTCGTGAAGTTTGCTTGTTCCAGACATATGGAGGACAGGGAAGACCATTCGAAACGCCCACTCCCCCTTTCCATGATGATCCAAACTATCCTCAGCCTCTTCCCTCCCCGGTATCAGTAATGACTCCTCCCTTCCCTTAGTGAAAGTGTCTGTCTTTACCGATTAAGATATCAGAATCTGAACTGGTCAAATGGCAAGACTCCCTTCGGCGACTAACACACAAGTTCCACAGGCACGCGGCGGCCACTATAGCTAGTTATACTAACTCGAACAACCTGTAACACCTCACAACCCTAACATTCATATGGAACTGTGTCTGTCGTTTAAAGCTATCTAAAGAATAAGTCCCTTCCGTTTTTGATGATATACATTGTACAGCTGTAGAACCTATTCCCAACTCTGACAGGGAAAGTCTGCACCGAATGTTTTATCGCATGTCTTTAAACCTTATTTATAGTTCAAGGCCGGAATCACAAGATAAATCTTTAGCTCGGATACCTTCGCACCTCGCTAACATACGACCTGTGGAAAAGTAAATCTGCTCTGTTAATCCGGCCATTTTCACGGCCAAACTTCAGCCGACCTCTTTCCTCCTAAAGTAAACACGTTTGCCGGGCCTTTCTTGTCAGCCTGTGTGTACATTCCGCGTGGGTTAGCGGGGAGAATGGTGGGGGCGTTCTGGTTATGAGAGTTTAAGTGCACCGAGGAATGTCAAGTATAAGAACAGGCTAGGGTTGGTTTGCTCGTTTCTTTTACGGATTACGTGCCAAGGTCATGTACAAGTTGAAGTGGAGACTATTTCATACACTTTTCACAAAGTCTCTGTTATGTTGTACTAGTATCCAAAACCGTGCTTTATCCATGACCATACTCAGGGGTATCCAGAACCGTGTCTTAGGGCAAATCTACATTCTTGGATACGTGGAGGCTATCCAGAACCGTGCCTGATCCTAACCCTAACCCATTCAGGCATAGGGCTAGATAGGCACGGTTCTGGATACAATAATGGTCTCGGATGTTTTTATGGCGCTATTTTCATCGTGTGCGTCTTTTAAATGGACAGAAAGTTTGCCAGATGACTGTTCCACGAAGTCCGGTCCTACCTGGTCTGGTCCTATAAATGATAGCGGTCACACTGATTATGGTTAAGACATTACTGATTCGCTTAAACTTTGTATATTTTCAGTAGATAGTCTGGCCACTCTTTTCTACTAAACAAACTCGACTACATTGTAAATCCTAAACACAAACTTCTTACCAACTCAAGATCAAGACTCACTACGGTTGTTAACTAAATTAAAGGTTCTTGTCTGCCTGTATGTATGGCAGGTTGGTAGGTTGGGAGTCCTGAGTAAGTGTTGGTTCCGTCCGTGGCTACTCCTCTGTACCAAACTGACTCCGCTAAGTCTCAAACTCAAACGAGCTCTAACTTAAGAGCAAGGGTTATATTCTTAAATACAGGTCGCTGTTTGCCTGTATGTACATGTGTATGACAAGTTGGTATGTGAGGATTCCTGAGTGCACAGTGTCGGTACAGTTCATGGCTACTCCTTCCAGAGGCGACTAAATCTTAAACACAAGCTTCCTACTAACTTGAACACGAGTCATGCTCTTTAATACGTCTAAAGGTGGCCTCCCAAAACCCAACCCCTCGTCCTCGTCGTGGGAGGTGGAAACAGTTCGGCTGGCTAACGGGGCTCTGGTGAAGCTACGACTGGCCTAGCAAGCCGGTAGCGGATCACAAATTGCTTGTATAAACCAAAGGAGGAACAAAAGGACGGATGTAGACGGAAAACGGACTGGAAAGGAAAGAGGACAACGAGAAAGGAAGTTGGAAAGGAAGATAGGCACATGGAATGTGTGTGGGCTTAGAGGAAAAGAACCAGAGATAACCGAATTTATGAAGAAGAGCCGAGTAACTGTCATGGGCATCTCGGACTGTAGGTTGAAAGGCAGCGGGACCAAAAAGATTCACGAAGACTACGTACTAGCCTGGAGTGGAGTGAAGGCAGGGCAAAGGGCAGTACACGGAGTGGGGGTTATTCTCCACCCTGACACCGCAAGGAACATCCTGAGCATTGAAAACATCTCAGAAAGAATAGTCAAAATACAAGTGAAGGAGGAACAAGAAACAACAAGCATAATCCAAGTATATGGACCAACAGAGTCCTACCCCATAGAAGAAAAGGAGAACTTCTTTGAGAAACTGGATGACACGATCAGTTCAGTCCCGGATACGGACAAACTGATAGTCATGGGGGACTTCAACGGAAGAGTAGGTAAGAGGAGGGCACCATGGGAATCTTACCTGGGACCGCACAGCGACACTACCAAAAAGTGTAGCTTCAACGGGGAACAACTCCTTGCACTATGCGCAGAACATGATCTCTGGATTGCAAACACATTCTTCCAGCACAGAGAGTCCCAGACCCAAACATGGTACAAATGGAACAACCTGACAGTGTCGTCACAGATCGACTTTATACTTACAAGAAGGAAACACAGAAAGACTGTCGTCGACGCAAGAGCCATACCAAACGCCGAGCTGGACACAGACCACCGGCCAGTGATCCTGCTAACCAGGCTAGAAAGGCAGGCAACCTACATACACAGGAAAAGGACACAGATCCAGGTAAACCTGAGACAACTCCAGAAGGAGGACGTCAGACAGCAGGTGGAGACTGAGGTCACAGAGAAACTGACAGAAATAGACAACTCAACTTTAACAGCAGAAGAGACATGGAATACATTCAAACAGACCTTAATGGAAGTTCTTGAAAATGCTTGTGGAACCAAGAAAGTAGGAAAAGGCAAAAACAAACAGACAGCCTGGTGGAACGAGGATGTGAAAGAAGCTGTCCAGGAGAAGAAAAGGGCTTTTAAGGAATGGATGAAAACAAGAAAGGACGAAGACTACATTAAATACAGACAGGCTAGACGCCACAGTAAAAGAGTGGTAAGGGAAGCGAAAGATCAGTCATGGAAACAGTACGGGGAACACCTGACCGAACTGTGCAAACAGTCCATTAGACAGTTCTACAAAAGTGTAAAAGCCATGAGAGTAAGGGACGAACCATACGACCCAACGACTATCATAAATGATAAAGATGGAAACCCCATCACATGCGAGCACAGGATAAAGGATAGGTGGCAGGAGTACTTCAACGAACTGCTCAACCCGACAGACCAGGATAATGTACGCCATAAATTCCAACCAGGTTACCCAGATGTAGAGGAACCAACAATCCTCAAGTCAGAGGTGAGACAGGCACTTAAGAACAGCCCTCGTAATAAAGCGGCAGGTATAGATGGGATAACAACAGAAGCAATTGTAGCATGCGGTGAAACAGGAATAACATGGCTAACAACAATATTCCAGAAAGCTTGGCAAGAAAGGAAAGCACCAACAGACTGGCAACGAGCAATGGTAATACCGATATGGAAGAAAAAGGGAAGTAAAAGAGACTGTAGCATGTACAGAGGCATCTCACTTCTGAGCCATGTCGGGAAAATGTTCGCAAAGATTCTGGAACAAAGAACAAGATACAAAGTGGAAGCAGACCTGAGTGAAGCACAGATGGGCTTTAGGAAGGGAAGAGGGTGCACAGATGCCATCTTTGCCCTCAGGCAACTCAGTGAGAAAGCCATAGAGTACAACAAGGAGCTGAATCTGGTGTTTGTCGACCAAGAGAAGGCGTTCGATCGCGTGAACAGGGAGAAATTATGGACAGTGCTGGAACAGTATAATGTCAGGGGTCAATTACTAGACAACATCAGAGCCCTCTACAAAAACTGCATGTGTGTAGTCCGTACACCAAACGGACTCACAAACTGGTTCGAGGTCCGGTCAGGGGTAAGGCAGGGATGTGTTCTGTCTCCGCTCTTGTTTATCATTTACATGGACAAGATAACAAAGCAGGCAAACCCCGAACCAGAAGCCCTTAACGAACCCCTGTTCGCAGATGATCAAGGCCTTATTAGTGAAAAGACAGACAGACTGCAAGAACACACCACAAACTTGAACACTGCCTGTGAGGACTACGATATGAAAGTCAGCATCAACAAAACAGAGAGTCTGAGAATCAGCAGAACACCTGGGAACCTTGACATCGTTATTAACAACAGGGGTTTAAAACAGGTCAAAGAATTCAAATATCTTGGCAGTATCTTCACAGAGGATGGCAAACTGGATAGAGAAATAGAGACCAGAGTCCAGAAAGCAAACAGTGTCAGTTACCAACTTGCACCGCTCCTGAAGCACCCCAGCATCCCCATGGAAACCAAAGCCAAACTTTTAAGCTCCATCTTCCTGCCAACTCTTACGTACCAATGCCAAACTTGGACATTGTCTAAGCCCTTAGAACAAAAAATTATCACGTGCGAAATGAGGTGCCTGAGACGAGTTGTCAACAGGACCAGACGTGACAAAATCAGAAACACCACGATCAGACAGATGGTAGGGGTTAGGCCAGTCAGAGACTTTATTGACAAACAACAAATTAAGTGGTTTGGACACCTGGTAAGGATGCCACCACATAGAGTGCCACAAAGAGCATATTACAGCAGAAAATCTGGACCCAAGGCCAGGGGACGACCAAGGAAGACATGGATAGACTCTGTGAAGGACACCCTGAACAGGCATGGCCTTACATCAACAACAGCTTCCAGACTGGCCGTCAGCCGCCAACTGTACCTCCCCACGACACCCCAGACGGTAGAAGTGGACGGATAAAGTAAAGTAAGTAAGTAAAGGTGGCTGTTTGGCTGTATGTATGGCAGGTTGGTACATGAGGAGTCCAGGCATGTAGGGTACACAGTGTCCGACAACAGCCCATGGTTACTTCTTTCTACAGGCTAAATCTTAAACATCAACGCGATCTTACTTCAGAACAAGAGTCATGTTCTTAGATGTATTTAAAGGTTCTTGTTTGCCTGTATGTATGTTTGGCAGGTAAGTAAGTGAGTATTCCTGTGTACACACTGTTGGTACAGCCCACCGTTGTGTTGTAGAGTGGGCCCGTGACAACAGGTCAACATACCGACACCTTAGAGCTACTGCCACTTCACAACAAGACCTGAGAGGGCGGGGGACAGGTTAGGAGGTGGGCTAGGTCAACGTTTTAACCTAAATATTTTTCTCTGAAATTTTGCTGGCAACTACAGCCGGCCAAAAGAATTAAAGAATAGGTAGGATTGTAGTTGAAGCCTTCCCCTTCGCAAGGTATAGATTGTTGGCATTTATTGACTGTAGGAAAGTCATAAATCTTTGTATCATTCCATACACGTTCACCCCTTGTGTAGCCCCCTTCTCTCAAATGTTGTAGGCAACTAGAGTCGGCCTGAAGAACCAAACGTTTGGTAGAGATGTAGTTATATTACGCCCCGTTCACAAGTTATAGATTGTTGCAACATTAATTTTGTAGAAAAATCATAATCCCCAAGTAGATCTTTCGGTTACCAAGACAGTATCCAATAGTCAAGGTAGTATCTTTGAAAGCATTCTGGACACTGTCTTGTAAATTGGATACTGTCTTGTCTACCGAAAGATCTGTTTGGAGATTAGAAAAATCATATTGTAGCATTTCTATAGACGTCAACCCCTTGTCTAGCCCCTGTCGGAGTCTGTCCGATCTGAAAGACGGGAGCAGAGCGGAAAGTTTGTTTTACCTCACGGTTCGTGCTCGGCTGGCGTTAACAGGAACAGGGCGGCGATTGTGAGTCGGTGGAGTTTTAAATTACAGCTCGGTGCATCTTTGAAGTAAACATCTACACCGATAATACATACAACTACTGCTCAGTTAACGTGCTGTAATAACAAGAACGGCGTTTTGTGATTCTTATTTCTGAAATTTCAACTTTCAATCAAACCATTTCTTAACATTCACCGCTCGGTGTATCTTTGAAGTAAACATCTACACCGATAATACATACAACTACTGCCCAGTTACATGTACCAAGCTGTAACAACAAGGGCCGCTTCGGACATTTTGTGATTCTTGTGCCTGAAATTTCAACTTCCAATCAAACCATTTCTTAACTACTCTATATCTTGCGTTCAACGAGTATTTTAAAAGCCGTAAAGTATTCTTAGAGAACGCTATGTTAATATGATATGGTGACCAGCCCCTCCAACTCTTTCCTGCCATTGCTACATAATGTAACCCAACACCAAAGGGTGTCTGCTACAGCACCAGTTACCATGGTGACAGACATCTGGTCCAGTTCATTGACCTTATGTGTTTAGAGAAGAAGAAGAAACTGAGTAAAACCAATATGTTTTGCTTTTGCGAAGGTAAACATAAAAATAAATAAAGAGATTAAAAAAATCGACGTACCGCTCACTTTCAGCGTGGCCTCATTGGTGCACCTGTTGACCCTGTTCTCGGCCACGCATGCGTACAGCCCTGCGTCTGAGGGCATGACGTTCCGGATTGTGAGATAGTAGCACTGCCGCTCACTCCGGATGGAAATCCGGCCTCCGTCTCGTATCTCCAACCCGTCCTTGTACCTTATGAAAAAAAGAAATGATTTTAATAACGTAACAGAATATTAGCATACAACCTTTGAGATGAAAGTACAGTAGGTGTATTCATGGAGACTCTGTAAGTCACAAGATTCACCACACTACTTATTATGTTCGCTGTTAGAATCAAAGGGAGAAATACTTACTTGTAATGACTTCTTTGATAGAGTAAGACATATATACACTTTATCTTCCACTGCTTCCAAAAAAGAAGTCACACCCAAAAAGCTTCGATTGTATTCTGTAGCAATTTTCAGAATAGTCACTTGTTCCACTTGTCACCATTGCGTTGTCTGTACTGTATACTCGATACATTGTCTCATGTTGCAATTAGCCCTCGGGCATGGATTTGCAAAATAAACTTATTATATTTCTTGTGGAGCTTTAAATCGTTTTCGAAAAATAGGCAAGAATCTTTAAAGCTAATTTTGATATTTTCATCTAAAGCATTTACACTGTCCGTGACTTATTTGTTACTTAAAAGCACTCAGCACTTTAAAGTATGTAAACAATTACGATATAGACCATTAAGACGGACAGCAGACCCTAAACTAAGTTAAGGATTTCATAAGAACACAGACGTCTCTGTTTAAAGACCGAATCGGAGAAGTGGGTCGCCTGTCTTTAGCCTCCTTCTAACTCCACGCAGCCCATTTAAGGACGTTGTTCAAATATGGCAGTTCCGCCTAAGATGATCTGAATCAACAACTTTCTTAAAGGCTTCTCTAGATCTCTTAGGCGTACATGCATTCCTGGTCAAGTTAAAGAAGAAGAAGACAAAGATGTCTGTGATTTTCGAAAGACGATCTGTGCCCAGGTAATTTGTCAGGGGTTCACCTGTGCGTGCTCGCTGTCATGTCGGTAACGTGAGAGGCGCAGAAGAACTGTCGACACCTCCCTGTATACCTCCCAATCTTGTTACTGAAAACAGCAATTTGCTGCAATATCGACTTATCTATTGCTAATGCTTTTATGGTGAAAAACACTTCTAATGTTACTTCAGTCTTTTTTTAAAAACGTTATATCTAGTTCTATCCTTATTACGTGGACTGTCGTTGTTTTTAAAATGCTCTTCTTTAAACAAGGTTTTCCAAGCATTTGCCCTGTCAATGCACGGACCACCCGCCTCTGGTTAATGTTACCTCTGTCACACAAACTGTGTGTTTCTCCTCTCACTTCTGTATTTCCTGGGACAAGTCAAGGAGGAATGCCAACTTTAGCCTTGAGAAATTCCAACCTATCATCTCCAAGCCAAATGGTCAAGGGCACTTAAGCGATAGCAGTAGACATACTGATGTTTCTCTTCGCATATTAGTGTTGTAATTCAATTTTTTATGCGAGCATTGTTATCTTCGCTAGAAGGTTTTTTGGTCGCGTTTGTATGTATATATCTATATGTGGTTTAGCACGCTAACTCAAGAAGCTATGGATGGATTGTTGTGAATCTTGATAGGTGGGTAGGTCTTGATAAGACCTTGCAATGATTAGATTTTGGGCTGCCTAGCAGCTTGCTTTGTTTTGTTGTCCAGTTAGGTCTTATAAGGCCACACCAAGTAATTTTTATGGATGACGTCCGCGCGCGCATTGATTTTGGCCTGTTCCCAGAAAAACAAATTCCGCTTCCTTTAACTATGACCAAAGAGTCACGACAGTGCCGCAAGTCGTAAGATAAAGGGAAGATGTGATCAAAGGAGAGAAACAGGACAGGACGACAACTGCTGTTCCACTGATTTATTGCTGTTTTCATGGATGCACTTGTTTGTTATTACACCGTGTTTACATTATTCAATTTGTGTCCTAACATTTGTCATCCCTTAGTATATTTCAAATCTTGGCTTCTTGTTTTTTCGGCCCTTCTTGTTTTTTTTCGCGCTCTCGCATTAGATTTAGGGTCTCCAGAGGACGTCATCCATAAAAATTACTTGGTGTGGCCTAAGGTTTCTTTCCGTGCTTGAGTGGACTGTCACAGGTGATTCCCGTCTGCACAAAGACATGTTGTTCGGCCGGGTTAGTGACTCGGGTCGGTGTGTACTTTAGAAAGTGACCTGTGCTTAAAGATTACGTTTCAAGGAGTCGAGTGTCTTTTTTTACCTCCTCAAGGAAGGACCTCTTCGCCCTACTTGTAATATATTGACATGTGATAACCCCTGCATTGTAAATATAGTGCAGTTTATAAGAAACTGGACATAACAAATTCCATTAAAGACTGCACTCTAGTATAAAGTCTCATCCTACACCATGTTAGTCTTTTCTCTTCTGTTAATCTTGGAAGGAATCTCAGAAGGACCATGATGAAGACATGCTCACCACTTGACAGTAGGTTTGGGGCTGCCCAAGACCCAGACGTCGAAGATCACGATGTCTCCTGCGTCCACCCTGGTGTTGGTGATCATCGTCTTAAACATCGGCTCCTTGTCGTCCTTGGCTTCTCCCCTGATATCTAAGGATAAGATCAACACTTTAAGACATTTTACTTCAGAGAATTTTACTTAAAGCTTTACCACCAAAACGTATCAATTACATCCGTGAATAATATCCGAAACGTCAAACAAATGGTTGTGAATAAAGAACTTTGAGATTATACCAAATACAGTTCAAACTGGCCAAGAAGACCACTCAGGGGGCCGAAATCGTAATCTGGTTTTTGTAGACAGGTGGTTACTTTAGACAGGATTCTTACTGCTCAATGTCAATGGGTAAAAGTATCTATCAGAAAGTGGTCAGGTGGTCCTTATGTAGGCGTGATCACTTGTACCGATTTGACTGTATTTTATTTTAATTGCCAGGTGGTCCTTATGTAAAGGTCAGCACTAGTACAGGTTTAACTGTATATCTTTACTTTACTTTACTTTGTTGACAACTGACAACAAATCAATGGTCAGGTGGTCCTTATGTAGAGGTGATCACTAGTACAGGTTTGACTGTACGTTCCAACTACATGCCCCATACACTTCAATAGAATGCAAATCGTTCGATATTTTCAGTAGCAAGCATGCATGCGCATTCACTGCGACTCGCATGACCCAGCAAGACATCTCCATTCACAGTGCGCATATAATATGTTTACTAGAAATCTAATACAAGTAAATAGTGCGGATCAAAACATACTAATACCCAGATATTTATTTTTGTGTGAGGAGGTTGTTTTAGGTGTGCTCATGTTACATTCGGTAACACATCATTGACCCGTGACCCCTTGTTGACCTCAGTGTTTACAAACATTGCCCCCAGAGAAAGGAAAAGGGAGAAAGGGAGGTTTTCTGCAAACACATTACGTGTTAGGTGGCGACAGCATCTTGTAATGGTTTTGGGGAAGGATCAGAAAGAATGGTGTATGTGTGTTTGGATCTGCTAGCGTCTGTGCGATTTCTCCTGCACAGGTGCAGATATCGGTACAGAGATTCAGTCAGGTTCTGGTTCAGGTGGGGAGCTGTAACTATACCTGTATTGTATCCAGAACCGCGCCTTTCTAGTTCTATGCCTGAATGGGTTAGGGTTAGGATCAGGAACGGTTCTGGACAGTCTTCACGTATCCATGAACGTAGATTTGCCCCAGGCACGGTTCTGGATACGCGTGGACTATCCAGAACCATGCCTGAGCATGATTCTGGATAAAGCACGGTTCTGGATACAACAACCTGCATGAAGATACGCTTGGCCACTTATTTTAGATACAGGCAGAAGTACACAGCCCTGGTATGAAGTATAAAACACCTGTACTCACCTGAGACGTTGAGCCTACAGAAGGAGCGTGCATGGCCGGCGTCGTTCCTCGCCTCACACCTGTACTCCCCGGCATCTTCTGGAGTGACCCGGAATATCTCCAGCTGGCACACTCCGTAGTTCTCCTTGATCCAGTACCTCTCCGAGTCATGGATCTCTTCTCCATCCTTGTACCACCGGATTTCCGGATCCGGCCTTCCGGATACGGAACACGTCAGCTTCATGTCCTGATTGACAGTCGCAGTGCGCGATTTTAGCTCCATGTTGAAGGTGGGAGGGTGCTTGATGATTTCTCTTTTCGTGGCGTGGAAGTCTGTGTCCGATGCGCGCCGCTCCCTCCGAGCGGTTTCCGGTTGTAGAATCGGCAGCACGATGTCGTCCATGGTCTTGTAACCTTGCGGCATTTCGTACTGGTAGCGAGTGGGGGTTGTTATGGGGTGGGTTCGATGCAAAGTTGTATCGTAATGACGGGCAGTATAGGTAGGAGAGGAAGCACGCGGGCTTCTGGTGCCGCTGTAGTCTCTCTTGATGTCTGTACGAGAGGTTGAGGGGGTGTATCTAGGAGGAGACAAGTCCAACATTGAGCCATGGTACGCTCTAGGACGGTAGGACGGGACGTGTAGACTGTCAAGCCGAGACGTACGTGTAAAGGAGGAGGTGTCGAACTCGTGGCTGCCTCTCCGTGGACTCGGGCTGGTGTCGAAGCTACTTCGTCTCGGGCGAGGTTTGTAGATGTCCGAAATGTCCATATCGGACGCAAACTTGTCCGTTCGCAGCTTGTACTTGGCCGTGATGTCATAGTCCTCGTAACGCGGCCGCTTCTTGATGTCGAAGTCTGACGAGTACACCCTCCGCCTGTGGGAGGAGTACAGGTCGATGTCCGACGTGGTGTCGTAGTCACCTGTGTAGAACTTCGTCCTGCGTTTCTTAAGGTGTACCTCCTCGTAAGGTGTGACTTTGGGCGTCTTGTGCAGGTGATGTGGAGAGGTGTGTCCCGATCTCCTCGTCCCGGAGGTGTCGTATTCGTAAATATGCAGCCTGTCGTCTGGCTCGTCGTACGAGTACTTGAGTTTCTTTGCGCCGGTGAAGTAATACTTGTTCTTTGCTAGCAGAAAATCGTCTGAGTCCGGCACTGGCTGGTGTAGAGGTCTCCTCCTGCGGCGTTGTGGCGACTCTAGTGGTGACACGGAGCGCGCGAAACTGAGGTTCGTAATGTCTTCAGGTGGGGTGGAGCGCTGGTAGCTCACGCGGACAGGTGAGATCTTCCGCCGCCTCACCTTGACGTACTCGGCAGGTAAGGACGGCACCTTGACGTCGCGACGCTTGGGCATGAAGTGGTGCTCGAAGTCACCCGTGTTGGGGTTCCACCATGTCCACCACGTCCCGGCGTCTGTGCGCCGCACCGGGCTCAGGTCGGGCACGCCGTCTTTATCCACCTCCATATCCGCCCACCTGTCCGGTAGGGACGCCGTGTCGTCTATATCTGACCGTGCGGTGCTGTACCCGCCTTCTGTGTCCGTCCAGTACCGCCGGTAGGATCCCGCCGCGGACGTGGTGCGGTGTCGTCGGTCTGGCAGCTTGGGGATTCTCCCATGGATGTTTTCCTTCTCCAGTTCTGCCTCGGCTTGCTTGATCAGCCGCCTCGACTTGGTGCGGACGGTTTCCATTTCGTCATCGCTGAGGGGCGGGGTCGTTGTTGGGCTGTCCACGCCTCTGCGCCTGCGCGGTCTGCGTTTTTTAGACCGTGACCTGCGCGTGACATCAACCGTTTCCCACCTCGGGGTGGAGGTTCCGCCGTAGAGGTCGGGGTAGATGAAGGACAGGTCGTCATAACTACCTGTTAGCGGCTTCTTGAACTTCAAAGAAGACGCCGCGGGAACGTCGAGATAGGTGGTGCGTTTGGGGATATACAGGGCGTCCAGATCGTCATAGCTGCGGCCTCTACGGGGAGTCAGGCTTCGCGTTAGAGAGGGGCTTCGGGGGAAGGGGGACAGGCTACGCGGTAAGGGGGATCGGCTTCGCCCCAGGGATGGGCTCCGCGTAAGAGGAGAAGCACTTCTGGCAGTCGGTGACACACTCCTTGCGCGGGCTCTATCGGAGTGTAACGAGCTGGATCCTAAGTACCGCACGTAGTGGTGCTGGTATTTGATGCCGTACGGACTGTGCCAAAACTTGTCCTTGTGTGGGGGGAGCAGGGGTGTGTGCAGGTCGGTGCCCTCGGCGCAGGCGTCCACCAGGGGTGCGTCGGCGGCGGTCGAATCGACGGTGTCGAATGTCGTGCTGGAGTCCATGCTGCCGAGGCTGTCGCTGCGACTCCGCCTGGAGTCGGAACTCTGGGACAGAGAGTCGCAGCTGTCGATACTCTGGGAACGGGAGCGGGAGCTCCGAGCCCTCGACTGACGATTCCCTTTCGAAATAAAAAGTTTTTTGACGAAATTTATTACACAGTAATTTGGCTTGTAAAGATTCTATGCTATTCAGCTTTCTTGCCTGTGTTTCTATCCCTTACTGTTACACCTTTTTCTACAAACTTTAAGAGATTTAATCTTTCAAGTTTTGAAAACAACATCATTTTGTAATCAGAACTCCCAAGACCCAATCTCTCGACGCCACCGAGTGTTTACCCCTCCTTAAACGATAGTAAGCTTCACGGTTTATCTTGATCGAACAGTTGACCAAAGTTTCACAGCCTTGACGGTTATGGGTCATGGTGACGTCATGGACCGAAAGGACGGCTGGTCTATGTCTCAGACTGACAGAGGCTTGGAGACGTTGCTTTCAAAATAACTCGTTTTCAAATGGAAACCAACCAAATGTTGGAGTTTTTGTTACAGTCAGTATGTTTAAAATCTCGTGTGGCTAGCTATAAGTTATCTAGTAGGTTTTCTAAGGCCGAAACGAGTATAGTACAATTGTTATTTGCCAATTTTTCTATCCGATCACAGAAAACTTAATTATGTTGAAGTTGAGACAAACTAAGTACGTTTTCAAAATCTTGCAACGCAGAGTAACTTGGCGTTTGTAAATTAAATCTAAAGCTCTAAGTATCTTGCTGATCTTGACTTTTTTTGTAGTGGTTTGTTTTGTTTTTGTTTTGTAGCATACCAAAACACGATGAAAGGTTTGTATGATCAAGAAATTCCACAACTTGGTTCCACTGTACGATAGTACAAAAGCTTGAGCTTGCTTTTAAACTTGTCAACTTTGAATAGATAACGGCGGTCACTGTCTCTGTGGAACTGGGTTACATTCTTCTTCAATGTATCGATTTAGAAGGAGCCACAACTGAACTGGGGCTAGAACAAGAGTTTGTTGAACTTGTTGTGTGCCCGCCATTTTTGTTTCACAGGTCCGAGTGTGCTGCGCCACTTAGAAGGGGGAGGGGGGCGGGTCAGCGGTATGCCACTTCACACCTTTCCGTCATCCCTCCCAACCAACCCAGTCTTCAAATTTAAGAGCCGAATAAAAGTGGTGCTGAGTCAATGTTATTACGCTCCTGGACTCTGTGGTTAGCCGTGTAAAGCAAACATGTTGACGTTGTACTGTAAGAGGATATGTTTGCCATCTTTTCTATATGACCGACATAATACTCCAAGCCCCTGGGAGCCGTCTTTTAACTCATTATCGAATCATTCGATTCCTCATAATTTTGCCTTTGTAAAGTCTGCGTCTTGTAAACCAGCACGTAACCAAACCGGTGATAAGTGAGCGTTTAAAGCCATTCCCAGAAAGTCGTAAACCTACTGGCGAGGCTGGGTCTGGTACTTATCACGCCTTACCACAAGAGCGCGTACGGATTCCTAAGTCTCCACGGCTGACAACTTGTATTTATCTCAAACCCTGCTGTTTTTACTTCCCGTATTGTGGCGGTAACTCAGTTCCACAGAGACAGTCCCAACACTGTTACGTCTGGCCATGGCTGCTACATTGAGCCAGCAAGACTGCTCATAAAAGCTACACCACTCGCACTCACGAAATCTCGAAGCCTCTCTCTCTCCTTACAGTCCAGGGAAGTCAGAAGCAGCAGAGAGAATTGCGGACGGTAAATCCTTGAAAGACAGCGGAAAGGAAAACCGGACAGAACCGCACGGAAAAAATCTCCAAGAAAAGGAACGTAACCTTACCTTAACTCGAGGAAGATCGCAAGGAAGGGAACGAAGGAGCGGCCCGAAATCCTTGGAAGAATGCAACCACGTATCGCCTACATCTACTCAGAACCTATTTTGGGTAAGACCGTATCCTACATCTAGCCTTGCTGCGAATTCCGACACAGGTCCTCCTCGCAATTATCATGGCAAATATTTAGTAGGTTGGTGCTGCAGCCCCCGGTTGGCCGCCAAACTTATCCCAGTGTCGCGGTCCCTTACCTAAACGGGAGCGGAGCGCTGCGTCATAGTGTGCGGTGGGCGGGCGCAGGGCCTCAGGAGAATTTCCATAATAACCGGCTGTCGACAATTTGAGCTATGTGGATTCTTGGCCCTGGGCTGTTCCTACGTTAGCGTAAACTGTGGGAGCTTGGCGAGACATCTGGCGGGCTTAAACCTTCAATCCGGCAGACTTATAAATAAACTACGCGGTCGGCAATGTCGTGTCCTTCTCTTCCTTACTACTCAAGTCTGGTGCAAACTTTCCTACTTCGTGTGCATCGCCCTAATGTTCTGCGCGCGGTTTACGTTAAGATACTCTTAAGAGGTTTCGCTTATTTGGAGATAAGAGGAAACTACTATATATGATATAGGGAGACAGGTTTAAGAAATTTACATTTTGAAAACTTCATAAGATATAGTTATAGCTTTTATAAAGGCAAGAAAGCGGAAAAGACAGCTAGCAGCGAGCTTGAATAAAAGTTGGATGCCAGACAGAAACCGTTCAGTCCGTAAGGGAATACGTCTTCTTGGTGACGGTTCTTTTGGTAACCGTCACCGGTTGGCTAACGGTCCGGGTTGTCCTGGTAACCGTTGCCGTGGAGACGTCGCCCTCACCACCACTCGGACCACTTGTACTCGTGAACCGTGTCGTTCGCACAGAGGGGGATGTGACGTCACCCATACCGGAAGTGGACGAACGCCCGCTCGATTCTGATATCCGGCGACGTCGTGACGTCACGGCGTCGACGTTCCCTCCTCTTCTTGTGGCGGTGACGTCGGTTGGGTGAGCTACAGGCCCGGTATCCGACACTACGTAGGTGTGCTGGCGCATGTAAGTCGGCACGAACTTTTCAGGGATGACGTAGTAGTCGCTGGAGTTGCTGCCGACGCTGGCTGTGTCGCCCAGGTCTCGGTCGCGTTGTCGCCTGCGGTCCGCCAGTTCCACTTCATACTGCCAGACCTCCTGCGGTCGCCACTTGTCCTCGCTGATGGTAGTCAGTTCTAAGGACCTATCCGACTGGGCCTGGCGGGCTGGCCTGCGCCGGCCGACGTGGTTCATGGACGCGTAGTGCTCTGTTAGAGGGTTTGTCTCCGAGCCGGCCTGACCAGCACCCTTCTGGTGATCATACCACGAGCTCAGGTCCTGGTCACGGACCGGGTGCAGGTAAAAATCATCGTAGGATCCGTCGTGAAGATGGGATCGGGTCTCGTCCCCGACTTTATAGACTAAGTCGTACTTTCCGGGGCTGTACAGAGCGTTATAGTACTGCCTTATCCTTTTGTACCACAGGGATTGGTTATAGTATTCGTCTAGGTGCGCTCCCCGTGATTTCTGCTTTCTGGGGACGTAAGAGTGGGATGAGGCGTGGTAGCGTTTGCGGGAGAGATCACCGACATCGACGCTGGCCCTCCCGCGGGGCCGCGCTCGGTACGGCCCGGGACGAGGGGTGGACGTCGTCCGCTTGTGGAGCTCCCATTCTTCATGAGAAAGCCCGAGGCGCTGGCGTTCGGCTTCCTCGTCGTCAAGGGACCGGCCGGCTCCGGGCTCCCCGTCGGCAAACTCGAACTCGTACTCCCGCCGCTTCACGTACTCCACATCCGCCTCACTAGCTGACGCTCGCCTGAAACAAGCGGGGTTAATTTGAAATGTTTGCCGGTTTTGTTTCATTGTTTATTTAGACATAAAAACAAAACAAGTCCATTTGTAATAAAAGATAAGAAAAAGTGCAGGAGAAACCATAAAACTACAAGGTTTATCGAGGGTTTCCCTCTAAATGCAATTAATTATATGATTATTTATGGCCAATTACTGATAATTATGTTAAACACATACATGTACATAATGTTAAAACCCCTCAACCGTGTAGAAACAAGTATATCTCAATAGAATAAAACTAAATCCCTTCAATGAACCAGAAATCAGAGATGTCAGACTTCTGGGAACTATGTAATCTTCGGCTTCCTGAATTCCCCCATGTTGACTTCTATAGTAATTCCTGACCTTTGACCTCCCGTCATTCTGATTGTCAATCTTCCCCCACCCACGTGTTGTCAACCTACTCTGCCGGACAAACAGACACACAAACCATCAGATCAGCAACCCAAAACAATACCCCCATACCCGGAATTAATTACTTGTCAAGTTTTGCATCCGTCAGGCTTTGGTCAGATTGCCCTTGGATTACAAAGTTTCTGTGCTTAATATCTGGAGGCTCTTTTTGCAAGGGCTGGGGTGATATAAGGATTTCTTCTGACATCCCTGACAACATACATATACACCCACTGTATCTTTGTCGTTATTATATGATAAAACTTTGGTTCCTGTACTATGATATATGCCATACGGGCCAATTCTGAATGTATGACTCTTGTGTATCATTCGTTGTGAACCAACGCTCCCTGTTGAAAGAGAATGGGTTTGCAGATGCAGATTTTGTTATATCTGTTGCCAGTGTATTTGGTATTAAGGCCATACTTATCAGAAATCATATTTGTACTTTGCACAGCTACAGATCATCAGAGTGATAAAATATACTATGAGTTCAGCTTTACTTACTTCATTCTGACGTTGATACGCCAATTTATATGTGAGATGTGCACACAGATATAAAATACATCAAAGAATGCTTATACATGTATGTTGGAACTGCAATGTATGTAACTGTAGTTAAACCTCCTATGTCGATACCTACACATGCTTTGCAGTAAAGTTTGTACGTTAATTGAGTTAGTTTTTATTTACTTTTGGGTTTTAAAAGTTGTAGGAGATCTTTTAGGCACAGGTCTGTAATTGAGAAACAAGGGCAGGGTTAATTTGACACAAGTTTACTATTTTCGTAGGGTTCTACTGATGTGGAAACTATATGCTCAACCCAACCATTTTGAGGCCTTTGAATTTCTAACATGACTAAGCTATGGAATAAGGCATACGCGTATTTAACTGCAAATTCTACTGTTCTTGGTGGCTACCAAAACACTGTCATATATTAGTTGACAAGCACCTTACACTGGCCAGCCTAACCACAAACCAAGTTGTGATGTTGACGTGATTGTCACACGGGATACGTCTGTATTACAACAATGTTGGACTCGTGTTCATCACTTTCAGTCAAGCTTATCACATTTTGACCAAAATTTGACATGGTGACACCTTGATTTCCACGGACATTCGTTACTATTTTTGTTTTCATGCTCAAGGTCACCACATAGGTTACTTAAACTTGAATTATAAACACGTGTCCAAGCACGAAGTTGTCATGCTCACAACCACATGAACCAAGTGTTTCTATGTGACAGTCACGTCAGAATCACGTGCCTTGTACGACTGAGCCGACCAACCGAGTTGAGGCAAGAGGGGTGTTTGCGGGGATGTTTGTTGAGTGAAGTAGCGAAGGAAGGTAGGTAGGTAGGGACACACAAAGGAGTCAGAGACCAGACGTCAGGGAAAATGCAACTGTTTTAATACAACTGTTTAATGCATTTAATTGGGAGCATATTGTGTATAGCTGGGCAGTTGTTAACATAATTATTGTAATCCTTCAACGCCATGCAGGATAACAGAGAGATATATATTATAGATACACTATGCTGTAAACTGGACAAGGTATTGCATCCACTGTAGTCGATTTAAGACATGCAGTATCCTACCTCTACTCTGGTTACTGAGCAGAGTTAATTTCCATATATTACTGCTATCTTTCTACAGAATGTCTTCTGTAGTTGTAGTATGCCTTGTATACTGCTTAGTACAAAATATGTCTTTATCATTTTTTTGGAGTTTCGTTTCCCTACTAGTTGGACATCCTGCATATCAAGAGCAGTCCCAGCACTTACGACATTGACTCAATGCCAAAAGCCTTTCATTTAAAGCAGTCTGCCTTTGATGCAGTCACAATCACAAGATCTACATCGTTACACTGTCTTGGGAAAATAATCATAACATATAAGTCAGTGAACCCCCGTTACATTCCAGAACGTGCCATTCCATCGTGTGCCACCGCACAAGGACACATTTTGGAATATTCAAAAAAAATGTCACGTTTTGGAACATTCCACAATGTGTGACGTAGCTGCGCACCAATGACGTGGATCACATTTTGGAATGCGTCCGTATTCCATTGAACGTTCTATTCCATTGTGTGCCACGTCATGTTTTTGGAATGGGGGCACATTTTGGAATGGGTCCGTATTCGATCGAACGCTCTATTCCATTGCGTGCCACGTCCTGTTTTGGAATGAGGCACGTTTTAGGATGCAACATACCCCGCGATACACGGACACCAGGACACATAAACCTCGTCTGACATCTCAAAACGGGCGCATTACAAAATAGATCCTCGCCGCTATCTGGTCGCGTGTTAGTCTTTTCTTGACGATAAGGCGATTCGGTGAATCGTCGAAGCATCGTGGAAAAAGCTGGTACCCGTGAATTAAAAACGTTGCACGATGAGAGAGGTGATGTCTTGTAAAAAGGAAAGGGATGGGGGATTAGAAGAATTAAGATTTCAGTAGAAAGGGTTGGAGATTATGTACAAAAGAAGCTGCTTGAAATTTTAAGAATACGTGTATCTATATAGTAGAAGTAATGGTGGTGAGTGGTGGTGGTTATCTTATAACACAGGTGCATAAGGTGTTCATTAATGATAAAGATATTCCAATTATTTTTCCGTCTGGAATAATCCTTAGTACATGTGTGGTAAGTTAAAATTATAGAATGAAATGGATAAAGCCAAGGTTCTATAGGGTGTTTGCAGTCACGTGATTATGACATAATTTATCGTCCGCCATGTTGGTGTGTTGATGGCGCGCGTGACGTCATTACGTGAGAAATGGTCAGACCCTTTGGTTTCCCTTTATCTCTTTTTGCCTCTTCATTGTTTGATAGCACCGGACTTAACGCAAATCCTTTCCCACATCATTGATGCGTTCCAAATGACCAGGCGCCATCTTGGATCCATGAACTCCACCAACATGGCGGCATCGACTCTTGTTTCATTACGTCACCCGCAAACACCCCATTGACAGTGGTTGGTCGGCTCATTGTTATTCGGTATTTCGTGTGCATTTGCTGTAACGTTAACCCGTGTTATCTGTATTAACGTCAGAATCCGTTTTGTATGGTTAGAAAAAATGCATATCTATGTTATATAAATGGGAGGTTATGTTAATTGGTGATCTGTTATTTTGCTTCTTTCCACGTCAGTCTGTCGTTTCGATCCTCCTGTCGACCTTTGTGGTAAAATTAAATCACGGTCATCTATCTCAATTTCTACCTGTTCAAATTGCATTTTTTTTCATGTGATATTGGTTACATTAGCACCAAATGACCAAGATTGTGGAGTTCACAGTCAAAGGGTAGCCCTTGGGACGATACTTGCCTTGCCCCACATTCGCTACAACGATTAGCAGTACTTCGATGCTACACTACTCAAACTGTTCCCTACGTTAGTTTTCCGACCCATTCACTACCTGTAGCGACTCCCTCGTTATTCGAGTTTCGCTTCTCCTGGATTCGAACTTATACACATCCCCAAGAGAGACGAAACTCTCGGTCCCTCCCCCTCTCTTTTCCGTTCGGCTAATAGCTCGGTACCTTCCCCTCGCGATGGGCAGGTCACGGTCAAGGGCCAGCTCGGCGTGACAGGTCACGGAGCCTGCGCAGTTGGTCGCCGTGCAGTGGTAGGTGCCAAGGTCACTCTTCGTGACGCCCTTGATGGTCAAGGTCGCCGTGACGCCGTCATACTGGATAACATGGCGGTCGTCGGAAACGATCTCCTTGTCGTCTCTCTCCCTAAAGGCAACAAAAAAGAATTTAGAGGATTTCCTCTGGCACATTACAATTGAGACATGCGAGCATCTGATCTCAACCTGGAGGTTTCAAATACTTACTTATTACTTTACTTTATCCGGCTGCTTTACTTTCATATACATAAGGCCAAATGCGAAAGGGCAAAGGCAAATGCATACCATCTGATCTTTCTCTAAGGTTAATGGTGAAAGGTAATACACACTGTATGACCTTCAAGATTAATAAGTACCATCTGATCCCAATCTCCAGTCAAAGGTGAAATGACATACGTACCATCTTCGTCCGTTGGTTAGAGGTGATCATATTCTAAAGTTAAAGTTGAAAGGTGATGCGTACTACCTAACCTTACTCTAAGGTTAAAGTTGAAAGGGGCTGCATACCATCTGACCTTATTCTGAGGTTAAAGTTGAAAGGCGATGCGTACCACCTGACCTTATTCTAAGGTTAAAGTTGAAAGGTAATGTGTACCATCTGATCTCAGCCTGAGGTTTGGCGTTGATCTTGCACGTGAAGGTTCCGTCCTTCCCCTCCAGCGCGTCACAGTTCACCATGTAGCGCCGGAACAGCGGAGCGCTGAAGTACTCCTCATGGCCATGTTCTGGGAAACAACAAAGCCAGAAAACAATCAGCACAACCTTTAAAATCCACACTTATTCCGTGCTCTTATGTTTCTGTGTTTGTCCCTTTAAAAGTGGAGAGGGTATCATTCTATAATATACCCATTTAGCCATTACATGCAAATCTTTTCACAGAAATCCAACAACGCTCCAGGGTCTTTGCCTCACTTCTAAGAATTTGTGAATGTTCGAGGGGACAACAACATGTTTCGTCTCTTAATGTTTTTTTCTCCTATTCTCTTAACACTTTCAGCCGCGAACATATCAGAATATTAACACAACTCATATAAAGTACTCAATGAGGAAAAATCCCACTAAACGCCCACCTCTGATGGTGACTTGACATGAGCACTTGTCGTTTCCGTACGGGTTCTTGGACGCGCACGAGTACTCTCCGATGTCGTCCGCCGAGGCGTCCAGGATGGTCAGCGTGTACCGGCCGAAGTCCTGACCTGTCCGGATCCGGCCGCCCACCTTGATCTCCTGTCCGTTCTTGTACCAGGTCACTTGATTCTCAGGGTGGACGTTCACTACGAGAAGATAGTCAAGTCAAAGTTTTTTGCACAACAATTGTAACAGGTTCAACGGATTTGCTAAACCAGAAAGGTAAAATTTGCAAAGCAAATACTGCTTACCTAACAAACTACTGCTCTATACCTATTCAAACACATTTATATATATGGTGACCAGCCCCTCCAACTGCCTCTTGCTACATATTGTAATCCAACACCAACAAGGTGTCTGCTACAGCACCAGTTACCATGGTGAGAGTCGTCTGGTCCAGGTCATTGACATCATTTGTCGGAACGGAAGAAGAAACAGAGCGAAAACAAAATGTTTTCCTTCTGCGAAGGTAAACATAATGACCATAAAGTTATGACTACAAGCCAAATGGTTACCTGTGACGGATAGAGTAAGCGTTCCTCCCACCAGGAAGTTGGTATCTCTGAGCGGCAGCTTGAACTTGGGTTCCCGGGGACCGTGCATGTGGACGTCCACCTGTGTAGCCCGACCGAAACCCACGCCTGAAGCCACGCCGTCCACCTGGAGACAAACACACGATTATCATACAGGCTCCGCTCCTGAGTCGTTGCCAAAACCTATACCTCACGCCACGCTGTCAAGCTGGGGAGAAATATGCAATTATTTAATTTTCTAGACTATTTTAAAGGCACCCCAAGTGATTTCAGGGCAGTAAAACTGGATTTTCAAAGTCAGTTTTCTGGTCACTTTTTTAACGTAGTAAGTTAAATCAACCCTATCCCATAAGCATGCTGATATCTGTCAGGCAAAAATGCGATATCCATGAACTTTATACACGTTAATGTCTGATTAAAATCACAACATCCAAGACTTAGATCTGTTTAACGTTTACATTAGGCTTAGTTTTCCTACATCCCACATGTGCACGGACAAGAGAATGAGACCTAACGTTGCTGTAAATCTTACCTAAAACCTTAGCGCTGGTTATCACCTATCTGACCTACCATGGTGGCGCTCTCCATGTCCAGTCCGAGCTTCATTCTCATCTCCATATCCAGCTGGGACAGGAGCAGCATCCGCTGCCGCTTTCTGATGTTCCACTGTTCGGGGGTTAGGCCTGGAAAGTTGGGAATGTATTGATTACGAAGTCATGTCATCACAGATCTTCAGCCACGTCCAAGTTGTAATCATAGGGCATCGCAACTGATCTGGCAGCCAGGCCTTCAAATGTCCCCAATTCCACTTAGCAACTCAGAGCTGTCATACCATGTCTTACTTTTCTTGTGTAGGTAAATGTATACTGCACTTAAGATTTGTTGTTAAACCCACATAGAAAGGTTATTTAGTTATTTGGGTGAAGATAAATCTCTAGTCTTGATTTATGAAGTGAAGATAGATATCTTGACGAGTTGCTGCCGTTATTGTGTTAGCCATATGTTGTATCCTGTACAATTGTTGTTCAATAAAGTTCATTCTTTCATTCTTTCATCCATCCATCCATCCATCCATCCATCCATCCACCCATCTATCCATCCATCCACACACCCATCCATCCATCCATCCATCCATCCATCCATCCATCCATCCATCCATCCATCCATCCATCCATTAAAAGTCACCCCGCTCACCTAGCCGTTCCATCTCCCGTATTTCCCACTCCTCGATGGTGAGTCCCAGTTTGAGCCGCTCGGCCTCCTCCGCCTCCACCTCCAGGAACAGCTTATGGAGCTCCTCTTCAGACACTTTACGCACCTGCGCAAGGAGAGAGTGATCATTGGTCAAAGAGAAGGCATGAGCCTTGGATGACCAAATGAATTAGGCCAAGTACACCAGGTTAATATGCCGACACTTGTAGGGTTGACCCAGTGTGCTTGGAAAATTGTGTAATGTGCAGAGGTTTTAATCTACATCAAGAGGCTATTATCTTTAAGATAGCACGTTGTGATATTTGTAATATTGCAAGCTTTCATCTCGAATAAAATCATGGCCATACAACATCATGGCGACGTTTGCTTCGCTAGACAGTTATCGAATCACACCTACGATGTTAAGGTTTGGCCTTTCATTGAACAGACTAAAAAAATCACCTTGCCACCGCCAGCTACGTTGACGTTCTCGTCGTACTCTAGCTCGTACTCTGTGACCTTCCTGTACTCGATCTCTTCTTCCTGCTGGGCAGCACGGCGGGCACCTCTGTGGGCAGGAGGAGAAGTCGGCATTTTGGTTGTTGATTAATCTAAAAACAAGACCCAACTTTCCTGGCCGATAACACTCTTACACTGGTGATTAAGCACTTCCTACGTTGACCAATAAGGACCAGTTCACTGAACAGTAACGTCCTAGTCACACTGGCTGCGTTGGTAGCACTAATAAAGCTTTTTCACACATGGATGTTTGTCTTTTTCTGCACACGTAGAAGGTGAAATTTCTGTTTTCAGGACGGATGTAAATGTTGAACATAGGAAGTACATGTATGTGACGCTCGAGAAAGGTGTACTTCTTGTACTTGTGAAAGGCATATTTCTGGTAATCATAACATGACGTTTTCAACACCCAGAGAAGAAATGCCTACCGGACTGGAAAATGTACAAGCCTTTTACACTCTGGACGGACATGTATGTTGTATTCGGTCAGTGCACGTTGTTGTTTGCAACTGGTAGGTACATGTTTCTCGCGCTCGACAACACCATACTGAGTGATCTGACTACAGGTAGATTGTCTGTACCGTTTCTTCTTGCGTTCAGGCAGGCCTGTGTCGAAGGCGATGTCGGCGTGGCACTCCTGAGACCCGGCGGCGTTGGTGATGACGCAGGTGTAGGTACCCAGGTCTTCCTTGGAGACGTTCCTCACCTCCAGAGCTGCCGTCTTACCGTCGAACGTGATGACGTGGCGAGGGCCGTCTTTGATCTCAACATCTCCCTTCATCCTGGAACAGGGGAGGGGAAAATAACTGCTCAGCTTTCGTCGATGAAGGTTAGCCATCCAGGTAATGAGATACTTGTACACAAGAAAACAGTTACTCAAGCAACTGGATAGATAGATTAACTATAAAGGCATGCAGTAATGAATAAAATACTGTCACAATTTCATTTCATATCATTGAAGTGTGCTAAAAGGAAGGCATTGACGCAAATGAGTCTTTGAAATGACGAACAAGAAATGCTACCATAGACAGGGCTGACTAAGGCAGTTACGTTTGCTTAAAACCATTTGTTGTTACTACCCCATTTCATCAAAATCAACTTCACTTATCGTAAACAGACACACAAACCCACAGCTCAGCAATCCAAAACAGTACCTCCGCACCCGGAAGTAGAAGTAGAAATCTTACCATTTTACTTCCGGGACAGGGTTGCCGTTGACCTTGCACTCGAACCTGGCATCCTTGCCTTCCAGAACCTCCTGGGTGACCATGTACCGCCGGAACAACGGCACGTACCAGTCCTCCTCGTGACCGCGGGCTGGAAGGAAAGGTGGCGCATAATGTTGGTGATATTGCCTAAGAGTGGGCAATAAGGCCACACCAATTTTTTCCTTGGTTCTCGGACATTTTCAGTTGAAAATATAGCAAGCAGACATCATAAAAGTAAAGGGCAGGAAAGAAATTTTGAATCTGACTGTATACACTCTATAAAACTGATTACACTAAAGCATAAACCTGCTCCTCAGTCTCTGTTTTCATCATGTTCTTGGAGTGTCTGTCTGTGTGTATGTGTGCTGCTATTTCTGTATGTTCTGCCAGATTGACTGGATCTTCTTCATTCAAATTGCAACAACAACAAATTCAAATTCTACCTGATTGGAAACTCTACCCTGACATATAAATATAAAAAAATACAAGCAATGCAGTACGACTGGTTCTGTTAGAGACTGTGGCTTTACGTACTTTTTGGCGTGACTTTACAGGAGGTGAAGTCCTTGCCGAAGGGGTTGACTGCGGTGACGGCGTACTCGCCCTCGTCCTCAGGCTGGGCGTTGAGGATCTCCAGTGTGTACCGGCCGTAGTCCTTGGAGAACCTGGCAAGGTAGTCTTGTAGTTAGCGTTGTTGACTTAGAATCTAAAGGTTCTTGGTTTGAATCCCTAGCGGGCCCCAATGCTGTGCCCTTGGGAAAGGTACCTCATCCGACTCTGTAAAAATCGAGTACCTAGCTTCGGTTAGGGACGTTCTCTTGGAAGGGACGTAGAGTTGGGGGTCTCTTGTTTGCTAAGAGCCACACCTAAAGTACGTTAAAGATCCCACCGCACTTATCAACAAGAGTAGAGGCCTTCCCAGTGTGAGTGGTTCAAACCTTACAGTCCGGTCTTATGCAGCTTGCACTTACTGTACAAAACTGGTGTGTGACGCCTTTAGGCGGTTTACTGCTTATGCGAAACAAACAAACAAACAAACAAACAAACAAACAAACAAACCTGATCCTGCCGCCAGGTAAGATCTCCTGACCGTTCTTGGTCCATGTGATGTCGGGCTCTGGATGTACACTTACTGTTGGGGGAAAAGCATAAAAGACAATCACTCTTGGTTGGATCGTCATTACAGTTAGTTATCATATATTTATTACAATGTGCGTTATCAAGTTCTCTCGGCATGAAGCAAGTTTGAACTGTAACTTCCAACACAAGAAATAAGACTTGCCCAAATTTAAAACAGTACAACTCCAGCCTTTGTCAATTGACATCACAGATGCGGAGGATTGCTGATTCCTTGGCAAAGACAAGAGGTGTACAGACGGAAATTTGGTCCAATGTCATGTGTTGGAAATTGCAGTTTAAACTTGCTTCATAATGGCTTGCACCAACACAGATGAACATTCCAGATAAGTTCACTTGGTGTTGTCATCACTGTTCTTAAACTAAATATTCATTGATTTACTATAATTTACTGTTAACTACTTTTGCCTTATTTGTTTGAATTATTATGGTTATGTGACGTCTTTTCTATACTACTGCAGGGGAACGTACATTTTAGTAAGTGTTCTGTAAGAACCATGGTGGTAATTTTTGGTTGGCAGATGGCCTTTAGTCTCATTACGATTTTTATGTCATAGAATTTCGAAGCAGGCTGTGATAGAACTAGCCACCGATTATGATCTAAGATAGTCGTTTCCGACTATTACAAGAACGCCCTCAGTTTGCGATTGTGCGACGATCGCAGGATCTATGTGAATGAGGCCTTTACTGAATGAGATTGCCATGAGTTTACCAGTGACTGTGAGCACGATGGTCTTGCCGGCGAAGAAGCCCGTGTCCCTAAGCGGGAGAGTGAAGGTGGGTACCCGCTCCATCTGGAACGGCTTCTCCACGTTCAGCACGGCGGTCTTCTTGTCCTTCTCCGCCACGACTGTGATCTGCCCGCTGTCGCCCAGCGCACAGCCTTTCACGATCAGAACACGCTTTAGCCCGATCACCTAGAGAGGAATACAAAAATGAGAGACTTTGTCAGTGGTGAGGCTAAGATTAGCAACATGCTAGAGTTGTTCACGACTGTGTATTGTCTACCATGTTGTTAAAAAAAATGAGAGAACTAGAACATTTGGCAATGCATGATGTTAACCTTCACATGGTCTAGCCTAACAAACTACTGCTCTGTTTATTCTTACTCAAACACATTCATATATGTGGTGACCAGCCCCTCCAGCTATGTTCTGTCACTTGCTATATAATGTAACCACAGGGTGTCTGCTACAGCACCAGTTACCATGGTGACAGCCGTCTGGAATTTAATGATTATATGGTCAGGAATTTAATGATTATATGGTCAGGAATTTAATGATTATATGCCCTTCGTCCTTTGCCTTGATTTGCGTCAATGTAAAACGAGTCTAGGAATTCAGGGTATTGAATATGTCTATTCCTTAAAAAAGTGTCGGGACGTAAGAAATAAAGACTCATTTTGCTGACCTTGATCTCGTACTTGTCAGGGTTGGCAGCAGGGTTGATCTCGACGCCATCTTTGAACCACGTGACCTCTCCGTTCTCCCGGCTGACCTCCAGTTCAAACTTGACGTCTTCGCCTTCGATGGCGTCAATGCGCCGCAGCTTACTTGTGATCTTCAGGGGAGGCTCTGAGAATCAAGGATACGAGCAAAAATCCTGGTTAATCACAGGTGTGGGAATATTACGTTTGTATCATACCATAGCCATAGAAAGGTGCCTAGCCATAGGATATATTGGGGTTTCCGGTAAAGTCTCTCATCCGCTTACGTTTCTATGCCTGTCAGACATCTTCCTCAGAGCTTCCGACTGGAGTACTGCATCTCGCCGGTTGTGTAAAAAGGAAACCCCAATTTCCCATGTTCTACCAACCAGATAAAATTATTCTCGGAAGGTGCTTGGTCATGTTTGGCATGTGTTCAGCAATAGTGACGATGGGATCGACATTGTAAGGAAAAATCTAAGAATAGAAGTTTCACCAAATTGTCTACTTACAGTCTCTCTTATGTTTGGCCAATGTTGTTTATTTAGAGCAACATTTGTAGATAAAGCAAATTCAATTGCCATTTACCTCTAAGTTCTTGCAAAAAAGTACAAAATGTGACAAATTTACGACAAGTTGAAACATTGTACATTTCCGAGATTCAGTTTATAAGTCTAGAGTGATAGAAAAAGACGAACAACATCCAACAGACTACACTAGCTACAGCGGAATAAGTCACAAGGATAGCAGTATAGATGGCGTGTTAGATTGATTACCTAGTATTAACTGATAGTCATCGTCTACGGTCAACGGTCTACCAGACCCTGACATGACGACGCCATCGTCTTGTAATGCGGGTGATCTCCAAATTCTTTGGAGAGACTCGAGCTCTTCTGGTGACAGACTCGAGCAAGCTTCAGTGAGATGAAAATGAAAGTGTGCAGATGAGAGAGAAAGTAGTAGGTGAAGAAGAAAGCGGCATGACATGAAAAAAGGGTTAGTTTGAAAAGGTGGAGCAATAGCAAGGTCTAGTACTAGCATGGTTGAAAACATAAGATACATTGGTGATACTGATAGATTAAGAGAAATGGGATTTTACGAATTGTTGCCATAAGCGTTCTCCGCAGAGGTATGCTTTGCCATGCTTAGGCTGAAATGGATATGTTAAAGAAGATATAAAATGAGGAAGTCACTCGAAGTATGGCATACTTGCCTAGTCTTGAATACAGACTTTGCATAAGAACCATGTGCTTGAAGAGAAGTCGATGGGCCATAATATAGTTCATCTAACAGCAGTTATGAAGCAAGTTTAGACTGCATATATGTAATTTACAACACGAGAAATTGGAATTACCCAAATTTCCGACTGTACAACTCCAGTCTTTGTCAAGGTATGAGCAATCCACCGCTACTGTGACTTCACGGTGCTCATTCCTTTACAAAGACTGCAGTTGCAAAGTCGGAACCGTGGGTAAGTCCAATTTCATGTGTTGAAAATTACAGTTTAAACTTGCTTCATAATGACTTCTACCAACACAGAGGATAACAGCACTTATCATTTGGTGCTTACCGTTGACTACGAAGGTCCCTTTTGACGTGGAGCCGTCTATTTCACAGGACCATGTCCCGGCATCCTCCATCTGAGCCCTGTTGATGACGAGGACGTAGTTATTCCCGCGCTGCTGCAGATGGATCCGGCTGGACTCGTGAACCTCCTTCCCGTCCTTAAACCACCTGAGGCACAAGGTACCATGACAGACATAGGTTACATGATAGGTCAAACTAGGACAACGCTGATAATACAAAACAAGAAAAATTACTTTAAAAATATTCTGAACTCGAACTTAAGAGCGGCCCTTGAACTGAAAAGCGGCTCAAACTGGGACTAGAGTTTTCCTACCCGACTGAAACAACTCTGCTCTACTGTACTCTATTCGGAGTACAATAGAATGCACAGTATTCCTTTTTAAACAGTTAACACCACCTGCAGATAGTGACTGAAATATCTATTTTTAAATAATTTAGAATTCTGTTTTAGTCCGGACACCTTTTGCAAAGAAGACAGAAAATGGCAAAATTTCACATTTTCCTTGGCAAGTACTCTAAAACATGATATGGTGAATGGACTTACTTGATTTTGTCGAGTTTGTTGTCCTTGTTGAGGCCGATGACGAACTCCGCCTTCTCACCTTCTATAACCTCTGGTACCTGCAGGTCACTGGTGATCAGGGCTGGCTTCTCTGTTGGCATAGTAACGGGGTCATAGGTCATATTACGTAGTTGTAGAGAAAGCAAAGGGATAATATGAAAAAACTTTTTTTCTCAAACGCTCATATAACTCTAAGGCATTTCACAGAATAAAATGATTTCCCGTAAATATTCGTATGTTTAAAAGGACATATGAATACATAGGCACAGGACGGAAGAAGTTGAAGTATAGTGATCTTACCGTCTACAGTGGCCTTGGCTGAAGTAGAAGAGTCTCCGGCCATACAGGTGAACTCGGCGTTATCGGTCAGGTCCACGGGGTCGATCAGCAGATGGCACTTGTTCCCGTCCCGCTGCATCTTATACTTCCCGCCCAGGGTGATCTCCTTCCCATTCTTGTACCACTGAGGACATAGCAGTCAAAATACAGATTCAGTTAGAACACTGTTACTTATGGAAAACATAGGTATTGTAGTTCCCGCTTGAACGTCCCGACCAGGGTGATCTCCTTCCCATTCTTGTACCACTGAGGACATAGCAGTCAAAATACAGATTCAGTTAGAACACTGTTACTTATGGAAAACATAGGTATTGTAGTTCCCGCTTGAACGTCCCGACCAGGGTGATCTCCTTCCCATTCTTGTACCACGGAGGGCATAGTAGTCAACATATCAGAGCGATGTTACTCCTATTGTAGGAGTTGTCGTAACATTTAATCGAGTCAATGTCTGCCATTTTCTGTCCGTCCATGGTACATTTTCATGTACATAGACTCGCTAGAATGAGAGGTGCTTTGTTTTCTACCCTGGTGAACAGACCGTCGTGTCTCCCCGTTATCTCTACGGGGCTAAGAGTGTGCCCGCCCACCCAGCGCACGCTAGAGGTTTCAAAAGGACGGCTGGAAAGATCGACGGCCAGATGAAAAGCCTGTGCCAACAAACTAGGGACGAAACACTCCAAAGCCGACCCATAGAGAATGGTCACCATGCTATTTGTTTCCGTGTGATGTATGTTAATCGTGTACGTTGTAAGCAAGGTTTACCTTGATGTCGCCGCCGCCAGGTTTCTCCCTGTTCAGCTCCACTGTCAGTTTGCCCTTCTCCTCCTCCTTCAGCACGCTGCCCTCCAGCCCCTTCTTAATCCCCACAGGCTCTGGAACGGTGGTGACAACATTTGTCAATGGGACTTTGTACATGAGAGGGCTATGATATTTCTTTATAATTCTGTGTAATCATGTAGAATGATTACCATAAAGATGAAAAATATGAACACTTTTGAAAACCTTATTTCTAAATTTCTTTCTCTTGTAGTGAAAAGGTCAGAAACCCTTTCAGCACCAAGGTCATGGCTGTTGTTACATGAAGATCTAATCAGGCGGAGCTTTACAGAACGTATAGGATATTGTAATGACGTCTTACCGTTCATCGGGTGAATTTTACAGAACATATGGGGTCTTGTGATGACGTTTTACTGTTCATCAGGAGGATTCTACAAAACTTATAGGGGCCTTACCGTTGACCTTGAGTTGGCTGGTCGCCTCTTTGTCCCCGAACACGCACGTGATCTCGCCGTTGTCCTTGCCGTTACAGTTTTTGACGATCAGTTTGCGTTTGGTGCCGTCCACTACAACTTCGTACTTGCCGCGTGGCCTATCAGGCTACGGAAACAGGTCTATCATTAATATCTTTGTAGCTGTTTAATAAACGCTTTTCAAAATCAGTAAATAAAGAGCAGTAACAGCGGCTGTATTATATGAAGTGTATATCGCATCCAGAACCGTGCCTGTCTATTTATACGCCAGAATGGGTTAGGGTTAGGATCAGGGACGGTTCTGGATAGTCTCCGTTTGTCTAAGAGCGTATAGGCATGGTTCTGGATGCGAGAGGACTATCCAGGACCGAGCCTGAAAATGGTTCTGAATGCGGCACGGTTCTGGATACAACAACCATCACAGTCACCGGAGTGCACACATCATATGTACAAGAAGGAAAGGAAACTAAACACGTCTTTACGTCGATTAGTTTGCCGTTGAGGAGACTCTTAATTTTGATCTATTCTTTTAGTTGTATGAAGACATACAGGCAGAGCTACCTAACTAGCCATGAGTCATTACAAAGGGCTAGCCCCTGGCGACTGAAAACCTACTGTAACAGTGTACAAGTTACAAAGAAAGGTATGACGTTCTTACGTCTATGACTTTGCCGTTGAGCAGCCACTTGACTTCCGCCTTAGGTTTGGTGAGCTCCACGGCGAACGTGACGTCCTCCCCGAACTCACACTCCGCACCGTTCAGGCTGGACGTGAAGCCGGCTGGGATCTCTGAGCAGCAAAACACCATCACGTTTCATTTACTATATCTTGGCAAATATATATCTAGCGCCCTCAGACACAAACTGGTAATGTATACAATGCTCCCTATGTCGAAGAAGGATAGACATCCAGGTAATGATATACAGAAGAAAACTGTTACTCAGAATAACACAGGATAACTAATAAACAACACATCAATTGACCAATTAGCATTGGTCATGAATCTTTACAGGTTTTTAACAAAACTACTAAGCTGCCTTAACTTGGCTTGGACCAGTGAAACACAAACGCGTCTGTCCTGTTCCGATGTGCTCTAGTTACAATGTTGACAGAAGGTAAGTAGTGGCGACGGGCGGGGATCGCGTTACAGGATTATCACAAAAATACCACATGTTTATCGAACAGTGTGTCACCTGTGGGTGATATATGACCTGTGTTTTGTGGTTGTCATACCACGCTCCTATCATATTCTAAGTAACGGCCCGGTCACATTCGTCGTAGGTCGTAGCACGATTTTGATGTCGTAGGATTTTCAAACAGGCTGTGACAGAACCAACCACCGACAAGGATCTAACTGTCTTTTCGGTAACAAGACTGAATTTTGCAGCAATTATCACAAGAATGTCCTGTCCTTATATTTAGTTTGCGATCGTACGACGTATGTGGCTGGTATAACTACATGAATAAACAAGAATTCGGAGACCTCATATCTCCATGAAATATGGTTTCCTGAATGTTTTATCTCGATATGTTCATAAATTATGCAAATGACCTCCACATTAACATAATATATGCATTGTGTAAACTATCAACTAACTTACACATGTCACTAGTATCAAATTTCCATCATTACACTAAGGAATCAGAATTTTTAGATTAATTATGCAAATGACGTCCATATTTGCATAATTGCTACTTGTTGATATTCTACCTGCGATAGATTCTACACATTACAGGTATGAAAGTCCTATTATGTAAAACACTGGAATTACAGAATTTCCTCATTTATTATACAAATTAAGTTCTCATTTGCATAATTTGCATCTAATTATGTACATCTCTATGTAAGCTACCTACATGCCAAAAATCATGATAATACGTTGCTCCTTTCTGGACTTATCTGCTCTTAAAGATTTCGCCAACCCCCCCTCCTGCAGTTTCAGCACAAGCTGCTAGGGAGACCAAACCCACACCACTTATTCCTGACAGGAAAAGCTATCTGCCACCAAAAAATCAAGACCATAGTATGTTCAGGACAAAAGATACAAAAACCGGAAGTTCTGCTGCAGTACCAAGGTCAGCCACCAGGAGGCCCAGATTTGACCTTGACCTTTGTCTTCCTAAGACCTACCTACATACCAAATATCATCACCATCCATAAAGGCGTTCTTAAGTTATGCTCACCAGTATTTGGCGGAAACACACACAGACAGACACACACACACACACACACACAGACAGACAGACAGACCCAAAACAATATCTCCATTTTTCATGGAGATAACAACACCATCTGTACATGCGAGTCTACATGTATTTGGGGCGTCTTTTAGTCCCTCTTCACGCAAATCAAACAACAACTAACAACAAAAGGTAAACGACAACTTTGAAAGACTGCTTATCAATAGCGAACACTTTGTAAGGCTTTGATTGGAAGTCTTCTGCTACAGCCAAACAACTTGAAACTTTTTAGTGTCATCTTGGAAGCAGTGCTCAACAAATGTCTTAAGCCTCCTTCTTAAGACTTCTTGGAGTGGAGGCGCTTATTATTTGGGGTGTGTGTGTGTTTTTTTACACGGGCTAAGGTTCTCTAATGCAGAAGAGGGAGTTATGCCGAGGAGGGAGTCGGAGGGGCCAAACTCCCACCGTGGCATAACTCCCTCTGTCCGAGGAGGTTTAACCCTATCTAGACTGGGCTTTTTTCGGAGTCGTGGGACTGGGGGGGTTCATTCGGCCCCCCCTCAGCACTCGAGAACGGTATATCGTATGACCGACAATGGGATGGTGTACTAGTAAAAATAAATCATAACAACAATTTTGATGTCGTTATGACGTAATATGACGTCATTATGACGTCATTCATATGATTTTATTGGCTAAAACCGTCTAGATAGGTTATTCTCTTAAAACTTAATGGCATACAACACAAAAAGTGTTTATGATAGAATATTAAGGTCTACTAAGACTTATGTTGCCCATAGCAACATCAGTGACGTCAGACAAAGACGTCATGCATATTTAATCTATCCGCCATCTTGGATCGTCAATCTTGAATTTAGGAAAATCCTTTTCTTTCAAGATAAAGCCTAAAAACATAATGGAAACAGACTAAAGAGGTTCATAAGAGCCTTTTCCGTAAACAGAAATCAAAGTAGTGATGAAATTGTAAGGACAATAGTCGGGATATACTAGTACCTGATATAATGATATGTTCCGCCATCTTGGATTTTGACCATTGACGTCATCAAATTAGCATAAATTATGCATAATTATCGAAAAAAATTACATTAAATTACATAAGATGTTATTACTGTTAGAAAGCATGTTTAATTTAACATAAAAGCCTGAAAACTTTATTCTTTAAACGAAAATTACATTTCGCAAAAAATGCCTTTTTGAAACCCGTTGCCATGGCAACACGAAAAATTATTAACTTATCTCACTGATATAAAATTGTTGCCAGGTATATTTTAGGAAAAGTCACCAAGTTTGGTGGTTCTAGCGCAAGCCGTTCAGACGCTATCCGGCATCAAAGTTGGCGAGGGCACTTTTAGCCCCCCCCCCCCCCCAGTCTAGATAGGGTTAAGCCTCCTTGCCATGCCGCATTGGAGAATCTTTGCCCTTTACTTATATAATAAACAGAACTGTGATATCATTTTACCTGTGGAGAGCAAGAATTTCAAACATGCAAAGTTAACAACAGTGCGATCTTTGGATCAACATAACGGGATGTGTTGGGTAAAGGGTCATCTCAAGAGGGCTCTCAAACAAGCATTCCTGTTCACAACGAGGTATTTGAAGTATTGGAGAAGACGTTCTTAAAACAACACATTGAAGTCATCTCCCTCTGGATTTGTTTTGCTGTACCCTGATCCTATAGCTCTCTCCTATTTAGTGTTTACAAGTGGTTCTGCGAGAACATTTCTTGATCTTGTTTTAGGCAAAGGTATGCATTTATTGTAACTGGCGAGGAAAATACAGGCACTATCTTGCTGTCCGCTGGTCTTTCTTGTCCTACTTGAGTGTTACCATAAGATTATGTGAATAACCTTACAACAAAGTACTCTTACTTCAAGACGATTACACTCAATGAAGTAACGCTACACTGAATTTCTGCTATCACCTCTAAGACTTATATTTGAAATTTGAAATAATTTGAATTCAGTCCTGTTTCCACATACAGGTTTAGAAGGCCTTTAGTGTACGTCGACAAACAAAATCACCCTGTTTACCAGTTTGCTCCTTATCCCTTCTTGTTGACTATAGGACGAATTTACCCAAGTAAGCGTCTCTAAGTTTTTGTGGAGGGTCTTAAATCTCACCTGTACTTCCCCCCTCCTCTAAAGGATCCTCTTTGGTTTCTCCTGACGCCGTCTGTCCCATGGTTTGCTCACATTTTTGCTCAGAAGTCCGACAACAACTCTGCTTGTGTGCTCTGTCCCAGACACCCGAGGTTCTTACTTACAGCACTAGTGTTTGCCCTCCCTGCACGGACCAGTGCTAGTAAGACAGGTCAGCTATGTGGTCACTGGATTAGGGACGACCCGGAAGTAGTGTCACACTACGGGACTGTTTTTTTTATTCGTCGCAACGTATCGTGATAAAGTTTCCTTTCCTTTGTTGTAGTTTACGTGAAAATGACACAAATTTCACTGCGGAGTTGTAATAGTGTACAAACGCTCATTCACTCGTCGAAGACCAACGTAACAGTGGTCCAAGTTGTAAAACTGTCGCCAAGAACAAGACAGATTGCAGCAGTGCCTGAATTATGTTGATTTGTTTAGATACCGTCATCTATACTTGGAGCCTATATCAACATCATATAAACACATGTATTAGTGAAGGACCTCGCGGTAGCCTATCGTCCACCATACCTCAAACCTGCTTGCTTTAGAATTTCAAATCATTTGAAGTCAAGAAGAATTCTGAGCTGTGTTTTTTTATTAATCGTAGAAAGATACTGATACTAAATTCGTTGAAGAGAGAGCTTTAAAATCTATTCTGTTTGATACAGTGGCTATCCAAGGATGACAAGGCATGCGTATGTGTGCCGAGTTTAAGGACGTTTGGAACACGAAACCTTTAGAACAACACTGATGAGTACCTGGCCGTGTGTCGCCTTTGTTAGGCGGCGTGTCGGACAGGTTAAAGACAGGTAAATTCACACCTGTTTCGGACAGGTAAAGGCACAGTCACACGTAGACAGACATAACCGATCGACGAGGATCTAATGCAGACTTTTCCTAGCCTGGTTACCAAACCTATTTTAGCTGCCGAGTCTCTTTCGTCGTCTCCACAAATAGCATTTGCGAGAGCGAACAAAAGAGAAGAGACTCGGCAGCTAAGGTAGGTTTGGTACCATGGTAACCAGGGTACAAATAGGAGAGGACTAAAGAGACTCGGCAGCTAAAATAACCTTAGTAACCAGGCTAGACTTTTCCGTCACAAGACAGATGAATTTTGTACCACACATCCAGGACTGTCCCAAAAAGGCACCCAATTTACTGCCATAAACCTGTCGTACAAGGAATGTGTCCGTGCCTTTTTTGCCAGGGACTCATCACCTGTGTTGACTCTGGTTTACGGCCATCTGAGGGATGAACGTTTGCGGTTTATATGTTGCAATACTATCGATATCCGCTAGGGCCTAATGTTGACAACAGGAGGCGTCATGGGAAGAACTGGGCGGCGATGTTTTACTTGGCTGTTTGTCCTGTCGTTAATACTGTTTGTTCTCTGTCAACCCGATGAAAGAACGGGAAAGAAGGGTTGGGAATACAGTCTTAGAAAATGGCCTACCTTTCTCTCTCTGTGTGTGTGTGTGTGTGTGTGTGTGTGTGTGTGTGTGTGTGTGTGTGTGTGTGTGTGTGTGTGTGTGTGTGTGTGTGTGCGTGTGTGTGTGTGTGTGTGTGTTTGTGTGTGTGTGGAGGGGGAGGGTGTAGTCAAAGATTCAAGTCCAGGTTCAACGTCATAGGTATATAAGAGAAGAATTTGTAAAGAGGGAGACAAGAAGTGTTGAAAAGTGCAACAGCTACACAGTGTACTTTGCAACAGGTTCTGTCTGAGCTTCCCACGCGGCATACGCTGTGTGTTTTGTTTCAGAACCACTTCATACGGACACAAAGACGACATGCATGATCCTTTTTTATCTGACACATTTTCTCATCGTCTGAAAAATCCTGACGGAGAAAATTTGGACTGTAATCTTCTTCAACTTTAGACTGGTCATTTTGTATTTTATTTACAGTCCTCTGCCATAGTATTTACAAATCCAACAAGAGAACCCTCTGCAAACATACCCGTAGCACGCAGGCAATAAAATCGGACGTGACGTTTGCGTGTAGTCTCACGTACTGTGACTCGGCGTTCCTTTCTGTGTATTGTGCCAATGCTGTATGATCTAGGGCAGCAAAGGACTTGGTAGTAACTAGTCTGTCACTTCAACTGTCCAACTATCCAAATATTTATATGGCCAGGTGTGTATGTGCCACTCAAGTGATTTGTTTTCATGGATATCGTATGAAAACAGTTATTATGGACTGTATTCAACATTTGGTACGGGTGAGATGATTTTGAATAGATGCCCAATTTATTGTGCATTACGTCTAATTCAAGGCAAGCTACAGAACAACATCTCCCTACCTGTATGTACATTAAGGGCAGTCAAATTCATCGTGCGATCGTCGTACGATCGCAAACTGTGGGCAAACTGAGGGATATCCATGCATGCGTCCTGCAAAATTCAACTGTCTTATCATAATATCAAGGAAAATCCTTGTCGGTGGTTGGTTCTGTTACAGCCTGCTTGAAAATTCTACAGCTTAAAAATTGTGCGACGACCTAGGACGAATGTGACATTAACATTTGCCCCCCTCCCCATTACAAACATCACAATTATCCCCATTCTACTGACCTTTAACATTGACGTTGGCGTTGGAAGTTCCTCCTGTAGTCTTCACAGAATACTCCCCGCTGTCCTTGGGCTCGACGTCTAAGAAGATGAGTTTGTGCGTCTTTCCGTCCGCCACGATCTTGATGTTCTTTAAGTCCTTGTCCGGGATTGGCTTGCCGTTCTTGAGCCACTGCACCTGCGCACCGTCCTTGTGTACCTCGCAGGCCAGTTCCGCCTTGTCACCTTCCGTCACTTTGACGGGCTGGAGCTCTTTAGTGATTTTCACGGGCTCGTCTGAAACAACAAATAAAACAACCCTTGTTCTATCAGCTTTATTTATAACCTGGTTAGTATTAGTATTATCTAATGTCTTCGGCTCACTGTTATGTAAACTCACTGTGTTTATATGTTAATTGTATTTTGTTCTGTGGCGCTGTTGAAATAAAATTGAAACTTGAGTGCAGCGCCACACTGTCCTTGTTATTGTATTATGTGTTGATGATTAAAAAAACAACAAATAAAATATCAGACTCCTTGGCTTCCATATAACTTTTCCCTGCTGGCTCACGGCCAGAATCTAAGACCTCTGACCTCCTATCATTTCTTCATTCATCTAGGTGCTGTCAACCCAGTCTTGACAGACAAACCCATGCTTTCTGCCACCCAAAACAATACTTCCGTACCCGGAAGTTACAAGATTTGTAACGACAGTTGATCATTTGTGCCCTGCACGTGTGAGATTTAGAACGATGCAAGTAGCTATAGCGCTGCTATGCGACCTTCTCAGGAACTGCATCATCCTGAGTACAAACAGCACAGTTTCATGCAGTTGCATGTATGGCGGAGACGCCGACGTTAAACGAAGATTTTAAAACAGAAGCTATATGATATATTCGATTTTTTTTGTGCCTTATAAAACAGCTGACACGTTCATCATATAACATTTCTTATTCCATGGGCCAGAACCCAAAATTATCTGCCATATTGTGGTGATTCCACATTCAAATCAGTAACTTTTTTTTATAGTAGTAAATGAACAAGGGCCTACTGAAAGTTAGACATCCAGGTAATAAGATACGCCAAAAAACAGTTACTCAAGCAACTGGATATGATTTTGGAAACGGTCAAGGAACAAGGGTCTACTTTGAACATTTTCCAACCACACGAGCATAAAAAACCTTTCAAGTTTAAATCCGCAACCAACCTGTAACGTTGATCTTGCAGTTGGATTTTCCGTCTTTAGTGACCAAGGTGTACTCCCCAGCGTCATCCTTCCCGGGGTTTTTGATCACCAGTTTTCTCTTCTTCCCGTCAGCGACGATCCGGAGTTTCCCGCTGTCCAGCAGGCTTTGCGGGATGGGTTTCCCGTTCTTCAGCCACGTGACCTCCCCGTCAGCCTCCGACACTTCCGCTTCCAGCGCAGCTTCCGCTGAGTTCTCTACCACGTCCGCATCCCGTAACCCGGACACGATGTTCACAGGCCGGTCTGGGTTGAAAGGTCAATATGAGTGTACAGGAGGAAAACAAACTAAATCCAGTGTTACAGAGTGTACTACAGGCGCCGCTCCAGAGGCGTCGCCAACATGCAAGCAGCGCTTGTACATTTGTTATATCCAGAACCGTGCTTTATCCAGAACCATGCTCCGCGTATCCAGAACCATGCTCCGCGTATCCAAGAACGTACATTTACCCCGGCGCAGTTCTGGATACGCGTGGACTATCCAAAACCGTGCCTGATCCTAACCCTAACACATTCAGACATAGGACTAGATATTAAACCACGGTTCTCGATACGATAACATTGCGGGCCCACAACACACTGAAGAAGCTGTGAAGTGACACAACTATCATAATAATTATTCTACATCATGAAGCCGTTTATGCTAAGAAGACGCTGAAAAGGGAGCGCTAGAAAGCTGTATTCCAGTAGACTACAGCTATAAACAAGAATTCGGAGACCTCATATCTCCATGAAATAGGGTTTCCTCAACATAAATTTGTATCATAAATTATGCAAATGGCCTCTACATTAACATTATATATGCATGGTGTTGTAAACTATTAACTAACACATGTCACAAGTATGAAATTCCCATCATTATATTAAGGAATCAGAATTTTTAGATTAATTATGCAAATGAGGTCCATATTTGCATAATTGGTATCTGTTAATATTCTACATGCGATAGATTCTACATATTACATGTATGAAAGTCCTATTGTGTAAAACACTGGAATTACAGAATTTCCTCATTAATTATGCAAATTAAGTCCTCATTTGCGTAATTTGCATCTAATTATGTACATCTCTGTGTAAGCTACCTACATACCAAAAATCATGCTAATACGTTGCTCCTTTCTGGACTTATCTGCTCTTAAAGATTTCGCCACCCCACCCCCCTGCAGTTCCAGCACAAGCTGCTAGGGGGACCAAACCCACACCACTTATTCCTGACAGGAAAAGCTATCTGCCACCAAAAAATCAAGACCATAGCATGTTCAGGACAAAAGATACAAAAACCGGAAGTTCTGCTGCAGTACCAAGGTCAGCCACCAGGAGGCCCAGATTTGACCCTGACCTTTGTCTTCCTAAGACTAACCTACATACCAAATATCATCACAATCCATAAAGGCGTTCTTAAGTTATGCTCACCAGTAATTGGCGGAAACACACACAGACAGACACACACACACACAGACACACAGACAGACAGACAGACCCAAAACAATATCTCCATTTTTCATGGAGATAACTACAAATACATTTGTATTCACACAGCTTGCTAGCGTGCGTTCGACATCCAAACCACGCAAAAGCACTACACATGCTCTGAAGCTGCAATATATGAGACTATCGTAGTGGCCACAGCAAAGACGTATACACCACAGATAGTATGTGTACTTGCACACAAAAATGTAGGCTTGCTAGCCTACTTGCAACAAACCACTCAAAAGCACCTCGCATGCTGTAAACTGTAAAGCATCTAAGAGCATATTCACACTACGATTGCCAATACACCACTATACCATGATTGTACTCGCAGACTTAGGCTAGGCAGTATACTTTCTACATCCAAGTCGCATGCTGTAAAGCATATATGAGCCTTTACTGTACTTGTCCTGCTGCCATTGCCACTAATAGGCCTTGGTCATGATGGTTCCACCAACCGTTACGCTAGCTGGTAAGCCGTGCTATAGTTTACCAAAAGCATTTTTTTTATTCCAACATCTCATGACAAGACATGGTGACGGCAAACTCAAGTTTTTTTCAACTTATTTTATGCCGCCACCAACACAGGGGACAAATACAGGACAGGACAATGCTCATTTTCACCTGAGCTAAGTGTGGAAAGTCGTGTAAAGTGCCTTTCCCAAGGGCACAAGGTCGGTGGCATGGCATTGGATGACAGTAAAAGCAGCATGGTTAACATTTGTACTTGCACTTAGAGGCTTGCCATTCTACTTTCTACATTTACTGCAACTGTCATGCTGCCATTGCAATCAACTGGCCTTGGTCATGATGGTTCCACCAACCGTTGCGCTAGCAAGTAAGCTGCGCGATAGGGTACCAAAGCATTGCAGTTGGGAAAGCATCCACACTTGTACGTTTGTACTTGCACAACTGTTATTCTGCTAGTCATGCTACCATTGCAACGTTAACCAACTAGCCTGAATGGTTCCACCAACCGTTGTGCTTATTAGTAAGCTGCAGCTAGGCTATAGGATACCAAAGCATTGTCGAGGCATCCGCCGCAAATACAGCACAAACCTGCGACGTTCAGTTTACAGGAGGATTTCCCGTCGTTGGTGACCAGGGTGTACTCGCCGCCATCGTCTTTGCCAAGGTCCTTCAGCTTGAGTTTCCTCTTCTTGCCGTCTGTGATGATCTGGACCTTCCCGCTGTCCAGCAGCTCCTGCGGAATCGGCTTGCCGTTCTTCAACCACGTCACCGCACCGTCAGCCTCCGACACTTCCGCTTCTAACGTCACTTCCGGGTCCTTGTCCATGGCCTTGACGTCCTTGAGGCCGGACTTGATTTTGACAGGGCGGTCTGATGGATTTGTGCGTGTAAAGAAGGATCACATATCAGATGCACATGTTCCCAACCAAGCAGATACTTCAAATTCACTGGTGAAGGTGCCATGCAACATACAAACTTTTGTTGAGTTTTGGAGATGTGTAGCTATTTTGGAAATATTTGAGTACATAAATAAAGAAAAAAAAGATCAAAGATGAAAAGTCTACCTATGTTCCATTCCCATGCACTTCATGTCATTTTCACAGAGCCACGTTTCTCTAGATCTTTATGCATTTATGAGTAAAAGTGCAGTACACTAGCAGATGACTATGTCTTGCTTTACAATGTACGTTCACAGCACAGTTGGTTGTTATACACTCTTCAAAATCTATCGTTCTACACAGTATCTAATGTCGTTGTGTTGTAAAATGATACGTTATGCAAATATTCATACGTTAGGAAGTTGTACTTGTTTGGCAGTAGTGTCAGTGTCGTTGCATTGTATGTTATACATATTTGTCTTTAACTTGGCGCGTCAGAATATTTTATTAACAAACAAACCTTTACAGCTAATCTACACTTAGTTTGCTTATTTGTGCAAGATTTCCTTTCTACAGCAATGCATATCAACTACCAATTAGTCCTACGTATTGCTTGATTACAGCTCTACACTATTTCGTCATTAGCTACAAGCTTGCGTTAAAAATTAGGTTGACCGTTGAAAGATTACGACGTTAGAGGTTGTTGACGTCGGGTACAAGCTTGGGTGAGTCAAATACTTGGTCAGGTCACCGTCAGTCGAAGAAGGCTTGATGTCGTCATAGCTGTCTCCAAGACTAACCTTCCACCCCCAAGTTGCAGGAAGACGTTCCATCGTTTGTCTTTAAGGTGTACTCTCCGGCATCGTCTTTCCCAAGGTCTTTGATTTTCAGTTTCCTCTTCTTGCCGTCAGCGATGATTTGAACTTTCCCGCTGTCCAAAAGCTCTTTTGGGATCGGCTTTCCGTCCTTAAGCCACGTGACCTCACCGTCAGGCTCGGACACTTCCGCCTCCAACGTCACTTCCGGGTCCTTGTCCAGGGCTTTGACGTCTTTCAGTTTGGACTTAATTTTGACCGGTCGGTCTGGACAAGACGCATAGGCAAATTTAAGGGTAAAGACATTCAAAATATGTCATTCGATTTCATCCTACATCAAACCGTTCTGTTTTAAACTGCTGGCAACTGTAAGGAATACTGGACAACGTCAACGTTATCAAATGACCTAGGTCTATTTGTCTACACAGCTTCTAATACACATATCTTACACAGGGTTCATGCCCCTTGATTGAAACATATGGAGAGTATTCTGTAAATTGCGGAGAATTTCTCTTATCAAGGTATTTATCCATTGCATTCTACTTCAACAAACAGCAAGAAAGATGAAATAGCACATAGTAGATGCATGGTTGATTACGCAAATAAGGGTTTCACTCCATACGTTACCTAGACATTTACATGGTCAGGAAGTTCCCTCATTCCACATAAAGATTTTAACTACATTTGCATATTGGCTATGCAAAAATGTTCTAATTCTAACATCTTCTTGCATGTTATGCATGTTTGTATGTAACTTGACATCAGAAAATGTTATGGACAAGAGATACAATGTATTGCCTCACTGATATACACTTGCTTACTCTGCACAAGGTTTCTATTCTACAGCGTACTGTTAATGCACAAAAACTACCTAATAGTATGTTTATCTCTACATTTACAGATCTAATCTATTTGGTTATTTAGTTACGAACCAATGTTGAAAAATAGAGCCGACCGTTGAAAGATTGTTACAGTAGTGTTAGATGTTGTTGAAGGAGAGAAGGTAGCAGCTTGAGTGAGTCAAACATTTGGTCAGGTCAAGATCAGTCGGAAGAGGCTTGATGTCTGCAAGACTAACCTTCCACCCCCAAGTTGCAGGAAGACGTTCCATCGTTTGTCTTTAAGGTGTACTCTCCGGCGTCGTCTTTCCCAAGGTCTTTGATTTTCAGTTTCCTCTTCTTGCCGTCAGCGATGATTTGAACTTTCCCGCTGTCCAAAAGCTCTTTTGGGATCGGCTTTCCGTCCTTAAGCCACGTGACCTCACCGTCAGGCTCCGACACTTCCGCCTCCAACGTCACTTCCGGGTCCTTGTCCAGCGCTTTGACGTCTTTTAGTTTGGACTTAATTTTGACAGGTCGGTCTGGACAAGACGTGGGCAAAGGGTGAAGACATTCAAAATATGTCATTCGATTTCGGACTACATCAATCCGTTCTATTTTGAACTGCTGGCAACTGCAAAGAATATTGGCTAATGTTAACATGTTTATCAAATGCCCACTATTGGTAGCTCTGAAGGCCAATGTCTTCTATTCCCTTTGATTGAAACATATGGAATGTCGATTGTGAACAAAAAAATAATTTGTCTGGCAAAAATAAGTATTATATCACAGTCTACTTCAATACAGTCCTTTTAGGGAGGAGAAGGAAACCAACAGCCACACAAATATCATTGAATAATAGCTGTCGATGCTCACGTCACAGACCTTCTGGTCGACTGTAGTTAGGGATAACTTTTAAGAAGAGGATTGTTGCAAAGCAACATCGTTTGCTTGTTAAAAAATGAAGGGGAAGTTTTGTGGAAAGCCTCTATCTGTGTCTAAGCTCGGCGATCTCGATATCTCCTGCACCTGTAGTTAGTAAAACAGAAGCTCCTACATGACACCGATTCCAACTGAAGGTCTTTGTTCGGCGAATATGTACGCATGAATTCCCATCACAACATAAAGCGCATTTTGCTTCTACAGGGATTGTATACTATAGCCTTTTAAGCTTAATCACAGCTCTAAAACAATTTCATTATTAGCTACAAGCTGACGTTGAAAAAAAGAGCCGACTGTTGAAAGATGGCAGCGTTTTTGAAGGAGAGCAGGTAGAAGCTTGAGTGAGTCAAAGACTTGGTCAGGTTAAGGTCATTTGGAGGAAGCTTGTGTCACCATAGCTGTCTCCAAGACTAACCTTCCACCCCCAAGTTGCAGGAAGACGTTCCATCGTTTGTCTTTAAGGTGTACTCTCCGGCGTCGTCTTTCCCAAGGTCTTTGATTTTCAGTTTCCTCTTCTTGCCGTCAGCGATGATTTGAACTTTCCCGCTGTCCAAAAGCTCTTTTGGGATCGGCTTTCCGTCCTTAAGCCACGTGACCTCACCGTCAGGCTCGGACACTTCCGCCTCCAACGTCACTTCCGGGTCCTTGTCCAGGGCTTTGACGTCTTTCAGTTTAGACTTAATTTTGACAGGTCGGTCTGAGCAAGACGTGGACAAAGGGCGAAGACATTTAATGGATATAAATCGATTTCAGGCGAATCAATCCGTTCTGTTTAATACTGTTAGCAACTGTAAGGAATACTGGCTGATGTGAACATGTTTATCAAATGCCTTCGCACTATTGGTAGTTATGAAGTTGCGTATCTTTCCGTAGGAAAAATTACCTCCGATTAAAACATGTAAAATGCATTTTTCAACTGCAAGAAATTTGTCTTGCAAAAATAATGTTATGTCATGATCACAGTCTACTTCGAATGAGTCTTGCTTTATACTGCTGGCAACTGTAAGGAATTATGGCTAACATTAACTTTATCAAATGCATTTACACTATTGGTAGCTCCAATGGCATATAGCTGCCATTAGCAAAAATTCCTTTTGATTAAAGCATATGGAATGCATTTTGTCGATTGTGAACAAGTTGTCTTGCAAAAATAAGTATTATATCAAAATCTATTTAAATACAGTCCTTCTTTTATGGACAAAAGGAGAACCAACAGCCACACAAATATCATTGAATAATAGCTGTCGATGCTCACGTCACAGACCTTCTGGTCGACTGTAGTTAGGGATAACTTTTAAGAAGAGGATTGTTGCAAAGCAACATCGTTTGCTTGTTAAAAAATGAAGGGGAAGTTTTGTGGAAAGCCTCTATCTGTGTCTAAGCTCGGCGATCTCGATATCTCCTGCACCTGTAGTTAGTAAAACAGAAGCTCCTACATGACACCGATTCCAACTGAAGGTCTTTGTTCGGCGAATATGTACGCATGAATTCCCATCACAACATAAAGCGCATTTTGCTTCTACAGGGATTGTATACTATAGCCTTTTAAGCTTAATCACAGCTCTAAAACAATTTCATTATTAGCTACAAGCTGACGTTGAAAAATAGAGCCGACTGTTGAAAGATGGCAGCGTTTTTGAAGGAGAGCAGGTAGAAGCTTGGGTGAGTCAAAGACTTGGTCAGGTCAAGGTCATTTGGAGGAAGCTTGTGTCACCATAGCTGTCTCCAAGACTAACCTTCCACCCCCAAGTTGCAGGAAGACGTTCCATCGTTTGTCTTTAAGGTGTACTCTCCGGCATCGTCTTTCCCAAGGTCTTTGATTTTCAGTTTCCTCTTCTTGCCGTCAGCGATGATTTGAACTTTCCCGCTGTCCAAAAGCTCTTTTGGGATCGGCTTTCCGTCCTTAAGCCACGTGACCTCACCGTCAGGCTCGGACACTTCCGCCTCCAACGTCACTTCCGGGTCCTTGTCCAGGGCTTTGACGTCTTTCAGTTTGGACTTAATTTTGACAGGTCGGTCTGAGCAAGACGTGGACAAAGGGCGAAGACATTTAATGGATATAAATCGATTTCAGGCGAATCAATCCGTTCTGTTTAATACTGTTAGCAACTGTAAGGAATACTGGCTGATGTGAACATGTTTATCAAATGCCTTCGCACTATTGGTAGTTATGAAGTTGCGTATCTTTCCGTAGGAAAAATTACCTTCGATTAAAACATGTAAAATGCATTTTTCAACTGCAAGAAATTTGTCTTGCAAAAATAATGTTATGTCATGATCACAGTCTACTTCGAATGAGTCTTGCTTTATACTGCTGGCAACTGTAAGGAATTATGGCTAACATTAACTTTATCAAATGCATTTACACTATTGGTAGCTCCAATGGCATATAGCTGCCATTAGCAAAAATTCCTTTTGATTAAAGCATATGGAATGCATTTTGTCGATTGTGAACAATTTGTCTTGCAAAAATAAGTATTATATCAAAATCTATTTAAATACAGTCCTTCTTTTATGGACAAAAGGAGAACCAACAGCCACACAAATATCATTGAATAATAGCTGTCGATGCTCACGTCACAGACTTTCTGGTCGACTGTAGTTAGGGATAACTTTTAAGAAGAGGATTGTTGCAAAGCAACATCGTTTGCTTGTCAAAAAAATGAAGGGGAAGTTTTGTGGAAAGCCTCTATCTGTGTCTAAGCTCGGCGATCTCGATATCTCCTGCACCTGTAGTTAGTAAAACAGAAGCTCCTACATGACACCGATTCCAACTGAAGGTCTTTGTTCGGCGAATATGTACGCATGAATTCCCATCACAACATAAAGCGCATTTTGCTTCTACAGGGATTGTATACTATAGCCTTTTAAGCTTAATCACAGCTCTAAATCAGTTTCATTATTAGCTACAAGCTGACGTTAAAAATAGAGCCGACTGTTGAAAGATGGCAGCGTTTTTGAAGGAGAGCAGGTAGAAGCTTGGGTGAGTCAAAGACTTGGTCAGGTCAAGGTCATTTGGAGGAAGCTTGTGTCACCATAGCTGTCTCCAAGACTAACCTTCCACCCCCAAGTTGCAGGAAGACGTTCCATCGTTTGTCTTTAAGGTGTACTCTCCGGCATCGTCTTTCCCAAGGTCTTTGATTTTCAGTTTCCTCTTCTTGCCGTCAGCGATGATTTGAACTTTCCCGCTGTCCAAAAGCTCTTTTGGGATCGGCTTTCCGTCCTTAAGCCACGTGACCTCACCGTCAGGCTCGGACACTTCCGCCTCCAACGTCACTTCCGGGTCCTTGTCCAGGGCTTTGACGTCTTTTAGTTTGGACTTAATTTTGACAGGTCGGTCTGGGCAAGACGTAGGCAAAGGGTGAATGGATATGAATCGATTTCAAACTGGCTTATATCAACGTTTTCAAATTCCCTTCGATTGAAACATCTGGAGCACATTTTGTAATTTGCAAGGAATTTGTCTTGTAAGTCTTTCCAATACCTGCCCACATACCAAATATCGTCACAATTCAGCCAGACTTAGGCCTTTTTATCTTATGCTGACACACATAGACATACACATCCAAAACAATACCACAATTTTTCATAGAGGCAAAAATCCAACAAACAATGACACACTAATCAGTGACTGATTGCAAGCATGACACCACATGTACTTATGATTATCTATCCTGTAAGTAAGGCTAAATTATGATGGGAGTGTTGCAGAGGGAATGGTTTTGTAGCAAGCCTCTGTCTATGTCCAAGCTTGATGCCTTCTGTACCTACAAAGAATCACAAATGAGTTAATAAAACATAAGCTCCGCCTCTGCCTGTGTTCAAGCTTGATCGCTCCTAGATCCTGTACCTACAAAGGAGTTAGTGGAAGAGAGGCGCCTACATGATACCGACTCTTGCTGCTACTGCTTGAGTAGCTTGTGGAATTGCTTGAGCATTCAGTAAGAAGCACGTCAAGTCGTTTGCACAGTGTCGTCAGGTCATATAGAACTGCAGGGCGTTTGTCTTCGTCCTTTTGCCTTGTAAAACAAGGTAGAGCGAATGCTGGCCCGTTGGGTATGTAGAAAATGAAGCTAGCGGTTGGTAGAATGAAAAGCAAATGAAGATGATGAGTTCACTCCAATGCCTCCACCACAAACCTTGTACACCCAGGTTGCATGACGACGTTCCAGCGTTGGTTTTCAGTGTGTACTCCCCTGCGTCGTCCTTTCCCACATCTTTGATCTTCAGTTTTCTTTTCTTCCCGTCAACGATGATCTGGACCTTGCCGCTGTCCAGGAGCTTCTTGGGAATCGGCTTTCCATCTTTGAGCCACGAGACTTCCCCGTCATCCTCGGAAACTTCCGCCTCCAACGTCACTTCCGGTTCCTTGTTCAAAGCGTTTACGTCTTTGAGCTTCGAGGTGATTCCGATTTTTCTGTCTGATGGAGAACCAACGATAGAATTTTTTACATACAGTGCACAAACTATGTTTCACCTGGATGACTTCATTGAGTTAATGGGGAGGGGGGTGAAATCAGAAAGAAACACACTGCAAAACATAAAGACATCAAGACCGCAGTTGCTGAAAAAAAAAACTGTCAATCAGTGAGTTTAGAGATAACCAGCAAATGTTTTTATGCACAATTAAGAAAATTTGTGTTCGTAGATCTGGTTTCTTGTTATGGTGTGGGATATTAATATTCAAGAAGCTTTATTGTAGTTGAATCTGTTCATTACTATCTTAGATGGCCAGAATTAAGATCAGATATCTAAACCATTATGAATAGATATCAAAGCAGTAGTGGCTACATTTACTCCATGGACTAAGTTAAACAGCAACAGAGTAAGGTATTAAGAGTAGTTTGGCTCTGGATGTGTTGGGGGCGTTCAGCAAAATGGACATGCCAGGAATAACTCTTGGGGAGGGGGTTGAATCGAGCATCTTCATGACCACTGCACATCTCACACCCAAGATGTTGTCGTATTAGAACAGTATTGCACGAAGCCATGAACCAGTTGTGTAAATTTCAATGCAGTATAAGATGCAGTTCGTCGCAGTTTAACCTTGTAAGCAGCGAGCTGGAAGTCGTGAAGTTTGTTATATCGTCTTTTCTACAAACCTTCCACGTCCAGTTTGCATTTGGAAGTCCCGTCATTGGTTTTTAAGGTGAATTCTCCGGCGTCTTCTTTGTTCAATTCCTTGATCTTCAGTTTTCTCTTCTTCCCATCTGCGATGATTTGGAACTTGCCGCTGTTGAGGAGGTCCTGGGGTATAGGTTTCCCGTTCCTCAGCCACGTGACCTCACCATCCGGTTCAGAGACTTCTGCTTCCAACGTCACTTCCGGGTCTCTATCGGTGGCTTTTACATTTTTCAACCCAGCCTTAATCTGAATAAGGCGATCTGAAGGGCAAGTGCACATTCAGTGGTGAAATAGCGGCATCGTACTGTTGAGACAGTAGCCATTTAAAAGAAGACCATTAGCTTTACCAAGCGTACTTACCATAAGATCCATTCATATATTAATTTCCTATTATCATGTTCTGTTTTGGGGCTATAGGCAACCAACAGACAGTGTGTTTGTATGTATGTATGTGTGTGTATGTGTGAGTGAGTGAGTTGTAAAGACTATAGTATTGTTACACATCGGTCTCAACAATTCAAAGATTGCACAATCCAGTCACTGTACAATAGAGTAGGCAATGGTTTAAATGGCTTCCTTATGTACGTCTTGAAATGAAATATACTTTGTGGGGTTAACATAGGAACCATTCACTGAAGCTCTCGGCCTTTTGCTGTTAAGCGTCAAATGTTATTTGTCTGGAAAATTCAACGATGTATGGCCGCTGCTTGGCGGGCAAAAGTACGGCAAGAATTTTTTTACAAGCGACGAAGAAAGCGCGCGCGAATCATGCGGTCGGCCGCCCACCCTGCTCCGAAAGGAAGAGAAAGCACCAGAAAGAGTTCACAGCAAAGATTTTTGAAAGTAAGAGAATTCGGCAATACTCTGCACATGCTTAACTTAGGAATGGAAAAAAGTGAAGAACAGCAAAGGATGCTGAAGTGCATCAAAGATGGTTTGTCTAGAAGTCCTCTACTTGATAGCGATAGTGTGAAAGGAATTACGCGTATGAAGGTTACTCATCCAGGAATATAATATATAAAGATATATAGATCTGTCCAACTGGATTGATACGAGGTTTTATTAGACGTTTCGATCACCATCCACTGATCCAGAGATCTTCATCACTGTGAACTCTCCGCAGTGGTCCATCACTAATGAAGATCACTGGATGGTGATCGAAACGTCTAAGAAAACCTCGTATCAATCCAGTTGCACAGATTTATCAAGATCTATGTGAAAGGAGTTGATCCTGTGAAAGTTAAGAGTAGAGAATGCTGATAAGGAACGTCGATGAAGGTTAGACATCCAGGTAGTGAGATGCACAAGAAAACAGTTACTCAAGTAACTGGATAGAATTTGAAGTTCTGTCCAGTTGGTTGAGTAACTGTTTTCTTGTTGATGAGAAAGGACAGAAGTGGATACAGCAGGATGACCGACTCTTGACCACACACCTGAGATATCCAGCTTGCACTTCGACTCTCCGGAGTTCGTCACCAGTGTGAACTCCCCACAGTAGGCTTTCTCCGGGTCCTTGATCTTCAGTTTCCGTTTCCGGCCGTCCGAAATGATCTGGAACCGTCCGCTGGAGAGGAGATCCACCGGGATCGCTTGGCCGTTCCACAACCACGTCACTTCCCCGTCTGGGATCGAGATCTCTGCCTCGAGGATCACTTCCGGGTCTTTCTCGCGGGCGCTAACGTCTCTGAGGCCGGACTTTATTTTCACAGGCCGGTCTAGACAGGTTAAGTATTCAGACATGGTAAATTTTCTGGAATCAACAACACATTTCATACATCATCATCATCGGTCCTCCTCCTGAGAGGTGTAGCAACCAATGTGTAGCTTGCAGAACTACCTGTCATTCATTGCTGAGAGAAGTTCATGTCCTTCAACATTAGTTTCTGATGCTAGACCACATCACATCACATCATACATACCCACCATAAAGAGCAATGATTGATCATCATTGGTTGCATGAAATGTTGAAATAAAAAATTCTAGCCTTAATCGTAGAAAACGATTACGGCAATTGTAAATGTGGCTTGATGGAACTTGGTCAAGCATGGTTGCACTTCCTGCTGCCTCGTTATACAACGACAAAATGTATTTGTATGCAGTATATTAGAAGTTGTATTCATGTACTCACATATATCTGATGTTTGGGTACAAGCGCGCGTGATGCAAAATACACGTGAAAAAAGACATTAGTTGGGTCAAAGGTACCATGGTTGTCTTGTAGAGAAATATATATGGTGGTGGATGTAAATGCACTGTTCTTGATTCCTTCCAAAGCGATTATCATATATGCCATATATATGGCACCGATGCAAACTCGTTATAAGCTGCTTATGCTGATGGTACAGTGGTACGTAAATCATGGACATTAGTATGCAAATTTGTTACCGTCCTGAAATGTTGTCTTTGGAATAAAACGTAGCATCATTCCATGGGCACAAGCATACTGGATGTAATCATATGGCAATCTTGCAAAATCATAAACGTTGTTTTTGGTTTAAAATTTGCAACAGTACAACCCATGGCACACTACAAGTCGAAGGTCTGAAAGAAAATATTCACCAGTAAAGGACCAACGAGCTGAATGAATGTGCAGGTGCCAATGTACAGCTCTTTTAGATAAACAATGGTCGGTCAAATATATTATCCAAAATAGTTTATTATTGTCCTCAGATTAAGTTGCAACTGTAAACTTACACTACCGAAAATGCAAGCTACAGGATCCAATGCTGCAGTGGCAATATTACCTTCAGTAGACACACCACACATTAGACAGGGAGAGAAGTAATGACTGTGTACCAACCTGACACACTGACTTTACAGCTAGATTTCCCGTCCTTGGTCACCAGAGTGTATTCCCCAGTGTCGTCCCTCCCGACGTTTGTAATCACCAACTTCCGCTTCTTCTTGTCGGATACCATCTTAAACTTGCCGCTGTCGAAGTGTTCCTTGGGGATAGGTTTGCCGTTCCATAGCCAGGACACCTCCCCCTCCAGCTCTGAGATGGTAGCTTCCAGGATCAGTTCCGGGTCCTTGTCCAGAGCGCTGACGTCCTTCAGGCCCTTCTCTATCTTCACGGGCTTTGCTGTTGGAACAAAATTCATGCATGTATTTGCTCTCTTTCTGATATTACAATGTCATATTACATCCTAGTCTTTTGTAAGGTAGATTAGTCTCATAGTATGTTTGTTGTTATATAGCTGTAGATGCTATACGTTGTGCCTTGTACCATTGGTGTGCAATAAAGTTTTCTATTATTGTTTAAATTCTCTCTATAACGTTGACTCACGATGTATACCATTGTTTGTTTTGATGACAACTAGCCCTCGGATATCATTATTATTACCATAGCTTTATCACCATTATCACCTCTGATATAGGTTGTAGAAAAAGTGGAATGTATATTTTACCCACAGTTGTGATAGCACGCAAAATATGAATCGCGTATACAGGTGACGACACATACCTTCTATTGCAAGCTTGGCCGATGACTTGAATTTCTTTTTGATGCCGGCTTCGATGGTGTATTCTCCCATGTCTTCCATGGTCAGACCGGTAATGATGAGGTACCTTTTCAGTCCGTCTTTCTGCATGACACAAGAAAGTGAGTTTTTTAAAGTCCCTCTTAAGCAACGTGATAAAGTGTTTATATCAACATAAAGAAGAAAGTTGGTCCGCTAACTATGAAGCAGGAACTCCGGTCCCAGAAGCGGCCACGTGGCGCAATGGACTAGCGCACCGGCCTTCTAGTTGGTTCAGTTATTCGGAGGTTGTGGCTTCGAGTCCCACCGTGGTCGAAGTAACTTTTTTGTGCGACAAGCTTCTTTTTTTATGACACTTTACTGAACTATACCCAATGCAGCACAACCAACCTATGACGTTACAAGCTTTGTAACATAAAACAATTCGAATCACGAAACGTACATTGATTTTTGAAGATAAAGTAAATTAAGCAACTGGCTATTCTCTGAGTAGTCAGAAGTTTCAGATATCATATTCATCAGTGTCCGAAGACAAGTTATAGAACCAGATGCTCATTCATATACAGGTTACACCTGTCATGAGACTTATTCTCAGTTGCTGATGAAAGATTGCGGTTCTAAAACGTCTGACCCTTAGAGAATTTATCCAGTTGCTTACTTTATATTACGTTATGTTTCACCTGGATGTCTAACCTTTGTCGACTTACCTTGATTTGATACCTGCCGCCCATCTTTATTTCCACCCCGTTCTTAAACCAGTGCACCTCTGTCTCTTCTGTGGACAACTCACACTCGAACGTCACTGACTCCTTGGGGAAGGCCTTGCTGTCCTTGAGCTGCTGCTTGAATTCGATAGGAGCCTCTGTGATTGAAGAAAGATGGAGACATAATGAGAATTAAACTGTTCTTCAACTCAAGGAATTTGAATCACCGGAATTTTCGACCGAATCTCTCGGTCTTCATCAGCCGCCTGACCCAAGTGCTGTAGACACGTGATATTTCCGCTCGTGTGACGTCAGCACTGGGCCGAAGTTCGTCGGAAGTCGGTACCGCCCCCGTCCCGGTTGAGAGACTTTGGTCCCGAATTGGAGGGATTACATATTGTAATTTGATCAGGTATTTTACCACTTCCATACTTTACAATTCCTCCACATGCCGCCCACTTACTCCCACCCGGCGCGTGCTGGGTGACCTAATAAATTGCTGTTTACAAACGAATGTCGTAGTTTGAGATAATGATACCATTATTCTAGTATCAGTGATTTCTTTGTTTCAACCATCCAGCCGTACCTTCCACAGTCATGGTGCAGGATGTCTTGCCGCCCGGCGCCTCGCATGTGTACTCGGCCGTATCGTCCCACAGCAGGTTGTTGATGATCAGGATCCTCCTGGTTCCCTTAATCTGGCAGTCGTACTTCCCTTTCAGCTTAGCTAGGTTAATCTCCTTCCCGTTCTTGAACCTGATTGGTTGGAAATGGTTACGATTTAAAGCTGCATAATGTAACATTAGGACGATACAATCTGTTCATTTCTTTACAAATTAAGTTGAATCAACCCTATACTCCCTTGCAAGTAAGTGCCATTCAGGAAGTAGTGCCAAAATATCATGCCTTACGAGTTACGAGTGTGTTTTAAAGCTGGAAACACAGCTGCCAGCCATGCTTGTTTACATTCTGGTATTTTGTGGCGGTGCCACAAAATTAGTGCGCCACATGTGGGCTGTTTTAGTGCAACCATAAATGTCAGAAAAGTGGTGAGACAATTGCACAAATATGCTGAAAAGTGGAAGTAAATTACAATCACAATTTTTGGTGCAAAAATGTTACATAATGCCCCTTAACAAATTAAAGAAGAGAAAAACGTTTTGCAATTTTTGGACCTTTTGAACCCCAAATTACGTTCACTGTAGGTAATACATTGCTTTCCACCATACCAGTCTCCAGTGGACAATCAACTAAAAGATGATAATGAAATAGTATCTAAGGATCGTGCTGCTTAATTGTGACTCACCATTTGACCCTGACGTCTTCCTTGGCGACTTCACATTCTAACGTCACGGCCTTCTTGAAGAAGCCAGTTAAGCTCTTAAGTTCTGAGACAAATCCAGGTGGAGGTTCTGGGGAGAGAAAAAAACGCCAGGCAAAGTCAGCAATCAAGACATGACAACAGTGACCGACTCTTCAAACATATATTGTGTAAAAGAAACATGCCACAGGCAAAACTACACTGTCATGTTTCTCTTTTTCTACACGGCTCCTGTATATCCCAACCAAAAGTGCCTGAGTTGTCCAAAACGCAGACCTTGTATTGAGTATAGGTTCGCAATATGAAGTGATCGCGCAGATTGGAAGACAGTTCCATTCGTTCAGCAAGACAATAGTCACTGAAGCTTCTTTGGATAGCTATGGGAAGTCTTGACGCGTTTTAATTAAGAAAGATCCTTCATAAATAATCTACACCTAATCTACACAAATCACGTTTTCACCTAGCTATAGCCTGACTACATCTTTTTGCTACATGAAGCAGTCCTTCCACCGGCCAGGCCTTAGAAGCTTGATGGCCAACACCTCTAAGTCAGGAGAATTGGGAATACCTTAACCGTGTTGATTTAGGCTTATGTGCCAGGGAGGTTAAAAAGGGACCTCCTTACATGCACCGATTGTTGTCAGACTGAGAACTGTCTGTTATCATGATAGTGTTTGAGGCTGTCATGACTGGTTTCCATAGTGCCAGAGAATCCTGAGCTGCTATTGGTTCTGATTTTCATAATGATAAAGAAACTTGAAAATTGGTAGTTCTGGGAATGGAAATGGTTCTCTCGAGTTAGAGGTATATGGCCACAAGCTCTCGGGAAGGAGGCTCGATCAGCCCCAGAGATTGTGCTACTTTTTCAGCCCACTCACTGGTTGAACCTGCAGTACCTAACGCCCTCGCCACGCCGCTGCCGCGCCTGTCTCTTTTCCCACGATCTGATGACGTAACAATAAGCATAGTCGAGCGTGAAATGAAATAAAAATAAAGGAAAACAAGATGAAGCGGATCATGAAAACATACTGAATTGAAATAAAACAAAAACAAGCCAGAAAAACAAAATGGTAAAGCATGAGAATGGGATAGTCTCACAGTACCAAGTCCCCATTTCCGGTCCTCATCTGTATAAGCTTTCATGACACTTTTTGTATGACGACAACGAGTAGGTATATTTCTGGTATGTGGCTTTTGTAAGCCATACGCCAGATACCTTAGGGACTGGATACTGTGCTTTTTAAAGAAGTATGAGTGATTGTACAAAAACTGAAATCAAAAGCAAAATGAAAGAATAACTGCAAAGGGGACATGTTCAACGTCGGTCAGAAGCAACCAACCCGGCTGTTCTGTACGTGGAGAGCGATCTACTATTGCAGCAGAATCTGCATCTGCGCTGTTGGAAGCATCTGTAGCAAAATCAGCATCTGCGTCATCTGCAGCAAAATCAGCAGGTGCCCTGGAGGCGGTATCTGCATGTGCAGACGCATCGGCAGGTGCCCTGAAGCCGGCATCTGCAGCAATATCAGCATGTGCAGCCGCATCAGCATCTGCATCAGTGCTAGGAGCTGATGCAGGACTGGCGCTAGGCTTGTGCACATTTTTTTCTTCTGGCTAACGCATGCCCTGCGTGACTGTTGCTGTCCTTATGCCTTCCCTATCCTTCCCATCCTTTTTTTATCTATCGGCTTTATTCTTTTGCATCAAATGATGGGGATTAATGACAATGACAATTAATATTGACATCATTGGACTTCTTTTATTCAACTAAGTTGAAAATGACATCCAAGACAATGTGAGACGCTACAAGAATGCTGCGAGGCTGCGACTTGAAGGAGGATGAAAAGAAAAGGCGAATCTGCATGAAGGCTTATGCGGGTATGCGCTCATGTCATGTACATGTCAGGTTTGTACAGAAATGGAACAAAAGAAATAAGCCGGCTCACGGTTTTACCTGCGCATGTGCAAGGCCAAGGGTGAAGGCCCCTAATAGTTCTGGTCTAGACCATCCTTGACACCATGTCCAGACGTGGTTTGTTTTAAAGTCTCAGGGGCTTCAGGGGATGACATGTTACTCACGCTGCGCATGCGCAGGTCAAACTGTGAACCAGCTTATTGATAACATACAAGGATGACGATGGACACAGACAGCAGCGGTGATGTGATACTACAATCCACACTTTGGAGATGTCTGAAACGGCGCGAAAAGTGCGACGACAACAGGTTGTTTTGGTGATGAAATTGGGATGAATGCACTTAAGTTTTCTTTAAGTTTTCTTTAAAATCGCACAGGCCACGTGACGCAATGGACTGGCGCACCGGACTTCTAGGAGGGTCAGTTATTCGGAGGTTGTGGGTACGAGTCCCACCGTGGTCGACTGTTTTGCAGTTCCGGTGTCGTGAAGGAGTCAATAAGTTGTTTCGATTTTAAAAAAAATTTTGTTTCATGTCTCCAAGAACCTAACATAAAACAACAACCGTAAAAAAGCAAATAAAACTGGAAGCTTGGCACGTCTCAACGTCGTTGATACTTATTTCCAAGCAGATCTTTCAGTAGCCAAGACTGTATTCGTTTGGCCATACAGTATCCATTGGGCCACCGAACGATACTGTATTACCAATTGCATACTGTCTTATTGACTACCAAGATCTGCATGGAAATTAGTTGATACATGGGTAGATGGTACCTGTCTATCTAGTTCTATGGGATTAGGGTTAGGAACAGGCCCGGTTCTGGATAGTCTCCGCGTATCCAAGAACGTAGAGTTGTCCCAGGTAGGGTTCTGGATACGAGTGGACTATCCAGAACCGTGCCTGAACATGATTCTGGATAAAGCACGATTCTGGATACAACAACTGTCTTGCCAATTACATACTGTCTTGGCTACCAAAAGATCTGCTTGGAGATTAGTTGATCCATTGACTAGATGGCACCAGAGCGTGACACTGACGTCATGGTCCTGATGAGTAAATCTTTCTTTCTTACAATGAACTACTACTCATGGATTTCGACACGACGTCAAGCTATGAACGTCTTCTCCACGTACCTCTGATGATGAGTTTTGCCGTACTGTTGCCATCCTTGGTCTTACAGATGTACTGGCCCCGGTCCTTCTCCATCTCGATGTTCTTGATGATGAGGACGTGCTTCAGCCCGTCCTTGATGATTTGGTACTTCTCTCCAGCTGTCAGCTCCTCCTTGTTCCTGAACCACGTCACCTTGGCGTTGGGGCTCGACACCTCGCACTCGAAGCGCGCGTCGCCGCCGACTGGTACCTCGCAGTCCCTCAGCTCGCTGGTGAACTTGTACCGTTCCTCTGGAAGAGTTGTGAAGGAAGGGCGTCATGATGTGAAAATAGCTGTTTAGTTATTCCTCATTACAGCTAAGGGTCTGGCCACATACATAGTGCGGTCGCAAACTGAGGTCATTCTTGGGAAAGTCGTGCATGTGCCCTGAAAAATTCAGCTGTCTTGTTACGAAAAAGGCTGTTAGATCCTTGCCGGCTGTTGGTTCTGTCGTAGCCTGCTTGAAAATACTGAGACATCAAAATTATACGACGACCTACCACGCCATTACTGTGACCAGACACACGTGGTGGCACTGCAAAAGAACCTGTGGACGGTCAAGAGTAGATGTCCCTAGCCTTCAAAGGACCTGCACCCTAGGGTTGACTACTTTTCTCTAATCTTAGTCAGCGAACTCAAGCCAAGAAGATGAAGATATCTTATTGTGGTAAACTCCTGACCTCCCACTGAAACTCTAGTAAAAGCTGATAGAAATCTCCGGATAGATAATTTTGAATGAATGACTGATCAACGAGCATGTTCGACTAAAGAAGTTGCATGTTTTTCGTATTTCATGAAACTTTGTTACAGCTCTATTTTTTTTACTTCTGGTTAGTCTGTAAAGTCATAAAGGCATGTGAAGCTAAATCCTTGACAGATCATTACTATTCAATGTTATAATAACGTTACCTTTAACAGTCAGTTTGGCATTGGACTTGTCATCTCCAGTAGAACAGGAGTACTCGCCCATGTCCTCAAACTCGGTACGGCGGATGACTAAGGTACGGCGGTTTCCCATGGTCTCTATAGCATATCTAGGATCACATCGACAAGTTGCCATTTTAGAAATCAATGCAGTTACTTGTAGGTATCTCAAGCATGTGTATGCGGTAACATACATGGTTCATACAGTCCAAATCAATGCAGATGTGCAAGCTACAGTCAAACCTGTACAAGTAAAGTGACCACCTCTGCTACATAAGGACCACCTGGCGAATGTGACCACTTTTAAGTGATCCTTCGGATAATTTTCCCATTGACACAAGCGTTAAGAATCCTGTCTATACTAGTGACCACCTGTCCACAGAGACCAGATTTTATCGGTCCCCTGAGAGGTCTTCTTGGGCAGTTTTAACTGTACTTCATATGCAAAATGGTGTACACGTTTGTAGTCCTAATATCAGAGAAGAATAACATAAACGTAACAGTCAACATGAGACATAGCAAAAGATAAAGACAATGGTTATGTTGTGTTGCATTTTATAGCATGCTGTTACGCCACCGGTCTATTATATGTTGCTGTATGGAGCCTAATAGCCGAATAGCAATGCTCACCGTTTTTGAGACCTGGATACAGACAGACAAACACAAGCAGACAAACACAGGGGAAACAAGAACAGACAACAAGGATCTAAATCAACTATGTACTACATACTACCATAAGCATAACGGACATCTACAGAAGCATGACAGCAATGACATACAGACAGACAATATCGTTACGAACTGTGAATAGAAGGACAATGTTCTACATTAGGCCGACGAACATACTTCAGCAAATATGAATGTGGTGCAATAATAATAGCACAGTTTGCTCCATTATGAAGAATGCTATTTCTATGAAAGTGGCAGAAACCACGTACTTAAAAGTATAGACTATGTGCAAACACAATAGACAGATATATAGATGGATATATTAGTAGTGGTATTGTATACACTGTGTGATTAAAATCTACCACTATGTCACTACTGCGATGGTATGGCTTTTCTAGCACAAGTATGTAACAATATCTACCTGACAAGACAGAGACGAAAACTAAGCTGTCTTGTAAGTTGTAGTAAAATAAAAGATGGCTTCTACTTGAAAGTCGACGTGTTTGCTTCAAACGAGGTACCAGACATAGCTCTTTGTCAGTTCAAGACGTCTTAGCTTCCTGAGGGTGTTTTGAAGTGTAAGACGTCTTAGCTTCCTGAGGGTGTTTTGAAGTGTACGATGTCTTAGCTTCGAGAAGGATGTTTTGATTTGTACGATGTCTTAGCTTCGAGAAGGATGTTTTGAAGTGTAAGATGTCTTGGTTTCGAGAAGGATGTTATGATGTGTAAGATGTCTTAGCTTCCTGGAGGATGTTATGAAGTCTAAGATGTTGAATGTTAAGACGTACCGTTTGGTGGTGAAGTCGATCGGTTTTCCCTTAAAGAACCACTGGATCTCGGCATCAGGCCGTGAGACCTCCACTGTGAACTCCGCCCGCTCATGGAGGAACACCGTGCACCCCTTCATCAGACCACGGAACCGAGCTGGGGCCTCTGTACGGCAAAGGAAACGGTAAGGGTCCAATAGTGTTTGTTTGTTTGTTTATTATGAAATCTCCATTAGTATACATACAATACATACGCTACTCTTCCTGGAGTCCTCCTGCATAAAATACATACATTGTAATTACTACATGTATTTGCATTCACTTCTAACTACTAACATTTGCTATCTAATAATAATAATAATAATACAATGAACGTCACTAAAGTAAATTTCACACATTTAACATCAATCAATTACATCAATTAACAATATAAAATTAATTTTTTTAATTATCAAATTAAACAATCTTAACAATTATAAATGTTAGCCTTAAATTATCATTTGCTAGGTTTCCGAGAGTAAACTGCACATTTCACATAAATTAATAACATCATTTCATAACAATATTACATTATAAAAAGTTAGCCAGAATTTTCACATAAAGGTCATAAATATCTACAGAAGTATATTCTAAAAGTTTACCACCATGAGTTAATTGGAGAGTTTTGATGTTTACTAGTATGTGTTTTTGTCCAATTCCAGATTTGAGTGTTTGAGGCCGTAGGGGCAATGTGTCATTGAGGTGGCGCCAGGGTCAGACATCCACTCATGGAACGAATTGTCGAAGTTTGCCGAGTCTTCAGATTGGAGGTAGGAGGTATGACAAGAGGGTGCTTACACTCAGTAGAAGGCTTCTTACAAAAACAGGGATGAACACACTGTATTCATACTGTATGAGATATATAGAGAGAGTTGTAGCCTTCAGCATCACATGGAAATATATTTTTGTGTTTAGGGAACTGTGTCAAGGGCACAGTCCATCCCTCTCCATCCACTATCTTTTACCTCCCCAACCAAAGTCAGGTACCCATTGTACTCCTGGGTGGAGTGAGGAAAGTCATGACAAGAATCGAACCAGTGCCCTCTGTATCCTGTGTCTTCCAGCCTAAGCTTGTCTAAATTTGCTTTCAGGCGTATAGTGCAACAGGAACAAGCTGGTAACATCACGACCTAACACAGAGATATATATTCTCTAGCTAAATTGACAAAAAGGCAAAGATCATTGAGGACGCTTACTTTTGACAGCTAGCATGGCACTGGAGGTGCAGTCTCCAATTACAAGCTTGTATTTTCCTTCGTCATCATGTCGGAGATCTTTGATGGTTAGCATCACCAGGTTTCCCTTGTGTTCCATCTTGTACCTGTCAAAGGGTAAAGTTCAAAAGTTATTTGCAGATAACCAAATAATGTTATTCCCCTGTCGACGTTGCTGTGACCGTCTGTCACCTTTTTCAAGGCAATGCTGACAAGTTCTACTTCACACTGCAGCTATATATAGCTAGGTGTCGCTGCAGTGGGAAGGATGCAGTCCCAAAGGTGACTGTGTGTCTGTATCAACCCCTCATCACGGTTCATGACTGGAGCAGATTTTTTTATACATGTTTGGAACCTAGTTTCAAGATTCCAGTAGTTTCAAGTAACTAATGAGAAGATTTCAAACTCTCATACCCCAAACGTAGACATAAAAGATAAATTTGGTAAAGACATTAGATTTACAAAGCATTATCTTCTTCTCACCAATTTAGTTCTAGACACACATTTCTATCCCTATTGACAAATGTTTCTATATGGTAACCTTCGCAGAAGAAAAACATATTGTTTGTTTCTTCTTCTTCTCCAAACACATATGGTCAATGACCTAGACTAGACGTCTGTCACCATGGTAACTGTGATGTTGGGTTACATTGTGTTGCAAGTTGCAGGACAGAGTTGGTCAGGGCTGGTCACCATATATGAATGTGTTTGAGTAAGAATAAACAGAAAAGACGTTTGTTAGACTAGACCTGGTCCTGATCATTGACCTTATTTCTTTGGAGAAGAAACAGAGCAAAAACAATATGTTTTCCTTCTGCGAAGATAAACATAACAAGATCACTACAGCAGGAAGTCGTACTTCTGTCCAGGAGTGAGGATGTCCAGGTTCTTCTCCCACTCGACCTTCAGGTCCTTGTCGTTGATGATGACTTCTGCCATGAACGTGACGTCACCTTCCTGCTGTCCCTCAACATCCTCCAACTCCTTCACGATCTCTGCAGGCTTCAAGGAGACATCAACAGGGCAACACCTTTCAATGGCTATGTAACATTGTCTGCTCCAATAAGGTAAGGAAACCGTCTTAAACAAAGCCTTAAAACAAAAAGTGAAAAGACCGTCACTACCTCTTGTTTTATCATAAGAAACAGTCTGCGACGCAGGTAAGATAAAGATTTCAAGCTCTCATACCCATGTAGATATATGTCTAGAATAAGTTGTTACAAGAAACAACACGATTGCCTTTCGTTAGTGGCTAAATCTACTTCCAATCCTAATTTTCCTAAAGTCTGAACAACCGTATTTGCCTTATTCAAAAGCTCATCTGTTCCTGTACAGAACCTGTCAAGAAATAAAACCGTAAGTCATGCTTTATCACCCCTTTGTTCTTTGCAATAGAAAGAAGCCTGCATGGAGACATAAACCACATACAAGTTTCCGAAGTTGTATATTTCTGTTCATTTGCCATATGGTACGAAGAAACAACAAGCGCACGTCTCGTTAGTAAGTAAACAAAATCAAGTTGTAATCCTGACAATCCTAAAGTCTAAACCGCTACACAGATAAGTGAATGTATTGTAGAAGAAAAGGGAAGATCACTTACAAATTAGTGGCGAGCATTGAAGGTAGTGGGCACTTCCTCAGGCGTAGCCGCAGCAGAAAAAGCCCAAGGCATCTCTCCGCCCAGGACAGGCGACAAAGGAGTCGCCTAGCTTCCTTTTGGTGATCTTTCAAAGTGAAATGAACTGGTAGTTGCCCAGTTTTGCGCTCTGATATCATCATTAACTTCAAATCTAAACGGTGACAAAGGGGCGAATGTTGGCCAGGTCTTCCTTCATCGTCGTGAATATTCGGCGTCCGATTGAGCAGTTTTGATTGGTCGGCTACGCTACCCTTCCCTCGTGACGTCATCATCGTCGATCATCGGCAACTACTCAATTGGATCGGCCTGGAATATTCACTGACCGATGTAACACGGAGAAACGGTGGCGGATGACAGATAGGAGGAAACAAGTGGAGGGAAAGAAGACTTTTAGAGAAACATGCATAAAGTTTAGGTTTAGATCATGTTGTTATATTACATCATGGAATGAATAGGGTGAAATACAACAGAAGGTATTGAAGGTACGGAGGGTCTATGTTGAAAGCCTGTGCTATACAGCGAGGCATTGTTAGTGATAATGAGTTGCAATGGCTATGTGATGTACATAACGCTTGTGCCTGTCAATGAAGCTTTATTGAATAGAATCATATTGAATAATTTTACGAGCGTCAGTCTTGATAAACGTTTGTACGTGATGTAGCTTCTTAGTACCCAATTTGATATGTTAAAAATTCCAAATCTATACAATTTTCGTTGCCTAGATACCATAGAAGTGTATGTCCTCAATAGTAGTGCTGGTCACCACGTCGGCCTGCCTGTAATGTATATCTTGCGTGTGGGTGGAATAGTCTAGTGTCTCAGACAAACCCATTGACATAAGGTGCCTACTTTGGCCATTTTACAGATGTTTACAGAAATGAATTCAATGTATATATCGTTATTTGAGGACCCAAAAACTCTTTTAGTAGTAACACAAGGCTCAATTTGTCTGGAAAACATTGTTAATGACCAACAAAATGAAAACTCAGTGCTTGATTGGACTCAACCGTGAACATTCAGAGCGCAAAACTGTACCAATCGCCCAACACGGACTGGTATTTGGCATTACCTTAACGAAACCATTTCCGTTCAAACTCCAGGGGATATCGCCTTCACATTCGTTCATGTCCTCCTTCAGAGTCTCGCTCCGGACTTTCGACTTCAGAAGTGCCCACCATCCCTCTCTCTGCCGGCCTTTGGGGGACCACTGCCCCGCGTGTACACAGATGAAAGGTTGAGACCACGACTGAACATGTTCAAGAGACAGCCTAGACAGCAATCTGTTGGTTCTCTTTGATTGGTGCTTTGTTATAGGTATCATTGCACGAACATTTGGATTTACCAATGGTAGTAAATGCCAGTAAAGTAGGGTAATGTTTACTTTGTAAACAGTGCCGGACTTGACAATGGTAGTAAAAAAAGGTCAAACCCGTTAACTTCATTTACTACCATTGTCAAGTCCGGTACTGTTTACATTACCCGACTTTACTGAAATTTACTGCCGTTGGTAACTCCAACTTTTCGTGCAGTGTATGTTGCCATACATATAAGCATAAAGGTGGCAAAGCTATGGTCTGATGCTGACTATCAATGTTAGTAAAGCAGTTAAACATTGTTCGGCCGTGGTCTTCATACTTTCAGATACCATTTACATGCAGTACTTACACTTCTTATTGAAGCGTCAGTCCAGGCCCTCCAGCATTGTTTCACACATCAAGCGTTTACATAACCATATTCTCACCATTGCCAGCCCCATCCGCTGCGTTAGGTACAATGTATAGGGTGTAAAAGTTTTGAAAGCTTTGCATTCAGCAGGAAAGCTGAATCTATTGTATCCAGAACCGTGTCTATCTAGTTCTATGCCTGGATGGTTTAGGATCAGGTACGGTTCTGGATAGTCAGCGCGTATCCAAGGACGTAGAGTTGCCCCGGCCCCCGGGCACGGTTCTGGATACATGTGGACTATCCATGACCGTGCCTGGGCATGGTTCTGGACAAAGCACGGTTCCGAATACAACAGAAGCTGCTGTTGCACCTTTTTCTTCTTGATGTGGACGTGTTTGAGCAGGTTTCTGAAGTCCGTGATGCCGTACATCAACGCGACGCGCTCGTAGTCTTTTGGGTCCGTCTTCTCCAGGATCTTCAGGACCTCCTCTTCAGAAATATCCTTCCTATCTGTTGGTCATCAGCAAACATAAAGTTAGTTCACTTATGTGTATATTACAATGCTTGGTCTGATCATTTTCCTTCTTCAATATGTAATTACCTTCGCTAGAAGGTTATGCATTCGGTTTGGCTATATGGTGGGGTGACTGTAGATTTATGCGGCATAACTCTTGAAGCCATACATTGATGTTCATGAATTTTGGATGGCAGGTTATCGTTGGAAAGGCAAAGGCCAAGTTCGGAAATGGGCCTTGTGGGGGGTTCCTACGTCACTGCAGTGGACGTTTTGTGTTTGTTCTTGTTTTTTGGGAACAGAATAACTCGAGATACTTTGGATGGATCGTGGTGAAATTTAGTAGGTGGGTAGGGTTAATAAAAGGGAAAGTCAAGTTCGATAATGAGCCTTATTAATATTAAGATTAATATAATGAGATGTATATTATGTAAATCGGGACCTAATTTACATAAAAATGAGGTACCGTACCTTTCACATGGAGAACCACGGCGCAGTTTGCTTGTCCACCGGGGTTGAAAACGTTACACTTGTAGGTTCCTGCATCTGCGGGCCGTAGTTCCTGTAACAGATATTGAGAATCTCATTTCTTGGCTTCTACTTTGTGCCTACTTGAGCCATTATTCGCTATCTACTTGAACGGTGCTGCTTCTATCATCGTTTACATGCATACTTTAGACTTGTCCAGTTGACAATGAACAGAAACTCAAGTTTCGTACCTTGATGACCATGACATCTTCCTTCGTCTCCTCGTCAAAAAACACATGGTAACGAGGACCTTCTTTGATCTTCAGAAACTTGCCCTTCTGCCATTGGAGAGTTGGATGTGGCTCCCCGGCTACCTTGATCCTAAACTCCTGGGGCTGCCCTGTATGATCAGACAAAGGTTGTTACTGGAGCTATTCTTTAATGTAAGTTTGTTGTGTGTGTTTGTATGTCCCGGCCAACAAAATCCAGGGCCAACTGCCTGCTGGCTCCCGGCCAGCTGCTGAGACCTAACTTCGTGTCTCTGAATTTTGGTGGTCTGTGGTTAGAGAATGCCTTCCACCCACGTGCTGTCACTCAACTGTACGGATACACAAGCTGACACACTGTCACACATACACAAACATACACCCACACACACAAACCATATCTCTTTTTTCACGGGGGCAAAAAAAAGGACGAGGACGTACCATCAATGCCAAACAGCTCCGCGGGCTTCTCCACTATAGTAGCGGCCATGCCTCCGCCTGCCCCTGCTGCTGCTGCGGCTGGTGGCTTTGCCTGTGCTGCTGCTGGAGGTTTCGCCTCCTCCTTTGGTTTTTGAGCTGGTGCGCTCTCTTGTGCGGCTGATGCAGATTTGGCCACGGACGCTTGTGCCTGGCCTGGCTCTCCTGCAGCCTGTTAGCGGTAGTGTGTTGGTTAGACATCCAGGTAATAAGATACGCCAAAAAATAGTTACTCAAGCAACTGGATATGATTTGGGAAACGATCATCCTCCGTTGGTCCTGTCCTTTTATTCCTCAGCCTCGTGGTAACAGCCTCCTTCTCTGATGGTTTCCTCCCATCTGACTGCTCTAATGAACAACTTTCTGGCCCCTACCATTCTCTACACATGTATAGGGGGCTTCTTCAACATACAACAGTATGCTTACCGTCTGCGCCTGCGCCTGTTGTGCCTGTGGAGCACCGTTCAGTGAAGCAGCAGTAGAGATGTCATCAATGATGTAGCGAACCTTCCCTCCAACTAGTTGTTCTGTGACACCAAGAAAAATTAAAATATAAAATTTACTATAGGTATACCATGCTCCGTGTGTTCAGTCATTTGTTCAGCCCTGACTACTTAGACTTTATAGCGAAGGCAACTTTAATTTCGCACGTTCGGTGCCCACAGGTTTTCATCCGTATAATCAAATCAGTATGACCTTAAGGCGAAATATTTGTCCTTCTTTTTCCTTTCTAAAAAATGCCTAGCATGCGTAACCTTTGGGCATCTGCTAAGGTGGTGTTGGATGTAAAGATAACAGCTTTTCTATTTTAAGATTGCGGATTAAATCGACCTTGCTCTTAAATATTCTCAGCCGTCGTTCCCTTTCAACAAATACATTCGTAATTGGCTGAATTGGATTTGGATAGTTCGCAGACGACAGCAATCTAGAATGCAGACACTGCATACCGATGCCCCTTTGAAACTAAAAGTGCGACCCTAAAAAAATTCTTTGTCTTTTACAATTTACCCAAATTGCAACAACCATTGCTTCACAACTGTAAGGAATAGCCTTTCACTTGCAGTTAATACCCAAGACTTGTCATGTTTACGTTTTACTTTAAGTCAAGGGCCATGGAGAAGAAACAGCTGTAACACATGCCTGCAATGCTTAACCTAATTACAATCATTCATAGATAAAGTCGCACAGCCTGATAATGCCTGTCAAGCAACTAATGTTCCTGTTTTGTCAAATTTAGATTGATTAACGACACTGTTAGCTGCTCGATTGATATAGCTGTCAGGGGTTCTTTAAACGACGTGAGGATATCTCATTTGCATATCGTTGCACGATTGGCATGGCCACAGCAAGCCTCAGAGTACACTATGATAACGAACCTCGTTGGTAGTGCCTTTAGATATCTTACCGCAACAATGGAGGTAGCTATAGACATGGATTCACGATAGAACGGCTGTTTAACAGATGTTTTTCAAAATGTTTGGTCTAGCAACTCTGTTGCTGCTTAGATGACATTTCAATGGAAAGACCATGTAAGCGCCAATAAGATGACACATATTGAGAATAGCACTACAACACTTATTCCATTCACGTACCCAGTGTCAGCTCTAACATTGTGCGAGAAGCAGATATGGAAGGGCCCAGCCCGTGCTTTAGTTGTGATTTGTGCTATTCTGGGACATTTCTGGCGTAGTTTCGGTCCCTAAGCAGAGTGTCTGCCACTGGAGCCGTTCCAGTAACAGCAGTGTGTGAGCATGCTCACGGGTTCTCCTCAAATTAACTTCCAGATGACCTTGTGCTGTTTACCAATATGTGTACATGAAACTATTTCTAACTATTTGCAGAAGTCCTTTCGAAGACTTATTAATTAGCTGGACAAGCCAGAAAGTGGCAGATGTTGAATGCTTAATCTTCAATATATAATGACTTTTTAGACATGTAGCATAAGACTAGGGGTCTGCGATGTAAAACATACATACATATATATAGATTTCGGTTAATTGTTCATGATCAAACTAGAACATCAGTGTGACCCATAATCTATTTCCATAAGACTGCAGACATGCTCAACATTATTCCATATGAAAAACATCTTTGCAATACCAGTAGTCTGTATAGTAAACCCAATATGGACATCATGGTTAAAAGGGTTAACCTTTGACATAACTGTCATTTTGAGAGCTTAAAAATCAGTATGAAACAGACTACAGGGCCATATTTATTACCTGAAAGTCATAATAAATATTTACAACTACAGTTTTCCCATAATGTGCATTGTGGAAATATAAAGCCAAAGCAAACTTTGCATAAGATGTTGTAGCCTCAATACCTTGCAGATGTATGTGAAATCAAATCGATTATGTCAATCTGTGCGATTCCCAGATATTGGGTTAGCTGGTACGTCATATTTATGGTATGTTACGGTGCAATGTTGTAAAGAATACCAACACGAAAGTACATTAAGCGTTAAGTCATTGGCAGTTCACTGTGATGAAGACATGGCTAGTTGCCTACAGCAGCCAGCCAGGGAATACGGAGGAGACATACCCAGACTATATTGGGTTCGCAAAGATATGACCCAGCTTAGGGGGGCAATCTTAGAAGCCTGATCTTTTGATCCCTTGCTGACCTGGTAACATCTACAAAGTTCCGAAAAAAAACGTTGTCTTTCGCGCTCCAATTCCCCCGGCATCCTTCTACATACATAACATATCTAAATCCAAGACCATTTCCTTTTCTTGATGGGTATGTTTCATCTGATTTACTTCTGTGTCTGTCTTAAGAATGTCTTAAGAAATTTCAATAGCGTTACAGATCTTTGCAGTCAATCTTCCACAATCTGAAGAAATCAGCATTGTAATTTCACGGAATGTTGTTAATCCTTCAAAAGGCACAGACACTTTTTAAAAGACACAAACCACGTGCAGTTGACTTAGTCTAGTTTCTAGAACATCATGCACTGTTATCCACACGACATTTACAAAGTGCTCTGACAGTCAGACAAACACTAGCGTTGCAAACCATGGTACAAATGTCCAGATAACTAGCACGTATGTGACGGGAGGTTCTTACACACCTTTGACCGCAAGTCTGGCTGTGGTGGTAGACTTTCCGGCTGGGTTCGACGCCACGCACTTGTACTCCCCTGACGAAGACTTGTTGACTTTCTTGATGAGGAAACTGACTTCTCCTTTCTCATACGTCACCACGTAGTCCGCGTCCGAACGCAATTTTCTGGCCCCTCTGTAACAGCCAAAGACATGCCAGTCAAACCACAGACATGGCCAGACAGTCAGGCTGACACTGAGGCCAACTTCTCCAAACTTACAGAGATCACTGGCACATAACAGTACATGTTACCATTTCAGAAATGGTATGACTGGACCGCTAAGATGCCACTGACAACATTCAAACATGAGATTAAACTTTATATTTAAGGATGAAAGATCCCCTGTACTCTTCGGGGATCTCAAGAATGTATATTTTATAAAGATGTTCAAAATCACTAAGCGTAATAACTGGAAAGCCTATAAAGCATAAGCGGCTATTTTATTAGCCTGTGTCTTGATCATGATTGGTTCAAATAATTGATATATAAAATTTCGCCATTATGCAGACTCTGTTTCTTAATGACTGCAAGATCCTTAATGCTCATGAAGATTTGTTTCTTTATAATTCAAGTCAGTTGCTTACGAAGGTCTTTACACAGCAGGGTATTCACACTGAAGTTGGTCCATTAATCAGATCTTAGGCTCTGTTTCTTAAGCACTTTAAGATCCATAAGGCTCATGAAGATTTTATTTCTTGCCTCAGCTGTGAAGTATATTGCTACCTCAGCTACTTGAGCTGACCTGCTTCTATTTTTGAGTCTAGCCTTGCGTGACTGCGGGGTGACCTCGGGAGAGTCGATTGAACCATAAAAAGACTGGAGTAAGACGACTGGCACCAAAACGTCCGACAATGTGACGGCAATGAGGCTTATCCAAGTACTTGATTATTGGGGATTGAGACAGAAGTTTGAATTTAAAACATTAGCAAGAGCTACAATCAGAATGCTAAGATTAAGCAATTCTTTGGCTTCTTCTGCCTGATATTCATGATTGAATCCACTGAAGTTGACATCTAGGGAAGCATGTAGCATGTCTGGGAACATCTAGGGACATCTAGGGAGATTTGAACATCTAAGTTCACAGCTAGGGAAGCATGTGCCTTGTCTGGGTATTTGGTTACTGGATTGCCCTTGACGGCGAACATCAATGTGCCTTAAACTTGACACCTTGCATACTACATATTTGATATTGCTTCTTCCCGTAGTGGACAGCCACGCGTGCCTTTCGTCAACGGCAGAGAAATCTGCCAACAATTGTTGCCTGATACTGAATAGCAAAGTTCTTTATTCACAACCACTGTACTTGTTTAACAAGTTCCGACGTTTCTATGACCGTCTGTCATTTTCATCAGGGAAATTATGACTGGTTTACTGTGCACCGAAGCTAGGTATGACTGCATGGTTACGTTACTGTTTAATCAACAGGGACTGCTTCCTGATACTGTTCTACGTCTAAAGAACCCACCTTGGGTCCCACATTTCAGTGCATCGAGGATTGTTTTCTTATACACACGCTCGTCGTTCATGATGGACAGAACAATACAGAATGTATTTTGAATGGAGTAGTTCTCGGTACAGTCGTTGATGTAGCTATTTGGACAATTCCATGTTGGTGTTTTAAACGTTTCAGGTAAAAGTACACGGAATAAAAGTACTAAAATTGTATTATTGCTAATGCTCGATAAAACATTTAGGTGATTGTAAGGCCTACATGTAATGTCAGATAGTTGTTGCCTTGAAGAAACCCTCTGTTCTGTGCGTAATCTAGTGGTTCTGACCCTGCCTCAGGACTAAGAGGTTGGGAGTTTGAATTCCAGCTGTTGTTGCTCACCCGACGCTACTGTAAAGGGTCGCAGTTCTTAGGACGGGACGTTAAGCCGTGGTCCACCGTTCATTGTGCTAGGAGAATTTCCCCGGTACAATGAACTTGCAAATACCTGTACAAAGCGTGTTTTTTTCTGTCACGACCAGTAAAAGAGTAGGTCTTCAGTGACCTAAAACAGGATCGAGATCACTTTCCTTTTTTCTGGACTTTTGGTTAAGATTCAATGATGTTCTATGACCTCCAGCTCCAATCATGCTCTATAAATCACCGTTGCTGATAATTTTTTTTAAACCAAATGCCTTTCCACACGGCCAAACATGGCCCTTGGCAACATGAGCCTATTTTTCGACTAATGACTGGCGTCCGGACGTGTCCACTGCTCAATAAATCCAATTATATAATACTGCTCGGGGCAATGGAAAGGCTAGGGATGCCTTGGATGATGATCTGTGATAAAACAGACCCGTCCTGAAGGAAAGTATCTTCTAAATAGCCCTGATTTATTTTGGCCACCGCAAATCAGTCTTTAAATGGTCAATTGCTTCACGGCCATGGACACTGAAATTCACTGACTTGACCTTGGCATGTCTATGATATAATGAAGTCGTATAAAGTACCACATTATGCTGACATTGCCATCTTTTAAATCACGCATTTATTTCTGTTTTCTTTAGCCAGGGTAGAGCAGCTCAGTGACTTTGTTTCTAGATTTCTAGACCATGGACTCTAAGATTTATTTCAGTTTATATCCAGCACATATGTTACGTATTATAACTTAAACTTGGCATAATGAAGTCGTATAACGTACCAAACTATGCTGTGATTGTCATTAGATACATACTATCCCAATGCCAAGATACAGGAACCCACTTTCAAACACACGTGTATTCCAATAAAACTAGGACCATTCAGCAATGTTGGTATCATTTGTTACAACGTCTTGGGTGGATTCCATTCATCCTTGTAACACACAAGCACAATACAGTATACAGACCTATCTGCATTTTTTTTAGCAAAACCCTTCAGATTATTTACCAGAATTTGACACAATTGACATACGTTTTCAAAATTTTCTACTCGGAGTCCATTAAAAACCATCTAACGACGGCGTGCGAGGAGAGTTAGGAACGTCCCTCATTATGATATTTCCTAAAATTCAGCTCACTAAATACTGGCTTCCGTTCGGTAAACTTAGCTGAGGACTCTCTGCTTCACGATGCATACAAAATTGTATTTACTGATGACCGTGGCTGGATTAATCAACTACCACGGTTTGGGACATATATAGAGGAAACCTGAATCTTATAAATGTAGATTATATTACCCACCAACTATGTTTTCTAAACGTTGTGGCTTGAATTGATGAGGCTAACGGTATATGTCAGGGCTTTGGGAGAAGCTGCACACAGGATACTTAAGTCATCCAATTAAAGATACTTAGAGATCCTTAGACAAGCACGTTCTTGGGACAGGATTAAGTCAGCTTGCCGTCCGGAAGTTCAGGACCAGATCTAATCTGGGCTATGCGTGGCTGCCATAACAAGCAACGGACCAATCACCACTCGTGCTGAAATTAGTGTTAAGAAGGCTTAGCGACTGTATGGGAAGTGATTGAGAGATCGTAATCTTGTTGATGATGAAGAATTTGTGTCTTATGTCTTTGGCATAAGTAAAAGACACATCGCTTATTAACTTAGGATTAACCAAGACTTCTTAATAGAATAACTTTATATGCTAACGACAAACATGGAACCCAAGGATTTTGCGTTTATAGCATGAAGGTGTATAAGGTAATACACGATGATACTACCAGCATCTATCCAGTTATCTCTAGGGCTTAAACCTAACACAATGATAGTTTTGACGATTAACAATCGTTCACATCTAGCCCAGTTAGACCATCCGTTGGGGAAGTTTGCACAATGACAATGAACTTACCTGTACCAAAGAACGTCCGGCGGTGGCTGGCCAGTTGCTCTACACTTGAACTCGACACTGAGATTGCCGCCTGCTTCCTGGAATAGGAAATTATATATAGATGACATAAAATCCTTTTTAATCACCGGCAAAACAAATACACTATGCATAAACAATGGGATGTTATTCAGATATCTGTATAATTTCTTCACTATCAACACTACAAGGACTGATAGTTTGCCTTTACTCTCTTATGTAAGGCCATGTTAATTTGATTATATGGATGACATCCTCTGGGTACCCAAAAACTGATGCGAGCGTGCGAATAAAAAAAAAGTTTGGCAAAAAAAAAAGTTGCCTTCATTATGAAATCTACGTGGTCATGAAGGTTGAACAAATGACTAAACACACAGATTATGGCATGGCGAATAATAGACTCTTCATTTTCATTTCTTCACATTTTCTTCTTCCTTTGGAATTGATTTTAGTATTCTACGATATTAGTATAGTTTTCCAATATTTTTTTTTCTATTTACGGCATATATTTGCTCATTTTGCAGCTGCTTTGTACAATTTCCAGTATGGTCGAAAACTTTTTTTTTTTGGAAACGAACGAAAATTGATGCGCGCGCGGATGTCATCCATATAATCAAATCAACATGGCCTAATAGTAAAGTTAATGCATTTAGCCAGTATGGGCAAGAACATGCAAATAAATTTTTGTTTCATCATTTTTCATACAGCACTACCAGCAGTCACTAAATAAAATGGCATTAACAGTGTACTCTAAGAAAGACACTGACTTCACATTTGAATATCTGTCTATCCCTGTTTATCTATAGCTTCTTCTTTTGTCGTCCTCAATTAACATGAAGCATGATGCTTATTCATTATTGCCCACCTCTCACTCATAAAAGACATCTATAACTTGGTCATAGTCCATTTTCAGCTTTGACTGTCAAATGATTTGCAATTGACACGTCACCGAAAAAGATGTTGGAGTGAGATCAAAAGATTATTAGGATCACCAAATCCCTGCCTGGGTGCCATCCGTGTTGTAACGCTACCCGTTTTTTTCGGGCAGCGTTACGAAACGGATGGCACCCAGGCTAGGCCTCAGAGACCCTGGAATAACACGACAGAGGACCGGAGATAGCACAAGAACGTCCTGCTCAAGTCTAAGACGATGGAAGCCTAAGATTATAGTAGGTATTTAGTACAGATCTCGTGGGAGGGACGAGACGGGACTTCAAGGCAGCCGCTGATCTGATGTCTGTTGGATAACTATTTAATCCGAGGCTAATTTACAACAGAGATTTAGGTTGATCTGTTGACGAGTAACACACATCATCATTACAACTATTTGGGTTGTCATTACCACGAAAGTTCATCTGAGTTGGTATTGGTAAGTTAATAATGAAAATTAAACTGTTTTCCAACTCAAAAAATTTGATCAGATAGCTGATGAAGACCGGGAGATTCGGTCGAAGATTCCGGTGAGTCAAATTTCTTGAGTTGGAGTATTTAGTTTGTCGATCGGAGTTAGACATCCAAGCAAAATGCAAAACGTTAAGTCATACAAAATAGACCATGCAATATGTTTAGTTCTCTGGAAAAAAAAACTATTTGGCCATTGGCTGTTTGGTTTGTTTATCCAAGTAGGTTCAGCGGTTAACCGGTTTACCAGTGTTCATGAGCTAGAATATGAGGAAAACAAAAGATCAACTTGGGACAAATACTTCCCGAACAGCACGTCGGCAGAACGTCTAGTTGACATCCCGCCTATAGTTTTCAAATATTGTGTTGGAAAAGATATCGTCTGCAACGGGCAAAATTCTGAATGCAACGTTGACCTAACTTCCAACGAAAACCGTGAAAAATCCGGGTTTCGCGAAGGCGCAGTACGTTCTGTCGGCGTGCTTTCCCGGACAAATATCAGAGTATATATCAGAACATGCACAAAGTGAAAATCTGTGGTCTCCAGTAGCAGATCTTCCGATAACGCAAGCTAGATGAGAAGCGTAAACACGAAGGACAGTAGCGACCCGTTCATGTAAGCAGACATAAATTAGATTGGAACTGTTTAGGGCTGTTACTTAAACAACAGACGTTTGTATAAAGATTGGAACAAGCTAAATCTACATTTGGGCACTCTGAAATTATAGCATCTAACTTTTAGCCCCTTGCGAGTCTACAAAGGGTAAAAGAAGTCGAAGGAGACCAAGCGTCAGAAAACCTAAGAGCCGACACCAACCTAATTGAAGTATGAAAGAAATCAAGTTGGAGAATGACACTTTCAAGTTTGGTTCAAGTGGGAGCTCGGCCAAAGTAAAGTAAAGTAGTATAAATCTACACTTCGTAACGTCCTCTTTCTATACTTACATGCACATCCAAGCCTTTTCCCGGATGAGACGATTTAGTTCGGAAACTTGGTACAATCCACACTATTCAGTTGTCAGTCAGCATTACGTGATCATGAATACATTGGAAGTCGTCTCATTACGGTTGCCGATCATATAGCTTGCCTGGCTGCAACTAGCAGCCTGCTGTATCCAGAACCGCGCTTTATCCAGAACTATGTTCAGACACGGTTATGGACAGTCCATGCGTATCTAGAACCGGGTATGGGGCAAATCTACGTTCTTGGATACGCGGAGACTAGCCGTTCTGCATGAACCGTGCCTGATCCTAACCCTAACCCATTCAGCCATAGAACTAGGTAGGCATAGAACTAGATCTAGATACGATAAGGCCTTGACTTATACATGTTGTGTTGACTTTTCTAATCTCGTTGCCTTGGTTTCTTTCTGTTTGTAACGTTTCAGAGAGTGTTTGAAACAAAGGACCCACTTCTAACGTTAATTTCAGTGTGTTTTCGCTCCAGGTGGTCTTAGAAATGTTTTCTTACGCACGGAGCTTTCGGCTAAATATTTAGACTCGTCCGCCACATTTTCAACCATAAATCACTGAGGAGTCTGATGTTTTGGAACGTCTTCCAGATTTATTAGTTTAAAGTTGGGAAGCGTCAGCAGGTTAGTGTAAGGTTAAGGTATACTGACAGTGAGGTCACAAGAGTTCAAATCAGAGTGCACTTTGATAATCTCCGAGCAGATGTCGGGAGTGAAGACCGTAGGTTTTCCGTTTTGTTGAGCGATTGGGTCGTGATGGAGGAGCAAGCTGGTCTTGTCGTTCTGGGTTCGAATCCCTGGCAGGCTCCAATATTTTGCCCTTGGGAAATGCACTTAACACCCATTTCCTCGATCCACTCTGGTGAAAATAAAGCTTCGGCTAGGGACGTCCCCTCGGATGATCAAGCCTTATAGTCCGGTCTTACGTCACCTTACTGGAACCCCCACTCTTTTCTATTATTGTGATGGGATCTTTAACATGCTTGAGGTGTGGCTCTCTTCAAACACGGGACCTCCGGCTCTACGTCCTATCCGAGAGGACGTCCCTACCTGAAGTTAGGTACTCACATTCACCTGAGTCGAACGTGAATTGCAGGTGCTAATTGCCTTTCCCAAGGGCACAACATTAGGGCCGGCTGTGTGGTATCCAGAGCCGTGCCTATCTAGTCCTATGCCTGAATGCGTTAGGGTTAGGATCAGGCACGGTTCTGGATAGTCTCCGCGTATCCAAAAACGTAGATTTGCCCCAGGCACGGATACACTTGGACTATCCAGAACCATGCTCAAGCACGGTTCTGGATACAGCAGGCTGTCAGTTTATTGATTTATTTATTTATCGCCCCCTGTTGTCAACCCATGCCTATAACGTTTTGTGATGCCAGTTAATCCTTCTGCGAGACGAAACATATAAGGAGTCGTGTGGCGTAACGACAGCTAGCGTTCGGCTCGGAACCAAGAGCTCCCGAGTTTGAATTCTGCCATGCCATCGATCTTGTGCCCTTAGGAAAGGCACTTTACACGACTTTCCTCACTTAACTCAGGTGTAAATTAGTATGTCTATTGTCCGTTCATGCGTTTGTCCTCTGCGTTGGTGGCGACATTGAAAAGAACTGAGTGTGCCGTCTCCATGTCTTGTTATAAATGTTGGAATAAAAAAAACATATAAGGATATATGACATCCCGTGGCCCTAACTGAAAGGGAAACCCAGCCAGTAGACATCCCGACATGACTTCCGTGTGTGTGCCCGACCTGTGGCAGTGAAATTATGTGCACCAGTGTGCCACAGGCTTCGATAAGGAAGTTAGTCAGCACACTGGGAGAGGGAGCGGTCACCTTGTTTGGAGTCCGCGCGCCTTTTGGTGATCATCTATATAGAACATCTCATGTATTATGCCTCTTAAAATAGACAGCGTTTAAGTCCGTCCTAGAGGCAAGTTTACACAATAACCATGAACAATATCCAGGGGAAGGAAGACATGATTTGTATAAACTATAATGGTTAAAGAAAGTAGATAAAATCAAGAGAATTTAGAATCTCATTTTATCAAGAATCTTACAGCCCGTAGAGAAGCTGTCTGGAAATCGTGTCCGGATGTTTCCCGCAGTCTCATGTGAGGAGAATTAGACATGTACAGAGCTGAGCTGCTGCGCATTTTGATCTCGTTCAATCATCTTGAAATGTTCGGCGAGGCGCGGACGTGATCGCAGGCAAGGTCGTGTCATGGAGGGAATGTCTGGATTTATTTCTTTGCACACAGACGGACGCTTTGGTGTTTAAACGTCTCAACTCGTCGATTTACGAGCTGATTTCTTGCCAGTATATACAGACAAATCTGACAGGCATTTTCGTTCACACTATTGGTTTGTCTCTCAACAATTTGCAGCTTTCGACTTGAAATCTTTGCCGAAAGTACAAAGTACGCATGTTTTTTGTCTGCACGGTGTCATCAAAGACTGGAAAAACAAAACGTTAACGTTGCTTTAACCGTCTTTTCAGACGGTATTCAGTCTCTAATTGGCCAAACCCGCTTCAAAACACTTCCCAATCAACGATACTAAGATCTTTATCTTCGTAACGTACAGCTTTTGAAGTTCATGCGGACAGTCTGAAAGCTCGTCACAGAGGAGCCTAGCGCGAATAAAACTTCTTATGTTGGACGGATGTCGCCGTCTTAAAATGTTAGGAAAAAAGGAAACATTTGCATACCTTCTTAACGAAGTCCCAGTCCTTTAGATCAGGCGGCTCAAGCCTACAAATGGAAAGGAGAAAACGGAGGTTGTCAGTCACAATGTATCAAACGTCGCGGACCAGATACAGAATCGTTCGTCTTTTATCTGACTTATTTATCGGACGGAGACAAATTTGGTCGACGCGAAATTTTAGACGGTGCGTTTAGAACGACGTCTGTGGTTCCGTCCTCTGTATAGAAACATGTCACATTCCGGCTGCGTCTGGTTAAGGTTGGAAGGTCTTTAGAGTCCCCCAGGGCCTCCACACGGCATTGGAACGTCACTGTCATAGACATAGGCAGGCAAGGACGGAAAGGGAAAGGTATTTCGTACATGGACGCAGTGAGGTGGGTGGGGAGGAGGGACAAGGTCATCTCGCACAAGGAAAGCAAACACTTAGACATCAGCGTTCTGCGCTATTTCTTTTTTACTCGGTACAATGAATCTGTAAATACTGTACATAACGCTGTCTTCTCTGTTACGACCAGTGGGAGATTAGCTCTTCAGTGATCTAAAACTGCATCGAGATCACTTTCCTTTCTTTCGTCAAATTTGTTCATTTTCGGACAAAATGTTTCTAATTACAGAAGATGCACCTTGATGCAACTTGAATGAATATTGTACCATTTTGGGATAGTCGAATTACAATAATTCCAGCTATAACTGTGCTTTGGCACCGCATTTACTGTTTTAAACATTACCAGGCTTTACTGGTTTACTGTCCTTGGCAAAGGTAACTTTTTTGTAATGAAGATGACAGAAAATCATCTGAAATATCCGTGTGGTACAACTTGAATGAACATTCTACAACATCGGGATAGTCAGGTTATGATAATTCTAGCTGCATCTGGGATTTGACCACTATCTTACGTCATATGTTCTTACGCACAAACCAGATGACAATGCGAGTATCATAAAAGATAAAACATTGTCCTGTCAGTAAGGATAGATAGTGCGATAGAACGTCATTTTAGTGACGTACAATATATTTCGAAATGATCCAAACGGACATACCTCTCTCCAGACGAGCCAAGTTGGTCCGCTGAAACAAAAAACAGAAAATACTAAGTACCTTTATAACGAGGTATTTAGACACACATATATGTGCAGACTAGCGTGCGTGTTTATTTGATTGTTTGTTTAATGTATAAGGCAATGGCTAGAGAAAATTTTAAGCAAATAGGATAAATACAATACAATGCAATGTATTAATAGTTCAACAAAATCTAAGAATGTCACTTCACCAAAATATTACTAATATATTAATTATTTCAAGCTATACTATTCTATTATAACATTTGCATGATATGTCATGTTTAGACCAAGTCCTAAGTGTCGTGTATGAACTATTTAAATAGGACGCAAATATTCGATCGACGTAACATATATATACAGAGAGAGAGAGACAGAGAGAGAGAGAGAGAGAGAGAGAGAGAGAGAGAGAGAGAGGGAGAGAGGGAGAGAGAGAGACAGAGAGAGTACCTATCCACTGATATCAGTTGCTAACAAAGCAGTATAAGTGATGTGGTGTGTACCGAACTGCGTTTAAGGAGCTCGAGGTAATCATAGGGAACAGTTTAAATCATCACGTCTAGTGGTTATACACTAGCATGGGATACCCCTGACTCCGCCCCCTCCCATCAACGCACTGGCCAATCAAGTGAAATGTAGGTTGAAGTGAAAGTGTCAAAGGGCGATAAAACATCGTAGTACTTTCTAGAACAGTGCATGTGCTATTTTCATTGGGGAAGAGGTGACAAGGTTCTATGTAAGTGGTAGCGTTAAAATAAGTCTTTGTAACTTGAGTGCGCTACCACTTTGTTTATTGTTTATTGTCAGTTTGCACTGTACAAATGAGTATGTAATGAATTATGTAGAACGAATGTGCGGGAGAACCCAGAAACCTAGAGATTTTTATCGAGGGGGTTCCCTTAAATGCAATTGATTTTATAATTACTTGTATTTATGTATTGCATGTATTGTAAATAAAGGAGAAACAAAAGTTAAAAAAGGAAATCAAAATAGATACACAAGATACACTTTGTACTGTATTACCTTCTTCAGTGTGTGAATAAAAAGAAATCTATGAGCAGAAACGCCGCAGACGTGCATGCCTACACGTCTGATCATTTCCTTTCCGGGTTTTCCCCGAGTGCGGCAATGCGGCGGGAGCGAGGCCAGCGCGCCTTCTATGGAGCACCACAGACGGGATGTCAACATACTGGCGATAACGCATCAGGACGCGCTAGATCGGATTTCTGTAGTCTAACGTTATCATAGAATACCCATGTGACGTATGATATGTCTTATCATGAAGATATTTTTACCTTCACCAGAAGGTTATGTTGTTGTTGTTATTGTTTTTTTTTTGTGTGTGTGTGTGTGTGTGTGTGTATTTGTGTGTGTGGTTGTGTTTGTGTGTGTGTGTGTGTGTGTGTTTGTGTGTGTGTTTGTGTGTGTTTGTGTGTGTGTATGTGGTTTAGCACGATAACTCGAGAAGCTATAGATGGATTGCCATCAAACTTGGTAGGTGGGTAGGTCCTGATGAGGCCTCAAAATGCTTCATTGCAATTGTACAAGATGCAACCTATGGCATCTACTGCTATATAACGACAAACACGCTATGAAGGTAATCTACCTTACACAAAGCTATGTGGTAGGGCGAATGAGTTTCTAGCGAAAGGCAACGACCTACATGTAGTTACTTTTTTTGCTTTCTTTGATACTGTATCAAAGTTTATCACAAGAGGGTTGGAATGCACTCTGCTCCCAAAAGGGGGCGCTTTTGCTTCCAAGAACCTAAGATAGTCACCGTTAAGACAATGTACAGTAGTAACCTTGCAGTTCTTACCTTTCTAGACGAGCTATCACAGACTACAGAATATTGCAAGTATTAAACTGCTTGCTCTTTTGCATACAGCTTCCTAGGCCAGGTCTTTCTGTCCTACACTGGTTTACTAAAACATATACGTAGAAGAGGGAAATAATGGTTGGAATAACTTCTTTCTAAACCCCAGGGAACTTTGTCATGCGTTTCCAGCTATTGCTTACTACAGACAGGAAATAAAGAAGGATTATACCACCCGCTTTTTCTTATCCTTCGGTATGTATTTTTTGGGACAAGACCTTTTGTCCTGTAGCAATGTTTATCCAAACTTGTACGTGAAAGAAGGGAAGTTATGTTTGGAACGACTTTCTTAAACCCCAATGGGAACACTGAGTGACGTTTCGGTTCAAAAGGGCGCCTGGAAAATAAGCCAAGTCAGGTCTGACGGGGTCGTTCTGTTGAACTGACCTCCCCCGACCTTTGGAAGAAATGTAACCAATTTATGATATTTGTACGCCGCTACTGTAAAGTAAACAGACTGAGCTGTGGAAGCAAGCAGTGATTGTGATGGATGTGGTAAAGGTTTGGTAGATTCTCTGAATGAATAAACACTGCGACTTGCGAAAATCGCACGGCTCGAAAGTTTGGAGATCAAAGTGTACACAACACATCGCTGCGCGTTTTCCCAAAGATACCGAAAATGCGAATCATTTCTATTGAGGTAAGGCTGGAAATCCTTTTTTCTACATACCTGCACTGGTGTAGGTAACATTGAAGATAACCTGCACCAGACAAATTTTACCTGCACCGCTCAGAATTTAGGACGTATGCTATATGGATCCCCCCAAAATCTGTGTGAAGGAATCATTGCCATTGTTTCTTTTCTATACTTCAATGCAGAAAATAAAAATCCACATACCCCAGTACATGTATATATAAACCCAGTACATGGCCTGGTGCAGGTCAAGTGCAGGTAGATATAAAAAAATACCTGCACAGCTCCAATTTCACCTGCACTAACCTGCATATGCAGGTAGTATTTCGAACCCTGTAAGAGTATGCCTTATTTTTCAGCCAACTGTTTGAAATGCCTTGCTTGTCATTAACGTTATGTATATACGTTTAAAATTACATTGAAAAACGAAATATAGCATAACATCATATATTAAGTAGGTGACAATAGTGCAAATATAAATACTGATCTTCTTAAAAACAGAATTGATGATGATATCACAGTTTTGAAACGCAACAGACATACAAATATGGCCTGAACCATAAGCCCATGCTCCAAACATCCATGTTAATAACCTCTCTTAACTCCTCCTGACCCCTAGTACCCTCTAGCTCAAGCACGTTAGAATTGGTAGAAGAGAAATTCAATAAGTAGGTTAATAAGTGGCTGAACATTCCAGGCTTGCAGCGTTCATCCCATAAAAGATCTTGGCACGATATCCGCCTTATTCCTGTTCTAAATATCTCGTTAGATCCGCGAAGACCGACACCTAATACACAGCGAGTCAGTCTCTACACATGTCAGTACCATAACAAGCTATCTTACTGTCCGAAGGACCAATTTTCCACCGGCGTGTCATAAATTGATAATGTTAGTCACTTGTTATTTTGCCCTAATTAGATAATATAGATATTTGATATCTACAAAACGTCTGGAGTTCAAGATATTATCTCAATGCCAGATGTCAGAAAGTAGACCCTTTTTGAAAAAAGATAGAACAGAAATTGTATCTGATTAGAAATTACCTTTGTTGTTTCACTTTGTTTGAATTTGTACAAAGACTTAACGTAGTTGTTGTTTACAACGGAAATAGAAACTAAACAAACAACTCTTAAACTAAATTAAGCAGCATTTTTCTCATCCATAACACTTTCCAACCACGGATCGCGTTGGTTGAACACCAAACCAAACAAGATCTAACATTTTATTTTTGACATGGAACAGTTAGACATCTCAAACATCCGAACAGAAGCATCGTATGATCCCGAAAATAATTTCATCAGGTTGGCAAAGCAAAGGATATTGGGATTTTCTTATACACAACCAGTAATTTAGAGAAAGGTGTCTGACAGACATTGAAACGTAAGCAAGGTGAGAGGATTACTGGTTGTGTATAAGAAAATCCCAATATCCAAAATTGTATGATGTTCTTGAAGTAGTGTAATATAATAGATAGCATCATTCTTCAGAACAAAACCTTTCTTGTACGAGTTAGTACATGTACTAGCTGTTCGGGCAAAAAACAGTAAACCACAGTTGGAGTTGATTAGCGCACGTTGAATGTCTTTTTCCTAGCTGTTCTTAGTTTCACCGTGATCGATGCTAGAACAGAATTTTTTCAACTGCAGCAACCCGTACCCGCATACCACATGTGTGTCTTGTTAAAGGCATCCAAAGCGATTTCAAGAACCAGTGCTGATGTGTGTTTTTTTCTGAATGTTGAGAAAAGTCGTGCTAAGTTGTGTTTTGCTCCTCTTGCAAACTAAGTCTTTGGTTTTTCTCCTGCCAAACGTGAGTTACTTGCTGGCCAACTGGTTTCATTAGCGACCAAGCGACAGGTCTTTGTGAGTAGGTTCAGACAGCTCGCAGGCAAACGCAAAGAACAAACATTTACAGAAAACTTTCAGCCTCATGTCAGCAAATAATCTGGAAACACGGCAGCTCCTAGCAGTTTGTCTATTTCTGTCAACAGAGTCACGAATGATGGTCACTATGAAACACATGCATTTGTCTGCTTTCTTCTCATGTTTACCAAGGACCGTGTGTTTACAGAATTATATTCTGACTACAGTGACCCTACACCATGGCTATAATGACGAAGCACGTCGGCAGAACGTACTGCGCGAAACTCGCATTTTTCACGGTTTTCGTTGGATGTTTGGTCAACGTTGCATCAAAATTTAGCCGGTTGTAGACGTTATCTTTTTCGACACAACATTGGAAAACTATAGACGGGAATCACGGGATGTCATCCTTAAATACACGAATACGACCTTAAACGAGGCGTTCTGCCGAAGGCTATGTACAATACATTATGGGTTCCACGCAAGCGCAGTACGTGCTTAATGGTGACGTTATTGAGCAACACAAAACCATGCAGAGAATTTTTGTGTAATCGAATGAATTAATAAATCGAAAGACAGATTGATAAATAAATAACATTGCGAATCAAAAGTTTTGTAAAAAAAAGAATGGAAAAGGGAGAAGCTAGCTCTGAGAGATCCGTGCCCACTCTCACGGACTATTTTTGGTCTTGTGCCAAGGTCAAAGTCATTTCGACTTGAAGGTCAACATCATGTTCGACAGAATACTACACAGGTCTAGGGATTTGCCAATGGCATTGGGGACCGACCACTTGTAGGTCAGCAGTTCATGCATGTTTTTTTCTGCTCTACTTTGGAAGTAGATTTTAATCTACTTTCTCGTTCAATTCATTTACGTTGTTATATTCCTAGTGTATATAAAATGTTAGTAAAGCGGGAACGAACCACCTACAGCATATAAATGTCAGGGCATAACGTTAGACTCCAATCTGGTAGAATCGCCAATTCTAGAGATCCCGATTGGAGTCTATAAATTTTAAGACAAGACAGTCAGAACTTTTCAACTTTGATTCATGTCACTTTAGACCAATGGATTGACTTAAAATTTAGGATTTGTAAATGGGAAACCATCCTATCACTTGAACAGCATCCTGATTGGAGTCTCTGTCAACAAAGACTCCGATCAGGATCTCTACCGGTAGATCGGAGTCTCTACCTTATATATATATCCACCTGTCTTGTTATCACCATATGAATTCGTTTGATTTAGAGTTCAGCATGAATGTTACTTCATATTATTGTTTCTAATGCGCAAAGGAATACCCCACTCCCTTCACAGTTCGAAATATAGCAGCACTTTCCCTTAGTAAAAGGCTCTTCGTTCAAAATATCTACCCTGTTTGAGCCGTAAAATCAAATAAGACTTTATTACGTTCGTTGTAAGTCTTAACGTTTTAAAGAAATTGGTGATACGTGTCTTGTCTTCACGAATCATATTCTTGAAATTTAAAGGCCTTAGACTACAACTATAGATCATAAAATATAGACCATAAAATAGCTTGTAGTTTTGTTGAATGTTTTCCATTTGCTAAATGCAAAGAAAGAATATTGGATTGTAGAAAGCATATTCTTAAATTCTTACACTTATGAAATTTAAAAGCCTTACACTACAACTGTACATGAGTCTAAATATCATAAAAATCGCTTGTAGTTTTGTTGAATGTTTGCCATTTGCTAAATGCAAAGAAAGAATACTGGCTTGTGCCAAGTACAAATCAACTGACTGTTACCCGTAGTGTTGGTATCACATACAGTAACAAAAAGCGCTGAGGCTTACATTGTATGTTTGGCTTGTAAATCGTGGCAAAGTGCAACACAATTGTTGCAAAGTCAGTCACATTCTGGACGTTAAGATATTTTGGCGAGTCATGTCAGAAACGCAAGGTATTTGGACGCTTAATGCAATTATGGTTCCCGAGCTTGACTGGTCACAACCGGTTATACATGCAGTTTTTTAAGACCGTGGATTAGTCTACACTACAGGCACAGCGTTGATTTGTAGTAAGAACATCGGTTGAAGAGAAAAAGAATAATTGAAGGTAGTAGAAGTGTGATGTGTTATGTGGTGTTTATTTTCTTGTATTTCCCTCAATCGCTTAACATACAATTGTCGGTTTTGCGTTCATTCATTTATTTATCATAGCTGGTAGAGCGGGAATATCTCGTCGCTGTAAAAGAAAAGACATACAAAGAAGGGCTCGTATAAATGTTTGCAGATTTACGATTGTTTGAAGGAAGAAAAATCATACCTTGTGCGTCAAGCGCTAAAGTGAATTTAGCCTCTCCGAGCTCGTTCCGGGCAACGCAAAGGTAATTCCCAAAGCACGGTACGTCGAAGCGGCTGATTTCTAGGCTAACGTTGTTGCCTTTCTCCGCTATACGGAAGCCCGCGAGGCCGGCTGCGTCTTTGCCGTTGAAGTACCAGGTAACGGTCGGGCGGGGGTTGCCCTGCACCCCACAGGTAAGAGACAAAGGCTGGCCCAGCTGGATGGAAAGCTCCTGGGGACTCGAAACAATCTTCGGCGGCGACTTGGGACCTGCGGCCGGCGGAGCCATCTCGGTTAGTACGCCCTACTCTCTCGCAACACTGACCCAAATCTCAAAATACGCCCCCCGTTTTGTATTGTTATCTCACCGTATGGATCGAATCGACTTAATTAAATCCAACCAACAATCTGAAAGCAGATATATTTACCTTTTCACACTCTTCTGCGGAAAGTTGTCCCTGGCCAAGAACAACAAACCTGATGTCTGATATCGGCGGGGTGGGGTTCGTTAGCACCCGCTATGTCGGACCGACGGTATCTGCCGGGCGCTCCGCACACACGCAGGCGGCTATATTTGGGGTTCCGGGGGAGTTGTCGCCAAACTAAGAAACCCCTGAGACATGGCGAGAAATACGGACCGGTCTAAAGACTGGACCCCTGAGGGAGCGGCCATGTGCATATAAGGCAATGTAAGAACTTCGTGGCGCGCGCGCCGAGTTCGGCCGCTCCCTGCTTGATAAGATCCCGTCAAAAGATGGCTACACGCTAGTCCACCCGCCAGCTGTCTTAGACGTCGCACGTCCCACTCAATTTGTAACCGTGGTTAAAATCTTATCGACGGCCTGCGTTGCCATTCTTGTTGCAGGATTTCAAGACGAAAAATTCACTTTCTTGGAAGTGTCGTACTCAAGCTCTAGCTGCAGTTAAAACCGCGGTCTTATCGACGGACATGTGTTGCTATTCTTGTTGCAGGATTTCGAGAAGAAAAAGCCACAGGGCAAGTTTATTTCGTGTTTTATGATGTGAAGGCCCGGTCACTGTCGTCTGATAGCAAACTGGGGCGTTAATGGGGCAGTCATGCATGTGTCCTGCAAAAATCAGTAGTCTTGTCTTGTTTTCCAACTTTCTTGTAAGCGCATTACTAAAGTTGTAGCCGCAGTTAAGTCTTATAAACGGTCTTGCGTTGCTATTACTGTTGCAGTATTTCGAGAAGAAAAATCCACAGGGAAAGTTTTTTTTTTAAATTTTGTGTCCTAGCTTGGAACAACAATAAACAAGGGAACAATTGAAGCTGGGTCAGATCAAAATTTTCCACCGTCTATTATAAAACGCAACAAAAGTACAGCGACTTTTGTAAGGTCTCCTATGCCTACAACTATACATACAAACAAGTGGATACAAATGAACTAACCTACGTACAAGTACATGTCAGGGGAGCGGGTCTGAAAATGTTTATGAGCTAAGTATTCTGTACCTGAAGTAGAAAGGCCTGTGTATGGAGGCTAGTCCATCTTCATCCAGGAGCCCCTCTGCTATGTTGACTATCTGCCTTCCTTGCCATGTCTCATATCTCCGGGTTTTGGTTTCGTCAGAATGGGAGGAACTCGATACGTATGGATCTTACAAATGGCTAATTAGGTTCACAAGCAGGAGTTATGGTGTTAAGGATGCTCAAAGAAGTAAAACCAAGGCAGGCGAGATGACAAGTGAAGTGTAAAAATAGCATTACGTGGCACGTCGAGTAGCTAGTATAATGCAATACAGTCAAAATTGTACTAGTGACCACCTCTATATAAGGACCACCTGGCCATTGATATACAGGCAAACCTCTATATAGGGACCACCTGGCCATTGTGACAACTTTTTTGTGATCCCTTAGATATTTGCCCCTATTGGCACAAGCATTAAGAATCCTGTCTACAGTGACCACCTGCCCACATACACCATCTTTTATGGGTCCCATGGGTGGTCTTCTTGTGTACTCTTATTCTACAGCACTGTTGTAGGGAAGAGACTTTAGACTTTTCTAAAATTGTTGGGTACTCTACCTTGCGGCTGGCGGCAGTATTGCAAGTTTCAGGAGTCTGACAAAAATAAATACGTACAAAATGCAAAGACTGTTAGTACTAGTATGATACTGCACATTTCCGCCCTAGAAAGCTAGCAGTTACGCGACTCAGCGCCCAGTGTGAGGACTGTGAATTTTGTCACAGAACGCTTGCCTTCAGGAAAAAAAGTACTAGTAGCTGAGAACATCGTATACGTACTGTTGCCCCCCCCCCTCCCCACCTGCTACTACTGCCAGTACTGGTATTCGACCTATTTACGGTTTCGCATCTTACTCTTTCTCGATGCAGTTCCAACTCATGATTAGCTAAATCCAGCACAATTCTACCTTTTATAGAAGTAGACGGCCATGGACCCATGGTAGAACCAAATTTCCCCTCAGAAGTATCTCACGTGTTTTCTTGCCTTTGCAGGCGACATTTTCAGAATCTGGCGGTAAGATTGACGTCACAGGGCAAAGGTGAAATCTGAACCAATGTCTGACCACCCTATCACCACCTCGTACCCAGGATAGTATACAACTTGTGCAGACTCAATCTATTGAAGGCCCTGGGTACGAGATTAGGGACCGCCATTTCAGTACCAAGGACATCGCCAGTCACTGCCATTGACAGTCGTATAAATGTATTTTTCATCGAAGTTACAATGTTTTCTGGTGGATTAACAGGTCTCCATTGGACTGTACATAGAAATCTGTATTATCAATACATAAATAGTGACCAAATATTTAGATATATAATGTAAATCATGTTATAACGTTAACGTTAACTTACATTACGTAACGTTATATTGTATGCCTTTATTACAATATATTACAATCAACACACAATACATGTCATATGACGTTTATGCATGTCATGAAATGAATTTGAAGTGATGCATCCATTTAACAGTTCACAGACTGATAAATTATAGCATTACATGGATTTTTATGTGCTAGATTGAAATAACTTTATTGCACAGCAATTGTACAGGGTACAAAGTATGGCATCTACTAGTACATAACTAAAATACGTCATAGTAACGATTTAATACGTTACATGTATGTAAAAAGAGACCAGAATGGTAACACCAACTTTCTGTATAAAACCACATTATGGTGCGACCACACAGGGTTCCAGTTCATTAACGCCTTTCTGTAATTAAGGCAATAAGCGTAAAAGGCTAATTATAAACACCTGTATCAAGATCATCCACCATACGATCTATTTTCACAAGCATATCCGCTAATGTTCCCTTGTCTTTTGTCGATACATTCTTTTTGACATTGACATCAAGAGACTTTCTGTCCTGAACTTTCTTCAGTGTTCTTAAGGCAGACTCTTTAACAAAAGCGTTAAAGTTCAGCTCTTCCGTATTTGTAGATTGGGTCTCCTCTGCATACACGTCCATAATGATGGCCATGAACATACTAAGTAAGAAAAACTGCATCAGGCATTGATACGTAAAAAACATCAGCGGGCCTAAAATGTTGTGTCCCTGAGTTAGCTCCTCGAAGTCAAAGCTTCCCAACATCATAAACAGAAGGCTTTGTAGACTGGAAGTTATGTTTTTGTACTCCACAAGTTTCACACCTAAAATTAGATTCGCCATCTGGGTAAAAGCCATGATCAGGATTCCAGCCGTGAGCATGAACTGTGCTACAGGCTTGAGAGATCTCTGCATGGTCATGGACAAGGCGTACACGTGGGAGTTGAAACGGAGAATCCGAACAAACTTTAACGTGGCGAAGCAGATGAGCAGGCCCAAAAGGTAGGTGTAGACTTGGAACCAGCTGACGGCGCTCTTGTACCCGCCAAAGGCTGAGTTTCCGGCTGCACGCTGTATCGCGACGTCGTCGATGATGCTTTGTGTGTGGAAGTAGACGCCGAGAGCTGAGAAGCCTACAGCGATGACAAGAAGCTCTACCCAACTCCAGAACTCGGACAGGTAATGAAGAGGCCGCGAGATAAGCACCTTACCTAGAACACAATATAGGGTAATATTAATTTGGTTGTGTGTGTGTCTGTGTGTGTGTCTGTGTGTGTGTGTGTGTCTGTGTGTGTGTGTGTGTGTGAGAGTGAGTGCGCGCGCGTGGATGTCTGTGTGTATGTGCGTAGATGTGTGTGTGTGTGTCTGTGTGTGTGTGTGTGTGTGTGCAAAAAACCACCACTGCTATCACTAAACCTTAATCTGACACAATACAACAACAAAATGAAAAAAAATAAAAAGCGAAATTGCAGAACGTTCATGATTACCATAGAACCTTAGGCAACCTAACATTATTCATAATTGTCTGGAAGTTATTGTAGTAAACTGTTCAATTAAGTTAATAAAGATTTTTTGCGATATGTTATCAAAATTATTGAGTCAAAGGCTGTGATAACCCTAACCTTGACCTCCAATATGATTCTAAACTCACCCTCCCGGATCATAAAGAAGAGAATAAAAAGTGCAAGGCATCCCCTTAGAACAAGGAGCAAGATGGCGTCGTGTTGGATAAGTCGCAAAGTCACGACCTCTGCGCCCTTGTAAACCGCCCCGAGATTGGTGAACTCCGCTGCCATGGCAACCACGGAGAACAAGTTCACGTGTGGGTTGTACATGGTGAGTTCGATGAAAACTGCCCGAGTCTTGTCGTCCAGCCACTCGTGTTGCCGAAGGTAAGCTGCATGAGCTATACTTGTCTCCTCTGAACTACCCAGGGAAGTTACGTAACCACCTGGTAAGTAAGTACCCTGCTTTCCAAAGTAGGGAAAACCTGTGGAGAAAAAAATTACATTTTATGATTGTTAACCTAACAGTGGCATTATGTTCAAATATTATCTGCGCAAAACTGTATATTGAATATTCATCCTCTGAACTAAGCATCTAATGAAACGAAATCGATGCAAATTTACAAAAGGTACAGCTTATAAAAAGAGTTAAACATCACCATCAGTGACAGAAGCAAACGTGTAACTCCATGGATTTTTTGCTTCCAAACAGTTGTAACTCCCAGGCGATTCTGTTGCAGTGTTGACGATTGGTGTGGAAATACAAAACAAATTGTCTGTGGTGTTCGAAGTTGCGTTCCAGCTTTCCGTGAAGTTATGTGTGTCGGCAACATCCAGGGAGTATGCCACGGTACAGCGAGGCATAAGGCTCACTAATCGTCCAGGAGGTTCACAATGTTTGCCTGAAAAAAAGTTTGAAGTGTTATCCTCACACAGCATACAGTTGAACATATTCTTCACAAGTTATTAGAGTATTACCATACTTAGAGTGTCTTCACTGTTAGTTGTAAAAGAAATGTAGTCTCTGAGAATTGTCAGATATTAGCAATAGTTCAACTTCTACATATTTGCTAGTTGTACATGCATTGTATATATAAGTCTGCTTTGAGGGCTAGTTTGTTAAAATCAATAGAAATTCTGTGCAGAAAAGATGTCCATGGACCCACCAGGAGTCAGCCGCACTTGCCGTAGCCGCACTGGGTCCAGTGGGTGAGTAAACATGTCCTCCATAATCGTAGCCTCCTTGGAGCCTCTACCGTTGTACCACAGGGCAGCATGGGTAGCAGGGATCAGCCCGGTTGTCACCCAACTCCAGAACGACGGGATGTCCTTAATCTGGCAAAAACAAGAGCAAAAGATATAAGACACGACAGTTTGCTGCAGTTACCTAATAGCAAGCCACTAGGGAGCCAAAAATTATCCTTCATTTTGAAGTCGCTGATACCTATCCACGTACCAAATATCATACCGATCCATCCACAGTTTATAGAGGTATGCTGTCCACAAATCCACTAACAAACGTTACCAAAAACATCAACTGCCTTTGCGATGGTAAACATCTGCAGAAAGATTTAATCTCAGATCTTGTCAAGGCAAACATAGACGATAAAGGATTTTTAAAAAGTCTTTGAAATGTACTGATACAACAATAGTGCATATCATGCTTGCCACCACTAGCATTGAAAATTGAATCGACCAGTAACATTTAAAATTGTGAGCTCAAAATTAACCCCCAGGTCATACCTCAGAAAACGCAATGTCGCCGCTCTCTAACAGAAGCCGCTGTACATTCTTGGTGACGTAGAAAGCCAAGGGGCTCCTTTCGCCATATGATGTCATCATGATCACGGTCACGAAAAGCCCAAATATCAAGACTTCTAAGACCTGTTTGCGCCTCTTACGTCTCTCTAAACTGGCAGCTCGTTGGTTGGCCAGGTCATCTTCATCAGGCGGAGACTTGGGGTGGACGATTTCTGGAGTCTGTAGATACGAACAACAAAATTACTGCATGCAAAATTGGTCAAATAATGGTTTTAAGTTTAAATTTCTTGTACCTTCTTAGTAGCATGCGTAGGTCAGTACTTAGTAACCCTGCCTTTGGACCAAGAGGTTGGGAGTTTGAATCCCAGCTGTGTTTCTCACCTGACATGCACACTACATGAATGGGTCACAGTCCACTGTTAAATTGTTCTTGTCGAAAAGATCTAGGGAATTTCCCTGGTACAAGGGATGAACCTGTTACTGCATTCGTCTTCTCTGACCTGTTTGTTGAGTTCATTTGAGCTAAACTGGTTCGAGATCACTCTCATTTCTTTCTTACAATGCTAAGTTAGATGAACAGTACCAGTATTTTGTAGAAAGTCAGGCCAAGATTAAAAGTTTAAAAGTGAAGATTACCCTTTTATTGAGTTGGTCTTGCGTTTTAGATTCCTTTGTCCACAAATAACGCGTCCAACCGGTAGCCGTCCGCCATAGCCTTGAGTCATTTCTCGCCACCTTGACGAAAGGCAAACCGTATTTTAAGAAAAAGTGGTAGTTTTTATGGAAACGTTAGGATATATATCAGACTTGATTTGTTTTAAAATACATGTGCCAATCTTTTGTTAGCTCAATAAGGTTAGCACGGCTTAGGAACTGTTAAAAACAAGACACATGCAAACAGGGCAAGGAAGCTGCAAACCAGATTTGCATCACAACGTAACATTTTTAAAAAATATTGTAGTATCAGAGTATGCACTAAGTACAATTGATGTTTCATGCACGTTAAGGATGTATACTAAACATATCCAAGAAACAGTAACGGTTACCGTTGTAATTGCTTATTTAAACATCAGGATACATATTGACCTGTTTTGTTTTGCTATATTTATGTCAATCTTTTGTGGGCTCAACAAGGTTAGCACAGTGAGCTTTTTAACTGTTGAAGCAAAACACAAGCAATTTACAACTGTTTTATAAGCACCACATACATTTCCCTTTGTGTTTAGGAGTAAAAGATACCTGTTTGTTTTCCTCTAGATATTCTTCGTCCAGATGCAGTGGTGCTGGGGCAGGATCTTCATCTTCTACAGGTTTCTACAGGTCACAAAAGTAAAAATATTTGAAAACTTTTTGAAAAGATTTGAAGATTCCTTCGCTCGATGTCTGTGTAAATTTGCCACAGAGAGATAACATAAGCTTACAAAAATATATAACGTTACATAGTCAAACCAGTCTATAATTGCACGAAAGATTGGATTAAGCAAAGTCTTTACTGGATTTTACTACGGTAACCATTACTAAGTTCGACTTTCAGTGCAGTGTAAACAGACCACTCAAAGGACTTGAAGAACATGATCACAGTAGAAAGATGATCATTATAGACAGGATTCTTAATGCTTAAATGGACAATGGAAAAAATAATCAAAGGGCCCACCAGAAAGTGGTCATGGTAGTGCAGATAGGCGGGTCTTATGTAAAGGTGGTCACTTGTATATGTTTTAAATTAAAGTAATTACATACTGACTTGTGACAAGCCACGAATTGTACACATAGGATAATATTTTCAAAAATGCCTAAACGCTAGGAATAGTACCAATGATTGTAAAAGCATATTATTATTCCAAACTACATATTAGTCTTTTGTAAGGTAGATTGATCTCACAGTATGTTTGTTGTAATAAGTAGATACCATATGTTGTACCTTGTACAGTTGTTGTGTAATAAAGTTTATTTGTTTGACTTTAGTACCTTTGATATCAAAGCAAACATCACAGCCACAAGCAGCAGTTTGAAGGGTTGTATCAGGAACAAGTCAGTGAGGAACGATGTTAGGAAAGTGAAAAGCCACGCCTCTGCCTTAGTACGCCCGAAACTCAGGCTGTACAGGACAGTGAAGAACGCCGCCACGAAACTCGCAGACCAAACAAGAAGCCAGCCTGTAGAGAAGGTGGGAAGCTTATTATCAAACCTAGTGTTGTGTACCTAAAAGTAACATCTGAGCCACAGGTACCAGGACACACTCTGAGAAGTGTATAGATCTAGACCTGTATTTCTGGACATGCACGTGAACAATTTGACAAAGTGGTCTTCAATAATGACAGAAACATGTCATTGAATATAATAGTTAACAGAATGTTCATCAGATATAGGGTATCTTACAATGTATGTAGAGAACCCAATGCTTTTGAAAGGATCTCAAATCAAAGATGGTGCTGCTTTCATTGCCCATTCATCTTTTTCCAGTGCTAATTGTCATCTTTGTGGTAGAAATAACACATTTTTAGTAACAAAATAACAAGTTATATAACATACCTATGTACAGTGACCACCAAGGAAGTGAGGAGTTTTGCGTTGACTCAACGTCCTCTGGATTCGAGTCATTGTCGGCATTGATTTCCGTTATTGAGTCATCAAAAGACAAATGTTTTGGTTTGTGGCAGATGTGTGAATAATGAGGTAACTGCCTTTTCTGCACTTTATCATCTTCTTTGTGGCAGCACAACGACAGAGGCTCATGCTGTTTCTTTGTCGCTTCTTTGTCATTTCGTTTCTTATGAGGCAAACATTTGGTCAGGTTTTTATTGCTTGATGTCTTTTCCTTCTTAACAGAGGAACTGGAACCAGAGTTTCGAAACAAGAAGACAATGAGCAGGTTGACAGGCAGGATGATTGCAGCACTCTGTAGGCCTATCATGATCTGAAACATTTATAATTAATGATACCAAGTAAGTACAAACATTTTATGTTTCATGTTTCATGAATACAAAATTTAATATATGTCTGGAAGCTAGTTCCACATTCAAGCATTTGTCATAAAGCACAATGAGTTTCATATGCCATTATATCAGGGAAGGTTCATTTGCTTGTTTCTTGCAGAGCTATAAATATTGTACTTTGTAAAATAGTATATAAGGCACATGACGTCACAGCTACTGTGATGATTGGTTGAACACAAAAGTGTCATTCCTACTAGGTTCACTTCACTGGTGTAGCAGATTCATCGGCAGGTTGATGTTGGCTACCCAAAACCAAACACAAACTTAACTAATAAGACATAGCATGTGAACCACTCCATACCTGCGGTAGGGAAATGGGTGGGTTCATCTCTATTCCTCCAATCCTGATTGGCTCAGGAGGATCGAAGTCGTCCCCACGGCCGAAGAACATGATGTTGGTGACCATGGTGCTGTAGAGCAGCGTCAGGCAGCAGGACAGGCGCTGGACTCGGGTGAACGGGCTTCGTGCCGGGCGGTCTGCCACGGAAAACCACAGGTGACCATCACTCATGTCCCTGTGTGGGGATAACATTATAAAAATATACAGTGCTCTTGATTTTAAAGATAATTATAATAAAGGTCAGTTACCCTAAAAACATCATTGAATGATTGTTAATTGTAATAACTGTGTGTTCTTACCATATGGTTTGAATAATACAGTTATTATTAATGTAGTTATACTATTACATCAGATACAATAGATTAAATACCATTACATAAGGCAGCATAATCTTCAATAAGATGAAGTCAGCTGCCATAAACGAAAAAGAAGAAGACCTGTAGTGTTGATAGCGAACAAAAGGAGAGACAAAACAGTTAGGAATATAATTCTGAACAATCACTAAAATCTACTTGTATAAAGTATTACTACTAAGATTTTTTTCTGAAAGTACAAAGGATTGATCTGTTGAATATATACTTGATAAACGGAGAATCTGAAACAACTATAGGAAGACAATTATTATTCTCTAACTCTTGGTGCCAAAATACTAAGTTAAACATTTTAGGGTTAATTTGTTAATAGAGTCTCAAAGTTCCTTATGATGAGTCAATAATACAAAAAATACTACCTTGAACTTTTGGCCAGGAACAAGTTGCGAAATTTCTTCATCTCATCCGGATCAGCTTCAACAAGGACACGGCTGATCTGCTCATCGCCCTTGTCAAGAGCAAACCATCTTTGGGAGGGAATTTTAAAACTCATTAACTCAATCAGAACAATCAGTGTTAAAACCAAAACAGTCTTTATAGTCAATAGGGTCAGAGCAAAAGTCGAGTCTTCTATTGGTAATTCAAAGACTATCCATTGCATCACTGCTGCAGTATAAGTTATATGCAGTACCATCTAAGTCTCAAGTTCTCTTACCTGTTGCAAATGAAGAAGTTAGGTATGTTGTCTCCCCTGTTGGTTACTACAATCTGACTCAAGAACCTTCAAACAATTTGTGGTGGTTAGAGACATGAACAAATGAATAGATGAATGAACTAATGAATTAATTAATGAATGATCTGAATGATCTTTATTGCATGTTCTTGCCCACATGCTACATGCAGCAACAGAGTGTGAAGTTAAATATCATTACTTGTTGTGTTGGTAGTAAATAAGGGGGAGACTTAACTGAGCATATGAATCTACATGTAAATAGTATGTTATCATATATACATGCTAGACCTATCATTTACAAAACAGTTAAACATATACGTAAAGCTATAATGAAAGGAAGGATTTAAACTGATAACACGACTTATAAAGCATAGGAGCTTTCAGACGGCATCTGCCATCTTTCTTCAGCTACTGACAAGGGTAGTCACGTGACCAAGAGGTTAAAATTGAAATTCTTTATTGCAAATTCATGCCCGGAGGCTAATTGCAAACTGACAAGGACAAAGAGTACAGAAGTTAAAAGCTTATAATACTACGGTAACCACTAATGAATAAAATCGATTATATATTACATGTTGTGATTAAATCTATCATTTAGCAAACAGTTACACATATAAAGCAATGTTAAGATGCTCACCATCCCGGGCTGTAGCCCCCATTGTTGTGCCATACACGGACGTGACGTAAGGGTCCTAGTGGCTGAGACGTCGACACAAGAAAGGAATCCACGCTGCCCCTCTCAAAGAGAATCCTCTTCTGATCACTGAGTGTGAAGGGATGGCTTTCATGGTCTTGACTGTACAGGATAATAGTTACCTAGGCAGACAACATGTACAATTTGACACAACATAGAGACAAATATATTAAACGTAAGCACACTCTAGAGTAGTTATGGGATTTACAGACAGCTAGGTTAGAGTAGTATGTTTGGTTTGTGTCCGGGGGTGGGAGTGGCAAACATGCTTCTGCATCTGAAAGTGTCTCACTGTTGTGGCCACTTTTGGTGATCCCTTAAATTATTTTTCATTGATCAAATAATACTCACCCAACTTTCAGGCTACTGGAAATGGTTGCCCTTTGTCCACAATCACTCATGTTATGAATAAAGGACACAACCTTGTGTGAGTGCTGTCCTTGGTACTGATGACAGTGTGTGCCTTCCATCCATACAGTATCCAAGCAATGTCCGGTCGTACACACTCAGCTTAATTATGCCAATATACCACACTTATAACAGTATGGGTATCCCCTTCTGTGGGTGGCTTTAACCAGGATCAAAACCAGTCTGGTTTTTGATATTGCTAACCAAGCTACAGTCAAACCTGTAGAAGTGACCACCTCTACATAAGGACCACCTGGCTGTTGTGGTCACTTTATGGTGATCCCTTAGATCATTTTTCCATCAATCAAAGCATTTATTACTTTAACAATCCTGTCTCCTGTGTAAAAGTGTGACTGGCAGTGTACAAAACTGGACCAGGTGTGTTATCGGGTATGCAATACAAACCAAACTCCAGTCCTACCTCTGCAGTTGTCCCAGCATTCCCCTTGAAGCCAGTGTAAACAGTGATGAGGTACTGGCAGTCCTTCCTGGGATTCAGTCTGTGGCCAGGCAAAATTCCAATCCCGGCCTAGAATGGATTAATTAACACCATTGATTGTGACGGTGATTTTTTACAACAATTATGTACAATAAAAGCTGTGTAAAGTGACCACTTAAGGGACTGCAGACAGGTGGCCACATGCAATAGACAGGGCCTTAGATCAAACCATCTTGAAATTGCTCTCAAACATCTCTGTCAATAAAGGTTAGACATCCAGGTAATGAGATACACAAGAAAACAGTTACTCAACCAACTGGATGCATTTTCAAAATCTGACCAGTAATGTTGCTTGAGTGACTGTTTTCTTGTGTATGTCAATATTTAGTCAAAACATCTCAAGATTTTGCACAAAATTTCAAAGTTATCTTATCTATCATCATCATTGGTTTATGGAGAATAAAATCAGTCTTGCAGTAGAAAGACTGAATTGCCCTGACTTTAACAATACAACTGTTACAATTATCACTCACAGTATCCAGTTTAACAATAAAAGGCTTAAATTGGTTCAGATAATAGACAGTATGTGCAATATTCTAATGCAAACAACTCAAACAATGTCATTCAGGACAACCACTTTGTGTAACAAAACATTAATATTCTGTTTTAAGTGGTAGGAACATTGATGTTGAAATAGAAAGATTACACTATTAAAAGCTAAATGTACAATGTAGATAGCTGAAGTCCAACAATAAGGGCTAAAGGGTAGCTTAATAAACTCAATAAACTCAACGAGTCTACCCTACCTTCACTACATCCCTCCTGTCGTGTTTCCTGGCCCAAACGATGCCCATAAGGTAGGTTCCAAACACAGTCAGAACCAGCACCAGCCCTGCAGGGTTCTCCAGAACGTTGGCAGACAGTGCCTCTGCGATGTTGAGGGGGTTCGGTGTGACAAAGCCGCTAAACTTGGTCAGATGGTAGCAATGGCAGTGGATGTGACTGGTATTAGACATCAGACCAACCTATAATAGATAGTGTTTACAGTAATGATAAAGGATTGCTTCATGTCAAGGAAAAACATATTTAAGCAACTTGTGTATTCACTTGGTATCTCTGATAAAAAAGTAAAGTATAAAATGCACATGTGTAGATGATATTACACAGTCAAACCGGTCTATAGTGACCACTCAATGGACTTGAAGCAAATGCTTACAGTAGACGGGTGGTCACTATTATTATAATAGACAGGATCATTCAATAGGAAAAATTGTCTGAGAGACCATAAAAAACTGGCATCACTGGTAATCTATGCAGAGGTAGTAACTTGTACAGGTTTGACTGTATTGTAAACTTCCAATGAAATGCAATAATTCCAATAATCTAAATTATAATAGATACAACAAGTGGTTAGGGAAACAAATAATGTTCAATTAATCAAAATCAGAAAACTAGCAGAAGGATGCCTTTAGTTAGTTACCTCACAGCCGTCATTTTGCCACAAGTGAAGTTCTTCGTGGAAATAAACACAGGACGTTTCAAAGACATACAGGGTGAAGTTCACTATGCCTCCACTCCCCAGATCCTGCTCCGAACCAACTTGTACACCTGACCAAAAATCAAGGAAATTTTTGATTATTGATAAACTGTTTCGGAACTATGAAGTACTTTCTTCAACTGTTGGTGCCAAAATAAGAGCATGATTCAGAACCTGAGTGGTATATTTTTTTCAAATAAAAAAAGATGGAGTGGGCAAGTCAAAGAACCAACAAATTAATTAAAAATGGTGTGGCCTAAGAATACCAAATTGATAAACTTTGCACAAGAATTGTACATGGTACGAAGTAGGGTATCTATATTGCTATATAATAAACATGCTATGAGACTAATCAACCTTACAAAGACTATGTAGTATGGGATGAGAATGTGCTTTTACAGTCAATGGTCGAATTTCTAGAGTTAAAATGCATGACTGTGTTTCTACTAGGTATTTGCCAATGAAATAGTTTGTGATGTACTCCACATCCTCAACGGATGCTGCCAAAATATGATTCAGAACCTGAGTTCTGAATGGTATTTTTTTCCAAATAAAGAAAATGATGGAGCGGACAAATTCGAGAACCAACAAATTAAATTGGTGTGACACATTATTATTTACCAATGAAATAGTTCGTCATGTTCTCCACATCTTCATTGGTGATGTCAATTTCCTCTGGTGGGAGCAGCCAATGGTAGGGGTTGGATGTCAGGTTTGTTCCATTCGTCCATGGAATGGATACAACCTGTTCATCAGGAACTGGCAGCATTGTCGTCCAGTCGTAGTCTGCTGGTGTTGGCGGCGCCTCCTTGCGGAGATACATGAAAACGTCTGGTGGGAAGAGGGTATTGTTGAAGTCCAGGTCCAGGCTTAATGCTGAGTGGTTTTTCCTCACAAAGAACTGGAAAATCTGTGACAAAAAGATAAAAGGTAAGCTAGCAGAATGTTTTTTTCATTGATGTGTCATGACAAGTAAAACCTGATAATGCTGTTATTGTACCATAATTCAAAGCAGCCATTGCCTATTGGTTAAGCTGCTGGACCGCTGAACTGTTCTGAGTTCAAATGTTCCAATGTAAAAGTTGCATCCCTGAGAATCCCTGAGGGCTTATAAGACCGAAAAAGGAAAACATCATATTACACACGTACAGAGAGTCAAATCAAATCAAATCAAAAGTAACATAAATGGTAGATATATAGCGGCCATAGATTAGGCAATAATGTGCATGGTACAGAGATTCAATTCAAATTTAACATAAGAAATAGATAATAAGATCCTATATATGGGATCTTAAACCTTTAAACCTACTGTCATGTTCCCAAGTGGTTCTGATGCTTCAAAGACGTAGATCATTTCTGCAAGACTGTGGTTCGAATTCTTAGATCTCTTCGTCAAAATGTCGATGGGATCACTCAAACCGGAGACCGGAAGTGTGCGGTTCCCACATTTCACTCCAAGACCTGTGACGTCTGCGCGGATCTCTCTGGAGTTGTTGGAGTACTCGTAAGGGTTGAAGTTCGACTCCAGAAACTAAGAAAAAGGTTTATCAAAATAAGACCTTTTACTGCAACATCTGATTCAATAAGTTGCTTAATTATCAGATCTTTAAAGTTAGCGAGGATTCATGTTGCACCACAGATGAACTACCAGGAGCTACAGAGGACAGGGAGGAGTGGAGGAAGAGAGTCATGCTCAACTGCACAACTCCAGCATGATGAGTAAGTAAGTAAAGTTAGCATCAATCTACCTTGAGTGGCCTTTTGTGGAGTTTAAAAAGAAAAGAGCAAAACAATGACTGTATGAATTACAGATATGGATGGACATTAGCTTGCAATGGTGCATAAAAACTTATAACATTGTTCAAATATAGGTACTGACAGTGTCTTTTCCATTATGAATGGTAATTAAGGAGTTGTTACCTGGATTCCAACAATGTCACTATCTAAGCAAGAATCCCCCAGCAGGTCGGGAAAGGAAGGAACTCTAACGAGACAGTCGCTGTCTCCTCTTACGTGGTACACACGTTCAGCGAACCTCGTGCCATTTTCTCGTTTGATCCTGACATGGACCTGAAAGCCAGACTCGATTATAATAAAAAGCCAGAAAAGACATCTAAATAGCGATGCAATTATAAAGAGAATTAACTTATCTTATGGTCTAAAATTCCAAATCATTTTTTTCAGACTGTAGCTGTCACATATATGCAACAAGAGTAGCCTGTAGACCAAACCTATTTTAGCTGTTGAGTCTCTGCACTATTTGCTAAGGTAGGTCTGGTCAACTAGCCAGGGTACCATCCTGGTTGGTTTATATACGCTCTCACAGTAACTGTTGTAGTAACTGTGGGAGCGAATGTAAACTAACCAGGATGGTACCCAGGCTACTGATCACCAGGCTAGTCAACAAGAGATGCAACAAAATTGAACACTTACATGTAACAATAAATATATGCTTCTAGGCTTGACAAGATATTTACCAAAAAGAAAGAGACAAGACTGTACCTTGGACATAGAATGGTCCGCAAAAATTTCTGGATCAGAAAATTCTGGCATCAGCTTGTTTAAATAAATGTCGTCCAGAATGTCGAAGGCTTCGAAAGCAATTGTAGTAGCCTCTTGACACTAGAAATTGAGACACATTGGATAAATATCAATTCTTGTATATGTTTAGGTAGCTAAAGCTCCTGTTAAACATAGCCGAATATGGCCTCCCAAACACTGCCAAACTTCCCCCAACCATGATTAAGAGTAGGTCAGGAGCAAGGTTGGCTGGTGTTTGGCCTGGCGGCCTAGGTCGGCTACTGTTTTAAACATTTGAGTGTGGACGAGGGGTTCAGCCTGGTTGGGTTGGCTGGTGTTCGAGAGTAGGTCGGCACTGGTCATAGCATGGTTGGCAGTCAAATTTAACTCAGTCAAATTTAACTCAAATTTGACTCAAATTTAACTCATAATTCACTTGATTCACATTGAAAGGTAGGCATGGCCTAAATCTGGTCAGACTGCTCCCGAACTTCAGCCAACCTTGGTCAGCTGGTGTTTGGGGGAGATCCTGAATGTGTGACGGGGCTTAATATACTGATGTTGATGACTGGTAACTCTGTGTGCTACAGATCTCCTGGTACTTAGAAGTGTAACACTGTCATTGATAGTTTTTTGCTTTTATGGTAGCATTATGCAATATGTATTATTTAATCAAATGACTCTATTTGATTACAAATAAAGATCTCGAGTGATTGCCATATTTAATCAAATGCATGGTTGCAATAATATTTGCTTACATTGACAAGATCAGATGAGAAGGACTTCCCAGCAAGATGGTCCTTTTCAGCCAACACGGATGAAGCTGCGAGCACATTCACAGTTCCTGAACAAGACATAGGAACATTAGGCATGTTTCTTACTATACTTATCTGCTGTGCTACATTGTCAATGTTACATTAGACATATATGTTGGAGTAGACACCCTGATCTGGTAGAATCGGTGACCGGTAGAGATTCCAATCGAAGTCTCTGACAGTAGAATCAGTGATTTTACCAGACAGGAGTCCCTACTCTGACATATAGATATTATCTATCATAGTTTTGTCTCTGTTAAACCTTAAAGTTTATGTTAACTTTACACTAATACAATGTCTATTGTATGTCACTCTATTGTACTGCTTATTGAGATATCTGCTTATCCATTGAAGTATATGATATATATTATATTAATTTTTACATGAACAGTTGAAACACTAACAGCCAATACTATCAGAGTTTAATTTTTAACTGTAATTTCAGCTGAAAAATGACTGTCACAATTTTCAGATTGAGTCAGTGACTCACATAAATGAAATGTTGGAAGGCACAATAGAAAAATGCTCAATCCTTGACCACACTGACCAGAGAACATAAAAGCTGCTAGTTTGTTGACCACCTCCACCGGTGTCCCCCCATCTGTGGTGTTCCCTGAAAGGTCCCTTGTTCTCTCAAATGCTGCCCGTAAAGAGGCAGCGGCCAGTACCTAAAGGCATGAAGTTAGTGTAATACTATTGTAGGATTTTTCTCTTGAAATGCGAGCTCCATGGCTGAGGACCAATTATTTAGCTTGCTTATTGTTGTGAGGGTCAGTGAACAGCATAAATGTGTTGAAGTAGAAAGCCAATCACAGACATCACAGAACTGTTTTGCATGTAGATGAAATTGCATGTGTGTTATCATTAAACATACCTGAGATTTTCCAGACACCATTTCCGGCACAATTGTGGCTAGGAAAATGGAAACTGCTACCCCGTTCATGCTTTCAACATCCTCTAGTTCTACCATGGATAGCCCTTCTGTTATCTGGTCCACAATCTGTACAACAAATGAACAAATCAAACATTTCTTCTATCGACTAGTCGTTATGCCAAAGATATCCAAAATTCATTCATATTGCTGAAAAAGCCAGTTGCTTACAGCTCTACTTTGTATTGCATGTACCAGATTAACCTCTGACCTCTCCTGCCCATTTTTAAGTTTACCTCATCATGTTTTGTTTAGTTTCAGTCCACCAGTTGTGCAAGTTTCTGTTCTTTACATTCCGTTTAAAAAAAAGAATTACTATTCCCCACTATACACATCACAACCATGCCTTCAGCACCAAGGACACAACCTTCCCTCTGCATTTCATCATGGGAAAGATTGAAGCAGTATATCCTACGTGTGCTACATTACTTCGTAAAAAGCTTTTAAAGATGTTTATACCATATACTTGCTGGAAGTTGATGAATCCATACTATAAGAGTTTTCTTATTTATTGGTTTTACTGTAATGTATAATCTTAAATAGATGCATTAGCTGTGAATTTTGATGTTGTATCAAATGTACTTATATAGTGCGATAAGTGTTAGCAATAACTCTTTCTATCCAACATGTAACTGCGATCATATTATGTTATTCCAAACTTAATGGCTAAAACAAACATTCACAACAACTATTACCTCCAACACATCATATCCTGTGTAAGCCAAACCCCCCGCCGCAGCGGAGGCAAGTATAGCTCCTTTAAAAGCGGTCTCTGCGTCTCCCAAAGTGAGTTGTCTAAAGAACAGGCCATCAGGATGGGCAAAGAAGATGTCAAGGTAACTTTGGAGCTGAGAAACTGTCGGTGGGCTGATCTGTAAGAACAATTGATACCAATACTCAACAAGAAATTGGAGATTTCAGACTTCTGGGAAGTGTTTTGGGTTTTCATGACCTTCAAGTTCACAGACCTCCAAGAAAAGTTGGGGGTTGTATGATGTAACTTAATCAATTAAACCACTTCCTGAAGGCATGTGCTGGCTGGGTCACCTTCAGGTGACCTCCTGATCAATCAACTGTCAAAATCACCTTCCACCCACCATGCAACTAAAGCTGCTGAATTAGGACAAACAGAGCCACACACTCAGCCACCCAAAACAAATCCCATACCGGGAAGTAACAAAATCAGAGATGTACACAACTCAGAACGACTACTGTGATTTAGCATTATGCAAATTACGATTGTATGTTGCAGGCAAATTCTCTTTGGACACAACATAATATTGAATTTCACTATTATGTAAATGACTATCACATCATGTCAATATCATGTCATGTCAATATCATATTGAATTTTGTCCCTTGTGGGGATACATTGTTAGTGGTAGAGTCACACAAGAAAGTGATGCTTGCCCACCTCAATTGGTGCAAGGTCAAATTCGAAAAAGCGCCCGTCCACCGAGTCAGCGCGTACGAACAATTGGATGGTGCCGACAGCAAGGTGAAACAGAGGTGTGTACCTAACCTGAATAGAGACAGCAATTTCAGGAACCTTGTGTCCTTTAAGTTGAATTCATTCCAGTATCATTATTGCTTGCATCTAACTTGAAGAACGCCTTACTTGCAGCCAATGATGATGTTATCTCTTAAAAATTGGGGTTGGATAGTGGTTAACTTTCAACGCATTTCTCGTATCAAGACATATTCGAAGCTTTTCCAAGATTTTCAATCAAGTTCACCAGTCAGCTTGTTGGGTTACATCACTTATGATGCACATAGTGGTACCTGATGATAAAGCTAGGTGTAAAAGCTGTTATCACCCAAATTGAATTTTTATAATTATATAACTGTAACAGTTACAATGCCCTAACCCAAAGCCGTGATGAGGCTGAGAGGAAGATCCTGTTGTCGCCAGGTGGACCGTCTCCAGGAAACGTTGCCGTGGCTAGCTCCCCTACCGGCGTGAGCTGGAAGCGTATCGACACTTCTACCGGACCCAAGATATCAAGAAACCCTTTGAAAACAATAAAGAACAAATTCATATTGATATTGAAGTCTTTAGCCAATAACTTTTCTGTGCACAACAGCCTGTCGGCAGTTAAAACTGGTAAAAGTACATTAAACTGTGTGCAGTAGAATTATCCTAGAATAACAAACATGTTAAAACTTCTAAAATAATTATATTAAACCCTAAGCTAAGAACATTATGTTTTTATTCATTTGTAAAACTACATCTAGTAGAAAGGCATTTTACAAGCTTAAGTAAATTACAACTGTTACATATTAATCTTTGTGTGAAGAATCTCCAACAATATATTGTATTTAATAGAATCTTGAAATGTTCAATGTATTCATGTTCTGTTGTCCTTGTTTTGAGCCAAGGGTTTAAGCCACCTGCTAGTTGGGCAACCCTGGACTGTAGATATGTCAGGGTAGAGACACCAATCTAGTAGAAACAGCGATTCTACTGGAAGAGATCCTGATCAGAGTTTCTGTTGACAGAGACTCTGATCGGGATCTGTACTGATAGAATCTACCAGATCGGAGTCTATATACTAGGAGTATGAACCGAGAAATGAATATTAAATTAAATGTTATGGGAATTGCAGAGGATTGTGTGAACAGAAATCTCACCAGGACACGCCACGCAGAACTGATCGATCAGTGAGACTCCGCCGGTCGGCTGCAGGGTACACACAGGACCCATGGACCCGCTATCCTCACCAGGTCCCACCAGGGGCGCCGGAGGAGGGTGGACATGAAAACGCCACTCTGCAACCCTGGACAGATCACCACAGTCAACAGCGTGGTAGTCCGTTAGGCGTATGGTGTAATATCCTTCAGCCTGGAAATACGTAAATGGAGTAAGGTATTCAAGGTCCACAATGTGGCAAAAGGGCCTCGTGGTCGGTGACTGTTAAAATCTAAGGTTCTGGGTTCGAATCCCTAACAGGTCCCAATGTTTTGCCCTATTTCCTTATTTGAATGAATACCAAGAGTACCTAGCTTAAAGCAAATATCTATAGGTTTGGGACAATCTTCATCTGGGAGGCAAACTGGAAGAGACCCACACCTCAAGCAAGTTAAAGAACCCACCACACTTCTCGAAAGCTTGTTTTTAATGTACAAAGCTAGGCTACAATGTAAGTGTGTTACCTTAGGATGTGTCTTATGCCTAGAAATGAAAGTAGAAAGGAACTAAGTTAAACTTGTTCATATTGCATTTGAAAGAGCCTGGGTTATGTTATTTTTGCGAGATTCACAATTCAGCTTACCCAGAATGTCCCACCAAGAACTCGGAGACGATCGGTTGTGACGCTGTCTATACCAGAGGTCCACTGCTGCCCTGGGAAATCGGCTGGGAATTCTACCAGGGAAAATTCCGTTGTTCCAAGTATTTCGGAATCCGTGTACAGCAACAAGGGTTGGGTCGACATCGTTTTCCACGGATCGCAGTTTTCTTCACAGCTGAAAGGAAGAACATCAGTAAGGACTGTGAGTGGTAAACGTGAAGGTTAACTCATGAACAGTCAAACTTGATCTCAAAGTTCTGAGGAAAATTGATTTAATAGCAATATTACTATTGTGTAACAGTACTGTAACAACTGAGTTACAGTTACTGCATTTAGTCCATTTGGGCAAGAACATTTGTTTATTTATTTCATCACAAAACCGCTGGGTAGCCCATTCAGCCAGTAGGAGCTGCAATGGGGCCCAGCATACATTTACACAAAACAACATACATTTAGTCAAGCAACAAAAGGTGGACAACAGTCAAAGAAAATCCAATGCATCAAAACAAAAGCATTATTGTACATAAATCAAAGTCGTCACACAAATACTATTCCAGTGTCAGACACAATATGGTCATTAAAAAGGACTGGAGGTCAGAGGTCACTATTAAAGTTACATGAAAATTGCATCTCAAAGCTGCTTTGAAAGATCATCAACATCATGATCATAACTTACTGCAGGTCCAGTCCTGATACAGTGTAGTCTGGAGTGACATGTATGACGGTGTGAAGTGTGACTTGTGGGAGGTCTCCAGCCATGACATCAACACTGACATCTGCAACAAGGTCAGCTGGGCGGGGGATGGCGGGAATCAGGTCATGAAGCCCGTCGTTCAGCGGAGAATCAAAGACGAGCATCCCTGGGTGGGAATCATCAACCCGCCAACATCCCAGCAGGAGACATGATTCTACACATGGTGGAGAAATATCAAATGAAATCTGAAATATAGTCAAACTTGTCTAAGATGACCACCCAAGGGACCAAGAAAAGTGGTCTTCTTAGAAGAGAAGTGGTCTTCTTATACAAAAAGCATGGTGACAAGATAGGACAGAGAACAAGACAAATGCAGCAGAAATTCCACTCATTTTACATTATAGACTGCCCTGAATTAACCCAAAGTGACCCAGCCGGCAATATTTTATATTGCGCAAATCAATGGAAAATTGGCCAATTTCATCAAGATTTCTCGCTAGTTATCATCGAAAAACGTTTTCTGCCACAGGTTTGAAAATGATGCGGCCGTCATAGGCAGAGATTGGGCCATGTGCAGACCTAAAAAGTGTTGTCACGGTTGCGTTGGACAAGTGGTCCTCTTACGCAAGTCCCTTGCTTATGTCTATATGGGGGAAAAAACTGGGACTGGGAAAAAGCGGTTGTAAAAATATGGCCAGATGGCCAGCTTATAGACTGAAGTGGTCGCTTGGGCAAGTTTGACTGTATAATATACAAATTAGGTTTAGAAGTAATACATGACATCGTAGTCAAGGAAGAATGAACAAATTAAGTATAATGACGGAAAGAAGGAAGAAAGTATTAACATCAAGAAAGAGAAGACAAGAAAGAAGGTAAAGGGAAGTTGAAAGGAGAGAAGGAAAGAGAGAGTAGAAAAATGTATAATCTTTAAACAGTATGACATTGTATGAAATATATTAACTATATTATGAGTAACATGAAATGAGAATGCTTTTCTTAGGGAGAAACAATTTAACTAGGAAGGTAACATTAATCCAAAGCAAAATGCATTTAATTTATTTTATATTTTACCTTTACATGGTCTAGCCTAACTGTAACTGACTTACTCAAACACATTAAAAACACATTTCATATCTATATGGTGACCAGCCCTCCAACTGTTTCCTGATATATATCATGTAATCCAACACCACTGTGTGTCTGCTACAGCACCAGTTACCATGGTGACACTCTCTGATGTCTGGTCAGGTCATTGACCTTATGCAATTCGGTGAAGGTTAGACATCCAGGTGATAAGATACGCCAAAACAGTTTCTCAAGCAACTGGATATGATTTTTTTTCAAAATCATATCCAGTTGCTTGAGTAACTGTTTTGGTGCATTGACCTTATGTGTTTGAAGAAGAAGAAGGAGAGCAAAAATGTTCCTTCTGTGAAAGTAAACATAGAAAGGAAAGAAATAGTCAAGGAATCGTTGGAAAGATGACGGCTGGGACTCGACATAGAAAGGAAAGAAACTTACCTTGAGGAGAAATGTAGCGGTCATTCACAAACACCTGCACCTCACACAGCTGTAGAGTACGGCTGGGTCCAGGGAGCCGGATTCCAACATAGCGCGCTCTCACTCCCCCTACAGGAATTGCCTTCGACGCAAATTGTGATGGGTCAAAATTCAAGTCCCCTCCCCATGTTGGATTTTTCACAACCTTTTGCGCATTCCCCAGATGAAGGTTGAATGGGTTGATCCTTTCAGGCTCACTGTCCATGCGGTTGTATATGACGATTCTGTGCATTTACAGGACAATAATTTCTCAGTTTTTGTCTGGGTTTTTTTGGTTCCATCACATCACATCACCACAGTGCAGGTTGTTTTTTTTGTTGCTTATTTGTACCTGACAAAAATGCATTGCCAAATAATGGTGCAAATGTGCTGAAAAGTGACTGTAAACGAACATGAAGACTTCATTTATTTAGCAAATTTTAAATATTCTTGCACATCAAAATCTAACATATTACAGCCCCTTCAAGATGTACAGCAAAAATCATTTATCATGATTGTACAATTTTACTTCATATTTGAATTTCTCACTCAGTTATTGTTATCATACATGTATTTGAAACTCCTGAACTTCTGTTATTATTATACTTATATATACATAATTATACTTATATAAATATATATTTATGTATACTATATTTTGTAATACAAGATCACATCATTATTCATCACTTCTTGCTGGATGGTTTACTGATTCTGTTTGTTATTTTTCTTTAAAAATCAACAATGATAAAAAACATATCAATTTAATCATTTGAATGTCTGTGGTCCTTACCTATTGATCGAAAATTGGTGACAAAGATCCAACTTCAACCAAGGATCGGGCTGGCCCACTACGGTGCGCATACAACTGCCTTGGGTCATATCCGTGTTTGTGTTTCCATCAACAACTTTTTCAGGTAATTTGTTAGTTACAGGGTAATTTGTCCACGCCTTTCGTCCCTCAGCTACATTGAAACCTTCTGGTATGTCGATATTTTCCATTGTTGAGGGGTCTGTATGATTAAATGAGGGTTTCGTTAATTTCAAAAATAATGGTAAGAATAATTCTAAGACATACACATTACATAGTCTATTGCAGCTGTTTTGCTTAGTATATTATACTTACATGTAGCTTTTGCATTACCATGTAGTTATTCTTTTCATCATAAATTGTATTACAATCATTATGATGAAAAGAATAATTTTAATACAATTATTAAGAGGAAAAGAATGCCTAGACATGGTAACGCAAAAGCTATGTATAAAAGCAAGACAGCTGCAATAGATATACTATGTAATGTACAATATAATTTGCTGTCTTGCAATACAAAAAATTCATATTCAATTTTTGTGTGTGCAAATATATATTCAAACATATTAAGTAAACATATTGAGTAATGTAATATAATAATCATTATATAAATGACATGTAGTATCCCAAAGAGTTTAAGAATGGTACAGAGTGATTTCTCTGTCTAGCACTCAGAACTTCTAGGAAAGAGTATGTTGGTTAGGAACATACAACACTACCAGTGGCCTCCTACTATGGAGCTTGCACAGCTGTGTGGCCCAAGGGCTATAGAAATAGAGATGGGCACTGCCCTATACACCCTATGGTATGGGGAGGACTTTAAGTTACTTAACATTTTCCCTGCTGCTTAACCCACAACCAACACAAATTTGGTGCCATACAGCTACCTTTAGTAGGCTGATGGTTAAACCTTATCCTACCTGGGGATCCATGGAGGTCCAGTTCCCTTAGGTATGGCTGCCAGCCATAAGGGGTCCGAGTGATGACAAACCTCCAGTATCGCGCTGTTCCCTGGAAACCACCGAACTCCTGGCGCTGGTTTGTTCTCACACGTACGTTCGTAAAGGACACCACATCCTCCCAGGCATACGGGCTCCCAACCTGCAGATGATTATTTTTGACTTTTGGTTATGAAATTTGTATATTCATCTTAATAATCTACTTCAGCTTTGTTACAAAACAGTACTGGGTTTGCAAACAGGATAGAGGCAACAGGACAGAGCCTTGTGTTTACCTTCACATGGTCTAGCCTACAAAACTTCAGTTGCTCTGTTTAATCATGGAGGTAGAAAACTACCTCCATGGTTTAATCTTAAGATCAAAAGGTGGCAAGGTTGTCTTGTGGTTAGGGTTGTTGACTCAGAATCTGAAAGGCACTTTAGATGTAAAGTGCCTTTCCAAGGGAAAGGCACTTTACATCTATTTCCTCACTCAATTCAGGTGAAAATGAGTACCTTGCTTCAGTTAGGGACATCCTCTCGGATGGGACGTAAAGCTGGAGGTCCCGTGTTTGATGAGAGCCACACCTCGAGCATGTTAAAGAACCCACCGCACTTATTGAAAAGGGTAGGGGTCCTTCCCGGTGTGAGTGGTGCAAGCCTTACAGTCTGGCCTTATGCAGCTTCTACTTTCATGTACAAAACTGGTGTGTTACGCCCAAAGGCGGTTTACCGGTTATGCGAAACAAAACAAACAAAAAACGAATACATACTAGTAAATGGCGACCAGCTTCTCTAACTCTCTGTCCTGCTATTAAATGTTACATAATGTACATAATGTAAGGCCACACCAATTAATATTTATGGATGACGTCCGCGCGCGCGCATTGATTTTGGCCTTTTCCCAGAAAAAAAAAAAGAAATTCCGCTTCCTGTAACTATGACCAAAGAGTCACGAAGGTGCTGCAAATCGCAAGATAAAGGGAAGATGGGATGAAAGGAAAAAAAAACAGAACAGGACGACAACTGCTGTTCCACTAATTTATTGCTATTTTCATGACAAATAAAAGACTTGTTGGTTGTTACACATTCAATTTGTGTCCTAACATTTGTCGTCCCTTATAATATTTCAAATCTAGGCATCTTGTTTTTTCGGCCCTTCTTGTTTTTTTTCCGCGCTCTCGCATTAGATTTAGAGTCTCCAGAGGACGTCATCCATAAATATTACTTGGTGTGGCCTAATCCAACACCACCACAATGCTACAGCACCAGTTGCCATGGTGACAGCCATCTGGTCCAGGTCATTGACCTTATGAGTTGGGAGAAGAAAATGAAACCAAGCAAAAAGAATTGTATATTTTCCATCTGCATTATTAGGTAAACATAATAACAACAAAAAACAAACAAACCTGTGATTTTTGCATCTTGAAGGCTGAGATGTCATGCACAACATCCCCGAAGTTGTTCAGAGCGACTTGAGTCAGAATGTAAGGAAGTCTGAGATCCAACACGATGTTCCTGTCTGTGCTGAACCTGCTGGTGTATAGGGGGTTCCATACGGTCTCAGGGTCCCCATCGAAGACTTTTCCAGCAACCTGGGTCACTATGCTGTAGCCAGAGGCATCCACAACCCATGACGGGTCCTGCATGTATGCACCTGTTGCACCTGCACATGCAGAAGCAGCTGTAGAATAGACAAATTTGCAGTAATGAATAAACAAGTTATGAATAAACAATAATTGTACAGTAGGTACAATATGCCATCTACTGCAGAATAACAAACAACAAACATATTATGAGACTAATCTACCTTACAAAAGACTAATAAAGGTAGTATGGGATGACGTGCTTGACAAGGGAACCCTATCAAATGGTATCAGGTAGCCACTTGTTTGGCATACTTAGTGTCTAGTAATTTTCTAGATCCCAAATTTTTGCTATAAATCAAGATTGGAAATTGAGAACTCTGTTGTTAATTGGTACCAGTCAGCTGCATCACTCTGCAGGTCCAGTTGTAGGTGAATCCAGCAGAAGGCAGGAGGCCCTCTGGGTCGTAGGACAAGTCACCTCTCACCTCAACATTACCTAATGGTTTAGATGAACAACAGAAAGAAAATTCTTTTTAAAAATTTGTTTATTTGGGTTCTTCACAATGTGAAAGGGAGGGCAAAACAGGCGCATATGCAATTTGCTCTGTGCAAGGCCAAGAGACCATCACTGCGCACTGAACTAAGTTCCCAACCTCACTTCAACCTCACTTCCTCCCAGCCTGTTGGGAGACTGTAACTATGGACACACAAGCAAACAAACAGACAAACACACACACACACACACACATACAGAAAACAAATCATGTACATGGAGGTAAAAATCATGTAGTACCTGATATGCAATAAATTGTTCTAAAACTTATCATAGACGAAGAAGACCTTCATTGCACAACAATTGTACCAGGTACAATTTATGGCAACTTGTACATAATTGAACATTGTTGAAGTATTGCTGATATCTAACAATTTTAATACTAACCTAATTTCATAAATTACAGTAAATTCAAGACACTCTATGACCAAGGGTAAAGAAGTGCTTCACCGTCAGTCTGCACAGTCCTGACAGCGCTGCCCAGGCTGTAGACGACAGGCACTCTGAGGAACTCCACCCATGTCTGTACAGCAGACACAGAGACGTGGCCTCTTCCTGTAATGTTCATCACAGCCTGCAGCTGCAGATACAGGGGGGAAAGATTTCTTCAAAGCAGCCATGTGTCAATACAAATTAAGTGTTAGCCATTACAATAAGTTATTAGCTAACAAATAGGTGTTCCCTTACTTAACAATACTCCTAAATGCTATTTGTAAACTCAAAAGTCAAAGTTCCTTCCCACACCTATATAGTGCATAAGATGGCACCCATCTCTATCTCTGTAGAACTTGAGCCGCACAGTGTTTAACTCCCATACTCTCTCCCAAAGGCTGAGTACTAAGCGGAGAAAGCAGACTATGTACCATTTTACAAGTCTTTTGTATGACCCGTCCAGGGATCGAACTTACAACCTACTGAATGCAAGGCGAGCACTTTACCCACTTGGCAAACTGCACTCAGTCTGGTTTCTATTAGTAAATAACATGTAGCTTATAACGACACTTTTGCCAGCCAAGGACAGGGTAGTTATAACAAAATAAAACCAAAAAAAAGACAGAAAGGCCCAATCAGCACCAAGGACAGAGTGGTTGTAACAAAATACAACTAAATCAAAGACAGACAGGCCCAATCAGCACCAAGGACAGGGTGGTTGTAACAAAATACAACCAAAACAAAGACAGAAAGGACCAATCAGCACCAAGGACAGAGTGGTTGTAACAAAATACAACTAAATCAAAGACAGACAGGCCCAATCAGCACCAAGGACAGGGTGGTTGTAACAAAATACAACCAAAACAAAGACAGAAAGGACCAATCAGCACCAAGGACAGAGTGGTTGTAACAAAATACAACCAAACAAAGACAGAAAGGCCCAATCAGCACCAAGGCCAGGGTGGTTGTAACAAAATGAAACCAAACAAAGACAGAAAGGCCCAATCAGCACCAAGGACAGAGTGGTTGTAACAAAATAAAACCAAACAAAGACAGAAAGGACCAATCAGCACCAAGGCCAGGGTGGTTGTAACAAAATACAACCAAAACAAAGACAGAAAAGACCAATCAGCACCAAGGACAGGATAGTTGTAACAAAATACAACCAAAACAAAGACAGACAGGCCCAATCAGAACCAAGGACACAATAGTTGTAACAAAATACAACCAAAACAAAGACAGAAAGGCCCAATCAGAACCAATGACACAATAGTTGTAACAAAATACAACCAAAACAAAGACAGAATGGCCCAATCAGCACCAAGGACAGGATAGTTGTAACAAAATACAACTAAATCAAAGACAGAAAGGCCCAATCAGCATCAAGGACAGGATACTTGTAACAAAATTCAACTGAAACACAGTGACTGTCTTTGTCGTACAGTCTCACTGGGTTAAGTACAGGTCACAACAAAAAAATAGCTTACACATACATACATAATTGCATACATTAACATTGACAAGCTAGCAGTACTATAGTCTAGCAAGTGAATTCAGCTTCTTCTCCCTTCTTTGTGAATGAATGAATGCATGACCTTTATTGTACATGTATACCCACTGGTGGCCTCTTTCTTCCCTTCTTTATTAGGCATCTGCTGCATTGGATACATACCTGAACCATGTGTACTCCAAGAGGCAGTGTTTTTGGTGATATGTCCAGATGAACATAGTTTCTTGGAGTGCCTCGGGGGAGTATCTCATCCATCGCTTCTTCTGGAGTTGTCTGGTCGTAGCCTCTCACTGTCCAAAACACCTGCAGCTGGTAGATCAATTATTGTGTGTAACTTTAGTTATCAGTTATATACTTTCCTAAACAAAAATAATGGTTTCTTCAGTAACCAAAAGTGTACAGACTTACAGATATACAAACAGTTATCTTAAAATGTTTTGTGTTTTAAAACTTAAAATGTTTTGTGTTTTAAAAGTCTATCCATGCCTTTCCATGACTTCAATGCATTATTGTCTTAGTTTTTAGACTGTTTTTGTTAGTTTGTTCTTACTTCATGGTCTTCATAACAGTCAACCGAGAGATCACCGTGTAAGTGAACGTTTCCAGTACGATGTACTCGCAGTGGATTGGTAGCACTGCATTGGAAATACAAAATCAGAACCAGAAAAAAACAGATCTTAGAATAGTGTGCTTGTGAGAGTTATCTAAAGACATATTCAAATCGATAGCTAGTGGCATCAAGTCAGTTGTATCTTTAAAAGCAAAGAAATGTAACTTATTGCATAAAACATCTTATATCATACCCGGGCGGCGTAACAGTGCTCCCGGCCGTGTTGTATTCTCCCGTACGACCGGATGTATAAAACGGGCATCCATAGAACGTTCGAACGCGCTTCGCTTGCGCCGCTACAAAAATTCGAACGCGTTTCGACCCAACCGTGCGCCGCTTTCGAAAATTCGAATACAGGATTCGGACGTTGGAATGGATGTTGAGCAGTTTTGTTTGTTTCGGGACACCAATTTTTCGCTCATTTCGCCTTGAAAGACGTGTTTTCTAAGGTGGGTATGATATAAATAGCATACAACACGGTGTATTCCGCATCACCCTCGGTCTCGGCCCTCCCGCGAGTCGGATCGCCCTCCGGCCTTCGGCCGTCGGGCGATCCAACTCGCGGTCGGGCCGATACCTCGGGCAATACGGAATACACCGTGTTGTATGCTCTATTTATTGACAGAATATGTTCCATGACAAAGTACTGTATTAAGTGTATTTGTATTTTGCATTTATTGGCAGTGATACATGTCACTACTTGGGTCAGCACAAGCAGACTCAGCTGGTAACAGGTGAAATTGAAAGTGAAATTGATCATTTGCAATTTGCTCTGGACAGAATGGGCAAAACCTTTGGTCTGGGGTTATATTGTGGTATCTTCTTGTATACATGAAAGAAAACTTACCTTCGTAGTCCTTCATGAATGTTGGCGGTGACATAACAGTCCTGGCCACCAGGGGGCACTATTTCTCCAGCCGTGTCGCTTATGATGCAGTCAGTGTTAAGGACAGGACATGCTAAAGACTCAGGGTCACCAGTGTTCTCTGTAAGATACAGATCCATTACAACATAGAAATATACAGACTAACAGTGAAACCTGAAGCCAGCCACCTGACCATAATGATCACCTTTTCCTGGTCCTGAATCTTCTTTTTTGGGGTCATTATTAAGGTGCAAGCATTGAGCGACCTGCCCAAGAAGGCCACCTGTATGCACAAGAAGACCACTTTACCTCAGTCCCCTGGGTGGCCTTCTTGGGCAGGTTTGACTGTATTGCATAATGTTTTAGATATGCTTCAGACTAAAGACAGATTCTCTATCAGATTTGCTTTCGTGTGTTTGAATGATAATGAACAATTTGTTTCTGTATGTTTTAAATTAGGTATATGAAAAATGTATAGATTTCCCTTATTTTGTGCATATGACAAAGGTAAATGCACAATACCAAGCATAATTGTCTTTTGTAAGATAATATCAGTCTTTAAAATCTGGCAAAGACAGAAATACTAGAAAGGTAACATTTGCAAAGCAATTTAATGTTTACCTTCACATGGTCTAAGCCTAACAAACTACTGCTCTGTTTGTTACTACTCAAACACATTCATGTATGGTGAGCAGCCCTCCAGCTCTCTCTTGCTACATAATGTAATCCAACACCACAGGGTGTCTGCTACAGCACCAGTTACCATGGTGACAGAAGTCTGGTCCAGGTCCAGGACTTATGTGTTTGGAACGGAAGAAGAAGAAAAAGAGGAAGAAGAAACAGATCAAAAACAGTAGGTTTTCCTTCTGCAAAGCTAAGCATAATTAGGAATTTTAATACCTTTTCCATAGATTGACACTTCCCTAAGAGAAGGTCTCACTCCACTCTGGGTGTTGACTTTGAGCCTCAGGTACCGACTGACAAAGTCAGGTTTGAAATGCTGAGGCATGGGGATCCCAGTTAGCACCTCTGCTGAGCTGTAGGCAATGTCCCACACATAGGGACTAGCAGTGGAGCTTCAACATGGAAACATAAGTCTCATTACAAAATATTATATCTACCAGATCAACTTTCATATACATCTACACAGCATGTAGAGAGATGGTGTGTATCTTGTTAAGTTCAAATGGATTAGGAAAGGCGATTCGTGTTATGCTGAGTGCAGCATTTAGTGTGGACATGCTAGACAGGATCGCTTGGAAACGTGGTGAGAAGACTTGCCAACTGCTGCCCAGGGATCCCGCAGCAGTAAAATCTTAAAGACTGGGTACTATACTACTAACTTAAAAGGCTGGTAGAATTCAAGCTGAGCACTGAGTATGTGTGGCAACACCATTAGGGATGGCAGAAACACACACACACACATTGAAACACATTACATGATTGTATTACACAAACACACATGCATAGATTCGTACATACACAACACATTACACACACACACACACACACACACACACCACACACACACACACACACACACACACACACACACACACACACACACACACACACACACACACACACACACACACACACACACACACACACAAAACAGTACAGTGACTATACTTTACTCCTTTTAGATTGAAGTAAAGAGCAGGCAAGTGGAATTATGTAGTACTACCTTTCCAGGCTCAAGCTAACAACATCATGGACACCATCACCATTATTAGCAATTGTCAATCTGCGAATCCTGAAGCTTGTCTGTAGGTCAACTATCACCCAATGTTGGTAACCATCAGGCTGGTCCAGGGGCTCCCAAACTGTGGAGGAATCGCTGTCAAACATGTTCTGAGCGTAGTCCACAGTGGAAGAACCACTGCTCTCCTCTAGAATCCAGGTTGCATTGATGTTCAACCACCGAGACGCTGTCAGTGGTAGAATAAAAATATCACTGTTTTTGTTTGACAAATTTATGTCCAGAAAGTCACATGACCTTGGCAATTGGTCACTTAAATTCTGAAGACGACTTGAGTAGAACAGTCCAAAATTTGATGTGTTATCTTTTTGTGTTGAAACAAACTTTAAGATAAGCAGCTGTTGTTTTTTTTATTTCACATAACATCAAAAAACAGAATACAACAAAGACAGTGTGGGGCAAGCTCAAGGGTATTAGACCAAATGCCCTCCTTCCATTAGAGACCAAATCAGGACACTGATAATGTTTCAGTATCCAGAAAAGTGGAGCATGCAAAACCCGGTGTGAACAGGCGTGATGTGATCACCCTGCCTTGGAGGCAAATTTCACCTCTTTTCTCGAAAGTTTCTGTTTCTGTTTTTTCCAAATTGAAAGTCTTTAAAAGTTGTTTTGATTGTTCTACTCCAAAAAATAATATGTAAAGTGGAGTATGGCAATATGATCTTGATACAGTACAAAATTGGAAGATTCAATCATGCATTTCTATCGATGACAAGTCTTCTCAAGCAAATAAAATGCTGCTCCTTGCAAGCCTGTGTTCGGTTTAAAACTGCACTGGTGCAGTTGTCACTGTAGATTATATAGTATGATATGCATATCATTGAACACCATATTCCTTTCAATATTTTTTCTAAAGGCACATGTCGAGTAGTCGAGCATATAAAATTCGCTGATGCATGAAATCTGTACTCAAAATGTTTAGCTGAGTGTTATAAACAGTCAGGTTTTGTCACGTGCGGTTGTCTCCATAGGTTGGCATTTGACCTGGTTGCTAGGCATGCAGTTGTTACTGACAGAAAGCCTAATTGTAGAAGACAGCCTTACTGTTTTTACACAATCCAAATTTTACATCTTGTCTGTTGATGTCTGATTTCAATTTGAATGTGGAATGTTAGGAATAATAATTATTGTTATTTTTTGCTTGCTATCAAATGTTATTATTATTATTGTCTATCCTCTCCTAATATGTTCATATAACCCCTGACCACTCTGACAAGGTTTAAGGAGGTTGAAAAATGATTGAGGGCTTGGAAGCAACAAAAGACTAACCTGATGAATATACCCTGCCAACATTTACCAGAGTCTAAAAAGGACATAATTATGTACATTGTGTATACTGGAGCCTATTTATTGTGCAAAGTATGTTTGCAGCAAAAATTGACATGCCTGATGATTACGTAACACTTTAGGCCACACCAATTTAATTTGTTGTTTCTCGGATTTGCCGCTTCATTTTTTTTGCATTTTCCAAAAAAAAAAATGTCTGGAGTAGAAAAATCGCAAACCTCCCGAGACGATGGAGCAATGGCCCAGCACTTTGCAGCGTCACTACACTGCATTCCGAATTTTTTAGGCTGTTTCATCCCTATTTTTCTGGTTCACTGATTTGGAGGCTGACTGGTGTCAATTTTGCTGTTGGGAGTGTCTGCAAGAACTCATGAAATGGCGATACTCTACTACTCTGCAGCTAACTGTCTGATTACTTAGTGAATCGCAGACCACGGCTCAGAAAATAACTTTTTTTCTACTCGTTTTAAATAACTCGTTTTGTACAATCATGCACAGCCTGAAAGTCTTCTTCTCTCTTCCAGTGGTTTCCACTGGAAATCTAGGTCTGCATTCATGAGGCTAGCATCCCTGTTGTAGTTACTCATGCAGAATCTGGCTGCTACACCATCTAACTTATCTGACATACACACAGAAGTGTGAATAAAAGTTACAGGGACTCACTCTTGCATTGCCCAAAGTTCCCATCCTGTGAGCATGCGCACACTGTACATGTCTCACCACTGCTCAGGTGTCCCTGCTTACAGGAGCACTCCTGGTCAAGAAGTGGCTTGCAAGGGGAACAGCCTGCGTGATGAACTATCAGTGCAGCTAGTATATACGCTGTAGAAAAGGTAAAAAAATTAAAAATAAATACAAACTTTAAAGGTAAAGGTAAAAGTAGTTGCTTAGCCTTTTTTCAGGCCGTAGGGTCAGTAGGTTGTTAATACACTGTGTATAGGGCACGATATTGGAATGCAGACCCCATCCCTCTCCTTCCACTGCCTTTTACCTCCCCAACTGAAGTCAGGTACCCATTTTACACCTGAGTGGGGTGAGGGAAATCCTATCAAATGCATTGCCAAAGGACACGATGTAAAGTGCCTTTCCCAAGGACACAATGTAAAGTGCCTTTCCCAAAGACACAATGTCTTTCCAGGAATGCCAGGAATTGAACCTGTAACCTTTCGGTCTTGTGTGTGTTAGCCTAAACACTTAGAACACGACCAAAATTAGGCCCTGGCTATTGTCTGAATTTTGTTGTAATAGCTCTACTTACCTGCTACTAACTCCATAGATGTCTTCATTTCCTTGTGGGGCAGAAAAAGCAGCTGCTGGCTTCTGTGCCACTAGACAAGAGAAGGAACAACAGCGCTTGCAAGGCTGACTGTTGTGTGACAGAAACACAGAAGGTTCACCCAAGTGTCCGTTAAATGTAATTTCAATAAAAGGTTCATAAAATGAAGCTTGCAAAAGGTTAGCACCAACCTCACCCACAATCATTTTTATAATTTGTCAGACTACCGACACAATGCCATGTTGAACTTGATTATGTACAAAATTATGCCACGACATGCAAGGAGCCACACCTAAATGCAACTATTGTTCCATGTAATATTTCACACATCAATGTGTAAATGTATATGCAAGACACACCTACAACCAAGAAGATCACACCTAGAAGATGATAACTTACTATTGGCAATATACACATTATCAAAAAGCATTTTAATATCAATGTATATTTCACTTGAAAAGTAGGGTGTCTGTGGAATCTATGTTGACATGACAACCATCATTAAGAGGTAGCATTGTGCCTCTACATAGCAACTGTTGTTTGGCAACTTGATTCCTTAGCAACCATTCCTTAGGATACAAGACTTGTCATCAATACGTAACCATGCCCTTAGGATACAAGACTTGTCATCAATAAGTAACCATGCCCTTAGGATACAAGACTTGTCATCAATAAGTAACCATGCCCTTAGGATACAAGACTTGTCATCAATAAGTGACCATGCCCTTAGGATACAAGACTTGTCATCAATAAGTAAATTGTTTGAAAACTTCCAAAACTCGTCTAAGACAGTATATTTACTGTCATAGATGTATAATGTACAGCGGGATGGCAAATTTAACCCCGCTGCACAAAGCAGCTTATTATGCTAACAACATATTTTGTAATTTTTTGCCCCCCTCCCCCCAAAATCCCAGTGAGGGTACATTACATGTATACATTCCAAAACAACTTTGCTTGAACTTGGAAACAACACCTTTGAGTTATCTTCTAAAGTAGATGGTGATTTTGGAAGCAATCTTGCAAAAGAAGCATCTCCTGAGTTCTTCCTTGCCTTGTTATTGTCTTGAAGGACTGTTGTATTTAAACCTTGACGCCCTATGCCTCAACTTGAGGTCATTTGCAGAGGTCACTTCTAAACCTCGTGCCCAGGCCACCGTTCAACTAATGACATGTCAATCTTGAGTTGCTCTGGGAACCAGACTATCAAAGTTAACCTGAATATACGGAACATACAGTGACAGTGACATCCACTACACACGGTAGGTACTAGGGATCCCCCATTTCAGCACCAAGGACATCGCCAGTGGACGCACCGCCGTTGTATTTCAGCCGCAGCTAAGCGCTCTACCAACGCTTGGAGTGGAGCGCCGACGCCGTTTCAAGCCGGACAGGATCGAGAAACATTGAATGATCGCCTCTTGTTGGGCTCCGCGACTTTTCCGACGTGGTTGCCGCCAAACCAAGTCTTCATGGCAAAAATCTTAGGTCTAGAGATAACGCAGTTCAAGTGTAGAACTGCCAGATACCGCAAAAGCACACTGCCCTATCTGTTAGACCTACTCAACAACAAAGAGCTAGCGCCATAACTAAGCAGTAAGACGAGCACACTGTAAGGTTCAAATTGTTTAGTAGATGTATATATTCTTTATTGTTTTTAATTGTAATCGTGCTTTACTTCAGCCGTTCAAGGCTGCCACTGTACGATATGTAATGATAATGTAAATAAACCATTAATTCATTTATTCATCCACATTTCAGCACCAAGGACATCGTCTGTGGACGCGAAAACACTGTACTTCGGATGAGCGCTCTACCGAGGCTCGGAGTGGTGCTGGGACGCCGTGCTATGCTTCTACAGGCTCGGGAAATATTGAGGGACCCCCATTTTAGCACCTAGGACATCGCCTACGGACGCGAAACCACTGTATTCCGGCCGCGGCTGAGAGCTCTCGGAAGGCTCGGAGCGGTGCGCGGAAGTATAGCACTTCAATATCACCCATAAATGTACAGTAGATATTAGGGATCCCCATTTCAGCACTAATATAAGGACCCGCCTCTGCTGTAGTCCTGCCGTCTGCTCGCAGCTCGGTGCGAGGAAGTATAGCACTTCAATATCACCCACACATGTACAGTAGATATTAGGAACCCCCATTTCAGTTCTAAGGACGTCGCCTGTGGACATACCGCCACTGTACTCAAGCCGCCCATGAGCGCTCTTTGGAGTGTTATGAAGTAGACTCCGACTATTTTTCAGTATATTATCAAAATATCTAATAACCAGACAAATACAAAGACTCTTGATAAGAGTGTTGAGCTCAACAAAAAAACAAATGTGCTTATGAGCTAATGATCACTTTATTCTCATGTTTCAGGGCTCAGTTTCCCATTGTCAAAGAACGTATTGTAACGTAACAAAAATACAAAAGAAGCAAAATCAGCAAACCTATTGAGAACGACGAATTATACATGGTAATCTTCAATATGTGTAAATCAAAGTACAGAAAGTGCATCAGGAGAAATATCAAGTATAAGCAATAACAAAACTAAAACTAATTTTAGGGCATAGCAGATGTTTTGAGCATCAATGAAGGTTAGACATCCAGATAGAACACAACGCAATACAAAATAAATCAAGCAACTGGACAAATGCTCTTAAGTACTAGTGTCAGACGTTCCATATAGAACCCCAAATCTTTCAACTGAAAGTGGGAATGATCTAAAGACAAGCGTAACCTGTAAATAAAGATATTTTGAGCACCTCTTGAATAAACAAAATAAATCAAGTAACTGAATAAATTCTTTGAAGTGTGAGGCGTTTCAGATAGCACCAGCTATATTTCATAAGCGATAAACTCTCTGAAGAGTCAGATGTTCCAGTTAGCATGCCCTATCTTTCATCAGTAACTGAGAATGAGTCTGAAAACAACTGTAACCTGTTTATAAAGATGTTTTGAGCACCTTTTGAATATAATATAATACAAAATAAAACAAGCAACTGGATAAAGTATATTCAGTGACTTCTGGTATATACTTCCAATGCTTTAATGGGAAGTAAAGACGTTCTTCCTTTCCACACACTAGGGCCTTCATAGATTCAGGATTCTCTTTGGTCGAACGGTTTCGTCACATCTGTCCCGTGAGCCTTTGTGGTTGTGAGCGTGTCGCTGCCCTGACGTCATCAGACCTGGTCAAATAGAAATTTGTTTTATTTTCATTTCAATCATAATATGGCTTTTTGACACGACTAAACTTACAACAAACAACACATACTTCAACCGGCCAGACATCCTCCCAAGGGGACACAATCACCTAGCGCCTCGTGCTCAAACTAGCACGTCGGCAGAACGTACTGCGCCTGCGCGAAACCCGTAATGTATTGTGCATAGCACTTCGGCAGAACGTCTCATATAAGGTTGAATACGCGTATATTAGGGTGACATCCCGTCTATAATTTTCAAATGTTGTGTAGAAAAAGATATGGTCTGCAACAGGCAAAATTCTGATGCAACGTTGACCAAAAATCCAGCGAAAATCCAGGTTTTGCGCAGGCGCAGTACATTCTGCCGACGTGCTACTCAAACTGCAGTTGCGACACTTGTCACCTTGACCTTGGTAAACGACCACGCCCAGTATCCACTGTTTTGTACCTAGGGTATAAACACTCCAAACCACAAGAGTTTGAAGTGCTGTGAAGGCTTGTTGAGGGTCTCTCCTACAAAGAGGGCTCGGTCGCGAGCTGTGCTTGTTTACTTTAAAGGTGCCCAAAGCGGCAAAGGTGCAAAATGCGATGTCGCTGACGGAAAACCGTTGCTTGTTTCGTATCGTAAGCTGGTACTAGCTATCGGTGGTACCAAAGAATAAAGGGACTCTTTACGCAGATTGTTTGGGGCCTATTTCAAACGCTTCAAGTACATGTGTATGAAATGATGACAAAAATGTGCTAAGGTATGGCAGTAAATGTCAATATCAGACAGATTTCCTCATCCAGAATATTCTTTTCGCTTTGCCTCCCTAAAATTGCATTACAAGATTGCGTATATATACAGCATTACTGTTCTATTGCAGAGAGAGAAATCTTTATAGCTACAACCAGTATCTTCACTCAAAGCAAACCGATGATCCCAACTTGCCAGAAATACTGGAAGCTTGTGACATCAGCTGCCTGCTGCTGCCCCGCAGGAGACACCCCCACTGGCTTGGGTAGTGGTACAGTCCGTAGAACCAGCCTGTGCGTGACGTCACTCACAACAAGGTCTGTGTCTTGGTAATATCTGAACATGGAAATACAAGAAGGACAAAGGGCTGTCAAAAGGTGCTGAATTTTTCTTGTGCACTCTCTCTTTCTCTCTCTCTCTCTCTTTCTCTCTCTCTCCCATGCATTGTACATATAGAACACTATTTTTCAAAAAGCTTATTAAATGCTAGAAATTCCTCCAATGAGTGTAATAGCATATTCCCATCCTATACTACACAGCCTTTGTAAGGTACAATTTAGTTTATATAGCTAGCAAACATGACTTTTTTCCTATATAGATGGAATATTGAAATTAGGCCTAAAGTGTAGATTCTGTCCTCCCGAACAAAACGCAATTTTCAGATTTCAAATCGGACAAAGCAAAGTCAAGATATCGAATTTTGAAGTAATATATTTTGGTATTTTTTGGGGAAATCATAACCATTAGTTTAATGGGACCTAAACGGCACCGGAGGGACCTATAAAGCAATGAAAACACTTTTTATTGCTTATTGCTTTATTGCTTATTGTTTTATTGCTTCACAGTTGTTATCATCGCCATGCAAGTTAACGCAACTGTCCGCTATCGGAGTAGGTATCAGAATACCAGTTAAACATATTAACAGTCATAACAAAATTTTATCTAATTACTAATTTGCATATTAATTAGGTAAATACAGTATATATCTTAGGTATCCTCGTTGCAGATATAAATTGAATAATTTGCTGCTCTACATTCAGAAATGATTGTATTTATCATTATGTTGACACCTGACATAGCAAGGGTAACGAATAAATAATCTCGAGGATTTTTATCATGTTGGTAATTTGCATATTTGCATATTAATTAGGTAAGTACAGTACATAATATCGGTATCCTCAATGTGGGTTACCGGTATTACAATTCACTGTTCCATATTCTGAACAAAGAATATCACATTCAGTTGCCACCTGACACAGCAAGGGTAAGAACTAAAACATCTTAGGGATTTTTTTAAATTGCTAATTAGCATATCTGCATATTAATTAGGTAAATACAGCATATTATTCTGGTATCATCAATGCTGGCATTACAAGTCACTGTTCCACATTCTGAATGGAGAATATCACATTCAGTTCCCACCTGACACAGCAAGGGTAACAAATAAAAAATCCTGAGGATTTTTTTAAATTGCTAATTAGCATATCTGCATATTAATTAGGTAAATACAGCACATTATTCTGGTATCATCAATGCTGGCATTACAAGTCACTGTTCCACATTCTGAATGGAGAATATCACATTCAGTTGCCACCTGACACAGCAAGGGTAAAAACAAAAACATCTTTTTTTTAAATTGCTAATTAGCATATCTGCATATTAATTAGGTAAATACAGCACATTATTCTGGTATCATCAATGCTGGCATTACAAGTCACTGTTCCACATTCTGAATGGAGAATATCACATTCAGTTCCCACCTGACACAGCAAGGGTAACAAATAAAAAAGCCTGAGGATTTCTTTAATTGCTAATTAGCATATTTGCATATCAATTAGCTAAATACAGTACATAATTCAGGTATCTGTCATGACGTTGTTGCAATTTACTGCTCCACATTCTGAGCAAAAATATCACATTCACTTGACACCGGACACAGCATGGGTAATAAATAAATAATCTCCAGGATTTTTTAAAATTGAAATTAGCATATTTGCATATTAATTAGTGAAATACAGTACATAATTCAGGTATCCTTAAAGTTTCTCTCTTTGTTTATTTCTCTTTTTCTTCATTTTTTCCTTCTCAACTTGTACTAGTTCACTGACATTGTCTATTGACTTGTAGGTTGTGGACTGTCCTGCTTCACCTTGTAAGCACTCTTCATCATCATCCTCATTATTGTTGTTGTTGTCGTGACACAAAGTGTTCATTCTTATCAGTTCAATCAAGTTTTCCTTCAGTTCCGATGTAGAGAACTTTCTTACAGTTCCATTTACAGTTACTTGCTGCTGCAGTAAGTACTTTTTTTCAGTTGGAACAGGATCCTGGAGCACCACTCTGTGGAATCGAAGCTGTGTGAGAATTTTTTCCTTCTGTTTTGATTCAGTTCCACAGCCACACAGTCTCTCTTCAACTTCCTCTGGACTCTTCCATTCCCCACCATCTTTCTGCACAGCCTCACAGATCTTTGACTTCTCCAGACACACCCTTCTTATCTTTCTGTCCTTATCTTCTTGTTTCTGTTTCAGGAGTTCAAGGCGATGGCGTAGAATCTGCTGTTCCCGTTCTTTCTGTTTCTTGATGCATCCTGGAGCAGCTTTTTTAGCTGTCTTTAAAGCACGTTTTTTGTCATTTTCAGAGAGTTTTCCCAACCAGTCAACTGTTTGGTTCGTGGAAAGAAGAAGCAGTGACTCTATGTGCAGTGTTTTGGCAGATGGTTTGAGCTGGTGCAGTCTGTTTCTGTACCCTATACTCCTTTCACAGGTCACATTTGTTGTGGGCACATGTTTGGTTTTCTCTTTCAGCTTTGCATCAGGGTTATCATACACTCCTCCAGGTAAGTAGTCATTGAGCTGTTTCTCTATCAGTATAACCCAAGAGGAAAAGATGAGCTCCATGGCACTGATTGTAAGCGCATCTAATTCAGGATCCTCTGAGTCCCGAAACAGAGCTTGGTACACCGCGTCATCAGCTACTTCGTGGCCAGGAAAGATGGTTTTGGGGTTAGGCTGCAGGAGTTCTGAAGCATCCTCTGCCAGTCTGACAAACTCAGCTCTCATCGTCAGAGATGTGGAGTTCAAATCCAAGATGTTGTTGACAGAGAGAATCACTCCCCACATAGGTGTTGTTACCAGTTTCTCCAGGATACCCAAGGCTCTGCATCCTGCCACTGCAACTTTGCTACACAAGTACTGTTGTAGCAGGTTGTGGGAGAAAGAGAGACTCCCACTCCCTTTCCAAACTTCAAGAAACTCCTTCATGTCATCCAGATGGTAATAAAATGCTGCTCCATTTACAAACTGAATATTACAGCGGTTTCCGATAAGCTTCGAAAAGCGGCATTTTTTAGCAGGGTCTTTGCCGTACAAAAAAGCTTGGAACGCAGCAGATTGCCCAGTCCTCTCGTCGCACTGCTTTTGGAATGTACGACATGCAGCGTATAACGAATCCTCTGTTGTTGATCTCCCATTTTTTGTTGATATGGCCTTCTTTTCAATGGTGCAAACATCAAAACACTTGAGCGCCTCAAGTGCCACGCTGGCCATGTTGATCAATACATGCATGTAACAGAAGAAATTCTCCAATTTTTCGACTGACGTGCCGTCCACTTTCTGAAGTTTTTCTGACCTCCACTTTTGAAATTCACTATTGAATGACTTCATTACGGACCCCCGGTCAGACATTGTTGATGTGATACTAGATAGCAGACTGGTCAGCTCCATCTCAGGATCTGTGTTATCAAATTTAGCCAGGATCTCTGCAATCTCTGCTACTGTTTGCTGGTTCCCTTCCAACACAGCTTGTGCATTCTCCTCAGCCATCTCGTAGAGTCCTAATGACAGGGTTCCTGATGGAGTGGTCACACTTGTCGTGTTATATTTTTTCTTCTCTTGTGTCGAGCCATCATTGTGAAGTGTTGTATTGCCCTCCAGCATGGCTTTGCCCGCCTGTAGTATCGAGAGCATTCTTCCTTCAACAGCTATTCTCCTGATTACAGTCTCCGACGGTAAGGGTCCTGTGATGTTTACTTTCGCCAGTTTCTCCAGAATTGTTTTTATGACAGAACTGACATGTTTCACACTTACATTTTTGGACAACAGGTCAATGACCACTTCCCTAATCTGATCAGTATACACTTTGTCATTTTGGGTTTCAAGGGTTTGCATTGCTTCTACTGCATCTTGTAACAAAATGTTTTCCTCCTCTAGGTTACTCTTCTCCTGCTCTAGGTTATTGATCTTTTCTGTATTAGCACGCATAATATCTTCTGGACTGTAAATCTTTAGCTTGGCTTTTAGTTTTGAGGTTTTCTTGAAGACTTCTGCAGGCTGAGCTTCTCCTTTGTCAATCTTTTGTTGGTGTCTTCTAAGCCCTTGATCTTTGCAATCATTTCCTCTATGAGCATGTCTTGCTGTTTAAGTTTTTCTTCACAGACTGAGATCTTTTGTCTTTTGGCTTTTTCCCTTTTGTTGAAGTTTCTTGCATTCCACTTACTCAGTTTTTCTGTGGCGATTTGTAACTTCTTCGATTGTGATTGGAAGACAGTCTCTATTTCCTTGATATACTTCTCGAGTTCAGCATGGTTGTTATTCATCAGCTTCATTTGTTCCTCAGTCTCCTCACAGAACTTGTCACATTCCTGTAGAGCTGATGCATACTCTTCTATCAGAGTCTGGAGTTCTGTCTTCATACAGTGTAGGTCGTTCTGCCATCTCTCGGCAGTGAAAAGCTTCCTCCTCAGGTGTTTGTTAGCCACTCTTGCTTCTTTCAACTTCTCTGCGAGTTTCTTTTTTCTTGGTGTCCATTGTTTCATTTTTCTTGGTGTCCATTTTGACTGTGGGGTTGTTCCTTGCTTCTTGGCCCTGAAAGGCTCGTTTAAGAATGCTGCCAATTCTTTGTGCCTTTTGTTGTTCCGCAGCTTCTTCTTTTTCCCTGCCAGGCGTGATATCTCGCTCCAGAGAGTCTTGGGATCTGCTTTGCAGTCAACTGATGGGAAAGTCTCCTTTAACAGTTTTATCTTCTCTTTGATGTTCAGATGTTTCTTTCTTGCACAGAAGTCAAGTACATCTCCAATTGTTGCCATGGTTACTGTAAATATCACCAAATACAAATATATATATATGTTAATCAGCCATCAGTACAATTTATAGAAAGTCAATTGTGTCAGAGCATGAGACAATCAAAATTGGAACTTGACAAAAAAGCTATAGTTTTCACAAAATGTAGCTAATCGTTTATGGTTTAATAATGGTTAATGGTCATACATGTACCTCATTTAGCTGTCACATACATATGTAATTACACGTGTGGCAGCTAGTCTTTTAAGGGGAATTACATACATACATAATGAACGAACATACAATGACGTTTGCTTAATAATTTTCCTAGAATATGAAGTCTTCATTCAATCTATTTCTATAGCAATTGTCCGCGATTTACTCATTTCAAATACGAGCAAAGTGTAAAGGGCGCCGCCCCCCTCCCATGCGCTGCTTCCCGCGCAGCGCCTTGAGTGCGCGCCATGACATGGCGCGGGAAACTTTAAAGTCCTGCTATCTTATCCCGACCAAAATGCATTAAATCTGGTATCAAATGAAAGCTAAGACAATGCTCTATCATATCTCCAGTGCCGCAAATAAATAGTTCTATTCTACAGGTATAAAAAAACACGGACAAAATCTTTAAAACTGACGTAAATAGACTTACCCTCAACGTAGAAAGATGCGGCATGTACCAAAATGTAGCTCCAAATGCGTAGAAAACGATGTGTGACGTTTGGATAGACCATAATATTGTTTTGACCGCAGGCCGCGCGGTCAAAGTTCAGAGGTCATATCCGCTCCGGGCGGAAATGCGTGCCGCGGCGGGATGATTCGGCCGTCGGCCGGATCTGCCCGATTCTCACGCTCTAACTCAATACTAGAACCTTGTACCTAAACGAAAACTTGTACACACAGAGAGAGGATACTAATAGTAAAACACACGAAATTTGGTGATTGTAAGTATTGTATTTATTTTTTTACAATTTTTTAAGTAGCCGAGGTAGGCGCGTAACGCACTCGAGACAGATTTCGCACCCCATATAGTGGAGGATGGCGCTAGCTAGTTTATAGTAGGTTTATTGTTATATGGCAGTAGATGTCATACGTTGTATTTATTTGTTTATTAAGATTTACCACAGTTGTGGAAGGAATGACATAACAGGTGACTATCACCTTTTGAACATGCCAACCCGGAGATACACCGGGAAGGACCCCTACTCCTTTCGATAAGTGTGGTGGGATCCATGCTCGAGGTGTGGCTGTCCTTAAACACGGGACATCCACCTCCACACGTGACTGCCGAAGCTAGGTACTCATTTTCACCTGAGTCAAGTGAGGAAACAAGTGCCTTTCCCAATGACACAACAGTGGCGCCTGCCAGGGATTCGAACCTAGAAGCTTTGGTTTCTGAGTCAATAACCCTAACCACAAGACCACCTTGCCACCTCACCTTGTACAATTGTTGTGAAATGAAGTCTATTATTATCATATCACCAGTATAACGTATATCTCCCACCTGCCGTGTGTTGTATCTGTCACCCTTTGTAGCACGAAGTGGTTGGAGCAGTCCAGCACGTCCCCAGGGCCCCAGGTCTCGTCCCCAGGGCTCCACTGCTCGTGATGCACGCTGAGGATCAGACAGAAGGAGGCGGACAGCACCGCTGCCATGGAAACCAGGCTCAGCGTCTTACTCAGCTGCATCGTCAGGCTCTGAAAAACAATTTTTTTAACGTTTGTTGTGAATATCAGAATTTTGCTTCCCGACCACAGCAGTTTGGCAACCCAAATAACCTGGCATGATCATGAACTGAAAGTCCAAATAAAAGTCTTGCATTTTGTTTGTTTGAGCCTTTGTTTGTTCAAGAAATACTCCTACAACATAAATTAAGTGATAAGAAATATATAACATAAAGATAAAGCAATGAGTATGGGCCAGGTAACATTCGTCCTACTATCGTCGTACGATCGCAAAGTGAGGACATTTTTGGGACAGTCGTGCAGCTGGGATAGCCGTGTATATCTTGTACAAAATTCAACTGTATAGCTACGGGGAAAAAAAGCTGTCTTAGATCCTTGTCGGCGGTTGGTTCTATCACAACACGCATGAAAAGTGTACAATCAATCAATCAATCAATCAATCAATCAATCTTTATTCAAACAACTAGCAGACGACCGTCTGAATTGAGTTGTTTTTACAGTTCATAAAATTGACGTTAAACAACACTAATAGTTTAAAATTTACATGATTTACAAGTTAATGACACAAATTCGATAGGGAGCTATAATAATGCCTATTTACACAAGTAGAGGTAAAGGTCAATGCTAGCCGCACTCAGTCACCCAATGCCCTCTTAAGTAAAAGCAGCTAAGAACTGTATTTAACTAGCGTTTAACAGCTCAACAATGTAGGGAATGGGCGATTTTTTGTACCGTTCTGTGCGGCAATACGGAGTGTCAAACTTATGTGCAGAACGTGTGCTTCTACCAGAGATATTCTGCCTTACTGGGGGCAGCCATTCACGAAAGTCAGAGTTCAAGAGAGATTCTGCAAATGTTCTACAGATTGTGCGGCGACGATCGGCCAGGGAGCTGAGGTTCAATGCAGTAAGTGCTGTGTCGTAACTGGAATACCGTGACCCCAGGATGATTTTGCAGGCCCTTACTTGGATTCTTTCTAGTGTCTTTGATTGTTTACAGGTCAGTGCTGGATGCCATACAGGTACAGCGTATTCCAGTGTGGGACGCACGTACATCGTGTAGACGGTCGTCAGGTCTAGAGTCGACACACCGCATCTCTTCAGTCTACGTAACATGTAAAATGTACGGCATCAAAATTGTAGGACGACCTACTTATGATAAATGTTGTAAGTCAGCTTGTACTGTACTGTATCGTTCCAAATCAGCTCTGCTCTCGTCTTGTCCCGTATAGAACGTCCTGTGCCTGTGTGATATGAAAGTTATCGGATTTAGATTACATGTATACAAGTCTACAATTACGGACTCTTTCATCTCTTAGCGTAAATATGATATCAATTGACACAATACCTTTTGATACAGCCGAAATTCAGCTTCGATGTGAGAAAGTCGAAAAACAAGATTCTTCTACACACAAAGTGATGAAAATCAAGAAGAGCGAAACAAAATCCGTCCTGTACCAGTGTACATGCTGTTAAATCTGTTGTTGTTTGTTAGCGCTCAGTGTAAATTCGATATCAATTGACACAAATACCTTTTGATGCAGCCGAAATTCAGCTTCGATGCGAGAAAGTCGAAAAGAAGACGATGTGATGAAAATCGAGAAGAACGAAAAGAAATCCGTCCAGCACCAGTGTGTTCGCTATTAAATCTGTTGTTGTTGTTGACGCCCAGCAGGCCCAGGCTGCGAGACACCGGATATGATGATATGAAGGGCCTGTTAAAGCCACTTGATGCACAAAACCACAAAAACAACCACCTGACTCAGCGCCGTGACGTCACACGTCCTTGACGTAATGGGATGGGGAATGTTCCAGAGCTTTCTTTCTTTCTTTTTATTCAAATTGCAAAACAGCAATACATGGTGAAGCACTAGGCAGCAAATTCTGCTGATGCCATGCGCCACACACCATAAAACATACAATACAACATATACACTAAAGTACCAAAAATGTATTAAGCAATATAGCATAATACAATAATAACGTATAGCTAAAAATAATCCAGAGCTGTCTTTGCAGCCCCTGCTTCAACTATTGGGTGATTTTTTTGTCATAAATTGGTATGTGAGAGATAAACTGTACGGATATCATTGTTGCAGTATCAAACACACACGCGAACGCGCAGGGCACCTTGCACCGAAGCCTATAAAGTAGACACGTACTTGTATTTATTGCCACCACTGAAGAAGCCACGCCAGACAAAACATGATTGAGGTGCGAATGAACAAAGTTTCTTAACGAAAACATGCGGCTCCAGTGTCTTCTCTGTGGGTCAGAGTGTCAGCGTGTACGGTTGACTTTAGGTCTGTCTTTCCCATTGCCCCCACACAAACACAGAAACGCACACACGCACACACACACGCGCGCGCGCGTGCAATGTTGACCAAAAGTCCGTCAGATACGCGTTACGTTCTTGTCGAAACGTAGGATTACTAATGATTGCGTCATCAGCATGAGCTGTTTGGTATCGAACACACAGAAAACGAGATCACTGGACCGTGTTGCTCTGAACAACACTTGGGCGGAACGAATAAACACTCGAGGCACTTCAGATGGTCGAGATTCCTCCACCAACTCTTCAAACCCGGCAAGAACACTCACAGCGACAGGAACTGGTTTGACACGACAGACTGAAGTTGTTGCCGAAGGTCAATGTTACATATATGTTATATGAAGTTGCGCCACTAGGTGGCGCTTTTCTGGGATGCAGCAATCACCGTTATAAGCACGTCGACAGAGTGTACTGCGCCTGCGCGAAACCCATAATGTATTGTACATAGCACTTTGGCAGAACGTCTCGCGTATTTAAGGAGGATATCCCGTCTATAGTTTTCAATTGTTGTGTCCGCAATGATACCGTCTGCAACGGGCAAAATTCTAATGGAACGTTGACCAAACATCAAAGGAAAACCGTAAAAAAATTCTGGGTTTCACGCAGGCGCAGTACGTTCTTCCGACGTCCTGGTACAGACATGGTTTTCTTACTTATAGGGATTAAAAGGTGAAAAATTAAAGTGTTTTTCATTCTTAAAAATCGTCAATTTCAATCAATTGCAGAATGCTATTATTGGCTGCTTTTGAATGTGTTTACTGTTTGAAATAATCACCATAATTAATTCTGTTAAGGATCAAAACCTTTATTTCTCAAATCTACACAGGATTCAGATTTCACTATCCTCAATGCAACAATTCCATTCCGTCTGTGCCGCCGGTAAATCCAAGTATGATAAAGTAGTCAGTAAGAGAGATACAAAAGGCACTGTAGCAATCTAAAACATGTGTACTACTCCGATTGAAATATAATAATGCATGCTAAAGATCTAGACCTAGAGAAACTAGTCATAGATCACTTGAAATATGTTAACTTTTAGCTAACTATTATCCCCTCCAACAATCCCATACAGCTACTATAGTAGCAGATCATACAGTCAGTTGGTTAGCATGTTTGTGGCCTGTTGTAAATATGTTAATAATGACATTTGTACCTTCTTTGGGGTTCTAAAACAACTTAACTATAACATGTTCGAAGTGGCGATTATTACAGCAGATTTTAACATTTAAATTTTATTTCTTGTTTATTCTACTGTTCGATATCAATGACTTCTCATGATCGCAGCGCACAGAGTGAACAGTCAGTTGTTAACATGTTTGTGAGCAGAGTGAACTGTTTTTACTTCGATAACCCGGTCTGGTTGGAGGCTGTTGAAACTAGCCGCTAGGTTTTAATCAAATTTCAAAATGATAATAATTTTCACAGCAGCTTTTAGAAATGAGAATTACCATTTCGATTTGATGTACCGATGCCCCCGTTTACCCAATCCTGATATTCTCAAGCAGGGCTAGCCCCGCCGTCATCTACCGTTCTGGAGGAGAATTCGTTAGCTAACAATAACTTTTACACGATTTCAAGACGTCAGCAAGACACTATTACAATGCCCCGTAGGTTAACTGCTTATGGCATTTGAAAGCACAAGAGTTCCCAAAGAAAAAAGTACATGGTTGTCAAGTTAGTTAGTAACGAGAACTTCATATTATTGGTGGTAAACGGAAAGATAATGTAATGTCAACATCCCTATCTCATCAACGTCCAGTAAAGACCGTAGCCATACTCGGTACACGTTGGTCCAGACGCAAAGACAACTACACGATACACTACAGTTTCTGAACGTTGTCCGCTTCCGTCTGACCTGATGTGACCTGTACCTAACCGAACATGCCACAGTAGGCCAGAGCGACGTGAGCCAGCAGGATGGATGCCAACACGCTGCCAGAAACGGTAGTAGTAGCACGCGCCCCAGAGTCTGTAAGAAATTAATGTAAAACGTAGACGCTATTTAAAGAAAAAGCTTGCCGTATATTCAATAGATTGATCCAAGGACATTATATTGGGACCAACTCTAGATCTGTTCTGCCACATAATGTAATCCAACACCACGTCTATGTAAAGGCGTTTCACTAATTGTTAAAATGCTTCGTGCACGTGATTAATCAAGGACTTATATAGGGATTTATCAAGTGCATGAAGCATTTAATTATTGGCGAAAACACCTTTACATAGACGTAGGATCGTTTCAAAATCTTTAAATTGTCTGAAACCCTGACGTTCTCATCAAGACAGTCCAGGGTTCTTACCTTCATTGGCCTTCTGGGCTGCTGTGCTTGTTGTGTCGTCAGGGGGCCCTGTGGGCTCCGGCTGCCCTGCTGTGGTCAGACCGCCAGGAGGCGTTGTCAGGCCCGACTGTCCTGCGTCGGTCAGATCTTCAAGACGCTGCTCTTCAGTGGTCAGACCGCCAGCAGGCGTTGTGGGGTCCAGCTGCACTTCAGTGGTCCGCTCGCCAGCAGGCGTTGTGGGATCCAGCTGCACTTCAGTGGTCCGCTCGCCAGCAGGCGTTGTGGGATCCAGCTGCACTTCAGTGGTCAGACCGCCAGGAGGTGTTGCGGGGTCTGACTGCACTGCTGTGGTCAAACCGCCAGTGGAAACATACATTTTCCTCATCAATGATGCATTTAGTAAGCACTATTTTGCATAATTCGCATACCATTATGTTGTCCTTTATCGCAGTTGCCTACGGGTCAAAAATCATGAAAATCCACCCACCCCTTCTTAACTTATCCTTTCTTCAAAGGCTGCGACTAAAACGCCCCTGTATTTCTAACAAAGCTGCTAGAGGACCAACAGTTATGTCTTTTATTCCCGAGTAAAATAGCTATCTATCGCCGCAAAATATAGTGACCATACCATGTCTCAAACCAGAGATACCAAAAGGTAACGGAAGTTTTGCTGCTGTACCAAGGAAAAACGCATGGAGTCCAGAGTCTAATCATTTCCGTGATAGGTCAAGACTTAACAACGTACCAAATTTTACAACAATCCATACATAGCTATAGATTCTTGATTAACGTTAATACTGTGGAAACCGCAAACACCGTTACAAACAAGTGTCTTGTTTCACTAAAATCTTTAATGTCACTTTTTATACGTTTTAAATGTTGCCCCTGAAAAAAGTTATGATACACTCGGATATGGCATCGACCATTCAGCAATACGGCATCCACCGTTTCAAATGGCAACGACCGTTTACGAGACGGAAACACGCACCGGCGAAGGTAACAAAGAAAACATGCTGGCTGCAGTCAAAAACCTTACCCATATAGGACAACTGGAACCCCTGAGTCGTCGTACTGTCGTCAGACACAAGCCTCAAGAACACGCTGTTAGATGTACTGGTGATGTCAACTGACAGGTCGCCTGTTAACCTGGAAATCAACATGAATCGTTTTTACCTCCGGGGAAGAAATATCCTATCCGCAGATAGATTTCTTTGATTTTCGGTATATGGTTAGTTATTGGGGTCCAGATGATGCGAGTTTTTTTCTTTGTATACGTATTTTCAGGTATTGAAATAAAATAATTCGACACCCCCGTGCTGTATGCGGTGTGGTATCAACAGCTGCTGTCCATGCACTGTAGGAGTTAAACCGTGTGGGTCGAATGGCCACACTAATTTCAGGAGGGGGCTACGCCTGTATTGTGTATTATAATTGTGATACCACCCTTGAAAATTATGTAGCATTACTGGTAACATTGCTGTTAATGTGACGTCTGAAATTGTCATTGGTTGTTGTGAACATTATGCATTTCATACTTTGGCACTTTGGAATCTTAGATTTCTTGTTGTCTCTGTTTATGTTACCCAGAAAATGTTGAAGCTTTAAATTTTGAAGCTAGCATTTCATATAACGGTTGTTCACCAAAATCACTCACTGTATCTAGCCTCTACCAGCCTTCAGAGGCGACTGGAAAGAGTAGGAATTGGCCAAATTGACGGATAACATATCAGGGAAGTTAGTCCGCTAAAGGAGTACATTTGCCGCTTTGAAACTGTACTCCTTTAGCGGACTAACTCCCCTGGCATGCTATATGGCCAATTTTGCCATTTTCCAGCCGCTTCAATTCTGAAGCCTGGTAGAGGCTACACTACATCCTCAAAACTGATCTACTCTGTAAGAAACTTGTTTCGATGTTCAGGCTATTACTTCTGCAACTCTGTAGCAACATCGCTGTCTCCATCGTAGATGTACAGATAGTCGTAACCATCCTCAATGTTGAAACTGTCGAACGTGAGACCAATGGTGCTTCCCTCTGGTACGGTGATCAGCCACTCACAGGTCTGATCGGCGTCGTAGTTATCGGGGTAGTTCGGTGATGTCACAGTACCTCCAGGGGGAGCCGTCAGGGTACCTCCACATTCAGGGGCACTGCCACTGGTCGGGCCTAAATGAATGAAAGACCTTTATTGTACATTTATGCCCTTACGGGCTAAAAACAGATCAAGGTGATAAAGTTCTATGTACAAACAGTGATACAAGTCTGATATCTTACTACATCTATAGTGTACTATTATGTACAGGTTCAGCTTCTTCTCGCTTCTTTTAAGGCAGTTGTAGGTGTAAGAAAGAGAGAACAAATAACATCGACGATCTTCAATGTAGCTTGATGACTGGATTTGTTAATCTGCCTCTTCCATGTCTTTCATCAATTTTGCGCAAAGATTGCAAAAAAGATGTGTTGATTGTTACTTAATGTCATATGAGTTTCACCCTGACGTCTCTTTCACATCTAAGGTTAAATCCTCAACATTTCTTAGTGGGTGGTAACATGATTTTGAAAATGTATTGTCGTTTGGTCAGTGATGCCATTTTTACGCTAAAGACATGGGATTCTTGTCTCAATGATAACAATTGTGACGATCATGCACTTGAAAATTAAGAAAACTTGTAAACAGTGTCACTGTTTGTTTTTCCAAATTCAATGTCAGTTGGCGCAGACGCCTTAAAGACTAGAAGGCAACCTCGCCAACCCACTCCCAACCACAGATGACCTTGCTCATGACTAATTCCCAACCATGGTCTGGAGAAGGTCGGGGGGCCATGCTTGGCTTTGTGTGCCAGGGGCTTAAATCGCTTCACTTAAAACTGTTTTAGGTACACAGCCCTAAGTAACCACAACATGTAGAAACCTCGGGACTTGCTCACCTGGATCAAAGCACTGTTGTTCGTCTAAACCATCCGCGCAGTCCTCCACTCCGTTACACACATCCGTGAGTTTATCGATGCACGTAAAAGTGTCCAGACACCTCAGCTGGCTCCCCGAACAAGGCGCACCGCCTGAAAACAACGACGTATAAACAAGCTACAGAAAGATCGATGTAGATATATATGAAAAGATGGATGTCCTTCTAAAAGTAAGTTGTGATATATGTACACTTTAAGCAGTAGGAAATTTTTATGTAGCAAGTAGACATCATTCACTATACAATCACGTTTTGATATTAATATCATATCAGACTGCAACAAACCATTTCTAGCATAAACGTCTGGATATATGTATGTTGCTAATCTATTAGTAATATATTCATGTTTGTGCCATAATGATAAGACTGAGAACAAAACCATTGCACACACAAATTGCTCCTATATACATTTTATATATATACCTATATATACAAGTTAGCAAAATAAAAGAAGTACATGCATTTGGGATACACTAGTGTAGAGACTGTTAAAAAAGAGTTACAATTTTCTCCATGTTGTTGTGAATATGAAAATACCATTATGCCTGTACAAGGTTTGGTAGAAATGTTTGTAGTTCGTTATGTCTATCTTCGCAGAAGGAAACATATTGTTTTTGCTCGGTTTCTTCTTCCTCTTCTTCTTCTTCTCGTAACAAATAATGTCAATGACCTGGACCAGACGTCTGTCACCATAGTAACTGCTGTAGCAGACACCCTGTGGTGTTGGGTTACATTATATTGCAATCCAGAGTTGGACTGGCTGGACACCATATATGTGAATGTGTTTCAGTAAGAATAAACAGTGAGAGTGCAGTACATTAATTTTTATTTTGTAGTTTGCTAGGCTAGACCATGAGAAGGTAAACATTATGCATTTGCTTTGCAAATGTTACATTTCTAGTTTATTCATTTTTCTGTTATAAAAGTTAAAACGTACTAATGTGACTGCAGTGGTTTTCATCGCTTTCATCAGCACAATGGACGACGGAGTCACAGATAGCGGATGGCGGGAAACAGACTGTTTCATCCAGGCACATGACATCACCCCGGGAACAACCTACAATTTCAGGTTTGGTGCAAAAATAGGAAATATGTACGAAATGGTCACATCGTACGTGATTCAATTATGTTACTGCAACAGAAGAACTAGGATATTGCAATTTCTTGGTGTATCTACATCTTCATTTTTCCACTGGCTTTCATAATGTAATAGATATAAATACATTCACAGGAAACGGAAGACAGAAAATAGGGCGACTTTTGATAACCTATTTATAGGGACTTTTCTGCGCTCTAACTTCCTGTCAGTGTCCCCGACGGTGCCTAGCATGACCTCCAAATCGACCTTCCTGTCAGTCTGCGGTTACACCATTTCCCCCTCACTTCCTGTGACTATAGCCTCTTCCAGGCTTCGGAAGCGGCTAAGCGGAAAGAGTAGAAATTTGCCAAATAGACAGATAACATGCCAGAGGAGATGGTCCGCTGAAGCGTACAGTTTCCCGAAGTCTGGCAGAGACTACTGTGACTACATTGTCTTTAAATACATATAACTACGAATACACAAACAAACAAACCGCGACACACCGTTCACAGAAACAATGGCAATGGTCAGACTGATGACCCACAATCCGAGGCCACGACTGATGTCCATGTTGCGTTCAGTCACCAACTACGGAATGAACAAAAAACGCAAAAAACGGTGCAGGTATAATATGTCTGGTGAAGGTAATTTTCAATCTTACCTGCACCCGTGCAGGTATGCAGAGAAAATATTCAAGCCCTGCACATGCCATGCGATCATGTGATTGTCAGGTGAAAAATACCAAGTATGTTTTATTGATAGCCAACGTCCATACTGTGGAGTAAAAGCACGAGACCGCGTAGGTCATGCGTATTGACAGTTGCAAGATTGAACCAACGAGACACCAGTCTTCAAAACATATGTTCCACTTTTCTAGATTTGAACACATATAGTTTTCCTGAGTTAGCCCACAGCATGTAGATTGTATGGATGACATCCTCTGCAGACTCCAAATTTAATGCGATAGGGCGAAAAAACATGGCGGGCCCAAAAAACAGTGACATTTTCAAATTTTGAGGTAAACCTTGTTAAACAAGAATTGAGGCGACAAAAAAATATCACAAAATATTCCTGTATTCAACAGTGTTATCTGTCCTTGTAGGTGTGTATACATCTCAATAAACTAGAAAAATTGTAGAAAAGAGCTTGTTGTACCATCATGGGCAGCTACGGCATATTTGCCAATTTTCGGCATTATGACCGGAGGGCATCAAAATTTTTTTTTTCTCGAAATCAGGCGAAAATTAATGCCCACGCTGATGTCATCCATAAAAATTGCTTGCTGTGGCCTTTACATCCTTTTTACATCTTATCGCGTTCCTCCTTCCAAAAAATTATTGCCAATAAGAAAGCTACGTAAACTGTTTGTAGCCAGTGGCTGAATATTTCCACTAAAAAATTATTTTTAGGGAGAGAGTATCGGAGCCCCGGTATACAAATAGGATGGCACCCAGGCTAACACTTGAGCCACGACTCCATCAATTCTACATACTTACTGATAATTAGTGCTCCCACCAACTGTGATGCTACGAAACGTCCATATACAATATTATAAACGTTTTTCTGTAACGGACTTGAAAAGGAAGTAAGGGAATCGTTGGGAAGGTTCGCAACAATTTGACATTCCAACAGATTTGGCACTATCAAAAGTGAACTTAAACGCAGTAGAATTGTGAAAGATTGTACATGTATACAGAAGCTTTAAACAAACTTACTTAGTTCCTGCGGTGCCAGAACTCGGTGACTCCCCCACCCGGGCGGGTGTTCTCTCAAAATGAACGGGAGTGGTCAGAACATGCAATCTTCTTTGTCCGATAGTTTGGTTGAACCAATCACTGTGCCTGATATGAATGTACTCGGTCAGTTCGATACACTCCACCCTTCAGACATCCAATCAGCGTCTTCGTTGCTTAAAATGCTTTGGCACGAGGCTTGTATGTTATCTACGAAGCTGCATATGCATAATTTAGTCAGGCATTTCACGAAGAACTGCGTGAGGCATTGGAAACAACTATGTTAACGTGATTAAATTGTTTCATAGTGCACTGCTACTCAAAGAGATGCAATTTGTAAGTATCTACGACGCTGCAAATGCATAATTTAGTCAGGCATTTCAACAATTGTCCACATAGGAACAACGCACTAGAGTGTTGCTGCACATGGACCACATGTATCTAGCCTGAACTATAGGAGACAAGGAGAAAAACGTATTACTTGATTATGTACCATTAATTTTCCAATTGTTAAACGTCTCTGCTATTTTCCAATTAATCCCTCTACAGTGTTAAGACAAAAATATGAATTTTAATGCTAGAATTGTCATGACAAATTTGTCGACAAACTGCTGAGTCATTGGAACACCATTAAACGTTCTTATGAAATAGTTTGATAGTGACGTGTGTTGGACTGCACAGTCAGACAGACAGTTGCCAGGTAGAAATGCTATATTTAGCAAGACAGTAGGTCATATATATATACCACGAGCGCATGCACACATGCACACACACATACACATACACACACACACACACACACACACACACACACACACACATAGAGAGAGACACACACTACATACACACACACACACACACACACACACACACATACACACACATAAAAAGATAGACACACACACACACTACACACTACACACACACACTACACACACACACACACACACACACACACACACACACACACACACACACACACACATACATACACACACACATACACATACACGCACACTGCGAAGGTACATGTACTAGTCATTTTAATGAAGGCATTAGGAATGCCACATTTAGCAAACGTGCTAGCATCCCGATTCACGTCTCTGCAAATGCCGTCAGTTCCTCTCGGTCCATCCTGAAGAGGTGCCACTTCTCGTCCACAGTGACGTCCTTGCCGCCATGTTTCTTGTAAAACTTGACGGCGATGTCGTTCCAGTTCAGACAAACCCACTGCATCTTGTTACAGTTGTTTTGGACGCCGATCTAAAGTGAGAAGAGAGTGCAGTACATCACATGGCACCTTTTAGATAATATACATGTACAAACAACTGCAGTTAAGCCAAAAATCGACCTTCAATTTCTGTTACTATCAGTATCATGGACCTGTATTACTCTCCAGGCAGAGGTTTAGGCTTCGGCTTATTTTTAAAGTGTTTTAGGCGTTTTTATCAGGCTTTCTTTTTTGTGCTGGTATTTTTTTTTCGCCAACGTATTGGATACTGCCCTGCCAATGATATTGTCTTGTCAGTTTAATACAGCCACTTGGAGATTACATCTGTGTAGCCTGGGTGATCTGAACGACCTATGACACTTAACCATCCCACATCTAGCTGCAAGCGATCGTTGTTTAAAGCTAATTTGCCGATACCAACACACACACCAACCATATATGTATAATAAAAATGCATCTATAGCTTCTTGATCTATATGCTTCCAATACAAATTCATAAATGACACATAAATGTATTTTTCAAATGATCAAATAGAACTCTAGAGAGGCAAAATCAAGGAATGGGGCCGTGTGAGCGCGGCCTGAAAGTGAGTGAGTGTATAAAACATTGGAGTGGACGAACCTTTGCTACTTCCTTCATGAGAGATGTACCAATGCCACGACCTGGGGACAGAATAAAAGAAATCTTTACTGACACAACAAAACTACAGCGACTGTCGTAAGGTCATACAACTATACATCCATCCAGAAAAAAGTGGACACAAATGAACTTACATACAGAGCAGAAACCGTTGAACCTAGCTTATTCTGCAATGCTTTGACGCACACGTGATTGCAAACAGATTCACCGTACTTAGAAGGAAACATTGTTGAAGTCAGGATGTCTTAGCCCACCGATTCAACGTAATAATAGATATGTAATACTAAACTATTCAAGTAACTGGGTAAATTCTCTGAAGAGTCAGACATTTAAGATAGAATCCGCTATCCCATCTGGTCCTGGTCATTGACCTTATTTGTTTGGAGAAGAAGAGGAGGAGGAAGAGGCAGAGCAAAAATAATATGTAGGTAAACATAAATAGACTACTTTTCACCTCTGTGAGATGGCTGTACGTAGAAGTCTTCCAGATACATGACCCGGCGTACGAAGGGAGAGTAGCAGAAATAGTACATAGCATAGCCGGCCAGCATGACGTCACCGCCTGCAGTACCTGGAACCTCCGCTACGAGCGCCCTGAAGTAAGGCTCGTCTCTGAACGCGTCCTCGCGCAACGCTACAGACAAAATCATTTCAATCTTTTAAACTAATGAATATGGATGCGTTAATACATTCAATCTATATACAGTTAATATCACAATGGGACTGAAAAATCCGTTCCAATAGCTTAGTTGGAAATCACGATCGCGAGTTCCCCAAATATTACCTTACTTAAACTTTAGGGAATGTCACATTCGTCGTACGATCGTAGACTGAACTGAGGGTATTTCTGAGATTCTTGTGCAAGTGTCGTGCAAAATTCAGTTGTCTTATTACAGAAATGCTGTCATAGATCCTTGTCTGTGGTTGGTTCTCACAGCCTGCTTAAAAATTCTACGCTTAAAAATAGCAGATTCTATCTGAAGTATTCCCATCTCAAATTTTAGGTCATTTGGCTGTAGTTTTTCTTGGCATCCGAAGTAACTGTGTGGGGGTGGAACCGATATGAAAATCGTACGAGAGACTACGGTGACTGTGACCGCGCCGTCAATAGTTTACCTTCTTCTGTAACAGTCTCTCTGTCACCCAATCCCTGATGCTCCGCTAGCTCCTGGGTTCAAACAAAAGCGGCAAAGGTAACCTTATGGATAGATTAACATATCCTCTTCTGAGCTCTTCGTCTTGAGTTTTTTATCTGCACAATGGATGACACAAAGGAAAATTAATTTTTCTTGCAAAAAACATTCATTTTGATTAGCATTTAGCAGTATGGTGCATACTACCTTGATTATGCGGGCGATCTCTCTGCAGTCACCAGGACGGGCAGGGCGGATGATGAACTCCTTAGACGCCATCTTAGCGGGAGAAGTGATTCAGAAAAAGAATAATCTTTTCGACGTGTTCAGTTTAAAAATGATTCTTGGACAAAAACTTGCATAATCACTTGTCACTTATCATGTGATATTAGAAATAACGGCAATGGTTAAAATGAGTGCAAAGGACATCGTCAACATTAGACCATACGATTATAATCCGTGTTGCCTAATTGTCAGATCATATCATAATGATTCAACATACGTAGAAAGAGGATCTGCAATGCCAAGGTAACAGTTCCTCACTACGGTAACTGGATAGATTTTCAAGCTCTTATCCCGGTTGCTTGAGTATTGTCATTACCTGGACAAGGAGGTTCAATGGGCCCTCCTTTCTCTAAGAAGAAGAAAGTGAAGATCTCATACCTTATTGAAATATCTAGGGTTGAAGAAACAGTAGTCAGGGAACAACAAGAAGGTTTTAGTTAAACGCAAGGAGCCCTGAACTGAACTGGTCCAAAGACCTCAGGGCGAGGTCGAAAATGGACGGTTCCACTTAAAGACGGGGTGTACCAGGAAGAATTACACCTAAGGGGGGTTACGGTTGTGCAAACAATTGATACATATTTTTATATGCCTTATATTCCTTCATTTGACTTCTTTCGATGTTGAAAATCTAAATTCCTAGCAACGTTTTTAAAAAATTACCAAAAGCCGACTCCTCCCCTCTCCCATGCATTATTTCGGTCCTCCCTTTGAACTACTGGGTCATGTTGCCACAGCAATTATGACGATGACTTGACTTGCAACTCTGCAAAGAAAAGAACAATTAACGCTGACACCTGTAGCTTTAACAGTAATGTTACAGGGTAAGATAAGAACTTTACTAGCATCTGGCTTTTATTTCTACCATCTTGTATTTTCAATTCATGTTTTTGGTGAACTTTTGACCCTAGCTAGACGAGGCAGTGTGGGCGTGGTGTTGGATCAAATGTGGGTCATTCGAGACCGGAAATTTGAACAGGCCTATCACACTAGGAAGGCAACATTTGATATCACATACAGAATATCTACATCCTAACCTTTCCAAACATACGTTTTGAGATAAATATGAGAAAAACGTTTTGGGGGGACTTTTAACATCGAAGTTCCACTAGTAACCATTGCTACAATATGATTCTGTTTCAAATTCAAAGCAAAAAAGACAAATAAATACATCAGTCTGTGACTTATTACAAATGTATATTACAAGTTACAGAAAAGGGATTGCAAGATGATCTTATGGTTTAGGGTTGTTGATCTAAAGTTCTGGGTTCAATATATGCCCTGGCAGGACCCAATGTTGGCATTGCCCTTGGGAATTAGGCCCTATTTCCTCACTTGACTGGGTTGAAAATGAGTAGCCAGCTTAGGGTGGGACGTCCTCTTGGATGGAATGGAAAGCTGGAGGTCCAGTGTTTGAGGAGAGACACACCCGAGCACATTAAAGAACCCACTACACTTATTAATAAGAGTAGGGGTCCATTTCAGTGTGAGTGGATCAAACGGAGTCAAACCTTAATAGATTTAATTAAGTACAATTTATACTTAAGCATTCTCCCACAGCAGAGCCAAACCCTGAAACCCAAGGCTAACGTATTTGCCGGGGTTTGGCTCTGCCATGGGAGAATGTAATTAAGAACAAAGCAACAAAGGCTGGACGACATTTTAATCATTCCACATTTTAAAGCATAAACCGGATAAGGTTGAGTTATATACCAAAAGGAAATTATCATAATTCAATACAAAATAAAAACAGATTCCAGATCATTTTAATCTCAATGCCTTAACTTGATATGATCTTTGACGGAATTTAATTGCAGCATGTTTTGTATTATCTTGGTGGGCTTCAAAAAGGAACGGCAGTTTACTCTCCAAGCAGATGTACATTGTATATTGGGAGGCAAAATTGTTTTTTCCCCCTCCTGCTTGTCTCTGTTACAAACTGCCTCCCAAGGAGTTAATAACAGAAATGAGCAGCTAGGAAAAAGTAATTATTTTGCTTCCCAACGTCTGCTTGGAGATTATATTGATTCATCCAGACACCACAGAAAGTATTGCAGTTTTACCTCCTGGTACGGAGGTACAGTTTCACTTGTGTTTGTCTGTTTGTTTGCTTGTGTTCAAAGGTATTTGAATGCAGCCAAAGTTATTCCCCAGCAAATGCCGTCAGTTCCTCTCGGTCCATCCTGAAGAGGTGCCACTTCTCGTCCACAGTGACGTCCTTGCCGCCATGTTTCTTGTAAAACTCAATGGCGATGTCGTTCCAGTTCAGACAAACCCACTGCATCTTGTTACATCTGTGCTTTACTCCTATCTGTGACAACACAATAGGTACTTTATATGGTATAGTAAAAACAAGCTTATACACTGGTCTGTTCTTTTATCATACAGTCATGCCTATACTAGTGACACCCTCTATATAAGGAACACCTGGCCAATGTGACCACTTTTTGGAGGTCTCTCACTGATTATTTACCCCCATTGACCCAAGCATTAAGAATCCTGTCTACAGTGACCACCTTTCTACACAGACCAGATTTTATCGGTCCCCTGAGTTAACAAATTAAAATGTACATGTAAGGCTTCAAAAACAACCTAAAAATTTTGTTTTTGGTACTTTCTGCCATACAAAACAATAAATTCAATATACCTTTGCTACTTCCCTCATAACTGAAGTCCCAATACCTCCGCCTGTGGTGAAAATGAGACACGTGAGCATTTGAAGAAACCAAGGCGGTTCAATCAGATTGAACCACCTTGAAGAAAGAAAAAGCAGCACACAAGGAGATCACTGTTTTTGTTTACATCAATTATTGGTTATGGCGTTTAGTGACCGAGTGCCTAGGCAAGAGTACACACGAGATCAAGAGGTCGCATTCAATACCTTGCATACCTGATTTTAACATTACAAGTGTATATGAGACATGTATTGAGAAACATACATTACTGATCAGGCTCGAAATACCACCTGCATATGCAGGTTAGTGCAGGTATGCAGAAAAAAGTATTTCGAGCACTGCTGGATTGTCTAAGATTCTTTATAAAAACAACGACAAACATACCTCTGTATGCAGGCTCCACATAGAAGTCCTCTAGATAAATGCCCCTCCCCAGCCATGGGCAGTAGCAGAAGTAGTACATGGCATAGCCGATCAGGCTGGGCTTGTGTGTTAGATCTGAGATCACCTCTGCCACAAGCGCACGGTAGTACGGCTGGTCTCCAAACGCATCCTCTCGTAATGCTGCAACAATAGATGATACAATGTACATGTAGAAATGTAGTTTATAATGTCTTTTTCTTGTATAACTATTTATAACTCTAAGTCTCATACTATAGTTTCCTTAGGCTACCGTACGCAGATAGACTCAGGAAACTCAAACTCCCCACCCTGGTCTATAGGAGATTGAGGGGGGATATGATTAATGTCTACAAATACACACATGGGCTGTATGATACAGAATGCTTATTACCAACATCATTACAGAAAAGAGAACAAGAGGACACCAACTGAAAATAAAAAGGATGCATGCAAAAACAAACATGCGACTATACTTCTTTGCAAACAGAACTGCAAGCTGGTGGAATGAGCTACCCACAGAGGTGATTATGGCACCTAGTGTAAACAGTTTCAAGTCGAGATTTGACAAACACATGAAAGCACACCCAGTCGTCTACAACTATCCAAACTGGAGCAGAGCTCCTACCTGGCTTGAACAACTCTACTCAGTACTCTACTCTACTCTTAGCAAGCTCTACTACTCAGGGGCTTTTTGGGGGGGGGGGGGGTGCTTTTATAATGCACTTTTTTTCAAAAACTTCTGCACAATTCAGACTTTTAATATTCAAATACAATATTGCAACTGTAAGATATAGAAAAAACAAACAAACCGTCAGGTTCCCAAAATCTGTACTTACCTTCTTCAGTCAGGGTAGCTTTTTCAGGCATCTTTTCATACACTGCTAACTCCTGACAGAAAAGACATATGCATGTACTCATAGAAGGAAAAAGTTATAGTTATGATATACATGTATTGCATTTTGAACTTAAATTTTCAGTAACAGTTTGGTTCATACATACATGATGGTATACATTGTATACAATTTCATACAATGTCATGTATCCAAGGAGGCTTTAAAAATAAAATGTCAAAATTTCAAAGGGCATAATATCTACCTCAACATCTACATTGTACTGGACAAAGCCCCTCCTAACCTTTATTAGTTTTCGTAAACATTTATATCAACACATCATTTAACTGTTGAGTGTGTAACAAGCGAAACCTTGAGTATGATGTTCCATTACCTTTATCATACGCAGGATTTCTCCACAGTCTTCGGGCCTAGCGGCACGTATAACAACATTCTCCCGCTTCTCTGGTGTCTGTAACAGGTATACAGACATTGCATGTACAATGAATAAAAGGAATATCAATAAATGCAATACATGTAAATTCAATAAATCATCAATTCTGAATGAGTAATGTTGAGATTACATGATAGAATTTCTATGGAAAAACTGAGGCAAGATACAAACACAAAACTAATCTTGACAACAACGATTTTACACCAAATATTTACAAAAACCACAAATCTTGACAAAAATCTACAATCCTGTGTTAAACAATTCGTAAAATCGAAAGGCATCGTCTTCGAAAGTCTTTTAGCAAGTCTCTTTTCAAGTCAACCTCCTTCAGGCCAAAGTACAATTTTACATCAAAATTATTCAAAGTTTAACCTATGGAGGTTACTCTTTTCTTACCTCCATGGTTTAACTTGTATCTTGGGTCAGAAAAACGCTGGTATTTCATAAAGTTTCTTACCTAATAACACACATTATACTTTAACAGAAGCATGCAAACGAGCTCAGTTTCCTAAGAAAAAAAAGTAAATTTCATGCGATGGACAAAATATGGCTTCCCGCCCAATTCTGAATTATCACCTTTGACCTCCTGATAGGGAAAAGCATTACATTATAATTTGGGGGAAAAGAAACTCAATAAATAACACGAAAAGATTGCCATTTTTTCAACATACAATTTAGCTAAATTCAGATACATGAAAGTCTATTTCAAATCTTTCTTTTTGCTTTAAATCCTATTCACAGTAGTTTAGCCACCCCTCCAATTGGTTCCTTCCATTATGCAAGATGGCTGCGCCCGGTAGAAAAATAGGGCGTCTGCTGTTTTGGTCATCAAAATAGTAGATTTTATAAATTTTACTGATGTGTTCGAGTGAAAACTGCTTTTTGTGCTGTTAGAAACTAATCGTGGGTCATTGTAATCATGAATCGGGTTCTGTACGTCAGGAATCTGGGGAGAATTTCTTTCTCGGAAGGCTTGCGGGTCCAGGAAAAGCTTCAGCGGACACACTTGGACGAACTAGCCGGGAAAACAGAAGATCCAGCTAGAAACACGCTGCTGCTGTGTGAACATTACCCGGTTTATACCATAGGGTACAGGACAGCGCAGTATCCGGCCGCCGAGGAGGACAGGCTGAAGAAATTTGGAGCTGAGTTTCATAGGTGAGGCCAGGTTGTTGGACTAGGTAACGTAGAGAATCCGCAAGGCGGCGTCCGTGAGCAGTCTACTCTGGCCTGGGTAAGTTAGTAATCTCCAAGCAGGTCTTTTGGTGGCTGCAAGACAGTATCGAATTGGCAGGGCAGTTTCTTTCTCAGGATGCTAATACATTTGTATGACCATGTATTATCTAGGATCTACCATGTAAATGGTGAATCATTTTTTGCAGATGTGATGTCAGAACTTGGTCATTGTATTTTGATATGAATGATCATGAATACTAGTAGTGAGTATCTGTATATCTGTATATGTATCATATAATTATGAACCATTTCTGTTTCAGGACCAACAGAGGAGGGCTGATAACGTACCATGGCCCTGGCCAGCTGGTCGTGTATCCTGTACTGAACCTGGCACATTTCAGGTGGGAATAAATAGAAAAAAGGACTTGAACTTGGCATTAACTGCCAAGAAGTCTGCATGTGACAGATTGCAATATTATTAAGTTCTTTATAAAACTTAATTTGTGTCCTATCAGCATTCAAGTTTTATAATACCTGCTGACGTCTCAATGATTGTGTGTAAATGTATTTATTGCTTGCATTTTGTGTTTTATAAAACATGCATGTTATAATGAGTGGAGCACAATACATGGTATCAGCTAAATTTGGTACCTAGTGCTCCACTGTGTATTGCTGTTGCAATTTGAATAAAGTATTATTAGAATATAAACTTTTAGATAAAATCTACAAAATAGAAACTTTTCAGTTTTTTTTTAAAACCTTCCCTTCCCAGGAAGTCGATGAAATGGTACATCTGTCAGCTGGAGAAGAGTGTGATCCGCACCTGTCAATCATTCGGTATCCAGGCACAGACGTCACCCGACACCGGGGTGTGGGTCGGGGACAGGAAAATCTGTGCTATAGGTGAGAGGAACTAGTAGTAGCAGTAGTATCCAGTCTTAGATTACAATGCTGCGGGGTCCCTGACATGGGTAGGCAGCAGTCAGCTAGTCTTCACATTTCCAAGCTGCTCTGTCCAGCAGGTCCACACCAGTAAGGCTGCACTCTCTAAATGTCCTTCCTGACACACTCCATCCAGGATTTCCTTGGTCTACACCGACCCCTGTTGCCTGGCAACTGTAGTTCAGTGATGGTGTAAAGACTGTAAGAACTGTAGGTACTACTAAACTAAAACTAATCTAAACTGTACACACCAAGTGTTCAAGTTATGAAACTGATGTGCAGAGTTCGTTTGTTTGAGCCTTTATTCATGCAATACAAATTTGAGTGTCTGTCCTTGTTATTTCTTTTGCGAAAACTACCCTCTGTAATAGCCTGACTAAACCGCACTCCTGGCGGCCGCCGCCCCTAGGTTGCCGCCCTAGCGTGGGGTGAGGGTCATTAACCTCTGGCCGAGAGCTTGTGTAACACAGGCTACCCTCTGTAAGATATATCTTCATTCAGGAAGGTTTCATACAGCTACTTTTCATGCAGCTACAGCTACTTTTCATGCAGCTGCATTTTCTGTTTGTAGCTTGCATTTGTTTTGTAGTGGACATTAAGCTTTTGGGCTTGTGTAGGGGAGCCACATTTAAAAAAGCTAACACACTTGTTTTAAAATAAGAGTAGGGCTGACACGGCTTGCCTGAAAATGAGAGCCATGGCAATAAGCCATACTGCACTTTTAGCCAATAGAATCAGCATCATGCTTCACCTAATTACATGTGCATGTTAAGGCACACTGCTTTAACTTACTTTATAATTCCTTTTAGCATACATTGTGCACTAAGCCAGATATTCTGCCCACCTTTCCTCCAGGTGTACATGGCAGCAGGTTTGTCACCACCCACGGACTTGCCCTGAACTGTAACCCAGACATGACCTGGTTTCGCCACATTGTGCCCTGTGGGATTGTGGGAAAGGGCGTGACCTCACTGAGCATGGAGCTCGGACGGAACATCAAAATCCAAGATGCCATCCCCACAATGGTCGCATCATTCGCTGAGCAGTTCGGATGCTCAGAAGTGCAACACTGGGACCAAAATGTACCAGTAGAGAGGAAAAGTGAGGGTGAAGCAAGATGCAGTACTTGTTCTTGATAAAAGTGGGTGCTTTTCATCCATCGTATTCTGTGCTCAGTAGCTCCTAACAGAAGAAGGGAGCAATTTCGTTGTCTTTTGAGACAGAAGTTTGATGCTGGCACCAAAATGTGCCAGTAGAGAAGAAAAGTGAGGGTGAAGTAAGATGCAGTACTTCTTCTTGATAAAAGAGGGCGCTTTTGGTCTTTTAACTCCAATTTTGTTCTCAGTAGTGTCTAAAAGAAGGAGGGTGCAACTTCATTGTCCTATGAAACAGAAGAATGCCCACCTATATAGATTAGTCCATACTTTGTATCTGGAAGCAATAAAGATTGTATGTAATTATCTATAGTTTACCAACCAGGGATTAGATGGTTTGTGGCTGTGGTTGTGTTACCGGTAGCATGGGCGCCAGACTGTTGCCAGAGACAGTATACAGGCTAGCTACTCGGCTCCAGGGCCAACATGTTCCCAAGGAAATTTTACCACAGACCCCTTCAGTTAGACTCTGGGTCTAACTTGGGGCTGGCCTGTGTATTGGCCCTGAGAACAGTCTGGCATCTAGGCTATGTATGAGTTAGGGTGTGGCCAGCATATTTATCGATAATAGAACTTTGCTTGTTATTATTGCGCCCGGGCCCACATGCCCCTTTAATTCATAGCAAAAATCCGAAAACTAAGAAATGAAGTTGGTGTGGCCTGATCATAAGACCAACCATGATGAAGATGACTTGCTCCAGTGCCCTGGCCTGGCCACTCCTGCCACTCAGGAATTCCCCAGGTCCCTGCCCCTGTCACATCCAGGTCATGTTTGCTGGAAAAACAACCCAGAGATGAGAGAGAGGGTCCTCCTGTTGGTAGATCTAGCCTCTACCAGGTTGCTGAATAAATACAAGAAATTGGCCAAGTAGATTGAATAGTTTTCCATAGGTTGCGCAGGCAAATGTACTCTATGGCGGTCAAACTCCCCTGCCACGACTTCAAACATTGTGGCATTGAATGTTGGATTGGCTAGGCTAGCTGATATGAGAACAAGAGGTCACAGGTTCGATCTCTGGCATTCCTGGCTAGATGCTGTGTTCCTGGGAAAGGCACTTTACACGACTTTGCTCACTCCACCCAGGTGTAAAATGGGTACCTGACTTCGGTTGGGGAGGTAAAAGTGGAAGGAGAGAGATGGGCTCAACCTTCCAAAACCATGCCTGGACACAGTGGACTATTCCTAACAACCCACTGCCCCTAAGGCCTCAAAAAGGCTATGGCACTACGTTTAACCTCCTTCTAAACATGATCTGTGGTATTTGTGTATTTTGGCACTTGGGAACTACATCATGCACACGTTTGACTGTACGAATAAACAAACATGACAGAGACTGCATCTTGCATTCTTCTTGTATAACTTTTATTGTCCAACATCTATCAGTGGTATCTCCTGCTTTAGTTGTAATGTTTTCTCACAACTAATAAAACCAGCCTGACCACCCCCGCGCTCGAAGTCTACCAGTCCGAAATATGGACCTCTCTACTGGTATAATATAGTGGGGGTGGTCAAGGGGATTTTGACAGTCGTAACAAAACATTTTAACAGCAAGAATTACCAAGTTTAAGCACACTGTCAGGAAGAAAGAATCACTTTTCAATACACAAGTGCTACAAACAGTATTATCTGAGAAGGCTTCATTAATATTATCATTATTAGCCACTAGTACTACGAAAATACTACAAAATTTTCATTTACAAAATATACAACTATAAATAGGGCATTTGGGGCTACATCTTACACTTTGAAGCAAATAGATTCCTTATTGCTTTTTAACCCAAATGTGAGGCAGCAGAAACAACCACAATGTCGTAAAACCCACCCGTTCACCCCTATCTCAGAAATGGTATAGTCTGTGGAAGACGACACTGCACAGAATTCAGGACTACAACATTTGACGATGGGGGTGGAAGGATTGTCTGTACACTACACAGAAGGGGTTGTTTGTTCCCCATGGCACATTACATGCAGAGAAAAACACAAGTTCTGCAAGCATTTGTGGAAAACAACAAACTTTCTACTACATGTATAGTGTGTCAATGAATCACTCTTTCCACCAAGAATATACTATCACTCTGTACAAATACATATGACTCATGATTTTGCCAATAATTACATAAGGAAGCATGCAGTGTGCCATAGGTCTTCTACTCAGTATGACTTTACAAAATTGAGAAGTTTGTGGAAAAAACTACACCAGGAACAGAAATAGCACAGAGAAGACAAACATTAACCATTTTACCTCCCTTTCCACCCCTCAAAACTATGATAAGACAGTCCAGTTCATATACAGAGAGACTGAACTTTGGACCATTCTATTTTGGGGAAGGGAGGGTTGTTACTGTGCAAAATGCATCTGTTCAAATGTACAAAATATACTGTTGTTACTGACATAGAAAATAGCTTATTATGCAACTTGTACATTTTTACATACGAGCAACAATTTGACAAAGTCATCTGAATTCAACCAGCTCGCAACTCTAACAGTTATGCGCTCTTCTATACTTCATAAACACATAATTTTTTTACGATTAACATCCAAAAGGCAATGTTGCCAAAAAGATATAGATCTTCGTAGCAAATACAAAATATGGAGCCTTCTAGTCTCACAATTGTTGTTACAGTTGCAGGCTTTACGCAGTTTTGCTGTACAGTACAGTGCTCATCCATTTTGTCATGAAAAACTCACCCCAACTTGATGACAATACTTACTGATGATGTCAGTGTGCTCTAGGAGTGACAAGCCATTTTACTACCTTCACAATGATGTTTGTACAAAGATGGCGACCTTGACCGTGACATATAACACACCAATAGAAAGGTTCAAAGGCAATGTGGCTTTTGGCTGTAATTCTTCAGCATGCTAAGTGCGCCGGACACAACTTGTCAAAGCCCTGCTCTGCCTAAGTCCACTCCTCGGCCATATGGACTGTCTTAACAACTCTGTTTGTTTGTGTCTGTCTTTTCTCTGCTTTTGAAGTCTTCAAGTCCTGAATGTGAGTCGGTGCAGAAGAAGGCTGGTGGATGGATATGCCAGTGAGTTGTCAGCGTGTGCGTTTTTTTTTCTTTTTCTGTGGTCCATGGTTCAGTAAGGCACAGTGATGAAGCTATGTACCCTACAGAGTTCTGAAGTAGAACTTGAGAATGGCACTTGGTTTTGTGACGCAGCAGCAGTGCTGACTTTACCCTGGCGTCTGTGTTTGTTCTAGTTTCAAATTTCAATCGTTTGTATCTATGGTACAAGCAGCCACTATATACGCTGATCAAGATTACATTTTCTTCACTGACAACACTTATTCAAAGACGTATAAACATCTTTAAGACCTTCAATTACTAGACATGAGACACTTTACCTATTCCCAAGACAAGTTTTTTTATCACGTTCATAATTTACACAGCGATAATTAGCAGATCGCTGTCCTTGTTCCCTGAAAAATGCACAAAAAACACCATTCCATGAAAGGACTCGACTGCAATGTATGCAAATGTACAAAATTACAAAGGCTTCCTATTGTCTGTGTTACTCTCCACACACTTCCTTATTCCTATAGTCACAACAATTTATTTTTTTAACTGGGTTTTACTTGTCTTTTTTATACACTTTACGACAAATAGACCAGTACATTTCAGAAGTTGAAGACATTTTAAGAAGCAATTCATTATATATTGTCTATTCATGGTCCATTTTTACTAGTAAATTTCCCTACAGGTCACACTCACTACCAAATACACCCAACGAGCCTTAAAACTTATGTACAAAACTAGTCTCTTTGGTCGGTCACAAAACTGTACAATTTCTTAAAAAATTGTTGGGGGGAGAGAGAGAGAAAGGACACCTCATGGCCGTGAAAAAGCTACAAAGCTTTCTTCCTACATGACTACGACAAGACTATCGCTCAGACGACGGTCTCGTCCTGTTTTCTAAAACATATCTGTCCGTAAAACCTTTTCCACGCCTGCACGGTCTTCCCCGTCCAGATCCAGATCCCCGACGTGATCCCAACGATGAGCGCCATGAGGTACTTGATCATGAACACGGTAAAGTCAGGGTTGGCGCTCGACCGGGCGTGCGGGCCCGGCGGGCACGGGATGAAGAACTTCTCGCAGTTGTCGACCTCCCACGACCTCTCCCACTCCCGGCGGAAGGCCTGCTCGTAGAAGTAGCAGGCTATGACAATGGTGGCGGGCACCGTGTAGAGCACGCTGAACACGCCGATGCGGATCATGAGTTTTTCCAGCTTGTCCGTCTTGGTTCCGTCCTGCTTGATGATCGTGCGAATCCGGAAAAGCGAGACGAACCCGGCCAGGAGAAACAGCGTCCCGATGACCAGGTAGAGGAAGAGCGGCGCCAGCACGAATCCACGAAGGGCGTCGATGTCGGAAATACCCACGAAGCAAACCCCGCTCAAGACGTCTCCGTCCACCTTCCCCATGGCCAGGATTGCGATGGTTTTAACTGCAGGGACGGCCCAAGCCGCTAGGTGGAAGTACTGGGAGTTGGCCTCGATAGCTTCATGTCCCCACTTCATCCCTAGGTAAGCAAATAACAAAAAAACAGTAAGTTTGAAGTTCGTAATATGACACACATTTACAATAAGGCAGAAGTCCTCTACTCAAATCTAAAGATGTCACAAATGCACACCAACTACTGTGCGTCAGGCATTGACTTGCACAAGTCTTTTCAAATCTGACTTAATATGAAAAAGTAACCAAATTGCTATGTTTTTTTATCCCATATATACAGATTGTACTGACCTGCAGCCAGGAACCAGGTGAGCGTGAGGATGACCCACCACAGGGACGACGCCATGCTGAAGAAGTACAACATCATGAACAGGATCGTACATCCTTCTTTCTTTGTGCCCTGCAAAAACACAACAAGATTCCAACTTTACTCAAAGTGCACATGTTTTCAGCTTGCACATCTTTCTGCATGTCCAGCAAAGACATATAACAGGGCTCGAAATACTTTTTTCAGCCAGGTGGCGCATGTTGCCACCTGAGTCAAAAGCCAGGTGGCGCCATCATTATTCAAGTGGCAACACTTCCAAGTTATCATTTTCTTCAAATCTGCTACTTATATCTATTACGTTTTCTTCTAGTTATTAAATAACTACTTAAGTTTTATGTTATAAAATAAAGTAATGTAAAGAACACAAAAGCTGTACACGCATTTTCTACCTGGAACTTGGAGCAAGTATTCCAAAGGTGTTACTGATATTAATATATTAAAAACTAAACCTAAGCTAGTACCTACCCAATCATATTTCACCAATTCCCAAACAAAATCACATATTAACCCAGCTAAACAAATAAAAATGTGATTATGTAAAAAAAAGAACTAAAAATCAGAATTAAAGTTTAAATCAAAATTGAAATAAAAATTAAAATAAAAATTCAAATTTTTAGCTCAACAAAAATGCTGCCAACAATTTCTAATCTTGTACAAAAAAACAAGTAACATCGCGATATTCAATGAATCAATGTTTAATCTTGCACCCAGAATTCTACCTTGGCCACCTAGCGAAATTTGAATACACTGCAGTGTGGGCTCAGTTCTCATGGAATATCGCGAGATATCGGGAGATTTTGAAATACAAGATGGCCGACTTTGTTTACTTGCGTGCCGAGCGCTACATATTTCCTTGTTCAAGGCCGCAAAAATGTGCCCCAAACTCGTAAAAATGGATTGAATACAAGTACACGCGATCCAGGCGCAACATCACAGGGCTGCCGCCGTGGGAATGCCACGCCTCTACATGGCGGCACACTTATGCGGGTGGTGTTACGTTCGCCATGTTCTTCGTTTGCGCAAGGATAATGTGACATGTAGCAGCTGGGGAAGAGCGGTGTCGCAGCAGTGACGTCCCTACCGTAAATTATAGGTGGCGCGCTGCGCCACCTGAGTTTAGGAATAAGTCGCGCCAAGCAAAATCAGGTGGCGCCGCGCCAGTGCGCCACCGGGTATTTCGAGCTCTGTATAACATCATGAACAGGATTGTACACCCTTCTTTCTTTGTGCCCTGCAAAAACATGGTAAGATTCCAACTTAAAACAAAGTTCACACGTTGTAAATCATTTGCAAGGCTGTATATCTTGCAGAGAGAGCATTTCCTTTCTTTCCCCATACCCAGCAAAGACATATAACATCATGGATGTAGGATTTTGTACCTTTCTTGCTTTGTGCCATGAAAGAACAGAGGACAAAGTTGAATTGTAATCCTTTTTGAAGGTTGGAAATCTTGGAAGCATTTTTCTTCTTTTGTCAAGTCCTACAAAGACATATGAACTTTTGAACTAAAAACGTCTGTTAAAAAAAGAATGCTTTCAAAGGTGCCAAAAGCATATTTCCTTCATGTTCTGTAAAACCACAGCAACATGAAAATAAATGTTCAGTTTAAAACTGCAGTCCCCTATATAAACAAATAAAGACAATGTGACAGTTTGGCTAATATAACACTGTATGTTGCTGTAAAAGCAGAACACAAACGTCCTTCATGACCTTTCTCGGCACACCTAGCTCCTTAGCCAAAGACATCGAACTCATCATTGAAAAGAAGGCAGCATTAAAGGCTATAGGAGCCTTCCTGTATTAAAGTCGATGACACAGGTCTAAAGAATTGTAAGGAGACACCTCAAAGGTACCGCCTGGCAACCTGCCATGGTTCTATCCTCTTGCTACGTTCTCATTATTTAGCCACTTCTGTGGCTAATATCTATGTATCAATCTTTTACTTGATACCTTTTATTGTAGACAATACTATTCTTTTTAATGCATTATGTCATACATCTATCTGAATATAACATGAACTTTAGTGTAAACAGTGTGCTGCAATGTTGTGCCGATGGTTTATCGCTAATATCAGAAGAGTGAAAGCCTCTTGTGGGAAACTAAAGCTTGAGTGTCTGCCAAGTGCACAGAATCAGCCTGTATTTGGTGCCCAGGCCAGGCTGGCTTGGTTTATCATGGATTTATCTAGCTGTCTGATGGTCTCTGAGAGGCCATGACTTCTTATACTGGTATCATACAAGTTGTGGGAATGTATATATGATTGCAGAATGTTGATGTATACGTCAGGGTAGAGACTCTGATCTGGTACGATTCTACCAGTACAGATCCCGATCAGAGTCTCTGTCAGGCTTTTAGCTAGGATTTTTTGTTGGGTGTCCATTTTTTTATTGTATGCTATAAGGTACACGCTTTTTAGGGGGGCTTTTAAAGTTTTTTGAAATTCGTAATGCTCTCAAACACTTGAGGTGGAAATTTTGAGGAATACAGCCAAGTTTTTTTCCTTTGTTACTTCATTTTTGTATTTATAGTAAGGCTGAAGGGAGGCATGAGGGCATGGCAGAGGTTAGGAGTGGAAAAAAATAGGGTGTCCTGCCAAAAAGTAGGGTGTCCAATTTCTCATTATTTTCAATACAGGGTGTCCAAAAGACACCTGGACACCCCTCTAGCTAAAAGCCTGGTCTCTGTCAACAAAAACTCCAATCGGGATCTCTGCTGGTAGAATAGGTGGAGATCCCGATTGGAATTTGTAAACTAATACTAGATTTTAAGATATTGGCTTAATAAAAGACAGTCAGAACTTTTCAACTTTGATTCATGTCACTTTGGATCAATGGAAGGACTTGAAATTTAGGATTCGTAAATGGGAAACCACCCGAACACATTAACAGCATCCTGATCGGAGTCTCGGGATATCTACCGTTAGAACTGCCGACTCTACCAGATTGGAGTCTCTGACATAGATATATGTGATGGTAGAATGTCTATGTTGAGACTTGGACTTGAATATGAACCTTCTGTTTAGCAATGCACGTGTCACTACCAGTGAAACTGTTAGAACAGGTTGTGAGTGTCTGTCATCCAGCTGACTCCATTATTTAGAGATTAAACATCAACATTACCAAGATAGCCTCACATTTCTGGGAAACTAGACTGGAGACATGGACACTCAGTCGGGTTCAAAAGCTTTGTTGGCATGATATCAAAGTGAAACTGAAAGTGTGTGTCTGTCTGTGTGTGCATGTGGTGCGTGTGTGTATGTGGGGGTAGATGTGTGCGCACGTGTGTACGTGCGTGCATGTGTCTGTGCATGTGCAAAGACATCAGTACAAAAGTATAAAAAGCATGGATAGAAAAATTGGGAGTGAGGTGCACAACTTCCGAGTTCTTAATTTAGTATATGTATAACTCATTAACTGCAAGCAAGAAGAGTTGTACAGTTGTGAATTGTGATGCTTCAACTTTGTATCTATCACTATCAAAAGGATGATACTATTTTTTCTTGTGTCCTGATTCAACTATAGTCTATACTCCAAAAACTGGTGGCAAAGCCAGGCATGACACCAATGACTCTGAAATTAACAGAAGTGCATAACAGATCCTCTAGACTGACTGAACAAAGGGCATGTGTGAACACACATAATAGTCTCACAAGGGCATTGTTCTTCTAAATGAAGGCAGACAAAGGATTTTCCTTCCTTAGTCTGGAGATGTTAATTGACAAATGAAGTCCACTTGTAGCAGACTGCAAGAAAATCTTGCCCACAATCTTACTTTTTCTTAGTTTTCTTCTAGCTTTTCTATACTGTAGATACAATAATGGTGCAGTCTGATATTTGTTTATCTGTGATAAGAATGTATCAATTAACAGGGCAAAACTGTAACAAAAATCTGCTGTAAGTTGTAATGTATCTGTAGCCAATTTCCGTGCAAAGTGAAAAGCTTTCCTGGTTTTCAGAGCAGCACAAATCCAGGAAATATAAGGATTATGTTGGTTGACTCAAAAGTGTACCAGGAAGTTCTTCTTTCGTCTTTCCCTGGTACAGAACAGCCAGTGTGACCATTTGTCTGTAATCAACATGATTATTTCAAGACCACTCTGAACAAAAACAACAGAAGTAATCATCAGCATTTTCACACCACCGGTAGTGATGGACTTAATCAGGCCTTCCATATGCATTCGTATGCAGATGAGCATGGAGCCAACTCAAGCCATATATGACACAGATCAAAGGAATGGGTAACAGCTGTGTAGGTTTTGTCATAATTCGGGCCACAGCTTGAATAATCTGCACCACATTCTAGACTGGACACCAGTCCAGCGAGCTTCCTGTCAAGAAGTCCTTGTCTTTTCTTTCCTTCTTGAAATCAATGATTGCTTGTTGTAATCCGAAAGAAATATCATATACATATCTATACAAATCAAGAAGTTGAAGCTTATAATAATGTATGGACATTTGCTAAAAGCTGAAATATAACTAAAGCTGTTTTCTTTTGTCAAAATTTGTATATGCTTCTGAGCCAACTTATCTTACTATTCCACTCAAAAAGTTGACCAAAGACGATACTCACTAGTAAAATCTGCACCAAGACGATTTCATGACGTTATACAGTATTTTGGTTTCTATAGGACACTGAGATTTGACAGTTAATAGTAATTTCCACCCATGATTGGAAATAATGGACCATAGAACTATCCCAACATGTGGCTATCCCTGTGTGAATTAATAAGCTAAAGTCCAGACCTGTCGTAAAAAAGATCACCCCCAAATTTCCCCATCAGACTTGTACGGAAATCTAGCCGATGACACGATAGAATGAAACCAATGCGCCCCTGATCCCTCCTGCATTCTGGGCCAAAGATTACGAGACCCTTATGGGAGTACCACCTTCCTAGAACTTCTCAATGGTCCGTAACAAATGTTACACTGAAGAAATACCTAGCAAAAGGCCTTAACAGTTTGCAAAATACATTTCAAAGATACTTGTACTCAACCTTTTCTAAAGTTCTCAAAATTCAAGATGATCGAGATGTCATATAGAACAGGTCTACTACCAACCTGTCTAAAGGAAAAGCTTGACTATTAGGAATGTTTTAGAACATCTACTAAAATATCTCAATTTGCGAGACAAAAGATCTGGTTTTCAACACTTTTTCGGCACGCAGACTGTACATCTACCAGGCCAGACACAGAGGAAACGTCTGCCTTCCTTTCCCCTTAGTTATTTACACCAGAGACTGAGAACACAAGCGAGAGCAGCCTTCTCAAAACAAGCCGGCTACCGGCGAAAATCGCCGCCTACTCAAATTTTAGCGCCGCCTACTTTCGTGTAAATTTTAAGAAAAAATATTGTAGTCTCCTTACATTTACTTACCAGCACCACCGACTCATTTCTTTTGATAAACTTCAGACATTGCGTATATTGTTGAGCATTAAAAGGTATTATTGTTAAATTGATATAAAAAATAATATTATGAGACACCGAATTGCGATGAACGCTGGCTGTGTCGTACCGCCCGACAAAAATTTTAGCGTGCAGAAGCCAGAACGCCGGGCCGTGCATGATGACCCCACGCCGCTAACGCGACAAGAATTCCTGAGGAAGCATACGGCTGAAACGCCGGTACATCGTGCGAATCCACAAATATTTTGATAAAAAACATAATCACTGGGATCTGAAATGTTACAGGATTTTCTTTAGCGGTAGTTTTGTTTCTTGTTTTGGTCAGTAAAACTACGTGATTTCAAACCCACGCTGAAATCGGCACGACTAAACTTCCGGGTTGGTTGGGCGTCAAAATTACGCAAATTACTCCATAAGTCCGCAAAGAAATATCTAGTTTCCCCAAGATTCTTTGAATTGTGCATTTCTTTACTAGAATATTGTTATGTATTAGTGGAAACAGCATTTTTGGCGCGTATTTTGAAGCAAAGAAAATTGTTTACACGCCCGTAGCCACACTTTGTGAATTACCGCCCGCACTGCGCGGGGAAGCATCGACCAATCGGAGGCGCGTATCGCGGTCACGTTATGCAATATTTGCATATGACCTGTGACCTCGGCGGCACGCACGTCGCCCGGCGGTGCGTATTGTGTAAATTCAGCGCCGTATTTCAGTAAATAAATGCCGGGACACGAACGATTATTTTTGAAAATGTATTTTACAACTTCATCTTTGAATAGCCAAGTAGAAATCAAACCGTTCCATGTCTGGTCCTTCGATACGATACAAATCCGCTCAAGAGATTCTCAGCGCGTCAGTTTGGTGTGAATTTTTAACTGCAAAATAACGATGTATACCATCAAATTATGGTGACGTTTTGCCGAAAATTCCGTGGCCGGCGATTTGGTATGACAAAAGAAAAACATTGGGACTTCATCAAAGAGTGCCGTGCGATCAAATATGGGGAATTCGCGGGGTGCGGCGCCGGGAAAACGCCTGAAAAGGGGGTGCGCACTTTATTCAGGTTTTTCTGTTGACTATCTCAGCTGGCATGAAGGCGCTTGCGATGAAGCCTAAATCAGGGGTGCGCACTTTATTTTTAAGTTATAAAATGGCCATATAAGTTTCCCAGAATGTACAAAAAAAACTGTTTAGGGGTGTAAATTTTACAATCATGTCATGAATGAAAACAATACACCTGATTTCGTTTAAGTTACAAATTTTGCTGTAATACCTCAAAATTATTAGTACATCAATCAATGGTAAAAGTTGCACTGAAAATGCACCAAAAGCCATATTCAGAGGTCTAGATTTCAAAATTTCTCATGGGGGAGGCCCCCCAGACCCCCCCAACGGGAGGGGGAGAGCCCCCTCCCGTACCCTCCCCCCGCGAGCCACTTCGTGGCTCGCTTCGAGCCACTTCGTGGCTCGCCTGCTACTTTTAGTCAGCAGCCTCCTACTCTAAATATTTCTGAGAAGGCTGGAGAGGTAACCCCATACTGCCAGCCCGGTTGGGAAAGCCAGAGGAAGGCCAGGCAGACACGAATGAATGAAATCTATGCCTACTGGCTGTCAGCCTCTTTTGGGATATTCCACGCCATTTGAGGGGTGTAAATGGACAAATGGACGAATGTTTGTAACCTGGAAATGCACTTTGGCTCTGTAAATATAGTTTACAACACCACTGCTATCTACGTTTTTACATATCTGAGTTCTCACTTTTAAATGGAGTAAAAAATACACATCAAGGGGAAGTTTTGAGTACTTTCTTATTCTTTTCCATTATCTGCCTATAAGAAATGTATTGTACATTTCTTTCTTTTTCAAGAAATGTAACATCGACCATTTCCTGTCTGTAGTCTTGACTTTCTTGTCCAGCAATGTGTGGCATGCTACATTCGTCACTCATGGCTTTGAAACTATGCAGATCCCTAATGAAAGCTGGCTACAGTACAGGATTTGCTTGGATACTGGGGGGAAATCGGAAGTTTAAACTACGTATTAAACACTGTTATTACGTGGCCAGAATGTCTGTATTTGTATGAATGGAGAGCTAATAATATAAAAACCTAGCTGCGTGAAAAAGAAAATAATGGTAAGCCTTTTGGTCGGTAACTGTTTGATTTGGAAACTTTTGAAGTCTTGCATGAAAAGTAACTCAAATATACTAACAAGGGTTCGTAATTTACATGCTCCAATAGGGCGCCGACTGCACACTTAGACCCTGTTCATACCAGACTTTTAAAAACCGGTTGAAACCGCTAAATAATTAGCGGGGGAAAACCCGGCTAAAACCCCTAGCGTTCACACCAGACTTACAAAAATGTATAAAACCGGTTTTTCAAAAACCCTGTCCGGCGAATATCCAGTTAATCAGCCACTGCAGTTTAATGTAAACCTTGTCCTTGGCCTTCTTGCTGCGGCACTGCAGACATCGAACGGTTTGATTTCTACTAGGCTATCCAAAGATGAGCTTGTAAAATACATTTTCAAAAATAATCGTTCGTGTCCCGGCATTTATTTCCTGAAATACGGCGCTGAATTTACACCACAATGTGCGACGCATCGCCGGCTGACGTGCGTGCCATGAGGTCATATGCAAATATTGCATAACGTGACCGCGATACGCGCCTCCGATTGGTTGATGATTTCAGCTGGCGGTGGCGGCAAGTCACAAGCGAGACGACGCGCGTGTAAACAAAATTTTCTTTGTTTAAAAATACGCGCCAAAATGCTGTTTCCGCGAACACAGAACGATTTTCTAGTGAAGAAATGTACAATTCAAAGAATCTTTGGGGAAAATATATATTTCTTTGCGGATTTATGGAGTCTTTTGCGTAATTTTGACGCCCAAATCAACCCGGAAGTTTACGTGCCGAACCGGCAGCGTGGGTTTGAATTCACGTTACCGATCAAAACAAGAAATAAAACTCCCGCTAAAGAAAATCCTGTAACATTTCAGATCCCAGCGATTATGTTTTTGATCAAAATATTTGTGGACCCGCACGATGTACCGGCGTTTCAGCCGTATGCTTCCTCAGGAATTCTTGTCGCAAGCGGGACGGCCCGGCGCGGCGTTCTGGCTTCTGCACACTAAAATGTTTGTAAATTTTTGTCGGGCCAGCGTTCATCGCAATTCGGTGTCTCATAACTTTGGCTTTGACCCGAAGCCCCTACTTGAGAGTTGAAATGTCAAAAAAGTGCGTCCTTTAATAGAAGAAATACGCAAAAACCGGTTTAATAAACCCTTAGCGTTCAGACCAGGTTTTTCGGTGGAAAAACCCTTCAAAAACCCCTGAAAAACCACCTCCCGAGGTGGTTTTTGAAAATCGGATTTAAACCCCTAAAAAACCGGTTAATTTGCGTTCACACCAGGTTAAATAAAAACCGGTTTTTGAAAAACCGGTTGAAACCGCTAAATATAAGTCTGGTATGAACGGGGTGTTACTCCTCTGGCATTTTGAAATGAGATGGAATGAGTGGCTTTGGAACGCCTTGAGGCGTGACGGTCTCAAACCACATCCATACCAGGAAAGCTATGGTCTCGGCCACTGTGCAGGTGCAGCTGAAATATTTCCAACCGCTCCCTTCTGCACAAGTCTGTCATTAATAGAATTAAACTGACATGCAGCAGACACAGCACTTTTTTGAAGTTCTTTTGGCTGGGCTACTTCATGGACAGCAGATGTGTGGATCTACCTCGCTCTTCTACAAAACAAGATACTGTACCATGATTAGTTTTCATCCTCAGTAGAACAGAAGTACTGGCCTATCGTTAATTTATTTTCCCTTCCAGAAACTACTGTATTATAACGTTGTATGAAGTCTGCTTGCCTTAGACTGGCCCCTTCCTCCTGTTACTATGGCTAGCTGGGCAACTCAGTCATTAGCTAATGTTTCAGTGATATCTTTTCACACAAGAAATATGTCTCCCTGTAGCCTAATCCTATAAGTATAACCAATACAAATTTGATGCCAAATGCAGCAACCTTAGCAGGCTGAAGGTTACTAGTAATCGGATCATTCTATTCTTAACCCTTGTCCTGCTGGCTTTCCTGACCAGAACTTACCCCCTGTGCTGGGGTTCCAGAACCCTTCTGAACTGAAGGGTATAGTTTCAATATTCTCCTTTTTTAGTTACTTTTCTTTAAAATAACCTTACCTCATTATATATCATTGTAAAGCTAACAATGTCTACGTTTGAAAACTGTAAGTTTCATGTACAATGATATTACTTATAGGGATTAATGGGGGCAATAAAACAATCAAAGATGCTTTTTGATGAAGAAAATGTATTACACTTCAGGTTCCCTCACATAAAGTGTGTGCTTTTTAAATACAAAGTATCCTAAGATTGCCTACAACATCACCACGAACCATAGCCGGATAGAGATCACACAGGTATGGCTACAGGTGAGTTTATTAATGACAACTGTCCCTAGTGCTGAACTAACTTTTCAGCAGAATCTCTGTTCTTGTGATGCAGAGTATATTACATTTCTGAGACCATTTACTGAATAGAAGGTAATGTTGTTATACATCAAAATAAAGCTGACAACCTCTGCTACTGTCTTCAGCCAAAAACAAGTTGATAGCACCTACTCTAATGGCTATAAGGCAATAAAAAGCAATAAAATCTACAGTTTTCCACAATTTCTACTCTCTATACTCTTTAGCACCAGTTAGACTATCTGTATCAAAAGCACAAAGTTCCTGAGCAGTCTTCACAACACGAGAATGACAGAGTTAAGTTCAAAAGTCACACAGGTATGGCTACAGGTAAGTTTATGACTAGGCAATGTCCTTAGTGCTGAACTAACTTTTCAGCAGAATCTCTGTTCTTGTACTGCAGAGTATATTACATTTCTGAGACCATTTACTGAATAGAAGGTAATGTTGTTGTACATCAAAATAAAGCTGACAACCTCTGCTACTGTCTATAGTCAAAAACAAGTTGTTAGCACCTACTCTGATGGCTATAAGGCAATAAAAGCAATAAAAACAAACAAACAAACAAAATTTACAGTTTTCCACAATTTCTCCTCTCTATACTCTTTGGCACCAGTAAGAATGTCTGTATCAAAAGCACAAAGTTCCTGAACAGTCTGCACAACATGAGAATGCCAGAGTCAAGTTCACCTCTGGGGTTTGAGCGGCCCTGAGCAGGACCCGCACCGCCAGCTCCACGTGTTGAGGGACCCGCGCCACCACGTCCGCCTCTTCCCCGCCCACGACCTCCCCGTCCGCGTCCACGACGTCCACGGCCTCGCGTCCGACCACGGCCATTGTCACTGGCAGCTCCGCGATCTCCTTCTCCTGCTACAACACCACTTTGGGGTCCGCCCCCTTGAGCTGCGTCTCCTTCCGTATCACGAATTTCTTGCTCGTCAACCTCGCTGTCACTTTCGCTGGATTCTTCACTCAAGACGGGGTTTCAGGATCAGAATCCGCCGTGAAAAGGTCCTAAAGTACCTCCGACACGTTTAATCGCCGCAAAGATCGGCGCATTTTGTGGTTAAAGAACGAATTTAGCGCCGGAAACACGAAATAAAACTAAACAAAGGAATCTGCAGACGACATGTCGGCCATTTTGAATAATTAGCACCGCAAAGGATTGTGGGATGACGTAATGATTGATTACGTAATAGGACGATGACCTATGACCCTTCTGAGTTGGAAGCAGCAACACACTTCCGGTATTCTCGCGTAACGCGCTCCTACTACGCAGGCATTCTGCACATACCCAGAAACCGACTATAGTCGGGTCCCGCATACAGATTATGTTGGCTGGAACCGACTATAGTCGGGTGCCGCAGGACTAGGGTTAAGGTTCCTTGTGGTCCTGGTAATCTCCAAGCAGATGTTTCGTTGGCTGAAAGACAGTATCAAATTGGCAGGGCAGTATTCATTTGCCAGCCAGTTACTGTTTGCTACTCGAAGTTGGGCTGGCGTAAAAAAAACGATACCAGTTCCACAAAAAAAAGCCTGATAAAAATGCTTAAAAACGTGCCAAAAATAAGCCGAAGCCTAAATTTCTGCTTGGAGAGTATGGTCCTGGGTTATCATATCTCAGCAAGCAGTCAGAAAACTGTGTGTACTTATTTGGGGGGAAAAAGACCTTCTGAACTACAGGCTATCATTAAAACTGCAGTACTTCTTGTTCCGTCTGTGGTCTTGGGTTGCCAGATCTGTGCAGTCAGAACCCAGCAGTTATCAGAAAACTGCATACCATTGTTGAAAACGACTAGGTCTTCTGTACTTTACTCTATAGGCTCTCATTAAAACTCCACAGTACTTCTTGTTACGTCTGTACTGTAAGTACTACTGACTAGCATTACTGCTTGTTAGGTCGGTACATTACTGCTGATATACAGAAGTGCCAAGGGGAACATAGTGGGAGGTGGTGCCAGTTAGCAGGCGGTGTCAGCAGGACAAGTACGCCCTGGCACGCCGGACATCGCTGCCAACTTGACTGAATCCATGTATATCCGTGTCTCTACCAGACTGGGAATATACAGTCACTGTACATGGTTTCTGTGGATGTACAGTTGAGCAAGCCAGATACAGTCAAACAAACATAGAGCTGCCCTAGACTGCCAAACAAAAACAGAATTTACAAAAAAAGACAAAAGCTGGCCAGAAAATCCTGTTGCCCTCTTGAGTTTGTTTAGCAAAACAGCCCTGGACAGGCACAGGGTTCCTAAGCTGTTTACTTGGGCCCCCGACTCCTAAATTACTTCAGCGGCGTTGTGCCCAGACAGTAGGTTAGGGTTGCTCTCAAGTGGACAGGTTTACAAAATCACCAGGGCTCCTCTTACCCGGAACATTGGGTTTACTGAGTCCAATAAAGGTGGGGTAAATAAGGAGTCTTTAATCCTGGTAACCTAATCCTGCAGCCGAGATCTGGATCAGCGAAGGTGGAACCACATCAGAGGGCTCAGCAGACAGACCGAGGGTGAAGAGGACAGCTGTTTACACAGGTAACAAACAACGCACCACTTTTAACCTAATTATCACACGTCGCATCTGATTGGTCAGTAGATGATGAGCATTTGCCTGGTTGGTCGACAGATTGCTAGGAGACTACGTTGACCAATCAGAAGGGTTTTAGCTTTTTCCACCTACTTTTTTCTTGAGAGGTTTGAAATAAAGACGGTTTACAATCACATGGTCTTGGGGTGTTTTTCTGATAGCCCTACACAGTAACAACTGTATGTTCAAAAACAGCTAGAGGTATAAAACATATTGTCAACAACAAGTCAGCTTGCCCTGCTTTGTCAGCAGGGCAAACCCTTAATAATAGCCACCTGGCTAGTTGGGCTGCCCTGGCTGTACATTGTCTTTTTACAGCCAAACAAACAAATAAATAAATAAAAAACAACAAGTCTTGTATGATCATAATCATTATTACCATTATGCATATCAGTATCATTTAACCCTTTACTTACTAACACATTACACCTGTGTGACCAATACAGCTTTTGGTCCATATGTAAGCCAGGGCTCGAAATACTTGTGCACCAAATTTTTTAGGTTGGGTGCACCAGTGTACCTATTCCCAAAATTGAATAGCATTGGTTCATTAGAACATTTGATATTGTTGTCATTTTGTTCAATAAAACTGCCATTACACCCACTTTCTCTACAGAAGGCTCACAGCCACATAATTTCCTAGCCGTCAGTTGTCTCAACATCCTTTCTCCTACCTGTGATCCTTCCTCCCTATGCTAAGTGCAGAGGTATGGAGAATCCTAGCTAGTGTAAATAAACGGGCCAACATTGAGGCCCAGGCTGCCATGTGTCACTGACAGGACTGCACCCAATACAAACCCTGCTCAGGTCGAAAAACAACAGCCATTCTACCCTGTGATAGCAAGCTTCCTGCTCCACCCAAGCCTTCTGCCAAACTTCAGCTTCCAGTCCATATTTCTCTGGTGCGGAATACAAGCAAACACCGCCGACAGGCCGTGCAGGGAATGTTTATTAAGGGTCAAGGTTTGACCTTGAGCAAGCAGGCGGACTGAAAACAACTTCTTGTTTTACAATTACAGTCAGTGATTAGAAATACCTAACATCCTATGTGCTTACCCTTTTTCGCTCATACAAGATACTTGCTTTGCAAGAAAGGCTTTTCTTTTTGTCCAATATTTTTCCCAATTACACGTTATACCACAGGCCAAAGGTAGATGCCTGTTGTAGCTGCCGAGTCTGTTCTGCCTCTCTGTATCCATCGCTATTGTAGCTGCCAAGGCTCTTTTGAAAGAGACTTAGCAACAAAACTGGACCTTGACAAGACTCCATAATATTTGCTGAATGAAGACCATTTTTCACAGGCTAACTCTAGATGATGTATGTAAAGGGATCAAAGAAGAAGAGTCATGCCAAGTATCTATTTTATCCAACCATCAAAGGGGATGGAGGGATGGAAAAACAAACGATAACTCATGACCTGTCAGTCATGGCTAGTGGATGTGAGATTTCTGTACCCAAATATATTCCAAAACTTTGACATATTTTCACAATAAACATCTATGTAGTGAGGAATGGATACATAAACTGGGCAGAGAAAGTATAACCATCAATAAATGTAGACATAGATAAAATTTCTGAGCTTTCAAGAACCCACTTTTCCCCCAGAAAACCTACGTATGCCCTGTCCTAGCAATGTTGTTTTGCGATACTTATCACCTCAGCATTACCTTGGGTAGGCATATCTGAGATAGGGTGTGATTGTGTACATATGTCACAGACCACTACCACCTGGACAGACTGGACTGGACAATTTCAAACTTCCTCAGCTCGAACAGTTTTACGATGTGGACAGGGAGGGGGTATAGGAATAGGATATACAGAGTCTAATGCAATCCAAACTTTCCTTGTCGCTTTATAGTACCAATGGAAATCTTGAGTTGTAGGTAAAGACCAACTGAGGACACATTTCAGGGCTCCAAACACTGCACCTAAAATTGGAGCTGTGCACCTAATTTTTTACTGTGGGTGCATCGGTGCAACTTGATATTTGTGCAAGCTAAATATATGGTAGTATACAACATAATTCTGTGCACCTTAATTTTCCGGTTAGGTGTGGAATTTCAAGCCCTGCATTTAGTTGCTTGTGTAAAAATGACAAGAATTTCTAAACAAACAAAAAAACAGCTGCTATTTTGCATGAAAGACTGCCTGGAGCAAATTTCTTCGATGTTGATTTTTTTTCCGAGTTTGAAAACTGTGTTACTCTGTGTTACGGGAAAATCCAACTCGCTTTGCGGGAAACATATCAGTTTTGCATGAATTAACACTTACTTTGCCAACACATGCATACTCTTTAATGAAAAAAAATACACAAAGAGTTCACAAACTTCAATCAAGCTGACAACAAGTACAACTTTACAAAATATTCTACTCTTTTCATGTCTTTTAAACACAGCTACTGTACACTGCATGTCTTTGAATACTAGTGACTTGAACTACTCTGGCTAGTGATAAAATTTAATGGATTTCACTGAGAGTCCATACTTATTGGCAGTGATAATCCTTTTACCATTCATTCACACCTTATTGACAATGTTAGGAGCTGGAAATGACACACTCCTCTACATCCTCATTCTCACCACTTTCTACATGGTTGGATGCACCAAGGGGGTTCAGTATAGAGTACAGAGTTTTTTCTTACAGTTTTACTCCCTGGGCTGGTACATCCAAGGTAGTCTCCACCAGACTAACAACGCGGGTTCACAAAAAGTAAAATTTAGCCACGTACTAGGGAGAATGATTAGCCAGGGGAGTTTGGCCATTGAAGAGTTCATTTGCCCAATTGGAAGGGGAAATTAACCCTCCCGTGGACTGACTCTCCTTGCCCTTTTTTTGCCGAATTCTACGATCCGTACCACCGTAGGAAGGCCTGGTGGAGGCTACAGCCAAGGCTACTGCAATCATCCCAATGGATAGCCAGAATTTTGAAAGAAAATTAGCTTAAACAAAATCCCCTAGTATTAGTAAGGCAAAGGAAGACTGGTCACTACCAGGCTAAAATGGGTTGCTGAAAAATAACTCTAGTACAAAATGGTGAAATAGAGGGGTTAGCCAGCCACAGAGTACACTTTGCAACCCATGGGATATCATTAGCTTTCTCTATTATATCATATCATTCAGTCTGTAACCAATTACAGCCTGGTAGACACCGAAAAAGACACAGTTTACACTCTCAAGTTGTGTGGTCCAAGAAGAAAGACCCAAAACCAGGAAGGAGGCACAAATGACAGCAAAACCGTTCAGTAGCGTAACCCGGCTGTTATCAGGACTGAATAGTAGCTGTAACAGGATTGGAGACTGTTAGTGAGCATTGCTAAAGGAGCGGAACAAAAAGTCAAACACAGACAAAATCGTTGGGGCAAGTAAACAGCTTCTTTGCAGGAGTCAAGGCCTACCTTTTGACATAAGTGCTCAGAACTGTTCAGGGGACTGTTCAATATGTGTATGTATCGGAGGATCATTTACATGGACCCACAGCCCATTCACAAACATACAGACAAATGTTGGTTTTAGCACGATGCTTTCTTTCCTGTTTATGTTCAACCAAACTTTTCAAATTTCTATCAATTACAGCCTGATTTGTGGGCCTTTTTTTGGCTCTGAATTTGAACTGTTCAACTGTCTGAAAACCCCCTCCAATTACCAGACAATGGTATATCCTACAGCAACTGAAACGCTGCACAGAATGGAAGCATAAACCTGCATAATGACGGCTCATTTGCATACTCTGATTAACTCTTTGAAGACAACTAATTACTAAAATGTACCCCTCGCATGGCAGGCTCGGTTGCACTTCCTGATGAGAATACTACAGTATGTACTGAAGAAAGGTAATACTAAGCACCAAAGTCATTAGAATCAAACCCATCAGATATTTAGGCCATCTCACACATTGAAACGTAATCTAAAACCCGAGAAAAATCTCAACAAAGAAAAAAAAATGTACAAACCTGCTGCCTTCCTACCCCCAAAACTACACAAATTTGGTGCCAAACAGCTACCTTAGCAGAAAGACACGAGCATTGATTTACTTAGTCAAAGTTTTAAATATTAACAAACTTGCCAAACAATAAACCGTTTTGACATATACCAGAGTGGATTTGGGTGTAGTCCAAGCTCTATTGTGTTCCATGGCTTCACCCATATCAAAGCCTGAACCACAGAACAATGCTTGGTCTGAACTTACATGAAAATAGCTCCTTTCACATCTTTTGTTTTCCCTGTAAAACATCCTGAATGGCGGTGTCTCAAGAGAAATTTGCACATGCATTTGTGGATATGGCTTCTTGGTACTCAGTCGAAGACAGGTTTTCACTGGAGTAAAATTCAATTTTGCATCCAACACTGCTACAGAATTCTGTCCACTGCTCTGGAAAATATTCCCCTTTTTTAAGACTTGGGAATGAAAATCATTCTTAAGTATCTAGATATAATTCAATTGTCCACTCCTATTTCTTCAGCAGCTTACTAAGTCTGCATAGGTAGCTGTAAGAACTAAAGCGGTTATGTTGAAATCTTTTAAAATATCTTAAAATCACTGTGTATCAGTACAGGCTCGCTGTGCCCAAGATAGCATGACCTGCCCCATCATTAAAATACTTCACATGCACCAAATTATGCCTCTAATATAGATCAGAACACCTCCAAATTGGTGGCAAATTGCCAGAAATTCCTGTGGTGCAGAAAATGCCTGTGTAGAACTCACCACCTTGTGACCCTGTCTAAACCCTAACCCAGTTCACAGGCCTGGCACAGGAGTGTGTATGTGTGTTTGCCACTGCCGTGCTGTTGATTTTTTCCACACCATGTAACTGGAGAAAAAGTGGCATTTGGTCCACAGATTTTGCCTTCCCAGAGCTGGGGTTATGTACATTTAGTTGTCTACTCGGGACAGATGGGGTTTTAAGTCGCTGTTTTTGCAGGGGTTGGGGAAAAGTTTTGTCTTGACGGTATACTGTGATGGCGGTCGCATGCACTGGATACCACAGACTGGCATCTGACACAGGAATTTAGACCAGGTCTCATCCTGATTGGTCCTAGCCCACCCCAAGGCTCCACACATAAATAAATACCAGGGGAGTTATAGCTTCCACCTGGGTAAGAAATGGGGCTTGGATACAAAAAAAGAAAAAAAGAGAGGAGAAACTGAAATAATAGTAGCATTTTCCTGTCGACTTGTATGTTATTGGCAAGTGCATTTGGGATAGAAAAAATCCTACATGTACTAAATGCTGAAGCCTATTTCATGGTTGTCTTTGTGAGCCTAATTTGAGTGAACTGAAAACGTGAGGAAAAACTGTAGATATCAATATTTATCTATATAAGTCAGTAAATGAACATTTTTTGCATGGTGTTCTTGTTTGCTATATCAAAACCACAAAAACTACTTTGTTGCTATCAAATGCGAGATAAACGCAAATGTTTTACACATGAACAATTCAGGAAATTGTAAAGTTGGCAGACATTCAGACGGTTGACATGTTTTATTTCAAAAACATGTCCGACAGTTGTAATTACGGGGGTTACCCGAGGTTTCCGTTTGTAATAAAGCGAATGCCCCGAAGCTACTACAGCTACAATTGTCCCCATTGTTCATAAGACTTGTTGTACATCAGAACATTGTCCTGTCAATAAGTTTTGACATGTCCACCCTTCCGCAGGCCTTAACGAACTTCTAACACACCTGTCCATTGTAATACTGACCTAATAACAGGACATACAAACAGGGAAAACAACAACAAAGGAAAAATCAGTAAAACCTCTTTCTTTTGGTTGCATTTTTTGTGTACTTTTGTTGTAACAAGGTCAGTGACCTTTACCTTTTCTAACAAAGCAAGAACTTGAAGAAGCGTGACTTTGTAGCTTGTACTATGTTTAGAAGCATTTTGTTTATTCAACATACAGGCTCTTTTATGTTCTGGTACAAAAATGACGTGCTTGCTGGGTAGGTCAGCAATGTCACAGTCTGCACCTCAAACCTTTTGTATGTGATACTAGTACACGTCAAGTCTGATGACACCAAAATGTCGAAATACCTTAAAAAACAGTATTCTTCAGCACACCAAAACAGCTAGTAATATAGCCTTTCCAAACAGGCCTTTCTGCAGCTCTGTTTTTCAATGGCTCATATAATCTAAGTCATGGCCTTGAGACCTTGAAAAGGCTGCAGAACCAGCCTTGCTGATTGCAACAGATCAAACTCAAAGGTACGTCTGTGCAACTTGTTTTTTTTATATAGTCTTATAGAAACTAACCTTTCTTTGTGACAAGCATGATGTGAATTGTGATCTAAAATTAAAAAGCACCATTTGGAACAGACATGTCATCAGGATTTGTCAGGACTCAGGACAAGAGTAGTAAGAAGAGATGTCTAAGGAAGCGATTGTTAGTGGTCAGTTTCCCCTGAACGTCTGTTTTTGTTCACACAGACCTGAGAACTGTGCAGAGGAAATCTTCCAGCCTGCTTACAGAGACACATAGATCAACTGACTCTTCACACGCAACCACCCAATAATCCACCGCCAGGTCTCTTAGGTTAATAATGTCCCCGACATGGATGGGTTGGAGAAATGAGGGGTTATATTGACGTCGGACTTAGACGCACTTTGGCGCCCAATCCGGTAAAGGACTAGATATTCTGTCAGTGGTATATACACGTGTCCCGCAGGTCTTTGATCTTTGCAGCGCCGGCAGCCATGTTTTGCATGGTCTGTTTGCGTTTATCTTCTCGAGGAATCTTACACAAAGCTGTGATAATATCAGACCCTCTCAGTCCATGCCACAAGCACCTCACTGTCCTCTACCCAGCCCTTTCACTGGACCTGCCCAGAGACGTGCTTTTAATTGTGTTACCCCGCTTTTGATCCTTTGGTTTATAGCTTGAAATCTGTGTGGAACCGATACAATCAACAAGGCTCAGTTGCTCTAATATGTAGGAATGTATAATAGGGAGTCTGGACAAAAACAACCCCAGCAAAACTCAGGAGGGAGTACAACCTCACAAAACACGGCTTCAAAACTGCCCTTTGACCAGTCTAGCTGAAAGCACTTTCAGAATGCTTAACAAGGATATACCGTTCTTTTTCTATTCGGTGGACAAAGCAACCTTAACCCTTGTTCCAAAATTCTATACCGTCAGGACTCGCCTTTTATATGTTCACAAAGTCTGCATCTCCTTTGTAAATTGTACATGCTTTAACAATCACCGCAACTGTTCAAAGCTTTTCAAGGTTGAAAAGATTTTACGATAGGAGAAAGAAAACTTGAGGAGCCACTTTCTGAGTTAGACTGGACGTCTGCTCACCCCAAGTGCATGGCAAATCATATGCACATATCCATGTCATACCCTACAGAGTTCTGTTTGTAAAACTGCCATCAATTTCCAGCGAGAATTTAACCCCCCAAATAGTGCGGCATCAGGGGGGGTGGGGGATTTGCACCTATCGTTTCTTCCCACCAGGGGGGAGTTAACAGATTTAGAGTCCCCATCTCTTTGAAGTTGGCAAACCCCTGTTTATTCAAGCTTTTTTAATCTGTTATCTATGCTAAAATCAATGCATTTTGTATTATCTGTTGTTTTACCAGTTAGCTTGTCCCGAGACAGGCATAGACAATTTAAAAAGATAAATATCAAAATAAAAATAAAAACTGATGACTACAATGCTACTCTCCTTATAAAACCAGTTGGTCCAATTCCTCAATAAAAAATGTATGTTTTGTGGTATGTAGATCTACTACTTTTTGCTTTGACTCGAGATTGTTGTAGCTTTCCTAGAGGGGGTTAAAAGATTATAGTATGCCCTTGGAGCCATACCAGCATTATAGAGATCCAGCCAACCAAAGATTTGAGCTAAACCTGCCTCCAGGGGATTCAGTTCATCATTGTTCTCTTCTCTGCCGCGAGTTTAATCCACAAAAATCCAAAACGTTCAACTCGCTTTAACTTCAAAAGAACGGTTTCCCTCTTGTTCGTAACGGCTTTGAAGCAAAGTTGTTGGTAAGACACTAAGACCCCGTTCATACCAGACTTATATTTAGCGGTTTCAACCGGTTTTTAAAAAAACGGTTTTTATTTAACCTGGTGTGAACGCAAGTTAACCTGTTTTTTAGGGGTTTAATCCGATTTTCAAAAACCACCTCGGGAGGTGGTTTTTGAGGGGTTTTTGAGGGGTTTTTCCACCAAAAAACCTGGTCTGAACGCTAAGGGTTTATTGAACCGGTTTTTGCGTCATAATTTCGGGGTCACGGGGTCAGAATCCGGGCCGTGTGCAAAAGCCGCCAACGTCGACCTCCAAAGTTTTCAGAATTGCACTGTTTTGAGTTTGTTTCCACTGTTTTTTTCCGCTGTTTTGTTTCATTTTGCGATGGAATCGGCATACGTAACCTGAAAGCGGAGGAGACCAAGCTCCTGATATCCATTTTTGGAGAGCAGGAGACGCAGAAAAAGCTTGGGGGGCTGTACTGAAACGTAACAAGAACGTATACCTGGAAATTTCAAACAAGTTGCGGGAGCATGGTTTTGAGAAGACATTGTTACGGAGCAGTGCCGCAGCAAGATCAAGAATCTGAAGACTGCATACAAGAAGGCCAAGGATAAGGTTTTCATTAAACTGCAGTCTTGGATTAATGGCTGATTAACCGGATATTCGCCGGACATGGTTTTTGAAAAACCGGTTTTATAAGTCTGGTGTGAACGCTAGGGGTTTTAGCCGGGTTTTCCCCCGCTAATTATTTAGCGGTTTCAACCGGTTTTTAAAAGTCTGGTCTGAACGGGGTCTAAAAGACAGGGTTTAGCATAGAATATAACTCCTCTCTGAACACCCATGTTTCATGCATTTTGTTTGGTACAGTTTTGTCCACAATACACTGTTACAGTTAACATTCCTGGCATTACGTTAAGCCGGACTTTATATTTGCGTGTCACGACAAAAGAATGAAGTTTTCGTGTTGTGTCAACGCTCGCGATAAGCGGAAAAAACATGCGCAACCTCCGTGACGACTTCCAAAACAGCTGGGTGACTTCGACTTCCCGACTTGTGCTAATCCATTTATCCCATACATCACAATCGATTCCTAACCCTAGTGAATTAATCTCCAGCATTCTCCGACAGTTTAGATTTCATAGCCTCCAGCTATAAACCTCTCGCGGGGATTCTTATGATCTCTTTCAGTCTCCGCAAGGTTAAGGTTAATCAATTCATTACAGTGAGTTTTCATTCAGCCAGTCAAACACAATAATCAAATGACTGTGATCTTCCCTGGGTCACTTTGGTAGTAGAGAGATTTCTGGGTGAGATTACAGATTTTGGATCTGGATATGTGACCTTGGAAATCCGGGGGGATTTGGGAGTTCTATGATTCACAGCCGGAGAATCTTCTATCGAAACAAAGTGCTTCATTCTCTCGGCATGCAGCAAATGTCTGCCTTTACAAAACGATCGCAAAACGAGCACAATTTAAAACTCCATTTGGGAAATGCATTACCTCTTAGCAGTAGTATCGAGTATCGGATATTAGATTATTATTAATTTATGACCTCTTAATTACATATAAAACTGAAATCCACACACATGCACATTATTTCACCACTATATACCACAAGAAAACATAACCTCCAGAAGTTCCATCTGAAGAAGTTCCTAGATTTTTCGTGACTAAATACAATAATCATTTCTGAAATACACATGGAAATTGAACAACGCCACTTGGTTAGTATTTCTCCACCCTGTAGCTATAAAAAATGCGACGGTTAGCAATAAATAACCAAAACATCAAAATGATACAAACACACTGTATATCTTATTCCAGCTCTATTAAAAGGTGTTGGGGTTAACACTCCCACATTAGAACTACCTTTTGATTGCCAGTGGTAACAATACAATCGTGGCATACATAATGGATGCCTTTGTTAGATAAACTGAGATTTGTGGTTTGGGCTAACACAGGGCGTTAGGGTTCAAAATAATATGTACTCAAATCCCTGAAAAAGAAAACAGGTTTAACTCTTTTGCAAAAACTGTAATAAAGGTGTAGGTGAAGTGTTTGGTAAGATTTTTAAAGACAAGATGGTTTACCTGTGTGACTGTTGGGACGGTTTGATATCTCTGTCCGCCGTCTTGCATCCAGACTCCCTCCATGCAGGAAACCTTTTCTTTCAGGGCATAACCCACGATGTAGGCGACGGAGACCATCAGGTAGCAGGCCGAGAGGAATATGATGGGTCTCTCGGGATACCTGAAGCGGCCGGGGTCGATCAGGTAGGTAAGGACGGTGAAGAGGCAGCTACAAGCGCACAGCACCGACCAGATCCCGATCCATACCTGGGCAAACTCGACTTCGTCGTCGCGAAAGTACATGGAGTCGCACGGCGCTCCACAGTCCTTGGCTCCGAGGAAAGAGTAGCCCAGAGCCGGGGAGACTTTCAGCTCTCTTGGGCAGTAGAAGCCATAGTCCTTGCGGATCGGGTTCTCCGTTACAGCTGAGCTGTTCCCGTTGTTAGCTGTCGGTACGGCCGTGGGGATTTGTTCAGTCCGGTTTTCACCGACGCATATTTTTCCAGGCGTGCCCTGCACAGGGAACTTGCTACACTCCAGGCTTTCGGGCCACTGGAAGCCGAACTTGTTCATGAGAGCTTCGCAGCCGGTTCTGGCGCTGTTGCAGAGAGATCGGCAGGGAGGGATAGCCTCTTCGAGCACGGTACACACGGGCGCATACATGGCGCAGAGAAAGAACTTGAGATCGGGCGAGCACTGTACCTTGACCAGGGGAAAGAACTGATGCACCTCAAGGCCGGCATCTTCCTGCTTCTGGTGGTTGAGCAGGTTGGGCATGATGGTTTCGTTGTACTGTATGTCCGTGCAGAGAGGAATGGTGATGGCTTCGCAGCGGCCGTGGTGGCCAAGGCTCGAGCTGGAAGAGAACTGCTGCGCCCGGGCGACCAACGTTCCACCCTGAAGCACACAGCACAACACCAGCAATCCGACCCACCCAGCACCGACCAAACCCCGCATCTTGATCCTTTCTACGCACCTTCCTCACCTCAGGATCATCCCGGAGAATTCTTGGGCCAATCTAGAACTCGGTTGATCAGGAAATATGAGGATTTCTCGGCGAAATTGACTCAGGAAAGGGACACAATTTGTCAGATTCAATGTTCAGCTCCGCCACATTCCAACAAAGGCCTCCAGCACTCGGCCAGACAAGCAGTGACGTCACGAACATGGCGGACCTCGAGCCAATCACCGCGCACATGTACCATCACGTGGTCGTTAGGCTATCATTGGAGTTTTTGGTGCTAATTGATCCGTGTTTTTCTTACGACTCCCCCTGATCGTTATAAAAACATTCCATGATTAGTATCATCTGGCAATTCTGCCCGACTTTTCGTAGACATGTATGAATATGGAGGTGTTTATTCAGAACACTTGGCCCCGATGGCCGAGAATTCTCCGCATTTAATGAAACAAAAGTGACGAAACGGACTGTTGTGTTTGGGCATTTTGGTTGGCCATTGTCTAGCCACAAGTGGACAGAATACACACCACCGACCGGCGGGTTTATTGAGGTTACTTGTGGATTATAAAAAAAAAAAAAGCTACACACGGTCTTTTTCCATGCATGTACATTTGATTGTTCATTGCTTTTCATTTTCCTGAAAATATATATTCTTGTTGTTTATACCAAGGAGGTTCCTTGTTTATACAGTATAACCCCTGTCACCTTTTTATTACATGGTTATTAGTTTCATCGTTACAAGATAAGATGTGTAATGTCTGCTAATTAACTAAGCCAAATCAACTGAAAATGGGGTGTACATTTTAATCAAACAAAGTATGGACATTCGTACTACTTCTCCAAAGCCCAGTTGCCAAGAACAATGCCATTAATAATGTAGGTAACGGCAGACAGATGGCACACGGGTTCTATTGTTTTAATTGGCAGGGAGCCCTTTGGAATCTGATCCAGTCATGTATTGGTAGTGACTGCAATCATGAAAGGTGCAAGCTATGTTGACTTTTAAAAGCTCATCATTTAAGAATATTTATTTTTTATTGCTGCAAACACTGGACATAATATGTGATATCTATTGTCTGCTGCTTTTCTTTGTCAAACGCAAAATCCTTTCCCTTTAAATGTACTGTAAATCATGATACAGATATCGGAAATATAAGTTTGCATTTCATATGTACTCCGCCAGGATTGCTACAGTACTGCTAGGATTTCCCCCAGAGGACGGATATTCATTGGGCTGTCCCAACCCGCCTGTCAAATAGATGTGATCTTTCAAAGTGTTGTTTAATATTGCGGTAGATTATGAGATATGATCAAAATGTTGTGTAGACCGTTTAGGCTAATCTTTCCAGACTACAGTTTGGGTGGCATTCTCAACATTTCTCTCTTTATTTAATAGTAGGTGAGGCTCATCACATTTCATCATGTCAATCATGTACTCCGTGTTTAAATTTGATACTCATTCTTATATCTGCTTTCAGTTTCAGTTCAGTTTATAACTCTTTTAGATTATGCAGAGAGATCAACTTTTGCTCTTTAACCTGATTCGCTCTTTACCATGACGTAGAACAATCGAATGTCACGGAACGTTGTTCTAAGAGAAATCGAACATGGTATTTTATACAGCTCTCTGAATCGTGCACCTGGTTCTATGTCCTCCAATGACCCGGTATCCTCAGTTGACTCCGAAGAAAGCCGAAAATTATTTCGACTTTCACATTTACAAATATTGCAACAATATTCATAAGGTAAATCAAATGGACCAAGGAGGTTCTCATTTCATGTATCACTACAGAATATTCCCAAACTCTATGTGACCCTCCCATTGACGTGCACTACAAAATATTCAATCAAAATGTCCATTCATATTTGATGATTAGTAATTCAGAAGTGACTTTGTAAAGCTGAAATCTCGAACAGGATAATATTGCCACATTCTTGAGATATTGCATTGGTGTTCATGTCTGTTAACTAATCACAGACGCGAATGGCAGTAGTGCAACATCTACAGACGAACAGATTTAGACACGATTTTGGGTAATCGGGTTGTCGACTAGTCAATATCCCGGATGTAGAAAGCAGGAAAGAGGGAGGTCCAAGATGGCTGTCGCTTCCATTGAAAATGTTTAAAAATCCCCGAAATCGGCGTCGCCTGTGACTTTCAGAGACAGGTATTCCAATATTTCGAGCATGTGTGTCTTATGAAGTAGCTAGGCGCTTGATCTGTGGTGTTTTGTTGGACTAGGCGGTAGAGACAGCGGCCAGGCGGCGAGAAAACTGGGCGGTACACCGACAAGCTTTCCCCGCGAAAAGCTGAATTTGGAACCATGAGTGATCACTACTACAACCCGGAAAGCCCCACTGGGTGAGTGTTATATCCTTATATCCATGTATCCTCTCTGTTATACCACGGTACAACTGTCTCTGGAGACCATAAAGAAGGGACAGATGTGCCTAGGTTGACAGAGATCACGGGAAAGAGGGTGAAAATGTGGGAAATCACACATGTATGCGAGCAAGCCAAGCCACGCTTCCAAAACATGTCAATCAGCAAGGTGGAAAATACCCTGTTAATGTTTGACGATCTTTGCAAAACCGTGGCTATACTAGCTCGTTTGTAACTAGAGATGTTTCTAACACAACCCATTCAACAACTATTTCTTGTAGATGAGATTTTTTATCGTGCTTATTACAGGTCTCTTCTCTTGATATATGTAGGGTAACACAAATTTTATGTCTCTTATGGGGTTGTTGGGTATAGGTATGTGGCTTTATTATCCTCAGTACCTATGATACCAAGTAACCCCATAAGAGACCATGTTTGTTACTTACACATATGAGGGCCTGCATGGGGGGTAGTGATTACGAATTACGCAAAATTTTCACCGCCGATTACGAATTACGTTAAATTCTCAGAGCTGATTACGCCTTTACGCTTTTTGGCAAATGTACTATTACGAATTACGTTTATTTTTGGGACGTATGCCTACGAATTACGGCGACTAAAAAGCCCTGATTACGCCTTACGAAAAAGGGCATGCAGGCCCCCACATATGTAAATGTTTCATTGTGTAGAATATTTGCATTTCATACTTCAAAAACATAAAGAATTAAAAGAATTTAGACAAGACAGAAAAACACTAACTTGAAACAATCAAATCTACACCAATGTTGCATATATTATTGGGGACAGAAAAATCCACATTCCACATGAATAATAATGATATTTGTCAATATCACATTATTGAAAGCATAGATACTGAAAATATATTTAAAGTTATTTACAAGTGCTCTAAGACATTTGACACTAATGTCTAGTGATAAACATATGACATAAAACTTAATAAAAGACTCTGACTCCAAGGTTTGACAGATGAAACAAATCTAAAACTAAAAGCAGCAACACTCTCATTTAGGTTCATCTTCTCTCATTCTTTCTGTCCTTAACCTTACACATGTAAACCGCATCTCAAAGATGACATTTATACGATAATTAGGAAAACTTACCGGTAACAGTAACTAAACTTTTGTGCTAGCAGTTTACAATCAGGATTTTGAGTCACATGTCTGTATAATTTACATAACTCTGTATGTTAAAAGATTGGGAGGAAGAATGCTCACACACCTTGTTTTTTTTCTTGTATTTTTTTCAGGGACATGGACATCAGTTCAGAGTCTGGCTCTGAGGTAATCATAATTTCTTTTGGCACATACAGAAATTACAATATTTATTGTCAACAAATAATAGATAATTTCTAGATGACTAGAGTATAGGTCACCAGTCTATTACTTTTCTGACTGAACCGTTACATATACCATCAGTGATGGTGATCGTATGAAAGCAGGTCAGAATCAGCCAGTGGCCATCATAGTGGTACTACTGCTGTATTGTTCAGTATAGCATCATCCATGATCATCGATAGCACCACATGATTATATGAATCGGGTGGAAAGACAACCCAGAACCGTAATTTACTGAATTTGCTCCATTTCTCTTGAACTGTGTGATCTTCTCAATGTTATCTGCTCAACCAGACCATTTTAGGAATAAAGGTAGACATAGGGTTGAAGTTTAAGCTGGTTTGTTTTGGATGATTATCTTGTGAGTGAAACATTGAAATCATGTGGTGCTATCAGTGATCATAGATTACACCGTACGGTACAGCAGTAGTACTACACCATGATAGCCACCAGCTGATTCTGACACGCTTTCATACAGTCACCATCGCTAACGGTATAGGAATTGTTTGTCTGATTAGCGTGCATAGTCTAGTGGTTAGCAACCCTACCTCTGGACTAAGAGGTTGGGAGTTCAAGTCTCGGCTGTTTTCGCTTACCCGACATGCACGCTACTGTAAAGGGTCGCAGTCCTTAGGATGGGACGTTAAGCTGTGGTCCACTGTTCATTGTGCTTGTTGAAAAGAGCTAGGAGAATTTCCCTGGTACAATGAACCTGTAAATACTGTACATAGCGTCTGTCTTCTCTGTTACGACCAGTGGGAGATTAGCTCTTCAGTACAGTGAGCTAAAACTGAATCGAGATCATTTTCATTTCCACTTTCCTAACTAAATTATTGACGTATTCCACTGAATTGTTTTCTTTTCATTTGAAAAATATTTCTGCTTAAAAGTGATTATTTACTTGAGGTTGATTTATATTCTTAGGGTGAAATTTGACATCTAAAACTGATACCGAAGCCTGGGGTTATCTGAAAGCTGTTATACGGTCAGCCAAATCTACAGTAATCTAGCCAAGACCTCCACAGGGCTGCTGTCTGTACTGTAAATGTGGAAACTTTTGCTGTGGTTTTATTTTAGCAGTTTTCGTGGTGAGCCTTCCACAGAATTAATACTACAGAATTGTTCTACGTGTAATCGCGAATTTAAAACACACAAAAGTAGATGAGTTTACAGTATATTACTGGGAAATAGACAGTCTGAAACATACATATAGAAAATATATATTTTGCCATTTTCACCCTTCTCCCTGCTGTCTAACCCAGTAACCAATACAAATGTGATGCCAGGAAGTTTCAGTGAAAAAGCTGTCTCAGCAAGTAAAAGGTTGATAGGTTATATACTAAATGTGGGTGACCAGGTGGGGTGAGCTTCACTCAACACCAGGGTTTTTGTAGGGTTAGAGACCACCCCCATGACACACTAATGGATTGTTCTGTTTGGAGCCTGTCTGTGTCTGTTAATCTAAACAGACAATTTCGCCATTCATTGAAAGATGCAGCTGCTTACAGATATCTATAAACAACACAAAGGCATATTCCCCCTGCTAGAGTAACTTTCGTACCAAATTTGTATTGGTGATACATGTAGGATAATCCGCGAGAGAGTTGAGATTTTAAGATAGTTTGGATGATACACTGTAATAACTAATATTGCTACAACTATCGTAAATTTTTAGTGTTACTTTCTGACATAAAAGAATGAAACAGTAGGTCATTTTACTTTTTATTTTTAATTTCTTGGCATTGTCAGCTTGGGGTGTATAGCTTCCCTTTCTTACTATTAGTGTTGTATAAAAGTAAAGGTCCCAAAGCCTTTGATACCATAGGGGTAGTGTGTTATTAATCCAGGCGCGACATTGGAAGACAAGAGCCCATCCCTCTCCCCTGCGTATGGATTATATGTATTCTGTATACATTGTATATTTATTATGTATTATATATATATATGTTGTATATGAATTATGTATTATAATGTATAAGTTCTGTATCATTCATATATGGGTGCCATGCTGTTTTTCCCTTCAGAATGAAACAGACAAGACGATGTCCCCCCTCCCCCTCCCCCCACCCCCTCCCATCGTCGCTCAACTGCCGCGGATAAAAGCCCTCGTCAACTACGATGTGGCGAACACCAGCGAATCATCAGACCTTAGTGAGGAGGACGACACAAAGCGAGATGCCCAAACAGAGGCGAAGGGTCAAAGTTCAAAAGGACACAAAGCGAAAGGGAAGAGCACAAAGTTTTCTCCGCTGTTAGAAAATGGTGAACAGCATGCAAAAGAAACCGACTCAGGTACCACGGACGAAGCTTGCATGGATAGAACTGCAAAGGGACCAGTTAGCACGGAAAAGAACACCAAGAGGTCAGAGTTTGAGCCAGTACTGATATTCAAGGACAAAAACACAATACAGATCTCCAGGCCCAAAACGGAAATAAAGGAATCTGTATCCACATTTACAAAGCAGGGTGACGACGTCACACTGGGTAAGGGTGAGAAAGGGGTTTCTAAAGAAGACGATACTAAGGACGGTTCTGGGAAATGGAGACCTGTCGGCTGGTCGCAAGCAAATAAAACGTCAAAAGTTGATGTCAAACCTCCTGTAAAGACCAACAGTTTCCTTCCATTGAAGAAGACATCTGTGGACTTCATCCCCATGAAAAAGACTCCTGTTGAAGACATGTATGGTCTGGATATTTTCGAGCAGTCCCAGAAGCGTAAAGAAGGAAAAGGGAATAAGTCCGGAGCCATTTCCTTTCAGTTGAGAAAACCAGCCCTGGGACAGAAACCTAGCATCAAGTTCTTCGTGCCAAGGCAGCTGAAGGTTCGAAGCAATTCAGAGAGTAGTCTAACTGGAGCAGTGTCCGCTGAAGTCCCCTCCCCTCCACCTGAAGAAACATCACCGCCACTACCTAAGGATGAGTGCAGGGAAGTCGTCAAACCTCCTCTACCTAAAATGGAACAAGAAGAAAGCACCAAACCTTCACTGCCAGTTGTACTAGAACCTGAAGTAAAAGAAAAGCCACTAATATCTGTTACCGTAGGTCCAGTTAGTTTAGAAGATCAGCCTGCCATTCCAGAGCATCTATCCACTGCTCAAGGTGATGCAGTTGTTGAGAAAAGAGATAGCAAGGAAACATCAAGATGGAGTTGTGAGAAAACAGATGCCTTTGGGGAAAGAATGCAGCCAAACGCACTAGTGATTGAAAGGAGAGATAGCAAGGAAACATCAAGATGGACCTTTGAGAAAAGAGAAGACTCTGAAGAAGGAGTGCTGCCAAATGTACAGGTGGGGTCACCTCATGTGCCAATGAAATTCGAGGCCTTGCCTGCTAGTGATTTACCCAGAACATTGCCCGTTGAAGAGGCTCTCAACTCTATACCACTGCCATGTGTAGACGCTGCAAGTTCAGTCGCTTCTCGCTCAGCGTTTTCGAAAGATGAAACAGAAAAATGTGTTGGAACTAATCACAAAAACTCTGACCAATCAGACATGGACCTTGGGTCCGACCAGTCTGATGCGGAACACCCTAAATCTTCTGAAAGCTCCAGTTCCGAGGAAGATTCTGATTCTGACACGGACACTAGGAGGAGATTGCGCTCGGTCGTAACCGTGGTGGTTACTAAGCAACCGACCTCAAGTCCACCGAGCTCGAGAGAACAGAAAGAGAAGAAACATGACAGTCCGTCAAGCACAAAAGAACAGAAAGACAAGAAACGCGACAGAGAAAGAAGGTCGGGTAGTAGAAAAGGTAGCTCCTCGAAAGACGATACTAAATCAGAAAGTCGGGAACGCTCCAGGGCTCGAAGCAGGAGCGAAAGTTGCAATAGTAGAATGAGCCCTCATCACGACCACTCACGACATAGAGACAAGCCTAAGGCTAAGTTGGACTCATCTGAGAACAAAAAGGAACCTGAAACTGCCAGAAGACGTGAGAGCACATCTGAGAAGCGTAGGTCTTTCTCAGAAAGCAAACCTGTTGGAACAACGAAACAAGAAGAATCAAGCAGTGTCAATATTCCTTCTATCAAACGTGAACCTGTAGACTCATGGGATACCAAGGTGAGCGAAAGTTCGAGCTTTGCAGTAGATAAATCTGATGTGACCAGTTCGAAACTTGGGCTTGTTTCTCCAAAGAAAGAACAAAACATTAAACAGGAGACCAACATAGGGCCAATGCCAACCGAGGCTGTGTATGGAGAAACACTGGTGTCATCTTCTTTGCGACAAGAACCTATAGAAATACCCCTTACACGCCTTACTGAGCAACCAACATTCACCGCAAACAGAAAGGAATTGAAAGAAGAAAGCTTGACAAGCAAGCTGACTTCCCAGCCAACTGTGGAAATGTTTTCTACAAAGCTCAGTGAAGCTAGATTCAGTCCAGACATGAAGGCAGGAGATGACAATGTTCCCGAGACTAAACACACAGTGCTAGAAACCCCAATGTTGGACACTGAAAAGCGCAGTACACTGCATAAGGATGGGCAGGGCAAAGTAGTACTTCCTGTCCTTGTCAACTACAGTTCACAGGAGGAGGACGACAGTAGCCGTGCTACAAGTCCTACAGTGGAAGAAGGTATCTCCGAGGAAAAAGATCACAGTAAGACAGTATCGTCTTCTCTAGAAGAAACAGCAGTGGTTCAAGATGCAGGACGTTCCTTAGCTTCTGATGTTGAGATTAATACAGTATTCCACAAGGAGGGCACAAGACCTGATGCTATTGCTTCACGATTCAGTGAGGTAGCACCAGAACGTAGACCTCCATTGGAAAAAGAAGGCGTGTGGCCATTGGCTGAAGTAAAATCATGTGACTTCAAGAGGACCCAACCATCTCCAACCACAGGGGGTGTTGTGGAAGGACCAGATGAAATGGCCATACCTGTAGTATCTGGGACTGGTCGGAGATATAAAAAAGGAACGCGCTGGGACTCAGACACCAGGGAAAAGGTAGAAGTAAACGAACACTATGTAATGGATGTGTCTGAAAGTCATTTTGACAAAAGAATGCAAGAGCAGCGTGTTCTGCAAACGCTTCACGGAGAAGAAAACGACGGAGGAAGCACCCCTCTACGAGACGAGTACGAGGATTTTGACTCTCCCGCCGAGCCAGTCGTTACAGGACATCCGACCAGTGAGGAGAGAGGTCGATTCCTGAGCACAATCCACGGGAGGAGTGACGAAAGAGTGTCCGTCATGGCAGCTACTTCAACCTCCTCTCATCCGCAACACGATGACGGTTCGTCCTACCACTCTCACGCTGTCCGTCAGGACGCAGTGCGATCTGGGGTCATTCCCAGTGAGTTCTCCAACTCTTGGGACGAATACGAAGACAGCGGATTGTATGCAGACTTCTGTGGCCCGAGCATGCTTCCTCGTGGAACCACCAGTTTACCCGACAGCGCAGCGCCGTGTGACTCCTCAGCCTCTCAGGACCTGTATGTTTCTAACTACGTGGAAAGTACACAGAGAACAGAGGCAGATGCTTGGAAAGAAGACGAAGTCAGTAATCTTGATGCTCAGCACAGTGCTAACGCACAAGATGCCACACAGTTCTCTGAGGAAAACAGTCAAGAAGACTTAGAGCTGACACCTATAAGGAGGAGTGCACGTCTTCGATCCCACGACTCAACAGACTTAAACAGTTCACCGTCTTTAAGTAAAGACGGCATGGAGAAACCACAGAGAAGGGTCAGCATTGAACTTCCTCCAGAAGCTTCTTCAGAGACTTCGCGAGACGTCTTGAGGGAGGTGCCAGCTGAGAAGGATGTTCAAGAGAAAGAGAAGAAGCCAGAAGAAAACCTTCGCCCACCGTTCTTTGAAGAGATTACAGAGAACCTTTACCTCAGTGAAAGGTGAGTTGGAAAACAGTGAAGTATGGTAGACCTCGATCTGTATAATGTGAATCTAAGATTAGTAAGAATAAGGCACAGGTAACAATCTACTTCTAGATGAAGAACATAAAATAAAAAGAACAAAGAACATTATCAACAAGCAACACTACATGTTACCAGTATACCACAAGGCACCTTCAGAGTTTGAATGTTAAACTTATTTTTTTTGTCCCACAGGAAGAAGTCGAAGATGAGGAAGGACATCCGTCGCATGCTGTGTGAGTGTGTGACGTCCGAGGAAGAGAGGGATGCTGGTATAGCTGCGTGTGGGGAGGACTGTTTGAACAGACTGCTCATGATAGAATGGTCAGTACTACAAAAATACTGTTTATCAGTTTACTTGTCCGGTCATTTAAAAGCCCTATGAAGTTTCACCACTAGTAGGTTTGATAAACTTGTTTTGTGTGCTGTTGCTTTATCTGCAAAGAATGTACATGTACTCATTTAACTGTTAAAACACCTCAAGGCATAAAACACTTGTCTTATGCAGTAAGTACAAGCTGCGTAAGACCAGACTGTAAGGTTTGAACCACTCACACCGGGAAGGACCCCTACTCTTTTCAATAAGTGCGGTGGGTTCTTTAATGTGGTTTAGGTGTGGCTGTCCACAAACACTTGACTTCAAGCTTATTGGTCCCTCTATAGAAGAGCTATTATTACTGCTATATCCTTAATGAGACTTATGTCCATGTGGTTTGCTACAGCGGTCCCAGGTGCCTGTGTGGAGAGTACTGCACCAACAAACGCTTCCAGAGGAAGGAGTGCTCCAGGGTGGAACCATTCAACTGTGGGGACAAGGGGTGGGGACTCAGGGCAGCCGAGGACATGATATCGTAAGTTTGTCGTGGGTATATGCCTAAGGCACACCCCTACCAAATTTCAGGTGATTTGGGTTTAATACCAGGGCTCCAGAGCCCAAAACTGTACATTTTTTTGTCTGAAAATGGCCAAAAAAAGAAACAAGAAAAAAGAAATCTTTCATTTTATTCCACTATATAGAACTAAACACTAACATGAAAGTTCATATGTGTTGGCTCATGACATTATAGAAAAAAAGAGAATTTTGCTACTTCTCAACATTTGCCAAGAGTGCATTTTCTCCTGTATTTGGAAATAGGTGAAAAACTTGAATCATTCTCAGTTATAAAATTCTTTCAAACTGTTGGTAGTATCTATTTTTGTAGCTTGACAGTTAGTAGAATTCTTGACAGGAAGAAAGAAGGGTAAGCAGTGGAAAAGATGGGAGGATAATATCAGAGATTGGACCAGCATGACAGAAACTGAGAAGGGTGGAGAAAACTGGTTGTCAGATCATCTGTGGTGCCCCAACGGCCGAATAATTAGACTAAGGGATAGATGAGATGAGACAAGAGAAGTTGTATTGTCTTGTAAGTATTATTTTGTCCATGTGTTCCTGTAGAAACCAGTTTGTGATGGAGTATGTGGGAGAGGTGCTGAACTTCGGTGAGTTCAAACAGCGAACCAAGGAGTACAACAGGCAGAAACAACATCACTTCTACTTCATGGCTCTCAAGAATGATGAGGTAAATACTACTGGAAATCTGGAAATGTTTCGCAGTGGTCTTATTATTTGCAGTTTTATGGTGATCTCTCTATGGCAAATTCATGACATGTGTTCCCAGTGTAGGACTATCATATATTACTACAGAATTGTTTCAACTACAAACCTAAAACTCCTCTCCACCACGAAGTTGAAGTCCCTTGAAATAAATGAGTTTATAGTTTGTGCTGTAGTATTTAAATCACACATTCTAAGAATAAACAAACCAAGTCCATGTTTGACGGTGAATTTGTAGCCTCTACTGTATTTGAAAATGTGATATCTTTCGTTTTGAAATTTTTCAGATTATCGATGCGACTAAGAAAGGCAACGTGTCCAGATTCATCAACCACAGCTGCGATCCCAACTGTGAGACCCAGAAGGTAATGTGGACTAGATGGAAATACTGTCCGCACTTTTGAGCATCTTTAATTGGAGCTGGGTTGACATCTTGAAAGGTGATATTCACCTGTCATGTCAATCCTTCCATAAATGTGGTAAATCTCAATAAAATATGAATATGAAATATGCGTTTTCCACAGTGGACTGTGAATGGAGTTTTGCGGGTAGGTTTCTTCACCAGGAGACCTATATGTGAAGGAGAGGAGCTTACTTTCGACTACAAGTTCCAGAGATATGGGTAAGAATCTAGCATCTTCTTTCAATATGTATTCAGTGTGATTTCCAGTTTTCAGTTCTTCTCACCTTTTTGTTTTTGAAAAATGCCAGCTTGAAAAATTCCATAAAGATAACATGGCTAAATTATATAAACAAATGGAAAGAAGCTATGTTTCTTAAGTGTATTGCACCATAGATATGGCTAATTCCTATATGTTTGTCTTATCGACATTTAGAGACGTATTCCAATTTTCGATAGTGTTTAGATATTTTAAAGAATCGTCAGCAGGGCATTCCAGCAGGGTTCAGTATATTCTAAGACAACCTTCTTGATTGTATCTGTATCTGTACAGCCTGAATAACCACCCCTCGGCATAACATACCAGCTTCGCTGGCTCGCAGCACGGTGGCAGCTGACTATATTACACCGAACGACTTGTTGCACCTAAGCCTTTGCACATCTAACTAAACATTGTTTAAAACTATCTGTGATGATGTCCCTACTGTACTTGGTGGCAGCTAGTTGTAGTGTAATAATTCAGACTCAACAAGTCTGCTAAATGGTATTTCGAATCAAGATTTCAATGATGATTTCCTAGTGTGCCCTGTTTTCATTTTTTCTGCTTGTTTGTGTGAACAGTAAGGAGGCCCAGAAGTGCTACTGCGGAGCTGCCAACTGTCGAGGGTACCTGGGGGGCAATAAGACCACACCTGTCAGACAGAGAGCCAAGAAAAAAGTGGAAGACAACTTGGTAAGAATCACAAACATTCAATTTTATTAAGACATATCCATGTTGTAAGACTCAACTCATTAATACAAAATGCTGAGGAGTATTGTTACAGGTTAGATTAGAAGTTGAACTTTATTCAGTTCATTCATTCATTCATTCATTCATTCACTTATTTGTTCAATCACTCATTCATTTACCCTGTTATTTATTCACCCATTTTCTTATACACGCATTCATTCACTAATTTCTTTTCCATTCTTTATACCTTCATCATGTACAATTATAATGCAATACCATATATAAGACAAGAACTGTTGTCACATAGTAGGGATCAGAAAGGAATACTCCTGTTTCCCTCGTCCTTTTGCACATGAATGTAATAAAGCTGAAATGAATAAATCAAAAGTTGCTTAACAAGAAGATTGGATACCAAGGATTGAATAAACATTGGTTTTGCTAACTAGCAGCCAGCTACTGATTATTTCACAGTGTGTACAAATTACTACATCTAAATCTTCATTGCTTCCTTCAATTGTTAACTTGTCCATTTGTTCCTTCCCATGTCTGTCCCAGTTGGATGAGGAGATAGACCAGATGGCAGAGACCTGTGAGGAGGGACTGACTGAGACGGAGCAGGTGCTCTACCTCTCCAGGCTAATGGTACGGTCCGAGACAGTTCAGCAGAGGTTCACACTTCTCAACATTCTCCTGGTAAGACTCGTCTTTCTGTTCTGGCTACAGAAGTTCATGTAAGAACTAAAAATTTACAAGATACACTCTATGTTAACAGGGCTTGAAATACTGGGTACATATGCACCTTAGGAGTAGATGGAAACTTATGGTTTCATTGCCTTTTATGGGCAATAATTGCAGTGTTAATGTCATCTGTCAATGTGCTGTAATACTGGTATCAAGTATCTCATAGCTGACTGAGCTTTGTTCCAGTGCATACATGTAAGATACAAGAAATTGTAGAGAAAAGAGGGCATAAACAAGTACCGTGTGCTTAATGCTTTGTTTCTGCAGGCCACTAAGAACCAGTCGTGCCTGAAGGCGTTCCTGAGGTACCATGGCCTGTCACTCATCTGGAGCTGGATGGTCGACATGACAGACGGCTCTGCTCCAAGTGACCTGCAAGTCAAGGTACCTTTGAAATAAATTTGACTGCATGTTACAAGCAGGTTGGTAGAGCGTACTGCACCTGGGCACAACCCAAATCTTTCGCGGTTTTCTTTGGCTGTTTGGTCAACGTTGCATCAGAACGTTGCAACAGGCATCAGAACATGCCTGTTGCAGATGATATCTTTTCCGACACAACATTTGAAAACTATAGACAGGATCTGCAAGTCAAGGTACTGTGTTGTACTTTGTAATGTTTAAAACATTACCGCCTTGTAATTGTGTTGTAGCCTGACTACATCATGCTTCTAGCAAACCTTCCATTGGTCAGGCCCCAAGAAGCTTGATGACCAACACCTCTAAGTCAAGAGAATTGGGAACATCTTAATCCTGTTGATCTATAATGCATATGTGCTAACATGGACCAATTATATTCAGACTGAGACCTGTCTGTTACCATGGTGTTGGAGGCTGTGATGACTGGTTTCCATAGTGATAAAGAATCCTGAGCTCCTATTGGACTGATTTTCATAGTGATAAAGAATCCTGAGTTCCTATTGGTAGTTCTGTGAATGCCACAAGCTCTCAGGGAGGAGGTTGAAACAGCCTTACAGCTGAGATTGTGTAACACAGGCAAAGGTTTCTGTAACAGAGGATGTTTCATCCCCTTCAGGTCCTGCGCTGTCTGAGTCACCTGCCCATCACAAACCGCACCATCTTGGACGAGTCAAAGGTCATGGGTGTAGTGGAACGCTGGGCCAAGCTGCTGGCCAATCAGCAGCCAGCGGACGCGGACACGGAATCCTCCAGTGGCGAGCCGTTGTCACGCTCAGCCACGCCCCTGACGCTCAGTCTGGCGTACAGGAATAGTCCCTCAGAGGTAGGAATGTTTGTTGTACAGTCAAATTTTTCTGAAATGAACACTCTATAGTTCCAGAAGGTAATGAAAACAAACATAACTACTTTATTCTGTGTCTAGAATAGGTCAAAAAATGGCGATGAAAGAAACTAAAGACGTTTGCTAGACCCAAGCTATAGAGATATCCATATTTCATGAAATAAAGTGTAAAAGATTGTACCTTGTTTGTTTTCTATTCATATCAAATGTTATTTTTGTCAGTAATGTAATAAAGTTTGTGACTTTGAAGTTACCAATGAATTGTTTTGAAAAAGCATTTCATGTGAACTCTAGCCAGGTGCTTTATTCTACTTTGAAAAGTTTTCAACAGTACATTTAGTACATTGTCTTCATATTTCTTAAAGCTTAAGTCAGAAAGCGAGAAGAACTCCGAGAGCGACAACGAGCGGACACCAGCCAAACGTCGCCGAGTACAACTGCTAGAAGACATGGAGAGCGTGAGAACCCCGGAAGACAAGGACAGAAATGACGTGACCTGCTCCGCCCTGCCTGAAGAGACAGAAGAAAAGAAGCAGGAAGAGGAGGAGAAGATGGAGAGCATGACGGAGACGAGAAAGGAGGTCGCCGACACCAGCAGTGACGCGAAGAAAGGAGCAAAGGATTCTGGGGAGGAGGACTCAAACGATACTCGAGAGGGTGAGATATATTTAATAATATCCATATACAATGTATTTCCAAAATATGAAAAAATTGTGTATGTTTTAATTAAGAATTTAGTTAAGAAAGCATTCATTATAACAAGAAAATCAGAATCTTTCTCCATACTTTTTGCAACTATGAGACAAAAATTTTGGACCGAGATCCCAACATCCAACATTATCATACTATTCATAGATGGCTCTCAGCCCATGTCGTATACAAGGTTAGATTGTTGACTTGTAACCACATTCTGTGCCGTTTTAACCCCACAGCGGAATCAGGCAGCAGCAGTGCAAAGCCTACTGGGAATGGCGAGGATGAAGAGGAAAGTTCGGACCTGGAGAGCGAGCAGAGTCAGGAGCCCGAGCGGCCCGGCGGGATTGCAGAGATGGCGGCGCAGCTCCTGGAGTCATGGAGTTCACTCAAGGTCAGGCTCAGGAATTATGGGAAACGTTCTATGGTGCTTATGTCAGAATTCACTCAAGGTCAGACTGATGAATCATGGGAAATGTTCTCTAATGCTGTGTTGGAGTTAATTCAAGGTCAGACTGATGAATTCTGGGAAATAGTCTATTGTGCTTAGTGGCAGAGTTCACTCATTGTCAGAATCAGGAATTATGGGAAATGTTCTATAATGCTTAGTGTCAGAGTTCATTCAAGGTCAGGCTGATGAATTATGGGAAATATTCTATTGTGCTTAGTGTTAAAGTTCACTCAAGGTTAGACTTATTAGAATTATGGGAAATGTTATATTGTACTTAGTGGCAGAGTTTACTCAAGGTCAGACTCAAGGTCAGGAATTATGGGAGATGTTACATAGTTCACTCTGTAGGGAACGATGGCAACTGGGTGCCGTGTTCTCAATTTTTCAACTGGCAGAAATTTTTCGGTGTTGCAAAGAACTACTGAGGTATCTGCTGTTACAACAGTCAAACCTTGTTTGCTTTTGTTTTGTTTTAGATTGTTTGCTACCATTTTAATACATTTCAGGCCCAGCCAAAATGATGTGAATACCCCCTACATTTTAAAACATTAAAAGCATGCCTGTAATTTGATATACTGTAGGTCTTGATTGTTCTATTGCCTTGTGGGGTGTACAATGAGAATACCACCTTCTCATTCCTCTAGGAAATATACCGAATCCCTAAAAAAGAAAAAGAAAAGAGGGACTCGGACGTCGAATCTGAGCCAGACAACGAGAGAGAGAGGGAAAGAAGAGACAGGGAAAGGGACCGGGAAAAAGACAAAAGAAGAGATTTCAAAGAGGAGGAGAGAAGAGAGGAGCATCCTTGGCGCATGTCTGCTAAGAAAAGGCCCCTTGAAGAACCCGACAGTCACTCGACCCCGATCAAGGCGCGCTATAAGGAGCTGAGGAAGAAACCACTGGACAGACCAAGGAGTCCCCTGATCAAACTTAGCAAGGAGGAGAGGAGAAGACTGTTTGAGAAGAAGGTATGGATAGAAAATAATTTTGGTATGTTATATATTATAGTGATTGCTGTGTTTTGGTTTGTGATTAAGTGTCTGTATGTTTGTTTGTTTGTTTGTTTAAGCCTTTGTTTATTCATGAAATATTCTATCTGCTTTTCATGAGGTCATGAAAGAAGAGGTCAGGCTCAGACAAAATATAACAAGATACAGGTTACATGATTGAAGTCCTAACACATCCATGTAAACATATAGTAATTAGAAATCCGTAGACATATATCCTCACACATACATGGTATTACTAAAAACAAAACGTTGTGGATGCTAACTGTATTTTGCATGACTTAAGCTGCAGTTTGTTACTAGTAGTGTTGACTAGATACATGACCACAACCATGTACTGTATCTACTGTTATTGTAGGCTACTGTGTTTCACTTGACTGGAGACTTCTACATTGTATGTTTGTGTGACAATTTTACCATATGTTATGTTGTTACAAACTTACAGACCTCCATGTTTTTGCATGTAGTTACACTGTCTTCATTCTTGCCGTATTGCAGACTTCCATAGTTGTGTGTGTAGTTACTGTATGTTTCCATATTTGTGCATGTACTTACTGTATGTTGCCTTACTGCAGGTCGCAGAAGAAGAAGAGACCAAACAACGTGAACAACAGGAATTGTACATGCACCAACTCCAGGCTCTACAGGCCTTGGGCACGTACGATCCAAATATGGCACAGGCTTTTCAACAGGTATAAAAACCATATTTTTTTGGCTACAGATTATGGCAACAGTTTTTTTTTTCATTATTCTGTAAACTGTGAATGCTTGCTCCTTTTTTCTTACAAGAAATTACTGTAATAGTTACAATTTCTTTCTTGTATCATTCTGTAAACTACATGTATATAGGCTTTATAGATTTCTTGTTAAAAAATACTGTAACAGTTATGATAATATTTTTTACATCATTCTTTAATGTCATAAGTAAGAATCATGCTAAAAGCTTATGATACAGTATACGCTGGAATGCCAATGTTTTCCTGATTTTTTATCACTTACTTTGCTTTTTTATTCAAAACTTTTCTTGCTGATATTTTGCTGATAGTAAGATATGATGTACATTTCGTACTTTTCTTTGAGTCCTCTTTTCTTTCTATGATTCTCCTTAATTCTACTGTTCCTGCATTACCTTGAGAAGGTGGGAGCCATGGTTTTTTTGGTTTGTTTTGGTTTGTTCTGACTGGCTCCGTGGTTTGTTCCACCCTGAAGTATTGTTATGATCAGGAGGGAGCGCCCCTGTTTCCTGGCGGACTGCAGCATGCGCCCGACGTCTCCATGGATACCAGTCACATCGTCCCGGGACAGCCTGTGGAAAACCTGCCACACTATCCACCTCAGGTAAGTCTATTCAAGGTTTAATATCATTATTTAGTCATTCTTAGGTGTTCAAGAATTTGTTGTTTTTTCCTAGAACTATCCCAGAGTGGAACTTGCTGCCACCAAGTACAGTAGGGGCATCATCAATAGGTTTAAATAACGCTTATAGTTATTAAAAAATGTGCAAAGGTTAGGTGTAACTGGTCATTCGCTGCAATATACAGCTGCCACTGTGCTGCGTACCTGCAAAGCTGGTGTGTTACGCCAAAGGGCGATTATATCGGCTATACAGATACGGATACAGAAGCTGGTGTGTTACACTGAAGGGCAGTTATATCAGCTATACAGATACAGATAGTCATGCCATAAGACATAATCACTTACAGTGTTGATAGTAGACTGAGTATATTGTTTGTGTTGTGTTGTCAGGAGTTCCTGGATGACAGTATAGGTGCAGACCCTATGGACCAAATGCGGGGGAGTTTGTTAGAGACCAGCCTGAACGTGTCCCACCTGTCAGGCCTGGAGGACCCTGGCACCCCCACCTCCTCACTACCAACCACTCCACAGCCCATACCAGTGTTACAGGTGGGCCACCAGCCTAGCCTTATCCTCTCCTTTGATCAGCAGCTTTTTTATGCTTTTGCTACCTCGCTGAATAGCCTGGCAACTGTTGCTTTTTTTCCTGTTTTTTTGTTGTTGTCATGATTATCAGCAAAGCTATAACAGACATTTCACAAGGATGTATGACAACCTCTTCTGTCCCAACACAGTTGAATTTTGCATGGCACATGCTGTTTTAAACCTATCATGGGATGAATGTGACAGGGCTCTTAGAAACAAAAGTCTTTGACACCAAACTACAGTCAAACCTGTCTATAGTGGTCACTCAAGGGACTGGCCAAATGTGACCACTATGGGCAGGTGACCACTATAGAGAAAAGGCCGGTTAGTTCAACCTGAGTAAAAAAGTGACACATGCTTTCAGTACCCACAGGGATGTCTTTATTCTCAAACATATGAAAACATTCATTGCACATGCAAGCCCCTTTTAGATGTACATGCATGTATATAGTTCAATTGTGTTCTTTTGCTTTAGTTGTGGGCTTGAAAAAAAAGAAATAAAGAAATACATAGCAATGAGTGTGACATTAATAATAAATCAAAGATGCACGTGATATGCTCAGTTAGTCTCTCTCGGCTTGGCTTCCAGGCGAAGATCATGAAGGAACTTTTCATGCTCAGTTGGTCTACTAGGACTATAAAACAATACAAAATCCAATCATGCAAACAGATTCTTTTGTATCTAGATGCCGTTCATTTAGTTAACAACAAAATAATTGCTCTTCAGATGTCACTGGTTGTTCGTTTGTGGTCGTTTTTGAACATGAAAATGTAGCGACAACTTTGCTTTGTTTACAGCGGCTTGGGTTTTCCCGCGTCGGTAGTCTGTCTCTGCCATTATGCCAATGTGGTAGTCAGCAGAAAATTTGCTCCTTTTAGGCTTATATATTTTATGAAAAACCAATTGTAGTCTTAGATTTACAACTTAAACATCAATAGTAATGTATTATGACGGTTTTAATAGCGTATTCACGCTATTTGATGCTATAAAATAAAAGAAAATTAGATACATTTACCTCCGTAACAGTGGAGTCTTCCGATGACCCCAATTGACCTTTTCTTCCACCATACCAGCGCCATTTTGAAATTTTCGAAACTCATTTTCTCAGCCCAAATTTCTTGAATTATACCCAGGAAAAACAGGAATCGGGCACATATTTATGCGTTATAAGGAATTGTAAAACCAAATATGGATATTTCTTAGTTTTTTGTAAAGAAAATTGCTGTAATCTTCGCCGATTCCACCGAATGCATGAAAGCACCATGCGCCACGCACGGCAGTGGCGTTTTGGGAAAAGTCGGAAACGCAGAAATCAAAGGTGACCGTAGACACTTCGTGTCAAAATGAAGGTTTCTTTATTTCAAATACATATGGAGTCTAAATTCAGTTCACATTTTAATAATGCAGCGGTGAAAATTATCACAAGGTTCAATATAACGCCCGGAAGTGGGGTGGCGTTACGGCCGTGGTGCTGAGCGGGTTACGTACGGCCAGCCCACAGCGGCCGGCCGCGACCGCAATCGGCAGTGTTGATATGCCGGCGGGACCGGAATGGGGTGACCGCTGGCTGCGTTGGACAGGTGACCGCTATAGCACAATTCTTAATGCTTAGGTCAATGGGAAAAATTCAAGGGACCGACAAAATGTGACCGCAATGGCCAGGTGACCTCTATACAAAGGTGACCGCTAGTACAGGTTTGACTGTATACCACTTTCTAAAGCCACAAGAGAGCGAGCAGATGAAAAGTGTGCTTTTGAACTCTTATATCAGTCCTACATTTGAGGGACTATCCGTGGTTAGAAACCAAGGTGGTCTTGTGGTTAGGGTTGCTGACTTAGAAGCTAAAGGTTCTGGGTTTGAATCCCGAGCAGGCCCCAATGTTGTGCACCTATTTCCTAACTCCACTCAGGTGAAAATGAGTGTCTTGCTTCAGTTAGGGACGTCGTCTCGGATGGGACGTAAAAATGAAAATTGTACAAACTAACCTGTTAGTGATGGTCAGGAAAGTCAGATACTTGCGGTCGTCTCTGTGAACTGGGATGGTGAAGTAGGCGTCCGTCAGGTCTAATTTGGCCATGAAATCCCCTGGACGCACTAGATGTTTGATGAAGCGTGCCTTGTGGAGGAACTTGTTCAAAGGTTTCAAGTTGATGACAGGCCAAAGGCCCCCTGTCTTCTTGGGTACTGTGAACAAAGTTGAAACAATCAGTGTGTGATGATAGGGAACCTCTGTAACTGCTCCCTTGGCGAGTAGAGTTCTTACCTCCTCGTCTATGACAGCCACTTGAGCGTCGTCTCTCGGTCGGGACACTGGAAGTTGTCCCTGAATTGGCGGCGTTGTTGCAAACTCCAACCTGTACCCCTGGACATATTGAAGAATCCATGGATCTGTAGTCACCTGCTGCCACTGATGAAGAAAGTGGGCTAACCTGCCGGCATGAGGCAGCAGAGACAGATGAGGTACCGGGCCCCTCTCTCTGTAGTAGATGAGATGTTTACTTCTTCTGCTGTCTCTTCCCGTCCCCCACCGGCTTGGAACGAAAGGACCGGGATGAGTTGTAGTAAGATGGACGTGACTGATAACTGCTGCCACCATAGCTGTAGTTGGTTCTGGGAAAGTAACGTGTGTTCCTTCCCCTATTCCTGGTCGAACCAGCGCCGCTGCCTGGACAAAAATTCTGGGATGACCCAGAAGCCTTGTTGGTCGACCCCTCCTTCTGCAGCAGTCCGGAGACGGCCCTATCTGCTGAAGCCATCTCTTTGGCCTTAGAACCCAGATCTGGTGGAAACAGGTACTGAGGATCATCACAAAGGAACGTCGTGTGAAAGACAAATGCGAGTTAACTGATCCCAAAAGTGCCATAGCCGAGCTAGCTCAATCATTCATTGTCACTTGAAAATCTTCAAAACTATCCTTGTCACACCGTTGAATAAGCTGCCAGAGATTCATCAAAGGACAGGCTACTTGCACAAGATTGGACTGTACTGCCTTCAAAGATTTGTCATGAGAAACAATAAGTTCACCTTGTTTTTTGTCGTTCTCCACCACTGCCCTGTCGTTCAGGACAGGTGCCACGACATTGTCTGGCTTGTTCTCTGGCCAGTCATGCATCTTCTGCCAGCTCTCCAAAGCTTCCCCTCTGCACTGGTTCTCGTGCTTGAAGTACTTCTCGGTGAACCGAATGACGATCTCATCGGCCTCCCAAGGTTCCTTGGCCTTGTTGGCTGTCGGGTCGAACGGCTCTAAGGCGCAGAAATCATCGCTGCCGTCGTCGGATGACGCGTTGTCGTCGGGAGAGGTGCTGCCGCCCCCCTCTTCCGGCTGAGCTGTGAAGCGCTGCCGTTTTTCTGCAACCATTCCCTTGCCAGTTGAAGCTCGCCGCTTCCTCGAGGGTTTTGCAAACGTCAGTTGATTGACCAGCAGTTCCTGAAGTCCGTCCAGCTTGTCTGAAAGCAAGAAAATTCTGCTCTAGGTCTGCTATAACGTACGGCACTGGTCCTGAGGAACCAAAATTCCTTCATCCTCGTTCTTCTTCTCGAGCTGAGAGTCGACATATGTGCCTTTCTCTCCCTCCTGCATTTCTTCAGACTCGACTCCGCCCATCATGGACTCTACGTCGTCGCCCTGGCCCGTAAAATGGGCGGTGGTGAAGAACCGTCATGGCGGCTCCCGTGTGGGGTGCTCGGGTCTGGACGTCCTCTTGTGGCCGGAGCGATGTCTAGAGGACGAGCGGGAACGTTCCTCCTGCTCTACGGGAGCTCCTGAGCTTCTACGCCGCTTGTGGTCGCGCTTAGAACTCATTTTACCAGGGAAAACACCGGGGGTGTGTTGCCAGAAGGCTCAAAAAATAAAGACTGACGAGTGCGCATGCGCGGCAGGGAATTGTGGGAGAATTCATCTGGGAGCTACCAAAAGAGACTACATGGGGTTGGTCAGGCCCACTAACACCTAATGTCATTCCACTGAGTGACTGACCAATGAGGGTATGCGGAGACAACCAGAGGTCCCATGTTTGAGGAGAGCTATGCCTCAAGCATGTTTAAGAACCCACCACACTTATGGAATATCATAGCCTGGTATCTATCCTATTCTAGCCCTGTTCACTACTCAAAGAAAATAGAATGCTGGACTTTAACCCAAGTTACAGTGTAACTATAAACAAATGTTTTTACTCTCTTTTCAGTCCAATGTGCCAGTCCATCCCGTTGCGAGCAGCCAGCCACCCCCAGCAGTAGTGGTACAGTCCGTGCCCTCTCCTCAGGTCAGCCACATGCAGCAACCAGTACAGGTAAAGTGCTCTGATTGGCTGCCAGATAGCCAATCAGAATCGTCATTCAAAATTGAATGTTAAGTTCATTTACTAATCTTTAGAACTTACTTAGAAAAGAGAAATTATTGTAAAGTAAATATTCTTAAATAACTTAAGACATACACTAGAAATGTGTATGTTGACTGGTCTTTGATCAAAAGTTAAAAACTGCACAATATGGCTTCTACCAATACCAATGCAGATCAGCTTTCCTTCCAACTAACAAACAATAACAATAACAATAGCAAATACCAGTAGCACCACAGCCACTTACAACTGCACCAACTTTTTTTAATTACATTTTTTATGTGGTCAACAATAACTTAAAATGATTCTAACGCTTGTTCCTGGTATTCATTAGCCCCGGCAACAGCAAATACCGGTAACATCACAGCCACTCCCAACTACACCAGTACAACAACAACAACAACAGCAACAACAACAACAGTGGGATCAGGGCCAGCCAGTCAGCTACGTAGTAAATCAACAACAGCAGCCTCCGCCATTCGACATTCCACAACCCCCCATCGTTCCACCACACCAGATACCTCCGCAACAACAGCAGCAACAGCAGAACATAGTGTATCAACAGGTGGGTGTAGCACTGCCACCTTGCAGTTCTGAAATGAACGGCAGGTTGTATAATCCAAGTTACAACATTATATTTATCATGCCATCACTTTGTAACCAATTTATTCCTTGATACATCAATGAAGGTTAGACATCCACATAATGAGATAATAGTTACTTAAGAAACTGGATAGAATTTTAAAACTGTCAGACGTTTCAAGTAGCATTTACGACTTTTTGTCAGCAACTGATGACAATTTATTCCTTAGTTCTTGGACGTCATGACATACATCTTTAGATAAAATTTAGCATGGGAGGAAAACTTGCATCTAAATAAGGGACAGTCTGTCCTCTCAGACTCTGTTTTCATGTTGAAACGTCAGTTCAGCATAATTTTTTGTTGAATCCAAGAACAAGTTAAATTGGTGTGGCTTAAGTTGTATGTTTTACAGCATAGGAATGATAGTCTTTGGCCTTATCTCTTCCAGCCAATGACATACACAGTCCAACCCACCTACGTGCAACCACAACCTCCACCACGAGCAGTCCTACCTCAACCACCACAGGTCAGACCCTGTTTATTCTTTTATTACATGGACTAAACCTAGCAGGTGCTTTCATTGTGTAGGGTGCTTGGTCCAGTGGTTAGCAACCTTGCCTCTGGACTAAGAGGTTGGGAGTTCAAATCCAGGCTGTGTTGCTCACCTGACTTGCATGCTACTGTAAAAGGTTGCAGTCCTTAGGACGGGACATCAAGCTGTGGTCCACTGTACATTGTGCTTGTCGAAAAGAACAAGGGGAATTTCCCTGGTACAGTGAACCTGTAAATACTGTACATAGCGTCTGTCTTCTCTGTTAAGACCAGTGGAAGAGTAACTTATTGAGTTCATTGGGGCTACCTAACCTGGATTGAGAGGCTTGCTAGTCAGAACAGACCAAACAGATGAGATCTAAGACTAAACCCTTTTTTTTTGCTCCTGTTTAGGTTCAGTACATCCAGCCTGGCCCTGGAGAGAGCCAGTTTTACCCCCAGCCTCAGGGTGTGATGATCCAGCCTACCTACTCCCAGTCTGGACTGGTCCATACTCAGGTCATGCAGCCTATACAACAGGTAAAGGGCACCAATACTTCAACTAGCTTGAGGTTACAAGCTAGCTTACAATACAAATAGCTTACAATATACAAAATAGATCAAGCAACTGGATAAATTCTCTGAAGAATCAGATGTTTCATATCATAGCATCTGCTGTCTTTCATCAGTAACTGAGAATGAGTCTGAATACAATTGGATATAAATGAGTATCTGGATTGACATGTAGAAATGAGTACATAGTTACCCTCATTTGAATATCATTCAGACATTTATATACAGGTTACACTTGTCCTCAGACTTAGTCTCAGTCACTGATGAAAGATGCTATGATCAGAAATACCTGACTTCCCCAAATATTTTTGCACTAAATCTGACAAACACATGCTACTTTGCAGTTTATTTTCTTTTGATATTGGGATTTTCTTATACATATCCAGAACTTCTCTCACATTGCTTACGTTAGATCTTCTAACTGGAATGCTGCTTCTCACCGCTATATGTACCTGTAACTGATGTACATGATAGACATCGAAATGTAAGCAGGGTGAGAGAATTACTGGTTGTGTATAAGAAAATCCCAATATCCTTTGTTCTACCAACCTGATAAAATTATTTTTGGAAGTTATTCTTCTTATTCTAACTGTTCTTATTTTCTTTCTGTGGACTTGCCAGCAAGCCGTGATGGTGACGCCCCAGCCGATGGTCATGCAGCCGCCCGACATTCCATCTCCGCCCAAACCCCGCATGCTGAGGCTGCCGCCCAACTGGAGGGCAGCCAGGGACCAGGAGGGCAAGGTCTACTACTACCATGCAGTAACAAGGTACAGAGGATCTATTCATGTCATACCTGGGGGGCCATGATGTTCAATATGGGTGCTCCGGCCCGTGTGATAATTCACAGTTTCTTCACATTTATTTGGTGCAGTTTTTCACACAATTGTCTCCAGTCTCCCACATATTTTGTACTGTAGAAAGGCAGTGATGTTAACTGTCCTTCCTAACTGTCCCCCAGACAAACCCAGTGGGACCCGCCGTCGTGGGATGGTATTGGTAATGAACCAGAGCTGGGAGGGGACGAGGCAGACATGGACCTGGGAACACCAACACACGACGATCACCATAAGGTAACAACTTCTCTTAGTCTTAACATCTTAGCTTAGGGCCAGGTCACATTTGTCGTATAATCACAAACTGAAGGCACTCTTTGCTCTCCAAGCAGAGGTTTAGGCTTCGGCTTATTTTGATGTGTTTTTAGGCATTTTTATCAGGCTTTCTTTTTTGTAATTGTACTGGTATCTTTTTTTATGCCTCGGGTGGCATATTGGATACTGTCTTGCCAATTTGATACTGTATTTCAGCCACCAATAGATCTGCTTGGAGATTAGGTATTCTTGGGATAGTTGTGCATGTGTCGTATACTTAAGCTTATTACGGAAAAGGTGTTTTGGAACAGAAAAGGCTGTCTTATAGCCAAGTGCTATTTCAATCATATGAAGTAAGCACCTATTTCTTGCCGTAGCCATTGGGCATTCACGGTCTTACCTTACAGTTCTGTAAGAACTTGCCAGAAGATGACTGATTTTGTCTGTTCCCTGCCCAGGGCAAGAGAAAACCAACCAAGGCTGATGCTGATACCTCCTGTGAGACGGCACGCAAATGTAAGGATGTCTTCAGGAAAAAGGTAAGTCATCATGAAATCCTTACATTTTTTCTTTATGTTAATCTTTGCAGAAGGAAAAGATATTGTTTTTGCTCTGTTTCTTCTTCTTCTCCTCCAAGCCAATAAGGTCAATGACCTGGACCAGAGGCTGTCACCATGGTAACTTGTGCTGTAGCAAACACCCTGTGGTGTTGAATTACATTATGTCACTAGGGGCTGGTCACCATATATATGAATATGTTTTTAAGCTTAAAAGTAAGAATAAACAGAGCAGTAGTTTGTTAGGCTAGACCATGTGAAGGTAAACATAATGCATTTGCTTTGCAAATGTTACTTTTCTAGTTTTTATTCATTTGCTGTAATACGCTTGTAAGTAAAAAAACTAGTGGAATATGGGGATAACTTCTCCATTTAGACTTGGCAGAATTTCCTCATATCACCACTGGAGTTTTCAGTAACAAGCTGAAAAGATATTTTGTGTTCAATTTGTTACCAGTTTGTTGATTGGTTTCTTGTTTTTACGTACTGTAGATGGCAACTTTTGTCGTGTCGATACTGAACCCGTACCGGAAGCCGGACTGTAAGCACGGACGCATCACATCTACGGAAGATTTCAAACACCTGGCCAGAAAGGTAATTGTTATGCCTACTTATTTTTATTTGTTTAGTTTTGCAACCACACAATACAATGGGCTATCCAGGCAGCATTGCTGATATTGGGTGCTATAAGTTGAAGAATTACACCAAACATACACCCATGACTTCACTAAATGGATTGTTGATACACTTGTATATATGTTAGGGTAGAAACTTCAGTTGTAACAGTAGAGAACCTGATCGGAGTCTTTGTAGACAGAGACTCCAATCAGGATGCTGTTAATGTGTTAGGGTGGTTTCCCATTTACAAATCCTAAATTTCAAGTCAATCCATTGATCTACAACTTCTTCTCACTTCTTATAAGAGAGTTGTATTATCTTTTTGTATAACCCTTTGTTGATGTTAATTCTGGCAACGTTTTTCTTGCAGCTGACACACGGGATCATGAACAAGGAACTGAAACATTGCCGGCATGTGGAAGACTTGGAAGTCAACGAAAACGTCAAAAGCAAGGCGCGGGAATATGTCCGCAAGTACATGAGCAAGTTCGACGGCCTGTATCAGTCGTCGCCACGTGAGGAACTTTAAAACAAATCTGACAAATTGTACAGTTAGGGAAAGATGACCAGTGAAATGTCGATACTGTGTATCGAGATGGACTCTAACGCACTCACAGTGGACTAACAGTACTGAAGCAATTCTAGGGGTTTGTCTGCAACGTCAGTGTCCAACTTACTGTGATCACAAGTGTAAAATAGTTGTAGCTCCAACGCACTGTTTTTTTTTACGAAGAGCAGGAAACATCAGGAAATAATTGTGAAAAGAACTTGGTGCTTTTTCTCTGAGTGTCAACCTTCCTTCCACAGGTTAGGGCATTCTTGTAATGTAAGTAAACTGTACATATTATTAACCTTGCTGTGAGACCTGTTTTTGAAGTGGAATAGTCCAAAAAGTGGTAAACTAAATGTAGTTGTAGGATCTAATACTTTGAAAATAGGGGTGAAAACTCATAATATTTGACGATAAATTTGGTGCTGATGTACACAATGTACAGTATATTTTATTAGGCTGGGGATGACATTGTAGTAGGTTGAGGTTTGAACTCCCCCTTCAACAAATAGCGTGGTCCAAAACCCGAACATGTAGTGACCAAAGACCAATGCCAGAATATTTGATTACAACAAGACATTAAGGAACTTCTGTACTTTTTTTTCTGGAAGTTGAGTAGAATCTGGAAGTAATACTTTTTTAAATGTTTAGTTTTGTAAATGTTTTAAAGAATGCCAGGTTATATGGATTGACTCTCATTGTCTGCCTCTGAAGGATAATTTGTAAATGTGTGTTTTAGCGCATGTATAATGATACATTGTAGTGTTGAATTGTCTTAGTAAGGAACCAGTATCGGAACACAGGTTAATATTAGGTTGTATGAATGTAAAGCAGTGCAGTTGACCCAGAAAGCTGCATATTTTGTACTTTTTGTAGGGGATTTTATTCAATGTTAGTACAATACAGTGGAACAGTTAACTCCTACACAGCCATAAGAAACACAGGTCTTTGTTGTATTACCTTTCTGTGGTGATCATTTTTCGTGCAGGTATTTGAACAGGTATGTCTTACAGGTACCCAACCGTGAATTGTTTCATCAGGTTGGTGTATCAACTACCAATAGGAGCTCAGGATTGTGTACCACTATTAAAGTCAGTCCAATAGGTGCTAAGGATTCATTATCACTATGAAAATCAGTCCAATAGGATCCCAGGATTCATTACCACTATGAACATCAGTCCAATAGGAGCTCAGGGTTATTTTTCATCATGAAAATAAGTCCAATAGGAGCTCACGATTCTCTGCCACAATGGAAACCAGTCATCACAACCTCCAACACTTAACCATGGTAAATAACAGTTCTCATTCATACAATAATTGGTCCATACATTGTATTAGCACATATTCATAAAACAACAGGATTAAGATGTTCTCAATTGATTCTCTTTACTTAGAGGTGTTAGCCATCAACCAAGGCTCCTGACCAATGGAAGGGCTGTCATAAGCTTGATTTGTAGTCATTGATCGGCCTATCTCTTCAGTGAGCTAAACTGGTTGGAGATCACCTGGTCCAACACTAGCCAGTGTTACACAATCTCTCGCTGTCAGTGGCTGTTAGAAGCATGATGTAGTCAGACCGGTTCCAACATGTGTTGGGGATGATTTTAATGTGGGTCGAAGCCGATGACGATGGTCTCGAGAACAAAGATGATGAACTTCTGGTAGATGTCCTGATACTTGCGCGTGAACCTGTCCTCCATGACGGATCCCACAGCTGTGAGGAAGGGTCCCTCCAGCTTCTGGAGATCAAGACAAAGTTAACTAGAAAGGCAAAGCAAATGTATAATGTTTACCTTCACATGGGGATGGCCCGGCTCAACAAACTACTGCTGTATATGACTCTAACTCTGACTCGATCTGACCAACACTAATACATGTACTAACCCTAAATGCCAGGCACGCGCACTACCCCGACAAGCAGAAATGTGGCGAGGCAGAAATTTGGCGTCAAGCCGGGTCCTTACCCAGAGGTCCTCGGGTAGGATGATGGGGTTGGTCATGTCAGCGTGCATCTGTCCGAGTTTCTTCAGTTCAGGGATCAGGTAGTCAGGGTCATCCAGCGAATCTGGGAGATGAAATGTTATCAGACTCTTCCGTCAATGAAGGTTAGACATCCGGATAATGAGATACACAAGAAAATAGTTAAGCAACTGGATAGAATTTGAAAACTGTTCCTGGAAAATTGTTGCTAGGTAGATTTTAAAAATAGCTACTTGAAACGTCTGACAGTTTTCAAAATCCATCTACCAGTAGTTGCTTGAGTAACTGTTTTATTATCAGACTCTTGTTACCTCCGTGAAAACAATATCTACACGTAAGCACCATTTTCCGTAAGAATACATTATACATGTACAACTAAATTTTCTTCCAAAAATAATTTCATCAGGTTGGTATAGAACATTGGATATTGGGATTTTCTTATACACAACCAGTATTTCGCCTTGCTTACGTTTCAGACACCTTCCTCAGAGCTTCTGACTGGAGTACTGCTGCTCGCCGCTATGTAGCCGATGTGGCGCTTTTGCGTCGAGGAAAACTAAATTTTGTAGGATACATGCACGACTATCCCAAGAATGCCCTCAGTTTGCGATCGTACGACGACCGTACGATGAATGTGGTCGGGTCCTTACCTACGACATGGTCCATCGCACCCAGTATCCGCACCGATAATTTCTGAAGGTACGGACTGTCCCGCATTTCTTCCTCGGACAACTCTCGGAGCTGCGGCCACTTGTTTTTGATCTCGGGGCTACAGCGAAAGAGACTACAAATATAAAGATTAGTGTATAATCAGTTAACTTTAGGAGTCTGCTAAGGAAACTCAGTAAAGGAGGTTCAGTGAAAAAACGTTGCTTATGCATCCGCACACCCACACATGCACGCGCGCGCGCACACAAACACACACACACACACACGCGCACGCACGTCGGTAGTGACCATCCGAAAAAATGGGCCCAGGCAATATGGCATCTGCCCGCTATAGACAAGATTTTTTATGCTTGTGTGAATGGGAAAAATAACGCAAGGGCCACCAAAAGTAGCCGACGTGCTAGACTATTGTCAGGGCCAGGATACAGGCTAGCTCCTGGGCTCCAGGCTAGGGCCAACATGTCCCGAAGAATTTACCATAAACACCCCTCAGTTAGAGGGGCTGGCCTGTGTACTGACCCTGACAACTACTACACCTAGACCGAAACCTCTGCTTTGAGAATGACCAAAAGTGGCCACAATGATCAGGTGGTCCTTATGAAGAGGTTATCACTAGTATAGAATTATAGATGTGACTTATAAATAAGTAAGCACAATCAAAGCCCTAAGTAAGGTAGGTAGAGGTTTGACATGTACAAGATATGACACTTGTAATCTCCAAACAGATTTCTTCGGGGCAAGACACTATAGTTGGCCGGCTGGTAACCAGTTCCCGCACTATAGTCACTATGGTATCTTGTACTCTCCGAGCACAGGTTTAGGCTTCGACTTAATTTTGACGTGTTTTCAGGCGTTTTTGTCGGGCTTTTTTTTCTACTGGTATCTTTTTTTTACGCCAGCCCAACCTTCGGGTGGCAAAACAATGGTAACTGCCTGGAAAATGGATACTGCCTGGCCAAGTTGATACTGTCTTTGCAGCCACCAAAAGATCTTCTTGGAGATTAAGTGTCTTGCTCTCGAAGGAGTCTGCTTGGAGATTAACTAACTTGATGAACATAGTCATGGCAGCTGCCTCCTCGTTCCTCGCCACGGACTTCCATGATTTCTGCAGGAAGAACTTCTCCCTGGGCTGCAGCGTGAGCCGTGGGTCCAGGGGCTTTGGTGGCTCCGGCGGCGGGAGGGGTGCGCCTTTCTTCCGCCGGGCGGTGGACTTAGATGCCCCGCTTCCCATGTCCGTCTTCCTTCGATATTTAAGCCTATGTCACATACATTGTACGATGCATCTACACGGCTCGAAATACTTTTTCTGCATACCTGCACTGGTGCAGGCGACATTGAAAATTACCTGCACCAGGCAAATTTTACCTGCACCACTTAAGCTTAGAATTTAGTATGGATCATACTAAAAACTGTTCAGAAACCATTATTTCTTTTATACTTCATAGGTGGTAACAGCCAATGCAGCAAACAGAAATTCATATACATCTACAATGTATACTTCCAATATATACACCCAGTACATGGGCTGGTGCAGTGCAGGTAGACATTAGAAATGCCTGCACATCCCAAATTTTACCTGTACTAACCTGCATATGCAGGTGGTATTTCGAGCCCTGAATCTACGATATTTTTTCCACGTTGATATCGCCGTACGTTGTAGATTTGAGAAGAAACGGGTTTAATAGTAAATTTCTAAACCGTCGAATCCGTTTCTTCTAAAATCTACGACGTACGGCAAGATCGTCGCTAAAAAAAATTCCATCGTAGGTGCATCGCACGATGTATGTGACTGGTCTTAACTAAATGAATGAATGAATGAACAAATGGATTAGTTGATTTAATAAATGAAGCTCTATCTACACGCACTACAAAAATAAATGTAATACAGTACAAGCGTCAAATCGTAGATGCAGATAAACAGAATCCATACTTACCTTTGATCCGGTTTGACCTCTGACAGATAGATCCGAAAAATCGCCGAGATTATCGGATAAGTTTATCGGAAGGTTGTGTCTTGCTTTTGGGGGGATTTTTCTGCGTCCTTCTGCCAAAAAGCGTTACAAGCAAGTCGGCTACAATCCCATCATGTGCAGCTGACAATGAGAAATGAACATTGATGCAAGTCTGATTTATAGCTGTATTAAAGGTTTGACTTAAAGAGGATTTTTCTTATATGATCAATATTTAAAAGAACCGCGTATACATAATCCGGATTTCTTAACGGCTGCACTTTTTCCATTGATCTATAAAGGCAACGAACTTGAAATCTTCATCCGAAAACTGACCTACATTGATAAACTTGTCGGAAAAATGGATGTAACGTGGGTTTGTGAATCGTTTGTTTGTTTGTTTGCCACGCATAACTAGTAAACCGTAGTAGGCGTAGCACACCAGTTTTGTACAGTAAATAGATAAATACAAGCATTCTACATAGTCTATTACATGTATAAGTTAGACAAGTCTCATAATACGTTCGTTGTCATATACCAGTAGATGTCATACGTTTTACCTTGTACGACTGCCGTGCAATAAAGTTTATTATACATATGCGGATGATGTATAAAAATAGAGATTACAATCAGAAATTCCGGCGAGTATGAATCACCCATTAGACATCCACTAGGCATGGTCTGAATCTATATTGATCGTTTTACAAGACTTAGCCATTAACACTATCCCCTTGGACCCTACTAATGTTCCCCACTTTTAACCGAGTATGTGATGTCCACTTTAATGTCCAGATTAGCGTTTCCTTGCGTGTGAGCTAAGGCTTAAGTCACACGAATGACAGTCCCACATTCAACAACATTACAACCCGTATATTGAGTTGTTCTTACCAAACTAGTTACAACGCGTGCCATTTCCTCTACCGTGGATGCCGGACTGTTTCCAGGGCCTACACAGGCCAGCTCCTCGGCTCCAAAGCCGTCATGCCCCCGAGAAAATTGTACCCAAGCCCCCCCCCCCAACTAATTAAAGCCACTGTATTATAACATCAGAAGAAATGTTGCCCCAAGCCATGTGGTGTGTGCTCATTTACATCAGGTGTGAACCGGTTTTTCCATCTCTGTCTTTCACAAGAAGATCGCAAAGTAGTCTGTACACCATGATTATGGTGGCAACATGCTGAATACCTGAGGAAACCTCACCGATCGCCAAATATTCAACATTCTACTGTCACAGGTAAGTTTTATTAACGATTGTCAAAACTAAAAGCACTAACATGAACAGGAGTCGTCAGTGAGAGTGTGATTGTTCTGTAGTCCTCGCTAAGCCATGAATGGAAGAATTACACTAGAAATCCTACCAGAAACACCTTATGATTCAGACAAACCTTTGATCATAAAACATGTCTCTTCTTACATTTTCACCATTACAAAGAAGCGAGAAAAAGGCGACTTGACTTTCTAGACTATAATACTCGTGCTAGCTTGCCTATGTACGTGTGTATACCTGTATCTGTAGACTATTCTTTTGTTGTGACCTGTAGTAACCCAGTGGTTATGTATGTCTAATAAAGGAATTCATTCATTCATTATAATACAGTTTCGGTAACCACACACAATTGAGTAATGGTATATGTTAGATTATATTCTGTTAATGTGAATAAATCTTTAAAAATGAAAACGACAAAGACCAGTGGGACTATCTGGTTTTTATGATTGGTTCTATTGCTGAGTTTTATGTAAACAAAACACTTTTTGCTTGTTTACACCAAACCACCCCACATCTTTTGTGTGAATGAGTTTGCTGTGTCAACATTTTGGGAGTAAATACCCCCTTAGATACTTCTTCTTGTTTCTTCTGTGTTTGTGGAACATGTTTGGATTGTTGTTAATCTTGTTGGGGAGGGGGGCAAGTAGTTATGATCGAACTTGTTGAACGTTTAGGTCAGCAACAAGTCCAAGGTGCCGTGCCCCTGTCAACGGTCCGACTATTTACCGGAATACACATAACGAGGGGTGGAATCTACCGAAAGACAATATGCTTTAATGAGTAATCATCACAAGTTGCTATATGTTGATCATGTATGAATAAAGTATCATGATATGGCCCTGAGAACAGCAAATCACAAGAAAGTACTGAGTAATCGTGATGGTGACCGGCGATGGCCCATGTTTGCGAAAATACGTGAAAAGTGGAGCTGGATGATTTTTTATTTAAAAAGGGGGCGTCGCCACAAACAAATATAGAAACTACACACACACACTAGTGATCAGCAAGTAGGGCATGGGACCATAAGTATGCCAAAAGGGCACTGACTGTTGTTCAGACCCAGCTTGCTCTGTTTGTTTTTATTAGTGTTCACATTTCATGATTCACATTTTCCCCAAAAAATCCACGTCATCCCTTTCACATATCAGAGAACGGACGGACATGATCATGACACTAAAACGTTAAGAAGAACAGAAACCAATAAGGGTGGAGAAAACTGTTCTGTGGTGCCCCAACGGTCAGATAATTAGACTAAGGGATAGATGAGATGTCACATCATATCCCAACAAACGTTTTCCCATCAAATTCACATAAAGGTCACATTTATACTCCTGTGTAGTGACAGTGTCTTGGCACAGTTGTATCTGTGTTCTTTTCTAATTAGGTATAATAATGATGCACAGTGTTTATATGAAGAAGAAGAATACCTTTATTGTACATTTTGCCCCACTGTCAGCCCTAGCACAGGTCACATGTTAATAATCATATACATAGACATGTATGTATAATCATGTAATATGTACTTTCGGCTTCCTCTCGCTTCTTGGTAATTGTACGTGATAATCTCCTGTGTTTTTTATTCTAGTTTCTCTAGTTTCTAACCTCGTAAGAGTAGAACGCAGTTCTTGGTGACATCGTCAGGCATGGGTGACACAAGTTTGATAGACCGTCTCCGAGCCCGCTTGGCTGCCATCAACTTTCTCAACAAGGCGGAACTGCCTGCTGTACCTCTCCCGATAGAGAAGATCGCTACCGAAGTGTCGAAAATTCCCGAAGAGTCGAAGGAGGTGAAACGGACGAGAAGTTTCTTGGACGACGTGGCGGCGGCGGTTTATAGGAGCGTCAACAGGTTAGGGGTGTTCGGGGGATCACTTCAGGGGGATGTGTGTGTGTGTGTGTGTGTGTGTGTGTGTGTGTGTGTGTCTGTGTCTGTGTCTGTGTGTCTGTGTCTGTGTGTATGTGCGTGTGTGTGTGTGTGTGTGTGTGTGTGTGTGTGTGTGTGTGTGTGTGTGTGTGTGTGTGATGTCTGTGCCTGTTTGTCTGCAGCTGTGCGTGCTTGTGCGTGTGTTTATGTGTGAACAGCAAAACTCAAGAAGTTATGGATGTACTGTTATTAAATTTTGAATGTGGCTAGGTCTTAGGCTTGTTAATCTCTGTACCGTTCTCAGGGACATCCGTGCGGGTAAAAAGCAGCTGGTAAAAGATGAACAGTTCATGAAAGCACGGCTGTACGACTGTATGTGTGATGAGATGGAGAAGTCGGGCCGGGCAGACGACATCAGGCATGTGGAGATGGAAGCCACACATAATCTCCTGACGCCGGCAAAGATGGTAAAGTTCTGTTGTTTGTGGAATACATCACAAACTTATTAGTTTCCATAGCATGGTTTTTGGCTTCTTACTTACTGTTCTGGTTTTGGGTGGGTGAGTTGTGGGTTTGTCTGCCTCTCTGTCCTAATCGATTCGGTTGCATGGTGGGTGGGATGGGATTTTGACAGATGATTGACAAGAAGGTCAAGCCTAAAGAGTGAGTGGGAGGAATTCCGGAAGTTGTGTAATACACGATTTACATCATACAATCCCTTTCACAGTTTCAATACATTCACGAAAACAAAACAAAAAACACTTCCCAGAGGTCCGTGAATTTGAAAGTTAAGAAAACCAAAATACTTTCTCTAAGTCTGACAATCCCAATTTCTTGTTTTCAGGAAGAGGAGCTCCCCCTGCCAACTACCAGCTTCATCTGCAACTTCCGAGGGTGCACCTTGGCCATGGAGGTCAAAAGGGTCACAGACAAGTTCAAGGGCGAGTTCCAGACCATCCGGGATGCCTTCGCCAAGATGGCGTACTTCCTGGCGCACAAAGGTAGCAAATTTTTAGGCTATAGATAGGTATTTTTTAAAAACATTTAAGGTGGCAAGGTGGTCTTGTGGTTTGGGTTGTTAATTCAGAATCTGAAGGTTCTGGGTTCGAATCTTTGGCAGGCCCCAGTGTTGTGCCCTTGGAAAATACACTTAACAGCTATTTCCTTACTCGAATCAGGTGAAAATGAGTACATAGCTTTGGTAAGGAACGTCCTCTCGGAATAAAGAGCCCGACAACTTGAAACTTAGAATCCCTGTTTTTTGCACACAATATTGGGTATGTAGCCATATTAGATTTAAGAAAGCTAATCTCACTTTCGTTTTCTTCCCTTCCTTCCTTCCTTCCTTCCCTTTTCTTGACTTGACCAGGTTGCGACATTGGATACGTGATGGTCTACGGAACAGTTGGTGACTTCTCGCGGTTCGACCTATCTCACCGATGTGTGCCGATGACTGGCGAGTTTGGCGAACTTGACGTCATCCTCTCGCGAGACACGAGAATCATACGGCAGTTCGCGAGACACAGTCTCAAGACTATCCCATGGTGCTTCAGGAAAGAAATGAGGGCAAACCTGGTTCCAGAGAAGGAGAAGTTCGGGGTGTTTTGCGTGAGGTTATACAGCGTCAGGGCGACGTCAAAGGGAAAACAGTTTTCGGAGGGAACGTCCGACTCGGAAAGACTGGCAAATGTTTACGCGCAAAAGTTGGACTTGGTGCCATCGTTGATTTTCAACGCTGAGGATGCTAGGAGAGAAATAGAGCGAGTGGACGAGCATGTACAGGTAAATACAATAATCTCACTTTTTAAAAGGCATGCCAACTTTTTTTATAAAGATTGTGTAGAACGTGCGGCCGGAGTACAGTAATAATAACGGCGCGTCGCGTCGCGATGTCCTTGGTGCTGAAATGGGGGTCCCTAATCCCTACTATACGGCCTGCTAAATTCCTCTTCATTCATGGCAAAACAGTATGTCGTCCCTCCCACCACTTTAAGACCCCAGAGAGTGCACAGAGAGTACCGTAGCGGTGCGTCCGCGGGCGATGTCCTTGGTGCTGAAATGGGAGTCAGTAGTCCCTACTGCACGTATGCAGTGTGCCAAACACTTCTTTATCCATAGCAAAACATTACGGCGTCCCTCCCACCACTTCGAGACTCCAGAGAGTGCATAGAGTACAGTAACGGCGCGTCCGCCGGAGATGCCCTTGGTGCTGAAATGGGGGTCCCTAGTCCCTGCTGCACGTATGCAGTGTGCCGATCAACTCTTAATTCGTAACAGAACAGTACAGCTCGTGTGTGGTACGTTGTCCGAGCTTGGTACGGCATCTCCGCTGGCGATGCCCTTGGTGCTGAAATGGGGCATCCCTAACCCCTGCTGCTCGTGTGTATACATTATACGGTCTGCAAAACACCTCTTCATCCATAACAGCATGTGCGGGGGGGGGGGGGGACATCGGAGCCTGTCCGAGCTTGGAACGGCATCCGCGCGCCACTCCAAGCCTCCGTACATAGACAAAAAAACACAGTATCTTACAACGCACGCATCTTTCAAGCACATTTCTTCATCTGTCGTGATTCTAGGCGCGTGTTTACACCGTGGACAAGGCGGTGTCTCAGTACGCAGGCGTCCTGGACATGTTGGACCAGGGAACCAGCTTCCCCGGGCAGGAGGAAGACTTCGAGTTCCTGGGGAAACTGCTGAGACATCGCTTACGCATGGCGGGTGAGTTTGCGCAGCATTTATTTCAACATATATATCCGGAAATAATTTCATAAAGTTTGGTGAATGATTGAATAGCAAAGTTCTTTATTCACAACCCCTTGTTTAACAAGAGCCCACGTTTTGATGACCGTCTGTCATCTTCATCAGGGCAGTTATGATTGGTTCACTGTAACTAGGTGTTATCTATAATATGCTCGTCCAAAGCATTTATAGAGGACTGCCTCCTTTGTACCATGCAAAGGGGGCAGTTAAGACAATTACATGTACTTTACGTTTGGGCTTTCTTGAAGTGACTTGAGGCCTGTGTTTTCCCCCTGTGTAGCGTCAGGGTTCAGGACCCCACGAAGATTGTCAGTGGTGTCCGAAGTGTCGGAGCCCCCGTCCGAGATGACACCGGACCCGGAAACAGGCGAGGAGACAGGAAGAGACACGGATGAAGACTTCTCATCCGCAGACGGTACGGCTTCCAGTCTTACATCTTTTTGTGTCGTGCTTTTGGGCAACGCATGAGTGGCGAACCTAATAGCATAGTATGTAACCACTCTTACAAATTACGTCTATGAAGGTTAGACATCCAGGTAATGGGATAAACAATGAAACTGTTACTCAAGCAACTGGATAGATTTTGAAAACCGTCAGATGCTCAAGTAGCATCCAATACTTTTCGTCAGTGACTGTCTTACAAATTCCGCCCCAACAATAATAACAAGCACAACAACATTGGGTCGCGCAGTCTTTTGTCACACGCCTCCTCAGCTCAAACAACGGCTTCATAACACTTGTAATCCATCCTGATTCATTCTCTCTCAGCAACTTCTGGAAGCACTACGTCAACCTGGTATTTAAACAGTCCACACTTTAAATTTCCATCACCATTGTATTTTAACTTTATTTACTGTACATACCTGTATTATACTTATGTTTGTGCACCTGTATTTTTTAATTTATGTATTGATATGGGCCCTGTGCCTGAAATAAAGAATGAATTTGAACTTAACAGAGCGTGGCTGTCCTGAAACACAGGACCTCCAGGTAACGTCTCAGAAGGACTGCAACCTCATCCGTGTTTCTTTTCAAGGGTCAAGACAGCTTCACGTCGAAAGTTTCACAAACCAAAACAGCACTTTTGTTTAAGTTAAATTTTCTCTATATTTCGCAGAGGAAGGCGCGGAAGAAGACCCCGAGCTGTTCCGAACCAAGTCTGTGCGGTCTGTAGCAGCCGAGCCTGTCCAGGGTACCGATCCCTACATGAAATACTGTCGTCCTTTATACTTGTGTTCATACATGAAAAATCAACTGATTTTTTCATATGACATTGAATATATGCCTCTTACTACTTTCAAACATGAGGACGGAAATATGTCAAGTAGCCTGTACTACTTCATCAGAATGAAGAATACTACTGAGTTCCCCATTGTATTGATATAAGAGATAAACATTTATGTAGGCTTTCACATAACATGCTGATAATTAGTGTTAGGTTGTAGCAATGTGAACGAATGGTATAACTCAAGAAGCTGTGGATGGATTGTCCTGATATTTACTGTGTGGTTAGCTCCTGTTTATTTATTCTTTTCAGGAATTTTGAAGAAAGACGACGGTACACAGAGGCTGAAACGGACCAAATCGGTCACCCTCATCCTACCTGTCTACATGGAACAGGTTATGGCAGAAGGTGGGAGGAACGATAGAGATTCTATTAGCCAAAAAAATAGAAAAACATCGGCGTTTGTAAGTCTATAGACTGTATAGAGTTTGGAAATAGTTTAATTTTGAATTCACACTCACAGTGCTATAAGTAAGAGAAGGGGAAGGGGTGATGTGGGGCTAAGGATATACACATTAGTAATTTTCAAATGCAACAAACGTATATATAGGCCCTTGTAAATGTAGGGTATTTTTTTCTGATTACATGTGTGTTGAAACCATAGTACGACTAGAATAAAATAGATAGAATGCATTGATAATAATTTGATTTGAAATCAAATTGTAGTTGACTTAGAAACATGTCCTTTGCCGAACCACAACCACAGGTATCAACGTGACGCCACAGGCAGACTCTGACGAGGAAGAGGAGGAAGAAGACCCGAAGCAGAAGAAGAAAAAATCGAAAAAGAAAGCGCCCAAACTCGAAGGCAAGAAGAAATAGTGATACAGAGTAGTGCATGTTGTTTATAGCTATCTTTTTCCCTAAAGAACCCGTAGCCGAAATGCATTACTGACTTCAAATTAAACACCCACTTAGAATCTATACATACACGTTGTTACTTCTTTACAACTTTGCAAAGGGCAACTTTGCATGTTTTGAATGTTTTGCATGTGAAAAACACTCCCTCCACTCAATGACTAGTTTGCAACAGATCTGAACATAGTGATAGGTATGGTATGCCCATGTTAATGTATATGTCGGTGTAGAGACTCTGATCTGTAGAACCAGCTATTCTACCGGTAGAGATCCCGATCAGAGTCTTTTTGACGGAGACTCCGATCAGAATATCGATGTGTTAAAGTGATAGGGTGGTTTCACATTTGCAAATCCTAAATTTCAAGCCAATCCATTGATTTTAAGTGATATGAATCAAAGTTGAAAAGTTCTGACTGTCTTTTATGTGTATATCTTAAAATTTACAAACTCCCCATTTGGTGTCTCTGCCGGTAGAATAAGCAACTTTACTGGCAGAGATCCCGATCGGAGTTTATGTTGACAGAGACTCTGATCGGGATTCTGCCGGTAGAATCGCCGATTCTACCAGATCGGAGTCTCTACTCTGACATATATACCATCAGCACACTATAGGTGTGATACGTATTTCAGCCAAAACTTTTGGTTCAGTAGATTATTATCATAGTTACAGTAATTGTTCTACATGTATCTCTTATGAACGGTGCTTAACTAGCTGCTTTTTTTTCTTGCTTTCAGACCTAGAGATAACGTCATCGAAACGGCGAACACCATACGGGCAGGATTTGGTCGGTTAGTACTGCACTTTTGGGTTCTCTTCTCAAACCAACGTACCAAGTATTATCACAGACATAGATAAGACACAAACACACACACTAACAAACACACACACACACGCGCGCGCGCGCGCTCGCAAACACACACACACACACTTCGCCTTAAGGTACAGGTTAATTTCTGGGGGGGGGCTGTGGTGTTTATTTGTTTCCTACTTCCCTATCTGTTCTTGTAACTAATGATAACCATTTGCATCTTTCTGTTTCTTTTATAGGATATCGCAAGTCAGAGGAGCGAAAGACAAAGAGATACTTAAAGGTAGGGTGAAATACCAGACGTTGAGATATACATGTTTACAGGCGCCGGTGTGGCCAATCCCTGTGATTTTCATTCTGTAGAGTTGTTGGTTACGGCTTGGTCATGTTGTATCCAGAACCGTGCTTTATCCAGAACCATACTCAGGCACGGCCTTGGACATTCCACGCATATCCAGAACCGGTTCAATTCCTTTATGTCATATCTAACTGAATTTTACGTTAAACTTTGTTTTTTTAGCAAAACTACAACAAGAAGAGAAGACTGAAGGGATATAAGAGATTCTCCACCGATGAAAAGGTATGTTTTGTAGTAATCAGAAAATAGAATCTTGAAACATCGACTTGTATAGGAAGAGGCCAAATTGATATAACGCAGTTGTTAGAATTAAACCTCCAAACCTCATATCAGGAATTCAGCTTCAAGCCCCTACGCTATAATTCTGTTGTTAGGCCGCGCCGCGTGCCTGCGAAGCTGGTGTGTTACACCGGAGGGCGGTTATACCGGCTATACAGATACAGATACAGAGTTAGCTGACTTAGCTGAATATTTCTTTGATGTACATATCTCTGTTTTTCCCCTTCTTTACCAGCGTGTTGCGTGGGGCCCTGCACGACCCAGAATCATACAGGGAGAACTGTTTATGAAGGTAGGAATAAATTTTTTGTATATCTTAACTTTTATATTGTATGAATCTTCCCGAGGTGGATATTGCATGCTCTATCAATTCATTCATGAAAGAAAATATTTTTGGCATTGCTTGGAATTCCCTTTTAACTTTCGTAAAAGATAAAAACCCAAACGCTACCAGAAATGTGCTTTGTTTTGCGTACACCTATACTTACTACAACCGAAAGCTTCGAATCTTGCTAACTTAACATAACATTAGACATGTTACTTTTGTTAGAGATATACAGGAAAGAAGAGCGAATTCTATAGCCTTGTGCATAACTAGTTTATGTATGATCTTTGTCTTTCGTTTCTACAGCATTTCCGTAAGGCACTGTACTAAACATGCCTGATAGCAGGGAGTCTGGCCAAACGTTACTGAGCTTGCAACAGTCGTCACTTCATGGCTATAGAATGTAAACTTTATTGCACAACAATTGTACAAGGTACAACGTAATATTGGCATCTACAGCTATATAACAACAGCAGTATGAGACTAATCTACCTTATACAAAGATGATGTAGTATGGTTTGACTGTATATCCTTCTGAATTATATTCATCTTATATTAAGTCATTTGTGCGGTATTTCACATGATATGTAGGTGATATATATATAATTTATTAATGCGAAAGAGAATCGGAAGAGTTCTTACATCTTATTTTAAACTCTGTCATTTGGGATTAAGGATAGGGTTATCTTTGGTGTTATGTTTGTATAATGATATGCATACAATAAAGCTTGAATAGAAAAGCCAATTAAAGAAGTACATGCATGTCTCCTTTTATTCTTCGAAAGCAGATGTTTGGAGATTACGTGGTTACCTCTTGATCATCTCATAAAAGTGTAGTCTTTGATTAAACAACTATGAGAGAATGATACCAATTCCTCGCTCACTGCAAAACAAACTGTAACAGCTTTAAAATTAGCCAAAGCTGACAGAGAACAAACATTATGAATTGAATGGACACTCAGAACTTTAACAATAAATGCATGCTAGTGCCGGGTTTTCTTCCTATTGAAATGTGTACATGGTTTCAAAAGGAATATGTTTATGTTAAATTCTTCATAAAAGATTGCACAGATAAAGAGTGCTTGAAGAAAGATTTTAAGTACACTCGACAATCAAATGTGTGCGGTTGTTATCCACCTTTGCTAATAAGTCACCATGAGTACCATCGGTTGTTGATCTGATATCTTGGTTGTAACTTATGAAGCAAGTTTAAACAGGAATTTCCAATACAAGGAATTGGACTTTCCCAAATTTTCGACTGCACCGCTCCAGTCTTTGTCAAGGAATGAGAGATCCACCGCTTATACTGTGACGTCATGGTATGCAGATGACACACGTGACTCGGTGAGCAGTGGATCATAGGTTGCAGAAAGTCTGTGGCGCCCCGTCTTTGTAGAGGGATGGTTGTAATGCCCTGATGTAGATAGCCTCTTCGGTTGTAACTTGTTGTGACTGCAGGCGCACCGTACTCGCTGAACGGGTCAGAGCCGGTGTCTTCGTGTACGTATACCCGCGTAGTTTTCCCGCCGAAATCAACTGCGTCACTTTGTGGTGAGTTACTGATGACCTTCAGTCCTGTTCTGTACCCAACGACCTCCACAGAATACCCAACATGGCGGCTTGTTCTTTGGTGACGCACGACTCTAACCATAAAGTACGTACCAGTTAAGTAATGGGCACGGTGTGGCCTATTAAAATTCAGGTAGATTCTAAGATACTAAAAATGTCCCTGAAAAGTTGTACTAAGTTTTGTAGGATCTTTATCTGAGTATCATAACTGATATTGTCAATTTTGTGTTCAGTCAAGCCTATACCAGTGGTCACCTATGCATAGGGCCCACCTGGCTACTCAAGGTCACCGCTTTTTCGGAGTCCCATCATTATTATTTTCCCCATTGACGTAGAATTAGGAATCCTGTCTATAGTGACCATCTGTCCACTGTGACTTTGTCCTTTCAGTGCTCACTATAGACAGATTTGACTGGAGCAAGAACATTTTTAGCAGAACGAGTATTTTTTTAACCCTTCTTGTGGCGTGACAAGACACAGAAACGGTGACAATCTATTGTTACATCCGCTGACACAAATAGTTTAGTAAGTGGAAGAACGACCCATATCAAGGCCGTTATATATAGCGTTCCAGCGGTTAGACTAGATAGATCAAGGCAATAGGATGAAATCCTATAGTTTAAAAGGCGAAACATTTGCTATGATATAGCAAAACCAAATGATGCTGCGACTGCATATATAGTAGGTATTTATTTATTTATTTAGGTAAATACTAAAGATATGTCTTGCAACACTGCATAGCACTTATACCACATCACGTCTTGCGAGCAAAGATTGGATGTTTGTATTCAGAATCTTGCTTTATCCAGAACTATTCTCAGGCCGGCACGGTTCTGGATAGTCCACGCGTATCCAGAACCGTGCCTTTGGCAAAGCTACGTTCTTGGATACGCGAATACTATCCAGAACCGTGCCTGATCCTAAACCCTACCTCCTGCAGGCAGAGACCTAGATAGGCTTGGTTCTGGATACGATAGGGGGTAACCAGAACACACACACACACACACACGCTCATTCCCTATTAGTCCATGGGCCAGAGGAGATATTGGTACCACCTGAGGTGGCAAATTCTCACTATGGTTTTTGAAAAGTAGGGTGCCTGTGGAATATATTTTGATATGATAGCCGTTGCATATTGGCAGCTTTGACCTTGCTATCTGACCTTGAACTTTGACCCCATATGGACTATGTTCTTTTGCACTTATAATGCAAAGAGGGGTGGTAAATAATCAAATATGAATATTTTTCGATGTAACTTGATGGACTGATACAACAGGAACCAAGGATTACAAAAATGTTACTTTTGTTCCGATACCTCAGGTGGTACCAATATGTGAAATTTGGGGCTCTGGCCCATGGACTATATTGACCAATCACACCTCGTTTCATGTGTTCTTTGTAGAACAGAAGACTGTTCCTGATCGGACTGTTGTCAGGAATCGCGCTCTACATGCTTGTGTACTTGCCCACGTATTTGTCTCTAGAAGTGCTCAAATCCCATCCGCTGTATAACCCTGGACCGGGAAAACAACTGTTGCAACAAACGGAAGACCCGACCACCGTCCCCCCAAAAAACGCCTGGCCTACCAGACCGCCTGGCCCGGTCCATCCTACACCATTCAATGTTACCGACCCGATCAGTGGGTACGTGAACGTGCTGAAAGATAAAGAGGTGAGTATGTGATTTTCTATACTGTCTGACTATTCGACTTTTGTTATCAATTGGGTTAAAGAAAGATCTAGCGCATTCTGAACACACACACACACACACACACACACACACACACACACACACACACCGTCACACACACACCGTCACACACACACACACACACACACACACACACACACACACACACATACACACACACACACACACACACACACACACACATACATACACACACACACACACACACACACATACATACAGTGATACACACACACCGTCACACACACACACACACACGCGTAGTCTATACAGTACAGGTTCTATAAACATGTCAGACTGTGTACACTAAATGTGTGTACATATTCCTATTCCCAGCCTTTGAAGCTGCACTGTCGTGACTGCGCCTTGGTGTTCAACTCAGCGCACGTACTCCATCACGAAGCAGGGTCCGACATCGACAAATCGGAGTGCGTCATACGCTTGAACGACGCCCCTGTGATCGGGTTTGAGAAACACGTTGGAGCGAGGACAACCGTCCGTGTTGTAGGTCACACCAGCGTGCCGATAGTTAGCAAGAATCGCGCTATTTCGACATCTGACGGTCTAAAAGTAGTAGGGTGGGGGCCTGATGAAACCATGAGAATGGATGGAAAAGGGGAGACATACAATAACTTATCAAAACTAGCTAAAGACCATCCAGACAACATACAGGTCTACATGCTGACGCCACTGAGGATGGTTTATGCTGATAAGGTGTTCGAGAATGAAACCGGAAAGCCGAGGTGAGCAATTCCAATGATTTTATCACAGTCTCCTCAGTATTGACGATTTCATATGTCCGAAAATAATTTTATCAGGTTGGTAGAACATAGGATATTAGGATTTTCTTATACACAACCAGGGATTCTTCCTACCTTGCTTACGTTTCAATGTTTATCAGACACCTTCCTCAGAGCTTCTGACTTGAGTACTGCTTCTCGCCGCTACTGTCTAATGTCTATATCATATGCAACTTATTTGCCCATTTTAAACCTCATGTTGCTGTCCGTAGAGCTGGCTCCGGATCGTGGCTCAGTACCGGTTGGTTCGCGATGATTCTGGCCACAGAGATGTGTGACCAGGTTAAGGTGTACGGCATGAGCAGTGGAGACTACTGCAGGTAAGGCTAGGACAGGGCCACATACATCGTGTGATCGTCGTACGATCGCAAACTGAGTTCATTCTTGGGATAGTCACGCATGTGTCCTGTAAAAGTAGTCTTGTTACGGAAAAGGCTGTCAAAATTGATCAAAATTGTCAAAATTGTACGGCAACAAAATCATACAACGGTCTACGACGAGTGTGAAGGCGGATTCCTCCTTGTCTTTACTAGTACAGAATATCTTGCTTTCTACACGCAATATTCGAGAAAACTATGTTCATAAGGTTTTTGAAAAGGTACAATCTGTACTATCGACGGAAAGTGTTGACTTAGATTGAATTTACATTAAAAAAAATAAAAAGATTTTCAGGAAAGATGTTTAAAAAAAGAATAAAAAGATTTTCAGGAAAGATTTAAATGTATAGAAACTGAACTTGAATGATGACTAAAAGGAATAAAAAGTTTAATGATATCTTTAGAAAAAGATTCAAACGTATAGAAACTGAACCCCGTGCTCAAAAGATGAAGAAAATATAATATGTATGATGTAAACTTTTTGACCTTTTTGTACACTTGGCTCTTGCTTACAGAAATAACGACGCCAAGTCCGTGCCGTATCATTACTTCGGTAACGACACGCGCCAGGAGTGTAAGGAGTACAAGGCTTCGGAGGAAAGAAAGAAAGGAGCACACCGCTTCCTCACCGAGAAAACGGTCTTCAAAAGATGGTCACAATACCACAATATCAGCTTTAACTTCCCCACGTGGTGATTGTCATGAGAAGTATAAAAAGGGCAATTATTACGACTTTTAAGTATTTTGACTTTTTGACTGATACCACAATATCAGCTTTAACTTCCCCACTTGGTGATGGTTATGAGAATTATATTTAAAAAAGTCCATTATAACGATATTTAAGTCGGTAAAAGTCACGTCATTTTGCTCAATGTAGATTTTGGTACTTATGGCCCGGTCACATAGGCCGTGCGACCGCTGTACTTTATAGTGAATGAATGATGACCTTTATTGCAGATACATACCCACTACAGGTTAAGTACAGGTCACAGCAAAGGAATAGCTAGCACATACTGTAACAGTATAGTCTTTTAAGTAAATTCCGACTTCTCCTCGCTTCTCTGTGATGGTGAGAAGGTAAGAACAGACATGTTTTAGGATTAGAGGTTATAATACAATAGGGCATTTTTTGGCTATGATAGTCATGCATGTGTCCTGCAAAATTCTACATATCTCGTATCTGTCAGCATATATTATTTAGTTTATGAGTTCACGGAGACAGAGGAAAGAACGTACAAGTTGAATGCGTGTTTATTTGTCACCAATATCTGTACATCGTACGTCGCCACAAATGCATGCAACTGATTTAGGCATTGCTTTTAAGTAGTCTCCTTGTCAAGACGATATTTACGTAGACTTTGTAGGACTATATGTTTATGGATTTGGATTTGTTAGGGACTGCTTCCATCATGGAACCCGTATGTTGTTATATTTTGTCTGACCCTGACCTCTTCCCTCATGATCTCAATGAAAGGCGACCAGCAGGCCGATTTGAGTATTTCATTAATTAACAAAGGTTCAAACATAGCGAATTGTTTGGTCGAGAATGAGAAGGATACAAGTCAAAGTTCATTGCACAACAATTATAACAGCTACAATGTATGGCAAGTTCTAAGCAATACTAAATATCAAGACTAAGGTCTACGCCTTTGCCTATAACAATGCTAAGGAGTTCTATATAACTTGAGATTAAACACTACACTATTTTATAGGACATATACAATATATATATGGAACATGGATTACGTGATGGATTACGTGATAATACACAGGAGACATACATTACCAGACCATAGAAACGGACATTTGCATATAATTTGAGTAACAATGCCTTGTCGTTGACGTTAACAATAGACTCTGTGATTTGCAGTAGTCTACTGCCCTACATCCATGGTAAGTGCAGTTAGTTATAAGATAGGCTGACTAGGAATGGTAGCAAAGCAGGGCGAGTAGGAAGAACATTCGTCAGAAACCATGGTGCGCCGAGAACTCTCTTGATGCGTTGTTTTCGAGTGCTTCCCGTCGTCTGCAGTTCTGCCCAGGTTTGTACAATATTTGTATATTTCCCATGAGTGTAACTCTATGTAAGAGAGCCACATTATACCTGCAATGATTCCAGTCATTCGATCATAAGGAACATACCATATCGATGCGCACACGCGAATTGACATTATATCGCACACATGTACATTACACTGTTTTATAATCCAGTGCTTACGACAAGAACATGTGATAGAACAACCACTTTTTGGAAGTATTTTTTCCTTTCGACTTTTGTTTTGTCATGAAATTCTGGGTCTTGTTGTCTGTTTCTTTGTTTCCGCTAAACGGTATAGAAGACAAATCTACCTGAGATAACTAAAACAACATACATGGGACAAAATAGATGACAATAGAACAGAAACATTGACATTTACCAAGCTTAGCCTCCTTCGCAGACTTCTTGGGGCGGCGGTGTTCATTTGGGGGGGGGGGGGAGGAGGTGGCTGATACGCGATTTTTACACGGGCTATGGTTGTCTAATGTGACAGAGGGAGTTATGCCTCTCCAACAATAATAAGCCCATTCTCGTGTCATTTTTGGTAGGGGGGGGGGGTTATGTATGTTCTCACCGCCTATCAACTTACAACTCAAGATACTATTCCCCCTTTTTCTGTGTTGATATTTACTAAAAAAAATTTCTATACAAACATGAACGGGCGTTAATCATGCTTGAAGCCTGATCATTTGCACGTACTTCAATTATACACGATTAATCTGAATAATCTTCGGCTGTATTAGCACATAGCATGGCGTTTAGAGTTAATTATGGGCGGTGCTTGCTATAGGAAAAAGTGGGTCAGCTGGCGCCTGGGGCGAGAAGAGCTGTCCGTACATGTTCATACCTGCCGAGGCAGAAAGAACGCAGTGACACATGAGATAGTACGGGTGTTTCCTTCTGTGTGGTGAGTCAATAAGTCTCATATCTCTACCAACAGTAGATAGCTGGTGTGTTACGGACATATGACGAGTGGTTATGCCGCCCATATACATATACAGATACAGATACACAGAAACTGATGTGTTACGTCGAAGGGCGGTTATACCGGTTATACCGGCTATACAAATAGATGTGACATGTGGCACTTCTAAACTACCTGTATCTGTATAGAAGGTATAACCGCCCTCCGGCGTGGCACCGGCTGAGTTGACCCCTTATACATGTACATGTATAGTTGTGCATGGCGGTGCAGGTGGAAGTAGGATTCAGTAACTTACACCTGGCTGTTCGTATTTACCCTCTGCTACAGGAGTCATCTGGGCCACACTGTATGCCACCTGTTCGACTGCACCAAGGGGCACATAATATTTACCGCCATGGTTCCCTGTTCCAACTACAAGGTAAGTTTGTTTGTTTCGCATAACCGGTAACCCGCATTTGTAATCACAGTAAGTACAAGCTGCGGAAGACCAGACTGTAAGGTTTGAACCACTCACACCAAGAAGGACCCCTACTCTTTCCCATAAGTGTGGTGGGGTCTTTAACGTGCTCGAGGCGTGGCTCTCCTCAAACACGGAACCTCCGGCTTTACGTCCCATCGATCCGAGAGGACGTCCCTAACTGAAGCTAAGTGCCCGTTGTGACTAGCCAGCACCAACGTATGTAAATGTACACAACACTGTAGTCTGACAATGTAGTGTGGCTACGGGGTAAAGGGTGTACGGTGGAGGTCAGTAAGTGGTCAGGCTGAATAGCCTCCACCAGGCCATGTTAATGGGTTATGGATTGTAGAATTCGGCAAAAATAGGGTGAATAATTGGCAATGTCTGGTGAGGACTACACGTACATGTAGATCAGATGTAGGTTTCATGTGGACACGAACCCTCCCAGATCCCCCCCCCCCCAGGTGCTAAGTAATTATTACGGTCATATTGTGTTTTTGCCTGGAATCCATTTAGCATAGATCGCAGTTCCGTACTTTCACAGAGTGCCTTTTTTTAACAGGGAATGAAAAGACGATACGAAGTCATATTTTAAAATTGTTTGTTTAGGCATCGACACTCTGGTAACTGTAAGGCTTCATTTAATATGCAAGGTACGGACACACGGATGGATCGACTATTGTATTTGTTCACTGACACGAAAAATTCCGAATTGAGCATTACCAATTGTGTCTTTTAAACCAAGGTGTGCTACTGTATATGGCCAGAGTCTCAAACATAGTCCATAGTACTGGCGCACATGCACACTAGCCCATTAGGATCATACTGTTATATACGGGATCTTAAGCAATATACTGTGTTGTTGTACGTGCCGAGTACGTGTCAGTTTATGTGTTCCTTAATGCTGGAGTCACATTACCAACGGGGCCTGCTCGGCATGTTCCCCGGGTAGACGCCGGCCGGCGTAATGAAGCCGAGCGTGCGCCGTCTGTCAGGGTCACAATTAAATGTTCCTTTACGGCTCCCTGTCGGGGCCTTGTTGTGCTCCGTCCATTAAAATTCATAAACTATCGGTCCCCTTGACGGCCGGTTTCTGTCAGGGACCCGTCCGATGCCTGGTCAGTCTCCCGTCTTGACCCGTGCGGGGTGCGGTAGGGTGCCGACGGCTCTTACAATCCGGCCGGGCAGCTGTTGGGTCCCTGACGCGTCCCTAGTGGGATCCCAACGGGCTCCTGTCGTGTTTTTGAGCCGGTATATATATATAAGCGCTGCTCGGCCTGTCAATGTTCAGTTTTTTCTTCATGTACGACACGTCACGTAAAGAGTAGACTGAAGTTGGTGATGCAGCGTTTAGTGCAACCAGTGCAGACAACCTGCAAGCCCGTCTGAGGTTGAGGTTGGCGACAGCGCGTCACCGTTACAACCTAGGTATTGTGGTATTGGTAGCTGAAGAAGAGAGGCAGGCTGAACTGGATTGTCGCAAAAGACGAGGGTGGGTTCGCCCCTGGTTAATGCGCAGACCCGTGCATGGAGAGTACGACTCACTGATGATTGAGCTATGTCGCGAATTCTGACACACAAGTACACAGTGTAACACACACGTGGTGAACTGTGCGACGTAGTCTGAGGAAGCAGTTTATGATATGCCCCCTATAACCCCCTTTTCCTGACCACCTGATGCACTGATCAGCACATGTGACGTCATAATCTTAGGCAGGTGCCTGTGCGGCCGCCTGATGGGTCCCGGGCAGTTAGGTTACGGCTTCGTTTCGGCGTACCTTGCCCGACGGGGCCCGAAGTGATTTTAAGTTTGTGTTAAAATCAATTCGGCGACCGCGCGGGCCCCAAAATAGGCCGGCAGCCGTCGGGAATCCCGCCAGTCTCCGTCCAGGTCCCGTACGGTAGTGCCCCAAAACAGCCCGAAAACGCGCCGAGCGGGCCCCTTTTTTGAATTGTGACCTAGGCTTTAGCTGGAGTCACATTACCAACGGGGCCTGCTCGGCATGTTCCCCGGGTAGACGCCGGCCGGCGTCATGAAGCCGTGCAAGCGCCGTCTGTCAGGGTCACATTTAAATGTTCATTTACGGCTCCCTGTCGGGGCCGGCGTTGAGGCGGCTTCTAATTAAAATTCATAAACTTTTGGTCCCCTTGAGGTTTCTGTCAGGGACCCGTCTGATGCCTGGTCAGTCTCCCGTCTTGACCCGTGCGGGGTGCAGTAGGGTGCCGACCGGCTCTTGCAGTCCGGCCGGGCAGCTGTTGGGTCCCTGGCGGGGTCCAGGGGTGATCCTGGCGCGTCCCTGACTGGATCCCGACGGGCTCCTGTCGTGTTTTTGAGCCGGTATATATATATATATATAAGCGCTGCTCGGCCTTTCATCGTTCACTTTTTTTTCTTAATGTACGACACGTCACGTAAAGAGTAGACTGAAGTTGGCGATGCAGCGTTTAGTGCAACCTGCAGACAACCTGCAAGCCCGTCTGAGGTTGAGGTTGGCGACAGCGCGTCACCGTTACAACCTAAGTATTGTGGTATTGGTAGCTGAAGAAGAGAGGCAGGCCGAACTGGATTGTCGCAAAAGACGAGGGTGGGTTCGTCCGTGGTTAATGCGCAGACCCGTGCATGGACAGTATGACTCACTGATGATGGAGCCATGTCGCGAATTCTGACACACAAGTACATAGTGTAACACACACGTGGTGAACTGTGCGACGTAGTCTGAGGAAGGAGTTTATGATATGTCCCCTATAACCCCCTTTTTCTGACCGCCTGATGCACTAATCAGCACCTGTGACGTCATATCTTAGTCAGGTGCCTGTGCGGCCGCCTGATGGTTCCCGGGCAGTTAGGTTACGGCGTCGCTTCGGCGTACCTTGCCCGACGGGGCCCGAAGTGATTTTAAGTTTGTGTTAAAATCAATTCGGCGACCGCGCGGGCCCAAAAATAGGCCGGCAGCCGTCGGGAATCCCGCCAGTCTCCAGGTCCCGTACGGTAGTGCCAAAAAACAGCCCGAAAACGCGCCGAGCGGGCCCCTTTTTTGAATTGTGACCTAGGCTTTAGCAAGAGGGACGTGACCAGTCTGAACTCACACCCCTCAGTAATATACATAGAAACACCAAGAACTATCGAAGAGTGGAACTCGCTGCCACCAAGTACAGTTGGGGGACCATCACTAGAAAGCTTTAAACAACTCCTGCAGTTAGATGTGCAAAGATTGGGTGTAACAGGTCGTTCGGTGTAATATAGCTAGCTGCCGCCGCGCCGCGTGCCTACGAAGCTGGTGCGTTACGCCGACGGGCTGTTATGCCGGCTATACAGATACAGATACAGATGGACCTATAGACTAGACATACTGTGTGTTACCTTTGGGCACGAGTTTGAATAGATGATTATTATTTTTCCTATGTAGGGCAAAACACCCTTCCTGATCGGAGTATTTGTGGGCTTCACCCTCTGTAACTTTCTGTACCTGCCCACGTACCTGGGAGAACTCAGAACCCAGCCGCTGTGGCACGCTGCATGGAGGAAAAGACTGTCACGGCTAACAGAAGTTCTGACAACCGTCCCCAACACGACCGCCTGGCCTACCAGACCGCCAGGCCCGGTCCATCCTACACCGTTCAATGTTACCGACCCGCTCGGTGGGTATGTCAGCGTGATTAAAGATAAAGAGGTGAGTTTTTCTGCTATTCTCTGTGATTATTTATTTCAAGTGAGCTTTTTGTTATGATGTAGAGAGAGTTAGCATTTAACCCGAATGCCAAATATTTGAGTTTAATTTCATTCTGTTGGTAAGTCCACTGCCGAAGGTAGCAGTCATAAAAAAAGTTCGGAGATCGCATACCTCCACGAAACATTTTGAGCTTTTGTAAATGTTTTATTTGTCTTATAATTCAGTAAGGCTGTCATCAGCATAATGTATTTTTATTTGATATGTATTTTTATTTGATTTATGGGTATCTCAGCTCAAATTACATACGTTCTATGTATGTAAGTTCTATCCTTTGACAAGGTTTCATTTCAACATTTCACCATTGATAATTCAAATACCTCCATATAACCTAATTACTAAACAATGAGGGCTAGTATAATATCCAATCGAGTGGGGCTAATCATGAGTTTCGGTATTTTTTGTAACAACAAAGCAGTTTTTATATATTTACCTATCTTTGCATTGAGTGAGTTATTGCAATGAAAGATATATTCAAATCTATCTGTAGCATCCAATCTCTTGAAATATGTTGTACATTTTGTACTTGATTGTGTTCCTCCCCAGGCATTGAAGCTGCGCTGTAGAGTGTGTGCCTTGGTGTCCACATCTGGGCATGTCCTAAACTACACAGCCGGAGCAGACATTGACCAGGCAGAGTGTGTGATTCGCATGAACCATTCTCCCGTTAACGGGTTTACAGAGCACGTCGGAACAAGGACTACAGTTCGCGTAGCAACACACAGCAGCTTCAGATTCGCCTTCAAGGAGATCACACAAGTCATTTCACAAGAAAACCGGTCAAAAGTGGTCGTATGGGGTCCGGACGATACCATGCGGACAAACGGAAGGGGGATGACGTACAACCATTTATCGAAGCTAGCTAAGGTTTACAAGGGCGTGGAGTTTTACATGCTGACACAAGAGAGGATGCAATACACCCATAAACTGTTTGATAATGAGACAGGATTGCCAAGGTGAGTGTGTGTGTGTGTGTGTGTGTGTGTGTGTGTATCTGTCTGTCTGTGTGTGTATGTGTGTGCCTGTCTGTGTGTATCTGTGTGTGTGTGCGTGTGTGTGTGTCTGTAAGTATGTGGATAGCGTTCAGCACCAAGGACAGGACCTGGTGTATTTGCATCTGTGTGTGCCTTGTAATTATTTTGTGTTTTTCCCTGCGTTTGTGAAAACAATACGATTAAAAGTCAACAAAAGAGATAAAATATCATCTTCATTATCTTTACAAAAATATTCTTTGTGTTTGCGGGATGCAGGGGAGTCAGAAAGGATCTCTGGGTCAGTACTGGCTGGTTCACGATGATCCTGGCCACAGAGATGTGTGATCGCATTAAGGTGTACGGCATGAGCAGTGGAGACTACTGCAGGTAAGCGGCTTTCTATCATGTCATTGATGTTATTTAACTACTTGTCATTTTTAAACGCATGTATTACACACACACACACACAGAGAGAGAGAGAGAGAGAGAGAGAGAGAGAGGAGAGAGAGAGAGAGAGAGAGAGAGAGAGAGAGAGAGAGAGAGACCATGTGAAGGTAAACATTCTGTATTTGTTTACAACTGTTGTCTTCCTTAGTCTTAAAAACCTTTTCGGTGTTCTCCGTTAACCAGTGATGTTGTTTGTGTTTCCAGGGACCCCCATGCCCACCAGGTGGGCTACCATTACTTCAACAAAAAAGGCGGGAATGAGTGCGAAGAATACAACAAGATGGAGAGACAGAAAAGCGACACACATCGCTTCTTCGCAGAGAAGAAAGCTTTTGAAAGATGGTCAAAATACCATAAAATCACCTTCCACTCCCCTACATGGAGACCCAAAGAGCGATTTTAATCATTTTTCTCTTGGATCAACAACGGTTGATTGCGCTTTCATGGATAGAATATTCTAAATCATGAAATAAAGATACGATGGTTTACTTGTGCCAACGGTAATTTGTGAATGGCCTAAGAAGTGTTACATGTAAAATGTGTACAATTCATACATGGAAACACAAAGCATGGTTTTAGTCATGGAACTATAGGATCAGCTAATCTCCAATCATATTTTTTGCTGGCTGCAAGACAGATTGAAATTAGCAAGACAAAATCAGGCAGTATGCAATATGCCATCCGTTTGTCTGGCGTAAAAAAAAGTACAAGAAACAAAGCCAGATAAACGTCTAAAACACGTAAAAATAACGGCCGAAGCCCAAACCTCTGCTTGAAGAGTAAGGATCATATTACTGTTGATTTTCAGCCCCATTAAAACTGACTCCATCTATGACGAAAGTGTGCACAACAGGGGCGTTTGTTCTGGGTTGTTACCTAACGATCACTAAATGGTTGATTTTGTGGTTAAAGTTTTTAGCCATTAAATAAAGTTAAGATCGTTATTTTGTACGAACGATGATGTGTGCAATTCAGCCTGTGGCTGCGATATATTTTTCATAGCTGATCATAATGATCATAATAAACCAATCAATCATTCATTCATACATACTAGTCATCATGTTATGGAGATTGTGCTTCACTATTTTATGACCTGCTTTGTATATTTTTGCATATAGATGAGCTTGTAATGTATTGTACTGTTTTTGTTTTTTTTGTGTGTGAGAGGGCAACTTGTAAATCCTTGTTTTGCCCTCCCTTTCACGTTGTGATAAACTCAAATAAACCAATAAAGTTTTACAACGCTATATCCGTAAACAAAGGTAGAGTGTTTACCAACAAGCTTTCGGTGAGTCATCTGGCTTTTCTCGATCTCATGATGATTAACGCTAATAGTAATGTTTTCCTTTTTCCCGATTTCAGTCACTGTAGCGCGCTCATTGTTTCAATGGACAATTGTCTGATGATTCAAGTATTCAACAAGATGATATAACTCTACAGCGTAAACAATCAGTCGTTATTACAAATTTGATTTAATTATAACATCAAACATATAATATGCATGTAAAAAAATGTAGCCAGAGGTGACTGATACATGTACATGTAATATACTTTAGAGCTTGATGTTATTACAAGGCCCTGTGTGCAGTACCAGCGCCTTCCGCTGGTGGAGCTTCTGAAACGCCAGATACTCTTCAGTCATGTTATGGTTGCGAAGGTTCCTTACTCTTCCATAGTAATGGTATTTTATCTTTTGGCCCTTTTCATCTTTTCCAAACGGGTAGAATCCGTACAAATGGATCTGGTCGCACAGACAGGCCGCCAGCGCGAATAGGATGTTTCCTGTCGATGGCCGTTTCGGCTTGAATTCTGAATCCTTCCACAACCTAGGCAGTAGAAAGTAACCACATGTTAGGCATGAAAAGAAAGCACACAGTTTCACAAATGAAGCAATAAATCGATTAGAATCTATTTTGGACTGAAAAGGTTGTTTTCTAGCCTGAGTTCTCTATACCCGCTCCTATCTACCTCCGCTCTAGAACGGAGCGGGTGGAACCCAGTTTAATTGTTTTCGCTTTCGGTGGCTAAAATGCTATGAGATTAATTCTCAAAACTAAATTAAAACCTCACGCCTTCATGATTCCTGTAGCCGCCCTTGGTGCGTACGAAACCTTGATTGGCAGTTGATGTTCCAGTATCATTCTGTTTGTGAACTCCACGTCTTGGCGCCCGTTCACCGATACGAAAGCAGGGACGTGGAGAATCTGGTCTTGGATGAGTCGCAGTCGCTTGACAAACATTTCTCGTATGCTGCTGTTTTCGCTATATCCTTTATAATCGTGTGGAAGAACGGACGGATTCATGGTGGTGAAGTTAGATTTTGTCCCCACGTCATTCTCGAACCCCTCGATAGCAGCGAGGTTCGCTCTGAACACGAAGTCTGCAGAGTCGATCTGAGGACCACAGCGGCTGCCCAGGAGAATCCCAGAATTCCCCACCACTGCACAAGACCGGAAGTGCTTGCCCAGAAGAGGCGACGACTCGGGAATCAGACGAAAGAAATTTTCAGTGATATTGGCGTGTTCTTTTCGAGAAGCTTCGTACCGGATTAATTGTCCAACTTGGACTTGAGACTTGTTTATCGTCAGATCAGTGTCGGGGTTGAAGTACGTCAAAACCCACTTTCTATGAAGAAAAATATAGAAAAAGTTTAAATTCATGGAAGAACAAACTCGACCAGAGCATCCTGCTATTACTGAACAAAAACTGGCCTTTAAGACTGGAGAATCTCTCCCTTTTGTAAGCAGAAAGTACCTCACCTTATCCGTTCAACTTCCGATGTATTGAAGCTCCCTCCCGCGGCCTCAGTTGTTCCAAGAACCTCCTTGGTTGCTCTTGTTGAGTTGATCCTGTCACAAGAGACATGTACTACATTGTACTATCAAAACTAACAATAAATAATTATGACTCATGGCATGACTACGCTCAAAAAGGAGAAAGAGGGTTTCTTTAATTTGAATGTCATTGCAACTGGTAACAGAGCTACACGGTCAATGAATAATTCAGTGCTTTCTAACCGCTGCAATTATGCAGCTTATGTTAACATAACTGTTTTTTCGTCTGTTTTGTTTATTTCTATATATTGCTGACTATGATTATGTATATTTTGTTGTTGTGTTTTTTTGTAAGGGGGAGGGCAACCTGTAAAGGTACGTCATGATGCACCTGTTACTATTTGCCTTTCACTCTGTGGGAAATCCAAATAAACAGCTCTTAGATATTCTATTTGCCTTTTGCACGACGTTTCCTAGCATGAAATATCAAGGAAAATAATTCCTTAACGCTGCAAGAAAGAAGACAATCCCTCACCTTATCCGGTCAACGTCCGATGCACTGACCTCGTCTTCCGGTGTCTCACCTGTCCTTGGTGAGTTGGTCCTGTGTGAAAAGGCGGTTGTACTATATTGGATGCTAGGCTTCGCGGGAATGCAAGTGGGATAGGATGTCACGCAAACCCTTTGTTATACACACACACACACACACACACACACACACACACACACATGTCGATTGAGTGCTCCAATTGGGCTTTGCTTTGTTACCAGCTGCAGGTCGTCGCTGCTAACTAATTAATAAAGCGAGGGTCACAACCCGCCGTGCGTGCAACTACATGCTGTCTACGTGCAAAAGGCGTGGGCAAATTTGGGGATCCGTAAGTGGTGAGTACCGCCTCCGTACGGAATCCTACGGATTTGGGAGCACGCAGACACGCCGTAGCACTTAACGTCCATGCAGAACTTTCTCTGCGTTCGGGTTGCGTATTCACCCCCCATACGAGCCAGTATGGGCGACGCGCGTGCTCTGTACAGCCCGACACAGTGTCAGTGTACAGTGTAAAATGAGAAGCGGTCTATTGTTTGGCTGTGTTTGGACAATCTTGCACATGAGATTGGATTTCGTGCCCCATCATTTGAGTTGGGTATGTGTTTACAGTCAGTTATTTTTGACACAACGCGAGAACACAACTCCACAGAAAGAGACATTTGCAAGAAATTATGCCATTTTTCATTGAATAATGCTTATCCCTTTCATGTTTGACAATTTTCAGAAACTGTTGTATGTCATTGCCACTGGCTTTATGTCGTGTTTATAGTCAGTTATGGTTGACTCACACCGCAAGAACAAAACTCCACAGAAAGACCCATTTGCAAGAAACTATGCCATTTTTCCTCCCCAAATGATTCAAACGCTTGCCGCAAAAAGTTCAGTGCTCAATGTTACATCTATTTATCCAAACGATTCGCGGGTACGAACCCTTTCATAACGGTCGACATGCTGGGGTTAGTCAAGTGTATAATGAACACTCGTTTCCTCATACTAAAACCTAACGTTACCTGTCTGTGGAAGAAACCACCCATGTCCTCACATCTGGATAGAGGGAAACGTAGCGGTGAGACGGCCATTCCTTCATGTTGATGAAAATGAAGACAGACGTCGAAAAGAGTGCCAGCCCACAGCCAAGAAACAGAACACAGGCCTGTCTGAACGCCATGTTTATTCTGGACATACTCACGAGTCACGACACACCTTGCGAAGGGAGGGGGGGGGGGGGCATATCACATGTGTGTGTGGGGGGGGGGGGGGTAGTTTGATCAAACCTGAAAAGAGACCACTTTGGGGGGGTGAGATTATGAAAAAAAGTGTAAGGATTGTAGGTGCTTGGTACGTGGTAATGATCGAGCGAATAGCGATCAGGCCATTATATAATACTCCCCCAAAGTAAAGTGGGTCGATCCAAAATAAGAGTGGTGGAGGTGCCTGAAATTCATACACCGTATAATATATCTATGCACCTGTTTGCCTCCCTTTCACATTGTGATAAACTCAAATAAACAAAGTTTTACAACGCTATATCCGTAAACAAAGGTAGAGTGTTTACCAACAAGCTTTCGGTGAGTCATCTGACTTTTTTCACGATGATTAACGCTATAGTAATGTTTTCCTTTTTCCCGTTTCAGTCACTGTAGCGCACTTATTGTTACCTCCGGGGAAGGAGGTATCCTTCCTCGGAAGGGTAGAGCGTCTGGTCGGCATTTTCATGTTCGCAGCTATATCTCGAGGTGGGGTGGACGGATTTTTGTGGGACTCGGTATACGTTTTGCTGTTAGGCTGCAGTTGTGGCACGTTCCTTTTTTTTCGTTGTATATGTGTTTTCGGGCGTGGAAATGAAACCTTTTGGAGGCCCCTGGACACCCCTTTTTGTCTGAAAATGGTTATGCGGTAATTACTTGGCTGTTGTTAAGGTACAATGTATAGCCGGGTGCGTCCATTTTCATCAGGCGTCTGACAGAGGGGTGTGTGGTTCCGATAAAAAGAAATTAGGTTTTAGTCAGATCGTAGGCGCGGGACGGGGTCGGAGATTAGTTGTTTCAGATGTAGGCGATCAGATGCAACTTGGTGCAGTTGACGGCATTGGTTAGCTACTGCATTACACGTTATTTTTAACGTTTGATTTTACTGTTCTGGTTGCCATTCTGTGTTTCGTTCCGTGTTCCTTGCGGCTTTCATAAGTTTGTAGGTTTATGTTTTAAGTTGCAGATGAAAATGGGTTGGTGGTTTGTTGTTTCAAATGTTAGTTTTTGACACTATCGTGCGGTAGTATTCCGTTATTTTTTTTATCGCGGTATGATCATGTGAGTTGAATGTTATAGACAGTCATCTGTTATATATACACCATCATTACCGTTATATACACAACATCGTCAGTTTAGATGTAATTAGCCGTCAGTCAGCTTAGATGTAATTAGCAGTCAGTCTAGCGTCAGTCGGACGTTGCCAGTTATAGCAACAACTGTAACATAACACAGCCGTCAGACGGAGGTTTTGTGGGCATCAGTTACAAGGTTTACAACTATATGGCCTTTAAAGTTTATAGCTAGTTTTTCAAATTTAAGACAGATACCGCATATGTTGTTAACATAAGTAATATCGCTATAGTGGATTAGGCATAGTTTAGACCGTCACGTTATTAAGTATAGGTTAGAAGAAAATTATGTTCGTTGATGAAGGACGCATAACATAACAAGCTACTCACACTACAAAATTACAAAATAACACAAACCGATCAACAGTTATGTTCCATATCTCACCATGCTACATCAGAAACTCTTGCATTTACTACCAGTTACAATGGCAACGCCCAACCATTACCCGACACACCCTTCATTAACACTATCAACTATATATAACAAACAACATATACAAAAAGAAATTACAACAAACCCGGAGGTACAAAATCGCCGATTTTACTTGTTTCAATGGATAATTGTCTGATGATTCAAGTATTCAACAAGATGATATAGATAACTCTAGAGCGTAAACAATCAGCCATTGTTACAAATCTGATTAAACATCAAACATATACTTATACAACGGACGTAAAAATGTAGCTAGATAGCGTTCAACAATGGGTGACTGACTAATTATAGCTTGACGATATTACAAGGCTCTGTGTGCAGTACCAGCGCCTTCCGCTGGTGGAGCTTCTGAAACGCCCGATACTCTTCAGTCATGTTATGGTTGCGAAGGTTCCTTACTCTTCCATAGTAATGGTATTTTATCTTTTGGCCCTTTTCATCCTTTCCAAACGGGTAGAATCCGTACAAGTGGATCTGGTCGCACAGACAGGCCGCCAGCGCGAATAGGATGTTTCCTGTCGATGGCCGTTTCGGCTTGAATTCTGAATCCTTCCACAGCCTGGGCAGTAGAAAGTAACCACATGTTAGGCATGAAAAGAAAGCACACAGTTTCACAAATGAAGCAATACATCGATTAGAATCTATTTTGGACTGAAAAGGTTGTTCTCTAGCCTGAGTTCTCTATACCCGCTCCTATCTACCTCCGCTCTAGAACGGAGCGGGTGGAACCCAGTTTAATTGTTCTCGCTTTCGGTGGCTAAAATGCTATGAGATTAATTCTCAAAACTAAATTAAAACCTCACGCCTTCATGATTCCTGTAGCCGCCCTTGGTGCGTACGAAACCTTGATTGGCAGTTGATGTTCCAGTATCATTCTGTTTGTCAACTCCACGTCTTGGCGCCCGTTCACCGATACGAAAGCAGGGATGTGGAGAATCTGGTCGTGGATGAGTCGCAGTCGCTTGACAAACATTTCTCGTATGCTGCTGTTTTCGCTATATCCTTTATAATCGTGTGGAAGAACGGACGGATTCATGGTGGTGAAGTTAGATTTTGTCCCCACGTCATTCTCGAACCCCTCAATAGCAGCGAGGTTCGCTCTGAACACGAAGTCTGCAGAGTCGATCTGAGGACCACAGCGGCTGCCCAGGAGAATCCCAGAATTCCCCACCACTGCACAAGACCGGAAGTGCTTGCCCAGAAGAGGCGACGACTCGGGAATCAGACGAAAGAAATTTTCAGTGATATTGGCGTGTTCTTTTCGAGAAGCTTCGTACCGGATTAATTGTCCAACTTGGACTTGAGACTTGTTTATCGTCAGATCAGTGTCGGGGTTGAAGTACGTCAAAACCCACTTTCTATGAAGAAAAATATAGAAAAAGTTTAAATTCATGGAAGAACAAACTCGACCAGAGCACACTGCTATTACTGAACAAAAACTGGCCTTTAAGACTGGAGAATCTCTCGCTTTTGCGAGCAGAAAATTCCTTACCTTATCCGTTCAACTTCCGATGTATTGAAGCTCCCTCCCGCGGCCTCAGTTGTTCCACGAACCTCCTTGGTTGCTCTTGTTGAGTTGATCCTGTCAAAAGACATTGTACTAATTTCAAAACTGCAAAACTGGCAATAAATAAATGGCATGACTATGCACGAAAAAAGGAGAAAGAGGGTTTTCTTCTGTATGTCTTTGCAACTGCCGACATACATGTAGGTACATGTAGGCAACATCTATACTCAGTCTTGTCAATGACAAATTCGGTGTTTTCTAACATTGACAACTGTCCAGCTCTCAGATATTGTATTTGCTTTTTGCAGAAAGTTTTCCAGCATTAAATATCCAGTGAAATTATTTCTTAATCCGGCGAGAAAGAAAATAGCTCACCTTATCCGTTCAACTTCCGATGCATTGACATTCTCTTCCGGGACCTCGTGTATTATTGGTGAGTTGGTGCACAGATGTAATCTCCAATCAGATCTTTCGGTGGCTGCACTACAGTATCAAATTGGCCAGACAGTGTCAAATTGGCAAGACAGTATTAAACTGGCAAGACAGTATCAAAAGACAGTATCAAATTGGCAAGACAGTATCAATTGGCCAGGCAGTATCAAATTGGCCAGACAGTGTCAAATTGGCAAGACAGTATTAAACTGGCAAGACAGTATCAAAAGACAGTATCAAATTGGCAAGACAGTATCAATTGGCCAGGCAGTATCAAATTGGCAAGACAGTATCAAATTGGTAGCCTGGGTACCATCCTCCGTAGTTTTTGCCGCTCCCAAAGGTCGCTAGCCACCACGGCTAGCGACCTTTGGGAGCGGCAAAAACTACGGAGGATGGTACCCAGGCTATCAAATTGGCAAGACAGTATCAAAATGGCCAGACAGTATCAAGTTGGCAAGACAGTATCAAATAGGCAAGACAGTATCAAATTGGCCAGGCAGTATCCAATACGCCACCCGAAGTTTGGCTGGCGTAAAAAGATACCAGTACATAAAAGAAACCCCGATAATAACGCCTTAAAACACGGTCAAAAATAAGCTAAAGCCTATAATTTAAAACCTCTGCTTGGAGAGTAGCGCACGTGTGCTTCATGGAGTGTCTGGAACAATTGCCCATGTCACAGATCGAACACTGCATTTGTCATAAATTACCGGAGTTCTAGATGTCGCCTTCATGTAGCTCTGTCGTCGGTGCTAAAACAGCCCACACGGGACGCACTTAATTGGTGGCACCACCACAAAATACCAGAATGTAAACAAACATTGCTGACAGCTGTGTTTCCAGCTTTAAACACACTCGTAAGGCGTCATATTTTGGTACCTCCATTTCCTGAATGCATGACCAGAACATTTACTTGTATCGCCCTAATGTTACATAATGCAGGTTGGTTTGGGTATCATATGAGGATGTTTTGGTCCAGTGCGGTTCAAGCAGCTTTTATATATGTTCTTCATAGAGAGTGGGTTATGGCGTACTTGTTGAAATGACATACAGAAGAAAACCCTCTTTCTCCTTTTTTCGTGCATAGTCATGCCATTTATTTATTGCCAGTTTTTATATAGGATACGCTAAGAAAACTACCGTTGAACTGTACCCCTTGCGGGGTTATAGGAGGGGGGATTCATTATGATGATGATGATGATGGTCATTATATCTACGAAAAATTCACGAGGATTTTTAATAGCATGATTTTGGGGGGGGGGGCGACGGGGTTTTTTTTGGGGGGGGGACGAGAAGGTTATGTTTTCCGTAGCGTTTGTGTGTGTGTGTGTATATGTAATTTAGCACGATAATGGCATGTCATGAACCTTGGTAGGTGGGTAGGAGACATGGAAATTAACTTAAAGAAACAGGTACTTAACTTAGAGTTCCTTAACAACACCACACTAATGGGGAAGGCTAGTCCAGACTCTATTCAGTGAGGTTCGCGTTAAGGTCACTAATAGGATAGAACGCAAACAAACCCTTTGTTGCTGCTCTTAAACACTTGGGTGCTACTGTTGGACGCTTTGTTACGAGGTCGTCTTTCTAAGGCGATGTTAATTTGATTATATGAATGACATCACGCGCGCATCAATTTTCGTCCGTTTCCAAAGAAAAGAAGTTTTCAATCATACTGCAAACCATACAAAGCAGTTGCAAAATGAGCAAATATGTGCCGTAAATTGCAAAAGAAATATTGGGAACCGATACTAATGCCAAAATGACAAAAAAAATGCCAAAATCAACTCCAAAGTCTAGGAAGAAGATGTCAAAGAACAAAATTGAAAAATCTATTGGGTGTTATATATATAGAACATCGAATCCTGCAAATCATCCTTTCAGTTCTTGATTTCTGCCGCCAGTTAATTCAGTTAGTAGTAAATGCTGCCAGTGACTGTCACGGTCGGTAACTTCCGACTACGTTTCAGGTTTCATGTCGTGAGTCAGTTATGGTTGACTAACACAAGAACGAAGTTCAACAGAAAGAAACTATGCCCTTTTCTTTGCCCAAATGTTTCAAACACTCCCTGATTTGCCCCCAAACTTCAGTGCTCAATGCTATACATGTATGTTGTATCTGTAAGTAATGATCTAAAAGGTTCACGCGAGTGTACCCTTTTATAACGGTCAACACGCTAAGGTTACTCGAGTTAATAAACAATACTCGTTTCCTCATATACGAAAACCTACCTGTGTGTGGAAGAACCCGCCCTTGTTCTCAAATCTGGATGAAATAAAACGTGTCGGTGATCCTGCCAGGCCTTCATGCCGATCAGAATGAAGACAGCTGTGGACAACAGTAATCCACAGGCTGAGAACTGAACACAGGTCCTTCTGCTGGCCATGTTCATTGTCATAAAGGTGGTCCTGTCTATATTTTGGGCGTTTCCGACAAATTCTTGAGTGGGGGTGAACATATTATATATGTAGGGGGGTAGTTTAATCTCTCATTGGAAGAGACCACTTTGGGGGGGGATAGGTTAGGAAAAAAAGTGATAAGGGTTATAGGTTCTTGGAAAGTGGTAAGGTTCGAACGAGCGAGTAGCGGTCAGTCCAGTATAGTACTCCCCAAAAGTAAAGTGGTTTGATCCAAAATAAGTGTGGTGAGGGGACCTGTAACGTTCGAACTGAACTAATCTCCAAGCAGATGTAAGAATCCAACTCGGTACACTTCCAAAAATATGTAATAAATGCCTTAAAAGTACTACTTATAGTTATGTATGTTTATTGATGTCATAAAATAAAGAAATGGGCTGAACTAAAACTGCTTTTCGTTGAGGTCACTGAGAGCGGACACAGGGATTTAGGAACTTGCGAGAATGAATGTACATGCGCATTAAGACATCCACAACAGCACCTGCCTAATGGGAAAAGGTGGTCATTATTCTATTCAGCGAAGTTCACTAAAAGGAGAAAAAAATTTGTCAAGTCCATAAAGTCATAAATTATGTCACACAAACAAAGCCTTTACGGTAGCTCTTAAACACAAGTGTTCCACTTTTGCGTTACAAGGTACAAAGTAGCGGGCTACTGGTCTATGTATCTGTTTAGACAACCTTGTATATGTGTTTGAACTGTGTGATCTAACCTGTCTCTGGTGAGTTATGTGTGTTTACAGACAGCCATGGTTGACTGACGTGAGAACAAAAGCCACTGAACAAATCCACGGCTAGAATTACTCAAGGACATCTGTAGTCATCAGAATTAGAAAGTTCGTTTGTTTCAGCCTTTGTTACCTCCATGAAATGTCATGGAGGTTATATTTTCAGTTGTGTTTGTCATTGTCATTCTGTCTGTCATTCTGTCTGTCATTCTGTCTGTTGGTCAACAAGATAACTCAAGAATGGCTGGATGGATTGGTTTCATACTTGGTGCGTTGGTAGGGTCTGATGAAAACTGGAAATGATTAGATTTTGGGCCCCCTAGTGGCTTCCCTTGGTACTGCAGCCGAACTTCCGGTTTTGATATCTCGCGATCTGGACATGCTAGGGTCATGAATTTTAGATGGTAGGTAGCTCTTGTGCTCGGGAAGAAGTCACGTGAGTTTGTGCCCCCTAGCAGATTGTTCTGGAACTGCAGGATGGTTTGTTTAAAAATCTTCGAGAGAGGATAACTAGACAACCGATTGAGGGATCGTCGTGAGTTTTGGTATGTAGGTAGCTTAAGTGACGCATGCTTGGCATAATAAAATCAGGATCTGATTTGCATAATTAATGAGGAAATTCTATACATCTGCTGTGTTCGATAATGAAACACTTGTGACATGTAATTGAGAACGACTGGAACATTGGCAGATATAGATTATGTAAATGAAGACCTAATTTGCATAATTAATGGGAAATCGCTATAATTTTATGGTGATAACTGCTGGGAATCTAATACGTGTCGTATTTGGAAGTTCAGTGAAGGTGTACATCACTAAACATAATTTATTCGAACCAGGACCTCATTTGCATAATTTATTAGGAAATGCTAGAATAGCTTTATTTCTTAAGATAAAAAGACTGCCATTGGGTGGAGGATGTGATCAACTGATATAATTCATGCAAATGAGGCTCTTATAATTTGCATAATCACCGTGAAAAATGTATAATTAGTTTGAATGGTTAACATGATTTGGCAAAGGTATGAGGTCGTGGAACTCTTGTTGAGTATGAAACATGAAAATTAGGTTATAATTTGCACATAACCAACAATATCGTACCTTGTCCATGCCAAACTATAAGGATTTCAGCAGTGTGTCGCATGTTACTAGGTAGGGGCCATGTGAATACTTTACATACAAATTTTGCTAATGAGTAGGATTGTAAATGTAAGCCATTTTACAGATGACCATCACCATTTCATGGAGGTATGAGGTCGCCGAACTCTAGTTTATTCATGAATACCCAAATCGGTCTGCTGGCCACTTTTTATTGAGGTCATGAGGGAAGAGGTCAGGGTTAGACAAAATATGGCAAGGTTTTAAGTGGTAACAAATCCAGAAACATAGTAGGACTGGGGTCTGTCTAACACCCCTAAACTGGCCTGTTGTATCCAGAACTGTGCTTGATTTATGTGTTGTGTAATTAATTTTTTAAAATATTTTTACGCTGGTAGGGGGCACTAAGTTACAGGTTGTTGATCTTGGTATTGGGTTTTTTAATCAAACAACTGCGAACGTAGTTTATGGTGTCCACAACAGTAACTAACCTACCAAAATACATGAACATCCATCCACATATACACGAGTTATTTTGCTAATAACAGTGTCGCAAAATGTAGTAAGAGAAGGTGTGATGAAAGGAAAGAATCAGAATAGGGCGACTACTGCTGTTAAGTTGAATTATTTATATGCTTGTTTGTTGTTACACTGTGTTCTTTCATTTAATTTGTTTCCTAACATTTGTACTTTTACACTCATTTAGTATATTCCAAATCTAGGCATCATAGGTAATGACCTGACCAACCTTTCCTCCTCCCACTGAAATTACAGAACAGTCTAAAACATTCCCAACATTATACATGTACATCTCATCCCAGACGTCATAGTTATGGGGGATTTCCAGCTGTCTCCCAAGGGGTTGGTGGGGGAAGATCGTTGCATAAACACAAAAGGTCCATTGCAGAAACGTAGGGACCCCACGAGGCCCATTTTCGAACTTGACCTTGGCCTCCACAACGGTTACTTGCCTACCAAAAACCATGAACATCCATTGACATATACAAGAGTTATTTTGCTAACAAGCAACAAACACAAAAAGTCCACTAGTGACGTATGGACCCCCCACGAAGCCCATATTTGCACTTGACATTGGTCTTAACAACGGTAACCTGCCTGCCAAAAATCATGGACGTTGAACAATGCCTTCAAGAGTTATGCCGCTAAATCCTGGTTACCCAAACTAAAAATGGATGATTTTAAACCCTTCTGACGAAGGCAACAAAGTTTGAAGTGCTAACAAATCCATAAACATAGTAGGACTGGGGCCCGCATAACACCCCTAAGCTTATTCTCCAAGCAGAGGTTTAGGCTTCGGCTTATTTTTGACGAGTTTTTAGGCATCTTTATCAGGATTTCTTTTGGTACTATATTTTTTTCGCCAGCCAGATGGATACTGCCTTGCCAACTTGATACTGCCTTGCCAAAAGATCTGTTGGAGATAACCCTAAGTTGACATGTGCGCGATGGTTACTATTCTACAAAGATGGCGGCTACACATCCGCACCATCTAACTGGCCCAGCCGGTTCAGCCGCTTAAGGTGACGAGCCTTACGGCACAGGTGAGACATTTCTACACAGAACACACCTGTTCAGGTACACCAAGTACAGACGTACAGGTAAATCGTCGCGTCTTGGTCCTTTCCGACTTAAGATTCAACGGGTAAGACTGCTTATTTGTCAACAGTAATACCTGCTCTACTTTTTATGTGAACTAAAAAACACAAAAAGCTTGTCACAATTGGAATCCGAGTTGTCTACGACGTTTTGCTTAAGGTGGTAAAATGGTATGGCTGGTGACTTCTGGGGGTGTCTTAAAGATACTACTTATAGTTATGTATGACTATTGATATCATAAGATAAGGAAATAATCTGAACTATAAGCTGCGAACAAAAACACGTCAAAAATAGGTCGAAGCCTAAACCTCTGCTTGAAGAGTAAATCCGAACAAGGAGAATTCTTGTCTGTATTTACAGTACAGTACTTATGATCGGCACATTCTTTTACTGATTACGGCACGGTCTCATTCGTTGTAGGCTGTCGTACGATTTTGATGCCGTAGACTTTTCAAGCAGGCTGTGACAGAACCAATTGGCGACAAGGGTCTAAGACAGCCTTTTCCGTAACAAGACAACTGAGTTTTGCAGGACCCATGACGGCTATCCAAAGTATGCAAGGATTGCAAAGAATATTCATACGAGCGGAAACCAAAGTTACCCGAAAATTGTCGAACACCGAACAGCGACTTCCGAACGGTTTGGCTGCGTTAGGAACAAGAATAGATGACATTTTTTTCCTTCAGTATTATTACAAGCAATGAGTCATGGAGGGAGAATTGGGAGATACCATGTAGTAACTTTAAGGAGGGTGATGACACTTTTTTTCCTTCAGTACTACTACAAGTCATGGAGGGGGACTCCGGAGTGGCTGTTGACGACATCGCCCCAGTAGTCATGGGGGAGGGCTCGACCTTCCCAAAACTTGAGGGTGAGCTGGACAACGAGGGGGATTCTGGGAACTATGACGACAGACTGGACCAGACCAGTCAGAGTTCGGACAACACCGTGAACTCCTCCCTTTTCACAAACTCTGGTATGAGACCCCTTAATACTGTCTTACACAATCACTACTTTGTAACAGGTAACACAAAATTCTTCTTTTTACTACATGTATCAAGTATGGCATCTAACAATTCCCCCAAGAAGACTGAATTATAATAAAAGTTCTTTATTCACAACCACTTGTTTAACCGACGTTTTGGATGACCGTCTGTCATCTTCATCAGGGCAATTCATGAAGACTGGTTCACTGTGCACTGGAGATAGGTGTTACTGCTAGTCTTATTATAGACAATACATACTGGAATAGTTTCACCAGGCTGGCAATAATTCTGTTCTTCCTTTGCCCTATAATGCAGACAAGCCGCCAGAGGCAGAGGCAACGCAAGAGGAAGAGGGAGACGCCTCAAATGAGACAAAGAAGAAGAAGAAGAAGAAAGGAAAATTCAAAGGATGCAAAGGTAGGTTTGCTAAAGTTACATGTCTCTATGTGCATGTACTGAGACAAGTGGTCAATTAGTATCAGGTCTCAAATTTTGACAGTACAAACATATTGGTACATTGTAATCAAGATCAAAGTGAGAATTAAGATGGAACGACATTGTATTGTAATGGGATACATGAATATCCTCTTGAATATAATCAGGAAAGTGGCTAGTTATGAAAGAGTGACACAAGTACATGTATACATAAAAACTAAATTCTCCGTCAATTCAGCATTGGCATGTGTCTCAAGTTCACTACATTTCCTTCTCATGACTTTGCAGGCTGTGTGCTGATGTGAAAAAACGTCATTAGGGTGAAATTGAAAATGGAATCTGGGTGGACATTGGATCTCAAGACCCCCCCCCCCCCATACGCACACCGACAAAGTAGCAACAAGGCCGCACCATCTTAATGTGCTAGTTCTCGGATTTTTCCAGATACAATATGAAACAACAGGGTAAAAAAAAAGGCTTAGGCATCCTATGATATCCCTAAATGTTACAATAGGAGCCATGAAGTCAACATACCAGACTGGTTTAGAATTCAAACAACGAATTTTGAACTTTTAATCAAACCACTGCATTGATTTAACAAAAATGTAACGATTTCAAAGACAAGGGCTTTCTTCGACTGTTGGGGCCAAAATGTGAGCATTTTGGAGTTGATTCATTTTGGAGTTGGGCTTAGAGGTTCTATTTATTGTTCATGATTAATTAGTAAAGTCAGTAAGATGTGTTAATTAGTAGGTTGATGTGGCAATCGAAATCTTTAATAACAAGTAGGGTTTGTTTGGATCAGATACTAACGACGGAAAATGTGTAATTATATGACTTTATTTTCTTTGATGTTTTGGCACATGTATATATACTGTAGTCTTAACTTACGTGGGACTTATCTATACATTCAGAAATATGTTTATACATATTGGTGTAGTAGTGCTAATTGATGAATATGTGCAAATCATCTTCACACCAAATAATGTTTGAAATATGAATAAAACTATTGTCCTTATGAAGTACTTTTTTGTGCTTGATTCTGTGGCTTTGAATTTTCTTGTAAAATTTCATAATACCTATTTTTAAAAAGTTAGCTGATCTAGATTTAGCGACATCACAAATGGCGCCAGAAACATTAGCAACCTTCCAAACACACGCACGCACGCACTCACGCACTCACTCACTCACTCACTCACTCACTCACTCACTCACTCACTCACTCACTCACTCACTCACTCACTCACTCACTCACTCACTCACTCACTCACTCACTCACTCACTCACTCACTCATACAAATGCATGCACACACAAACACACAAGCAAAGACGACAACAAAAGCCTCCTACAAGCATGCCATGGCCCTGGCCCACATGCCCGACAATTATGAGACTAACTCATGCGGAAGGCGGCCAAACAGGTTAGGTGAGTTACTCAGGCAAAGGAATGCAGAACAAAGCGATGCGGCTTAGACAACTCTAGCGTGGATTTGTCTTCAGCCCTCACTGAAAGAACTGGTCACAGAAAACCTACAGCAAAAAGGTAAGTGCTGGTTATTGTTATTGTTATTATTATTTTTCTACAAGCACAGGATACTATTAAGTCCAATACAGGGACTTGTTTGTGTAGAAAAACATGTCCGTTTTCAGTTATCGCGTATATGTTACTACGTACGACTGACTTGGATTGGAACACCTGTTAACATATCACATGCATGACATTGGCTGTTCGCCAAACCGCTCTACCAAATTCTGACACAAGAACTGCGTTTAATTTAGCATGGATATAGCAAAAATTCTTATCCAAATTGCTCAAAAAGGGAGCGGTCTTACATGTACTATATACTGTGACCGTATTGTATGGACAGACTGGCCAGGTGTATATATGCAGTCTGGTACGTGTTTGGATATCAATATTAACAGTATTTTCAGTACGGGGTTAGCATTTTGTTGAATCTGTTAATATGAACACAGTAAGAAAGTACCAGTAGGTACACACAGCGTCTGGTTCATGGTAGGGATCTTGCACTATTTACTCTCCAAGCAGAGGTTTGGGCTTCGGCTTATTTTTGACGTGTTTGTAGGCGTTTTTATTTTTGTACTGGTATTTTTTTTACGCCAGCCAAACGGGTGGCAAATGGATACTGCCTGGCCAATTCGATACTGTCTTGACAATTTGATACTGTCTTGAAGCCACCAAAAGATCTGCTTGGAGTAACAATATTGACTTTTTGCCCCCCCCCCCATGTCTTGAGGGCAATTACTAGTACGTGGGTTATAAGTATTTTAAATTTCTTTTCTCATTTACTGATTTGGCCTTATAGTAGTAAGTTGAATCAACACTATCACATAGCAGACTGATATCTGTGAGGCAAAAATGCGATGTCGCTGACAGAAAACGGTTGCTTGTTTCATATCGTAGGCTGGTTCTAGCCATTTATTGGTGGTACCCCAAAATAAAGGGACTCCTCACGAAAATGTGTTAAGAAAATTTAAATGGCAGTAAATTCCAATATCAGAATCTGTATTTCCTCATCCAAAATATTTTTTGTTGTTTTGCCGCCCTGAAATTGCATTGGATGCCTATAAAGTTGAGGTTGTGTTTTGATGCAGGTGTTGGTTGTCTCCTCTATGGGGGAGTGGACGATAGCAGTTATAGACGTGGAGGAAGCGCTTCCCCCGTCCCTACTATCCACCATACCTAAACCTCAAGATCAAAGGGTCCCGGTCTCGGAGCCCAACGCTGGAAATCGAACCCTTACCTCCTCAATACTTGCAGACACACAATCTAAACTTCCAGCGTCGGTCTCAAATCCTACCCCAGAGGTGCCGGTCTCGGAGCCCACCGTTTGGACCATAGCTACGAAGACAGAAAGTACTGTTTCGGAGTCGAAGGCAGAAAGTACTGTTTCGGAGTCGAAGGCAGAAAGTACTGTTTCGGACTCAAGATCTGAAAACACACCGCAACCTAAACCAACCCCTCCCAGTCAACCGAGGAGGCGATACTTTTCAGACTTGGTTAGGCTTCCTTTCTTTTACCAGGCGGCGATCGTTGAGCGACCGTACAGCGTCCATGACGTACAGCAAAACACACAAAATGTAAAAAAAACAAACACGTTTTTTTATCTATGAAACTCGTTGAGCTACCTGTCGCATCTTTGGTCGCTCAGCGGTCGCAGCCTTTAGTGGAACGGGCGCGGATCTTCTATGTCTTACATTGTACCTACACCCCTTGCATGGCACGATTGTTGTCTTCTCCGCAAAAGGTGTCTTCTGGAGAGTTCTGGTTCCACTCCCAAAGATGCATATGGTGGGCTGTTGCATGAGCTTACCTGTACCGCTTAATTCTATGACACTTCTTATTACAGGGAACGGGTGCGGCTTACATAATATGGTTTATACAAGGGCCTCCTTGCTTTCTGGTATGGTTCTTTGGAATGCCTGGTGAAACGCATGATCTCTTCAAAAGCTGCAGTATGGCTTCCTTTTCCTTGCTGTGCATACATGTATGTGCATTTTGCTACATTAAAGAAAGCATGGCACATGTAAACCTCGTACCTTATCTGTTGGTAGAATGAACATACTAACATGTATTCTAACTTGTGTTTTCAACTACACAGTTTTCCAAGATCAGCACGCTAGGCAGATCGACACAGCCGAACCCAGCGCTAGCGGATTCTGAAGACACCAGACTAGACAGTGAGCCACCAAAACGTGAACTACAATACACAACAGTGCAGGAGACAATGGCAGATGACAACGCCCAAATCCAAGTCCACCCCGAACCGGCCCCAGTTGAAATTCACCGGGAGATGGACCTGAAGTCTACGGTAGTGACTACGAACGATGCCGAGCAGGATTCGGGTACTTACGATGGCGTGGACAACGTGAGCGTCAGCTCGGATAATACAACCAATTCGGACCTCTACACAGACACAGGTACACATAAAACCACTAGCTCTCAGGAATTAAAACAACTTTTTTCAATTCCTAAAAATCATCTAGTCAAGTAGATGTAAGAGGAAATGAAGTATTCAATGTACATGTACGGTCTCTCCAGAGATTGGTTCAATGATACATATTTGCTCTGTCTCTATGTAACGTTATATATATATTATACAATTCTACATCTATCTATCTATATATTCTATATATATATTTATCTATCTGTTCTCTCTCTCTCTATATATATATATATGGATCAATTTGCTAGAAATAATTTCTATTACGTTATGTTCTACCTGGACCTAACTTTCGATGAATTGTTGATATGAAGAGTAGCTGAAAGATATGTCACTGTGACAGTAATGTTCAGTTGATGTTAAAATGTGTCATGTTACTGTCATGTGCAGAAGACCAGCCAGAGGCAGACCCAGAGTCTGCGTATGAAGAGGTGAACACAACAGAAGCTGGCAACAGTCAGGCAGGACCAGGCCAAGGTAGGGACATCACCCACAACTATTCTTATCATCACAGAACCCACACATTGCAGAAAAAGTGTTTCGTTTTCTACTGTTTCAGAAAAAGACCAACCCAAAAAGTTAGAATTTAGAGTCAGCATTTAGTTATATGTTATATTGTTTTTCATTGTTTCTTCATCTTTTTCATGTTAATCGCAATTAGCTTTCAATAAACTTACCAGTTATTTCAGTGTCTTCCAGGCTTATTATAGGTATACCAGTAGTTGCATGTCTAGTCTTTGAGCAGACCTTTGTATGGTGAAATGTTTTGTGAAATGTTGGGCTTAACTATAAATTTTCCTCATTCAACGTTCTGCAGAAGGGGCTAAAACCGAAGAAACAACTACACAACAGCAAGACGACAACAAAGGGAAGAAGGAGAAAAAGAAGAAAAAGACACCAGGGTGCACAGGTAACTACATCACAGAAAGAAGTTTAAGTCATGCGGGGGGTGGCAAAAATGAGGCATGTTTTTAGCAGTAAATGCATAAACTATCCAACAATGATACAGGTATCAATACATGTACATCATGTACCTGGTGACTAGTTAGCTAGCTGGGTTTTGCATGTGCGAGTTCTTTGTTAAACAACGAACAAAACAAAAAAAAGAAAAACAGTGTTTCCCTAGGGTTTAAAGACAAATAGCATGGGCACGTATAAGTTACAATGTTTGTTTTTGTAAATATTGTAAGTTTAAAGTAAGGCTTATACAATTCTTCACATTTTTCACAGGAAACCTATTCAGTTGTATGAAGAAACCAGGATCAAAGAAGAAAAAAGAGACAACAAAAAAAGAAGAACCTCCCAAAGATGCTAAAGAACCTCCAAAAGATGCTGAAGAACCAGCGGCAGAAACTAAAGAGGAAACAGAGAAGGAAGAGCAGAAAACAGACAGAGAGGAGGAGAAGAACCTATATGAGGGAATATCAACACCAGAGGGAGATGAAGGGGAATATGTAACAGTGGGAAAAGGAGAAGCTTAAAAGCAGATAAGGCCACAGCAAGTAATTTTTATGGATGACATCAACGATCGCATTGATTTTTGCCTGATTTCGAAAAAAACAAACAAGAATTTTGTTGCCCTCTGAAAATAGGCAGAAGCCATCAGTTGTTTCAGTGACAGATGGATGTTGTAATAGTTGGCAAAATATGGGTAGAATATCATTAGATAAACGTAGGCAGGTCATGTACGGTAGCTCCAATACCAGTTGTGATATCATGTTTTGTTGCCTCAATTCTTGTTTAACAAGGTTTATGATCTCAAAATTTTGAAAATTTAGGAATCTTGTTTTTTATATCCGCCTTGTTTTTTTCCACCCTATCGTATTAGATTTGGAGTCTGGGGAGGATGTCATCCATAAAATGTACTTGCTGTGGCTTAATGTAAAATGACTCAGTCACTTATTTATATGTACAAATCATCTTAATTTCTTCTCTACTGATAGGCAATGGCATCTAATGATGTTGAAATACTACTAAACAAGGGCTGGATTTAATAATTGAAAAGATCATGCAAAAATGATGTAAAGGCTGTTGAAAAATTAACAAGTCATAAACTTCTGTGAAAGGAGCATTCAGGGATATAAAATTAAGATAAGCATGTCAACATGTGAAACTTGTGGTGCTTGAGGGAGAACACTTCTTTTGCTAGTTCTGAACAGTTTAACCATATGGTATCCAGCAACCCTGATACTGTTTTCTATTATGATATTATATTTAGTACGAGTATAATATGTAAAGTGTATGTATAGGGTGAATTCTAAACTTATCTTGTGTAGACAAGTACCTGTAAGTTAATATTAAATTCATTATCATGTTCAAGGCAGCTGGAAAATATTTAAATGAATGGAGAGAAGGGACTTGGAATAAGTTAATGTTTTCTTTATTGTTATTTAAAGTCTTCATAAACTTCAAGCATTTCATGATAGCCTTAGAAAAAATAACGTTACTTTGCTATACTTGATTCATTGGCCTTTCCTCAGCATATGGATTTCTTCTGTCTGAAATGCATTGTGCTGCTTTCTTTAATGTTGTTTCTTTGTAACGAAACTGTATTTTCCTATGATCGTAACTTTTGTTAGCTTTCTCTTTATTCATCAAATTGCACCAACTCAATGTGAACTTAATAATGTGAACATAAATAATGGTAAATATTATCATTTGTGATAGTAGCCTTCAAATATGATATCTCATTTTACTGTAGTTATTGTAGACTTCTACAACTTCTCTACATCTTTTACATTGTATGTCTACTGATTCCATCAATGTTAATTAACTCTTTCTAAAAGAAACAGATTTTAGGTTCAGACAGTCCCTGCCTTTGTAAGACAGGCAAGAAATGAAGCTACGGTGTGCATGTGCCCAGGTAATGCTTGTCAAGTTGTCGCTGAAGATGTTCTATGAAACACCTAAGAAAGAGATAGAACAAGACATCAAAATGCAGTTGTCTACAACAACAAACCAACCAACCAACAGCCAACCAAGTAACAAACAAACAAATTGCTAAAAGCAAGAGAAAATCATGGTGTAAACAGGTACACAGTCAAAACTGCCAAAGAGGACTACTCAGGGGACCAATAAAATCTGGTCACTGTAGACAGGATTTTTAATGCTTGTGTCAATGGGAAAAATTATCTGAGGGATGACCAAAAAGTGGTCTCATTGGCCACAACTCACGCCAAAAAGTGGTCACAATTGGCCAGGTGATCTTATGTAGAGGTCGTCACTAGTACAGGTTTGAGTGTATAAGTTATTTAGGTCATACCACCTGGCACATGGAAAGTTGGCATGTCGAACAACAGTTTCCTACTGGCTGGAGCAGCATCTTTCTCCGCTGTAAAAACTGGTTAAGGAAAGTCAGGATCAAGTTTGGAATGTTGACACATCAAAGTTCCTTCCAGATATACCTACATCCACGAAAGATACGTTTACCAAGTGGTCACGGGTTTGATTCCTTGCGTTCCTGGCTAGATGTTGTGTCCATGGGAAAGGCACTTTACACGACTTTCCCCACTCCACCCAGGTGTAGAATGGGTACCTGACTTCAGTTGGGGAGGTAAAAGGTGCCCCAGACACAGTAGACTAACAGCCCACTGCCCTATGACCTCAAAAAAGCTATCACCTTTTACCTTTGACAGATACGTAATGCCTGAATTCAAATGTTAAGTTTCCAATTTTGATTAAATAGGATAGTTGTGAGCTCCCTACCACTTAAAATTCATGACCCTAGCATGTTCAGATCACTACATGTAGATATCAAAACTGGAAGTTCTGCTGCAGTACCATAACAAGCTGCTAGGGAGCTCATTGAGACCTGCTCACCAACCAAGTTTCATGACAATCCATCCATAGCTTCTTGAGTCATTATGCTAAATTAGCCACATACATACATTATACATACATACATACAAACACTACCAAAAACATAACCTTCTTGGCAAAGTAATAACAAGGATATTTGTGGAGCAGTTTGAAGAGGCCAGTGCCGATGTTCATGGGGATGCCCAGGATGATGCACTCACTCACGCCACAGATGGCGTCCTCCTGTCCGTGGTACGACGCATCGAACAGGTGGTCCGCGGTCTTCTCAAACTGGGAACAACAGATATGTCGAACGATCATCGTATGATCGCAAAACTGAGGGCATTCTTGGGATAGTCCTGCATGTGTCCTACAAAATCTAGCTGTCTTGTTGCGGAAAAGGCTACCTTAGATCCCTGTCAGTGTTTGGTTCACAATTCTATGACTGCCACATTAAAATCGTATAGCCGCTAACAACGAATATCACCACGCCATAACTAGTTGCTCTGTTCAACACCATGGATCAAACAAAAACTGGGAAATAACAGTAGCTAGTTTGTTTGTTTCACATAACCACTAAATCTTTAGGTGTAACACACCAGTTTTGTACAATAAGTACAAGTTGCATTAGATCAGACTAGTTGGATCAAGGCGGTTGGCTGTCTCCTCAAGCTGGTAAACAACAGTAACAGAGCATTCACTGGGATGTATTTGATTCTTTCATTACTTACTGAAGCCAGCATCAGCACGCTTTCTTTCATCTTTGCCAGGCCAAATCTTGTGATACCCAGAACTTCTCCCTATGGGAATATAAAACACATCTTGTAGTAATACATGTATTACATTCAAACATAATACTGTACATTCAAACAAGTTGTCTTTATGTTATTGCTACCCATTGGTCTAGATTTTCTACACAAAAATATTTTAACCCCTCATCTTGTGTTTCAAATCTGTCGTTTTCCATGTTGCTCTGCGCAAAATAAAGATGATGTTGAACACACTACAAAACTCGGTGAAATCTAGAGCATACATGGGAGAAAGATTTTATTGAAAAAAATACCAGATCCTGTGTGATAAAGAAAATTTTATACATCATACCAATCTCTACTACAACAAGCAAGATATCTGGGCCCCCTTGGAAATCAGTTGTTTATCAACTGAAGGGGCGACCCTCAAGATTAATAAATAAATAAATAAATAAATAAATATCTTTCGTTGTTTTAATGGTGATTATCTTGTAAACCTGTACCTTGTAAGTCATGAGATCAGCTAGCAGCATGACATGTCTGATGTCAATACTCATGCCATGACTGGACATGGTGTAGGTGATCTCATTCATAATAGTCACCCTGGAAAAGGGGGAAAAACAATGTAAGTCAACTTTCAGATAGGCTGTACATTTTAAATTTGCCACTGAAGTAGACTGAACATCATAGAACTAGTGCCATTCTACACATGGCCCATTTAAATAAAAACTTAAAACTGTTAAAACATTCACTTGCTATTTTATTTGAAGCAAAAAGTCTGAGTCTGATGAGGAAATTGGTGATAAGTGCTTTTCCCGATAGGTCTGCTAGGGAATATTAAACCCAGATTCTTAGTCAACAACCCTAACCACAAGACCACCTGTCCTTGATATTCCATAAATGTTGCTTCAGACTCACCTGGCTGCTTCAATGCCCAGAGTTTTCTCTACATCAGAGGTGTTGTTGGACGTTGTCTGGGTTCCCTTTACACCTTTGGTACACACAAACATTTCTATTAATGAATGAATGAAGACCTTTATTGTACATAATATGCACAGACTGTACATATGTACAACAAAGGATAGTGTAATGTACATATGTAGGTAACCCAGCATGTAGAACAGCCTGCTGAAGTTAACCAGTATAGGGCTCAGTACCTGGTGTAGTGATGACATCCGTAAGGTTGTCCCCTTCTACATAAACAGAGCTGGATACCAAGCAAAGTAACTATAAGTATAATGTATATGAAGCAACTGGTAGGGGATACAATGTAGGTAACCCAACATGTACATGCAGGGCTGGAAATACCACCTGCATATGCAACTTAGGGAATGTAAAATTTGGGCTGTGCAGGTCTGCCTGCACCTAACCTGCACCGGTCCATGTACTGGGTTTACGTATACATGTACATGTAGGTGTGTGTGGATTTTTATTTGCTGCATTGACTGTTACCACCTATGAAGGATGTTCAAAGAATTCAATTCAAGTCAAAGAAATAATGGCAGAGGTTTCTAAACAGTTTTTAGTGTGATCCACATTTCCTAAATTCTGAGTGGTGCAGGTAAAACTTGTCTGGTGCAGGCAATTTTCAATGTTATCTGTACCAGTGCAGATATGCAGAAAAAAGGATTTCGAGCCCTGACATGTGTAACAGCCTGCTGAAGAGAGCCGGGTACCTGGTGTAGCTATGACAGCCCGGAGGTTGTCCCCTTCCACCAGCAGTTTGTACTGCTGCTGTCCCCCCTTCTCATCAAGGTGGATCACAGCTCGCGACACGGAGTCTACTCCCTGGGAAAATACAAACAAACAAATAAACAAAACAGCATTGACTCGAGTTGACTCCCTGGGAAAATACAAACAAACAAACAAAACAACATTGACTTGAGTTGACTCCCTGGGAAAATACAAACAAATAAACAAAGCAACATTGAGTTGACTTCCTGGGAAAATACAAATAAACATAACAACATTGAGTTGACTCCCTAGGAATAACAACAACGGATATAAAAAATCGAAGATTTCAGACCTTTGTGAAGTACTTAGAGTTGGACAAGCTACTATTAGTAAGTGCATTAGTGTCATAAGGACAGACGTAAAAAAACGAAGGAATAGGAAATCTAAGAACCGCAAAGAAACCCTAAGAGCTGGTTGCAGGGAAGAAGACACAGTAGAATGAAATGAAGAGCATCCTCTGACTGCAACCAGAAGTTGTTTCAACAATGACATTGAGCTGTAGAACACAGTGCATCATCATTATCATCATCATCCTAGCTGGAAGACAAGTTGACTGTTACCTTGATGACTACTTTCGGCAGGCTTTCCTTGAGTTTCTGCATGTTGTAGTACATGGAACTCTGGGCTGTCTCACTGGGAGTCACACACACAATGGACTCACCATGTACAACTATATTCTGTAACACACAACACTCACAGTCAGTATAGACTCACCATGTACAACTACATATGTTCTGTAACACACAACACACAGAATTGCATCTTACGTAATACTAATTCCGCATTATCAAAGGCAGTTAACAATTATCATTACAACACTTGAAACTACACTAGAACCTTAGAGTGTAACATACCGCAGGTTTGAGTCGTAGCTTGGATGTACAAATGGAGTAACGTATGGTGTCGGCTGATACCTCCAGCTGGAAACACATGGAACATAATCATTACATTGTTTCTAGACACTGTAGTGTTTGTTCCATTTAATAAGTTTGGAGCACTGAGTAGCCAAATGTTAAAGAGAAAAGAGTGGGAACCAAAACTGCTTGAGATTTCGAAAGATGATCACATAATTAACAAGGGCATCATTATTAATATAGTTCAGGTTTCTGAATTCCTAGACTATTAGTTCATGTTCCTCTGAGCATAGTAACTGTTATATACAAAGTAGAGTTCAGTTTTAATCTTGTGACACTACATCCCACTACAGGTCTCATGAGTACAGCTACCACAAACAAGCATAGGAAATGACAAATCTCGAGCTTTCTCGTACATCTGTTTACTAATATTTGTTTGTTTATTTGTCTATTCATTTGAATTTACCATACTAGCACCCGTCTGTGAATATTAACAATGATTATACTATCAATCATTATATGATACAAGCAATACATACATGACATTGTACAATGTACATTGTACTAGCACTGGATGAATCACAAAGGTAAGAATGGAAAAATGATTTTATTGCCTTGAGTAGTTTTATTCTGTCCATATGTAGTTTGATGAGTAGGAAGCAGTCATCTGGTAGATACACTTCCTCCATGTACTCTGTTACCTGCAACACAAGGGAGCCTGTTTGAGTTTACACTAGGAGGGCAAAACAGGTGCATCTGCACCTTTACAAGTTGCCCTCCCACAACCTGTCACTGTAAGGAGCTGATTGGGCATCCTCCTGAAGACACTGTAGATTGTGTTTACTATTAACAACCTGACGATGCTATTCACAGAAATGTAATTTTTATACAGTCAAATCTGCCCAAGCAACCACCTCTTCAAGCCTGCCACCTGTCCATAACGACCACCTTTTCCTGGTCCCAAGATTTTTTTCCATCGGTGCAAGCATAAGAAGACCACCTGTCCAAGTAGACAATTTACCTTGTCCCCCTGGGTGGCCTTCTTGGGCAGGTTTGACTGTACATTCATATACAAACCTCTCCCAGGAGGGACTTCTCAATGCGACCCTTGACCCTCCGCGCGAACTCGGCGCTCGAGTCGTCCTGCAGCTGTGCAGTGATGATCGGCGTGCTAATGTTCTTAGACGCGTTGATGATCTCCTTAATTCTGGGGACTCCCAAGGTGATGTGTGCACGGTGGTTAAGGAGGGAACCTAGGGAGGATTTCACTTTCTTCTGACACTTTATTTCATACAGAATTACAATGTAGTATAGATTCTAGGAGAGGAACTGTGAATGTTGTGTTTGACAACGTAACAAAGTTCTTTTATTCGCGAGCAGAGGACCCTTCGGTGACCGTCTGCCACCTTCCTCAGGACAATACTGACTGGTTCTTTTGGTTGTGAGTAAAAGAGCTTTGATATACAGTCATTTACCAACCTGATGAATTTATTCAGATTGTGTTGGACACTTTCTGAACAAAATCATCAATACATGCACTACTACATGTATATATGAACATCAAACAAATAATCAGTATCAACACTTCAGTTTAACATATTGAATGACATTCATGGTGAGAAATGTAGCAAAGTACACATCATTATATTGTGTTCAAAACTTTCTAAATAATGTCTTAAGAGTATAATCATTTGTTTACAAAGTAGACTGAAAAGTTAGTAACAAGAGTTCATGTAGGTTGAAGGATATTCATAGAAGCAACTCCAGCGAAATGGAAGGTTTTGAGAGTCATCTGTGTCCCAGGTTCTCCTATACTCTGGGCACACACAGCACCAACTGCAGTACCTGGGATCAAAATGGAAGACATAGTCGAGGGTAACATACTGCAAAAATACTATAGTTAACACTACAACTTCTACAATCCTGTGTGGTCTGAAGTAAAGTTTATTACAGCTTCATGTGTGTAATTTGACACTGCCAGCTATGGTTTGAACAAGACACTGCACACACACAAACACACATATATGCATGAAAACACACACACATACACACACACAGACACACAAAGACACACACAAACAAACACACACACACTCATACACACACACATGTACAGACACACAAAGACACAGACACACATACACACATACACACACACACACACACACGCACACACACACATAACAAACTTCCAAATCTACAGTTACTGTTACAGTAGTTCCGTGCCCTTATCTGCCCATACCTGGCTCTATCTTGGCCCTGAGGTACTTGTCTCTGACCATAACCAGGAACTGTCTGAGCTGTGTAGGGGTGATCCTCTCTAACTGCAGCAGGATAGGGGGCTGGCTGGCACTCTCTCCACCTGATGGTAATCACACATACACTTGTACTGTATATACGTGTTTGTCAGGGTAGAGGCTCCGATCTGGTACGGTGATTCTACCAGTACAGATCCCGATCGGAGTCAACAGAGAGATCCTGAGTCTCTACTGGTACAATCTCAACCTCTGATCAGAGTCTCTACTGGTACAATCTGTGGTTCATGTTCAGTATCATATACATACAGAATTAGGTTTTATGGCAAATACAGATCTAGACTATTTAAATGATATCAGTTGCTACCAGTATTGTGATTGAATGTTGATTTTGGACAATGTTAAGTTATAGCAATAAACCTCATTCTTTCTGATGGTAGAACGCTGGGGATCACAGAGAAGTTATATATCCTCATAAACATTAAGATAGCATCTACTATCTACATGTATATATTATCAGTGACTGGGAATGATAGTTATGACAGACAGCAGATGCTATCTGTACCATCTGACACTTCAGAGAGTTTGTCCAGTTGCTTGATTTATGTAATGTTTATGCAATATATTATGTAATGTTCTACCTGGATGTCCTTCATCAACATATTTATCAGAAAGTTGAAATTTGTTAACTAACAAACTGAAAGATGCTACTATAAAGGATACAAGGCAATGTGGCCCACTACTGGCCAATGTCACCCACTTCATTAGGTTAGGTGCAGGTAGACATGAGAAATACCCTGTACATTTCCAATTTTACCTTCCCTAACCTGCATAATATGCAGGTGGTACATGTATTTTAAGCCCTGTATTGCGTACCTGTTGTGACCTTGTATTTCTTGTGTGTTGCTTCCACTCTTATGGCGATGGCAGCTACAAAATCCCTGAAACACAAAGAAGAAAAAACATTCAGCACTTTGTTTACTCCAAATATCATTACTATAAACCACTACTGGTATTTTAAAAAATTCTCTTACTTTTATTTCAAAAGCAAGTTAAGTCAAACATTCATTTAGGCATGGACCTAAAGATAATGGTCAAAGTAGACAGTTGTCCATTTTAGACAGGATTTTTCATGCTCTAATCTGATTTTCAGCGGGGAAAAATAATAGAAGTGATGTGTCCTTTTGTAGAGGTGGTCACTGGTACAGGTTTGTCTATATCTGAGACAATCTAAAAAGAGTGATTTTCAAAGATACACAACAAAGTCTTACTTGATGGCCTTGCAGAAATGCTTACTAGAGGTTGAGATACACAGGACACGGGGAGGGAGGAAAGACACAAAAACACAAGAAGAAAGAAGAAATTATTTCATAAGACAGAAAACAGTGAAGAACAGACCATACTGGACAAGAATGCAAACATGTACTAAGAATAAGGTGACAGTAAAGCATTTTATCTTTTCAAGCCCACATTTTCTTCAATACATTTGATAAAGTTTGGAAAAATGTTGCAGATGATACCAATAATTTCCTACTAAAGATCACTATACGGTTTGAAAAAAATGTTGACCATTACTAATTCAATGTGTTGGTCTTAGGGTACCTAGCAAAATGATAAGAATTGACACCACATTTTATAAGTCCTTTCAACAAGGTGCATGACTATCATGGAAGTTCATCTGTGCTGGTGATTACAAGTTTAGAGTTAAGACTTTTGTTCCAACTCAAGGTAACTTTTTTCTCACCTAGAGCTTTCGACCAGTTCCTCTGGGTCAGTCTATCGAGGAAGACCAGAGGAACTGGTCAAAAGCTCTAGCTGAGAAAAAAAGTTACCTTGTGTTGGATCCAAAGTTTTAACTTTAATTTCAAATGGTCCTATGGTTCTAATTGTATATTTACTTGATTTCTTTCCTGTACTCTTCACTGACACTCATGAACTCTGGCTTGTCCACAATCTCAGCCGTCGTCTGGACCAGCGCCGGACCGGTTAGAACCGGTTCCCCCTCACACCTGTGAACTGCCTGGAATGAATTAAACACAGTCAACAGTCAGTAATGTTGTCTGCAAGTACAACCAGCTGCTTTGGGCTGACACTATTTGCTTTCAGCTAAAACATAATTGATCACTAATTGTACAAACCTGCACTAGTGCCCACCTCTGCATAAGGTCACTTTTGGTGGACCCTTATTTTTCCCACTGTCCTAACGCTTACAGTTACAAATGTAGATGTGTAAAGGTTGGGGGTAACAAGTCGTTCAGTGTAATAGAATACAGAAGCTGGTGTGTTACGCAGAAGGGCGGTTATACCTGGCTATACAGATACAGAAGCTGGTGTGTTATGCGAAAGGGAGGTTATACTGGCTATACAGATGATGATACATGTACTTCTTCAGAGAAAAAAACACTTAAGTCATTCATCTAAAGAAGCTATCAAACAAAGGTGTGAATTTTGCATTCTAGAATTCATCCTTACCCTAATATGGTCCAGGACCCGCTGAAAGTCCACCGGTGTGTCCTTCCCCTCCATGGCGGCCGGGTCCAGACCGTCTCCCCCGTACATGAACTGTATGATCTCTCCCATGGAGTTCCTCACCATCAAGTCATAGTGGGAACACAGGTCCTCCAGAGACTGCAAAAAGAAGCAATTAACATGTAAGTTATCACAAATATGCAAATTTTCTATTTGGAAATGTCACAAATATGCAAATGTAGCTTAGAAGTTGTTACAAATAATGAAGTTTTGGCATAGAATTAAAGCTGAAATAGACAAAAAAAGTTCTCCAGGGACTGCAAAAAAGACTACGGGGTGGTCACTAATATGCAAATTTTGCATAAAAGTACATAAAATGTACTAGTACTTGCATGATGTGCTTTGTTAACGTTTATAAGCATACTCACCCACAATGAACACAAAGCAGTGGAAACTAGGAATTCAAAAGAAACACAAAGTGAAGAAACTATCCCCCCACCTTGACCAGTCTCCTCTGCATGTATCCCGTCTCTGCAGTCTTGACGGCCGTGTCCACCAGACCTTCCCTCCCACCCATGGTGTGGAAGAAGAACTCTGTAGGAGTCAGGCCTGAGTAGAAACTGTTCTCTACAAAACCCTTGGCTTCCGGTTCTTTGGCTGAAAATTTAAAAAAATGAAAAGGATGCATCAAGTTTTACTGAAAGCTACAAGCTTTGTAAATTCTATCTGTACTCTTTTTTGACTGTTTGAAATCCATGGGCTGACTTTCTTAGGTCTAAGTAGAAATTGTTCTCTACAAAACCCTTTGCTTTGGGTTCTTTGGCTGGAAATTAGTAAAATAGTAAAAGAAAACATTAAAAAGATTCACCAAGTTTTACCAAAAGCTATAAGCTCTGTAAATTCTATCTGGAGTCATTTGAGATTGTTTGAAATCCATGGGCTGACTTTCTTCTAGGCCTAAGTAAAATATTGTGCAATATTGAAAATGTTTCTGCAAAATGCAGACTGCAGATGAGTATTTCTGACACTGACAAGTCTGTACTTACAGTAACGTTTGAAGTGAGGGAGTGCCCTGTCCTCAAACCCGTTGGGGACCCTCTGTCCTGAGATGGCCTGTTGTCCCACACAGGCAATCATCTGGGAGATGTTAATGAACGATCCTGGAACAAACAACATCCACAAGGAAAAACAAAAATTGCAAAACAGAACATAGAAGGAAAGAATGCACACTAAGATGGTTTGTAAATATTCTTTCTATGCAACATAAGAAATACCTAATATGCTATGTAGCTACTCTAGCAATACAAGACTTAAAATTAACTGTTACTGAAAAATTAATAATTTTTGGAAGAAAGAAAGTATATTTTGCACGTAACCTGCAGTAGGTTATCTGCGTCACTCTATACTGCCCCCTAGCAACTATGTGGATAACTGCACCTCCTGTTACTATGACATTGGTTTGTTTATTTCACATAACCGATTACTTAAGGTGTAATGCAACAGGTTTTGTACAGTAAGTACAAGCTGCGTAAGAGAGGACTGCAAGGTTTGAACCACTCACACTGGGAAGGACCCCTACAGTGGAAATGGTAGGGAATTTTGCATTACCTTCGGACCCACTGTCGCTCTTGTGCACTGCCCCCTAGCAGCTATATAGAAAACTGCACTTCTGTGACTATGAAATTACCTTTGGACCCACATACAGCCATGGTGAGTGGGCTGTTGCTCTTGTGTAATTCAGTCAGACAAGCCTTTCCCGCGTGGTCTCGGATAACGGACAACTCCTTCAGTATAACAGCCTAGAAAAAACAACAACACAAAAAAGTTTTCACAGTGGTAGCATCTACTAACATACATGTATTTTCAAGTCACATATATATTCTGCCACCTTGAAACAATGAATCTAAAGAGATTTCTAATACAATGTCCCTCATTACAATGCACTCAAAATGTTAGCAAAAACAGAAAGAAACTAGAAAGGTAACATTTGCTTTCATAATGTTACCTTCACATCGTCTAGCCTAACAAACTACTGCTCTGTTTATTCTTACTCAAACACATTCAATATGACCAGCTCCTCCAAATCTGTCCTGCCACTTGCTACATAATGTAGTCCAAAACCACCAGGTGTCTACTACAGCACCAGTTACCATGGTGACAGCCGTCTGGTCCAGGTCATTGACCTTATTTGTTTGGAGAAGAAATAGAGCAAAAACAATATGTTTTCCTTCTGCGACGGTTAACATAAAGAAGACGTACCTTCTTCATGTTAAAAAAAAGAAAAAAAAAGAAGATTTACCTCCAGTGTTTGCTCCGGAGTACACCCTGGCTGACTCTGTAGTTTTCCCTCCTCCAGCTCCCTGATGAAGGAGTCACAGTTCCCATAACCTGTGTCTAGAAGGTTCTTCTTGGCCGTCAGAAGGCCCTCGCCGGGGGTGACGTCTCCGATCCCGATGGAGAATCCGCGGTTACTGAGGAAGAATGGGCAGATCCGAGCCAGCCGACTCATCGCAGTGGCAGCAGCCTGGAACAGATGACGGAAAATTAAGAACATGTCATCTTGAAATCTTCTCGACATCTTTATTCAAAATACCATCTAGCCAACTTGTTAAGTTATGCTGATTTTTACTAGGTACATACATGATTTATACTAAAATCAAGAAGGTTGTCTAGTTAAAAATGTAGAGAACATATTGGAACCCTGCTGATGATCATTTAAAATACCTAAACACTTGAAATAAATCTCTAAATGTCGATAAGACAAAAACAGGAATTTTAAGTTATTTAGTTTGTCAACCAGACTTATAAGTTCATGGACATTTATTCAATAGATCAGTCTTGATTTTACATGTTTATCTGAAAAGAGAAAAAGATGTGAATTCAATGATCTGTGGACTCCAGTGCAGTAAAAAGAGAAGGCAGGGAAAAACATGTTACCTCCTCTCCATAGTCTCTGAGTAGTATGTAGAAGATGTTGTTTTTGGAGCCGGACCCCAGCATAGCTTTATCCATGGCTCCACACAGTAACTCTCCTGAACGGATTATTACAACTGGGAAAAGAGGAACAACTTATGCTTTATCAAAATGCTGTCAACATTCTCAGCAACTAAAGTAACATACACATTCTCTGTAAAAAATTTGATGTTAGAATTATATTGATGTCAACTTGCCCATAATATCCTCAGATTTCATCAGACTTACAAGTATATACAGTTATCATTTCAAAGACTAGGACACAAAGTGAATGACAACAGCTGAGATTTGAACTCCCAACCTCTTGGTCCAGAGGCAGGGTCGCTTACCAGGGCTCAAAATACTTTTTTCAGCATACCTGCACTGGTGCAGATGACATTGAAAATTACCTGCACCAGATCATTCATCAGATTATTTTGAACGTTGCTAACCACTGGACTATGTACTAAGTTGTAAGCAGTATTTCCACACTTACAGGAGTCATTCGTGCTGAGATCTTCTCCCTTGGTGTAAGACTTAGTCTTGGCCTTGAGGTTACACCTGATGGGAGACGTCTTGTTGGGTTTGAGGATGAGACTGAAGATCTGTTTTCCTGTCCACAGGCACATGGGCTGGGAAAATAATGGGCAAGGTGAAGAGCACATCTTACATCTGTCTTGTTTAATTTGCACCTCTAAACCAAGAGAATCATTCCCATTCCCAGAACTACCAATGGGAGCTCAGGATTCTTTATCACTATGAAAATCAGGCCAACAGGAGCTCAAGATTCTTTATCACTATGAAACTGAATCCAATAGGAGCTCAGGATTCATTATCACTATAAAAATCAGTCCAATAGGAGCTCAGGACTATCTGTTACTCAAACACCATGGTAACAGACAGGTCTCAGGTTAACAATGATTGGTCATTTTTGCACATGAATGAACAGGATTAAGATGTTCTTGGGACCTGACCAGTGGAATGGCTGCTAGAAACAGTACAGAAATCCAATGCAGTGCTTACTTTCATGATAGCAGGAGGAGGCAGGTCGATCCTTTCCCCCCTGTCCCCACCTGACAGCATGGAGGCGACGATCTGGCAGGCCTTGGCGCGGTCGAACATGGTGTCCTTCTGTGTCAGGAGGTACGACCCCGTGATGAAGTCCTGGATCGCTGCGATCAACGGTTCTCCGTTCCGCGGCGTCACCAGGTTCGATTTAACCTGTACAATGTACATGTAGGGTAGATTAGAATCAGGACACCTAAGGCCTAGGAAAAAACAGTTGTGTTTCCGGTTTCCTGACCGACGCTAGCAAATACCCGACGACCCTGGCTTTTTTTGAAGGGTCGACCACTGGCAAGGTCATCAACTTTTCAATCTGACATTTGGATTTCAGAATATTTGTCCCCTCCCCACAAGCAAACAGATGGACTGGTCTTGGAGACAGCCCTGGTCCTGATGCATTTCAGAACTTGAGTCTGAAATTCTATAGCTTCAAAATGTCAAAACTTCAAAATTTTAAACAGGTAATGCAACAAAGGTTGTATCATTTTTTCCGACACAAATGTCAAGAATATGCTATATACTACTGTACAATTATATACTTAATACACAAATATCAAGGTGCACCGATGCACCTACAGTTAAAAATTAGGTGCACAGCTTCAATTTTAGGTGCACAAAAGTGCATATGTGCACTCAGTATTTCCAGCCCTGTAACACGAGTCTTCCTCACCCCCATGAGTATGAGAGCCTCAGCCTTGGCTTCTTCTGTCTGTGGGAGATGCAGGTTCATCTCGTCTCCGTCAAAGTCAGCGTTGTACGGCGTACACACACACTCGTTAAACCGGAACGTTCTGTGGGGCATGACCTTGGCCTGGAGAGAATAGAACAACTCAAGGTCATCACATTGTACATGTATATTCTAGGTACTGAGTGGTCAAGGTCATCACATTGTACATGTATATATTAGGTACTGAGTGATAATTCTGAATAGTATAACCTACACTTTACCAAAATAACAGGTACTCAAGCATCTGGATAAATTTTGCAAACAGTCAGACATTTCACCTTTCGTCTTTGACCTACAGTTTTCAACGGCATTCATCCAAAGTTGTGACCTACATGTGGTACAAATTATGCTCATTAGCATTACATAATCCCTTTCCTCAGTTTATGGAGTCTCTATAGTTCTTATGAACCCTGTCCAAGGGTCTCAGTAACATCCATTTGTGGACACTCAACTATCCTTTTTTTTAGTCTTTGAGGCATATTGAATTCTAAAAGAAAACATGAAACATCTCTCATTTATTGGTAGCTAGAGTGGACAAAATGACCACACTGTAGTCCATGGCCTATACGTAAAGCTACAATGTAGGCAATAGGCATAAGTACATGTACATGTAAGTTATTACACTTTTCATCAAATATTTAGTTCTAACGACGATCAAGTAACTGAATGTCCTTAAAAAGTACATGAAAGCTTTTAACTATTTGCATAAACTGTTTATGGTTCTTTGTGATCGATCCCAAGATTTTCAGTGCTTGTTGCTAACAATGCAAGGCTCCATTCTGTGATGTTGACTTACATAATGTGCCATGATGCTGAGCTTGTGTAGAGAAGGCTGTCGGTTGAACAGGACCACATCTTTGTCTAACAGGTGTCGCTCTACGATGTCTCCATACTGCAAACAGTCATAAAAACTTGTTACTAAGTTGTGACCAAATGATATATAAAGTGTCTATCCGCACAACTGCAGTACCATCTTTAAGTGATAGGTGGTGCAACCAGATGGAGTAACACATGAAGGGTGCACAGTCAAAACTGCCCAAGAAGACGTCGACCACTCAGGGGACCGATAAAATCTGGTCTATGTGGACAGCTGGTCACTATATACAGGATTTTAATGCTTGGGATAATGGATAAAATTATCTAAGAGATCACCAAAAACTAATATGTACATAGAAGCAGCTGTTAGTGCCAATGTCACACTAAATGCTAATTGAAAAAAAAGAAAGTTAAAACAACCACACTGCACAACTCAATATCAACCTCCTTTACAACAATGATATTAAACCCCATATACTACAAGTCCTCCAAATAGAAAATCCTGTAAGTTCCGTACCTTTAGTTCTTGTGCTATCTTTTGCCTGTTGCCATACTTGAGGAACCTGAAATAAGAAACATTACTCTTAACATTGCCAGAACATGTCAATGAGTAATTGATATGTTTAAATCTAATGTAGATTCTCAATTTCAATTCAATTTCAAAGTTCACAACAAAGTCTTCTTTACCTATTTCATAATTTTAACTTTGAACTCCTGAACTTTAACTTCTGAACCCTGACCTTTTGACCCCTGTAGCCCGTGACTCGACAAAGTTTGCCCCAGGGTGGGTGTCACAGCCGTTGACAATCAGTCGTCTCATCAGCTGGATGTTAGCCTTGTTTACTTTCTCTGGGTACGTCAGGATCTTAGCAACGTGTACAGGGACCGCAACCTGGGAGAAACAAATATAGATATGGATGGATTCAGAGGTTTCATGAACCAACCATGGCATGATATACACAAGGAAACTGTTACTCAAGCAACTGGACAGATTTTGGAAACTGTCAGACGTTTCAAGTAGCATCCACTACTTTTTGACAGTGACTGAAACGTCTGAAAAATCTATCCAGCTGCTTGAGTAACAATTTCCTTGTGTAACCACCCCAAGTCACCAACCATTTTTCATTAGTCACATTAGCAGTTGCTGACACCAAATTTAACTGTATAACCAACTACCACCGCATGCTTGCAAAGCAGGTGTGTTACACCTAAGGGTGGTTATACCGGCTGTAGCTACAATCATTATGGTACACCTGGTCTTACCTGGTCTATTCTGAGGTTGGGGTCGGGAGAGATGACAGTTCTGCTGGAGTAGTCCACTCGTTTCCCTGACAGGTTTCCACGGAAACGACCTTGTTTCCCCTTCAGTCTTTGGCAAAACCCACGAGTTGGTTTCTTTGGCTGTAAGATGAGAAATATTTACTTGAATATCTTGTGTTTTTATAAATCTACTTCAATCTTTTCAAAAGCCTTGGCAACTATTTTCTATTTCTTTAAAATTCCCGAAGTGTCAAGTTTCTAAAAGTTCAATTTCTGACATTGAGGAGAGATAACAAAAGTACCAGGCATGTCAAAAGTAACACATGTAGCACTGACCCCTAGCAGTCACATGCAGTACTGCAGCACTAACCTGCATGTTAAGAGGAATGCCTCCCTGTTCACTGTTGATGTAAAGAGCACACTGGAGCTGCAGAAAGTCCCAGTCTTCCTGTGGGGGCAGAGATCACTCAGCTTGTATAATAGAATAACTATGGACATAACATTTATGCCATTAGAATTTAATATTTCAGGGCTGGAAATCCCACCTGCATATGCAGGTTAGTACAGGTAAAATTGGAGCTGCGCAGGTATTTCTGCTATGTACCTGTACCTAACCTGCACTGGTCCATATACTGGGTTTTGCATACACATGTAGGCGTATGTGGCTTTTTGCCTTCGTCAAGAAGGGTATGTTTTCATGGGCGTGCGTGTGTGCGTGAGTCTGTCAACAGTATAACTCGAGAAGGCTTAAATGGATTGTCTTCATATTTGGTAGGTGGGTAGGTCTTGATAAGGTCTAGAAGTGATAGGAATATGGGCCCCCTGGCGGCTCGTTATGGTACTGCAGCGGTACTTCCGGTTTTGAAATATGGTGATCTGGAGGAGGTAGGGTCATGATTTTTGGATGGTAGATAGGTCTTGTGCTCGGGAAGAAGTGACATAAGTTTGGGCCCCTAGCGGCTTGCTCTGGAACTGCAGGAGCATTTGTATGAAAATGTTTAAAGTAGGATAACTCAATAACCGGTCGACGGATCATCCTGATATTTGGGGCATAGGTAGGGTAAGTGATGCTTGACATAATTAGATGACCAGTATGCAAATGATGATGTAATTTGCATAATTAATGAAGCAATTCTATAATTCAGTTACCTTCCATGTGTCACAACCTTCCTTGTGACACATGGGCTACAGGCTGTCCCAGAGGGAGAAAGTCCCAGAGGGGATAGTCATTAAGCAGCCCATGCAGCTGCAGGCGGTGTTGCCTTACATGTATATCCTGCACAGATGTTTTCTCTTGCCCAATGCACGATTGCAGACTGCATCAGCAGGGGTAGTTTCACGATCCAACTTCCATATTTAGGGGGACTAATATATCACTTCTACCTTCTTAAGTTATATAACGATAACATCCTTTGACGAAGGCATGAGATCGTTGACCTCTAGTTATTTTCTGTATTGATTATCACCTATGAAGCATAAAACAAATGATGGCAGTGGTTTCTAAACATTTTTAGTATGATCCATACTTCCTAAATTCTGAGTGGTACAGGTAAAACTTGTCTGGTGCAGGTGATTTTCAGTGTTACCCACACCAGTGCAGGTATGCAGAAAAAAGTATTTCGAGCCCTTTGTTTTGAATCCATCTTTATTTGATAAGCTCTCTACATGTAGTTACGTACCATGATCATCTGGGCCCGCGCTCCTGTTGCTCTGTGTTTTTGGATGACGTCGTTTAGGAACAGGATTTCTGTCAGTTTCATGGTGACATCATCTTCATTCCTACAAAATGGAACAAAACAAAACAGCTGTTTCTAGTTTCACACCATCTCTGGATATCATTGGTTGAACATGTGGAATCAGTAGAGAATGTACACAATCTGTGGAGCATGTCGGCAGAATGCGCCTGTGAGAAACCCAGATTTTTCAATGTTTTCGTTGGATGTTTGATCAACGTTGCATCAGAATTTTGCCCGTTGCAGACAATATCTTTTCCGACATAGCATTTGAAAACTATAGACTGGATGTCATCCATAAATATGCGAAAACGACCTTAAACAATATGTTCTACCAAAGTGCTATGCACAATACATTATGGGTTTCATGTAGGTGCAGTACATTACGCCAATGTGCTAATCTAAAGGTTGAAAAATTATCGAAAGTACTACATGTACATACGTTCCTGCCTTGAGTTCAGTGGAGACAGAAGGCCTGATACAGAGTGGTGGCACTAGCAGTCGAGTCAGGATCATGTCCTGGGGACGGCCGTGTTCAGCATCCATGATTAGGAACGGCAGGTCCTGTACAAAACACATCCAGGGAAATGACATCATTTCAAACCTTTTTTTTTTACAAAAGCGTACATTTCATGTAACAAGATGCCACTCCAAACAAATTTTTGAAGGGTCTTTGAAAACATTGCCACTATGGGAAGTGATCCTCATGATTATACAGAGGTATTCTTTTTATTATTGTACTGGATTACTTTTCTGTTTAACTTAGTGTCTTACACTGTATGTTGGTTTGTATTGTTTTTGCTTCTATAATTATAAGTAGGTTTCCCCCAATATCAGCTTAAATCAAGTAAGCATCTCTTCTTCTTAATTATACAGCCTAACTTGTGCTTCTATGTACCTGATGAGGGATCCTGCTGAACATGTGCAAAGCCACCATGGGGTTGAGGTTCTCCTGGGCACGAGGGATCAGCCCTTCGATCTCCTTGTTGTGCTCTATGGCGCTCTGGAACGACGACTGGAAGTCCGTCACGACTGGGTCGACCACTTTCTTCGCACTCTTGTACCGCTCGTGGACGATCTTCAGAAGTCCGCACTTCTTCACTGGACCTGAGAGATATCAAGACAATTTTTTAAGATTAAATCAACCCACTTGTCCATGAACCTTAACCATCTTCCTCCCTTCCTTCCTTCTGCAGCAACAAAACTAGTGCACAGATTTCATTTTACTTTAGTTTGATAATCAGTTTGGTTTAAAATCTGTCTAATAATAGCTTCAGCATATACAAATCTTTAAAAAGGAAATGTATAATAATATAGAAATATATCAAATGATATTTTTTTCTACTTGCACATTTCTTTTCCCCAAATTTCAAACATAACATACAGTATCTGAAGCAGTCTGAGACTAGTACTGTTTCTTCGTTTCTTTCTTTGTTAACACAATAACAGTAGTTCTTACCATTGAGAGCTCCACAGTGAGAACAGTATGAAACCTTTCGACACTTCTCGTTGATTTTCTTCTTCAGTGCCTTCCTCTGTAGATAGCTGAGGTTGGGCCGTCTCAGGGTGTCTGTGAACGTCTTTCTGTCATCTTTGCCCAGCAGGACACGACTGCAGCTCTGTAAGCCAGATTTTAACACATCGCACATCTGAGCCTCTCTGTTTCATAATTTTACATTGTCTACAATATGAGACAAGCATTTTATCTGTATAATGGCCTCAAAATATTTTCCTTTTGTTGCCTGCAATTTCAGGTTGCAGGTGGGTATTTTGAGCCCCGGCATCAGTATTTGTTGGCGGTGTCGAATGGTTGAGTGGCTAGGCTAGTGGACACAAGATCGAGAGGTCGCGTGTTGGATCCCTGGTATTCCTGGCTAGACATTGTGTTGTTGGGAAAGGCACTTTACACGACTTTCCTCACTCCACTCAGATGTAAAATGGGTACCTGACTTTGGTTGGGGAGATAAAAGGCTGTAAAAGGAGAGGGATGGGCTCCGCCTTCCAATACCATGCCCTAGACACAATGGACTTAAAACCCACTGCCTCTAAAAGGCTCAAAAAGGCTATGCCTTTACTTACCTAATAGTATCAATGTTTGTATTTGTATTTGCATTTGCATTTGTATTTGTATTTGTATGCATAACTATTGTAGAGTTGCTATAACCACCTTTTGGTTTAGCACACCAACCAGGTTTCAAACTACTGTATACTACCAACTAAAAATCACAGTTACCCATTCTTTTGCATTTGTGTTTAACTAATAATACACATGTACAGTGGTGTTAAGACTAGTCGACTGCTGCCCACCCGTGTCAGCGAACCACGCAGCAGAATATGACTGGATACTACTACTACTACTACAGTTCTTTTTATGAGTTATGAAATATAATAAGCAATGGGTACATACCTTACAGATACACTGCAGCACATGTATGATGGATTTGAAGTACCCCACATGGAAGACAGGCAGTTCCAGGTCTACATAGCCATAATGTCCCACACACTCGGCCAGGTTCTTACCACAGGTCTCACACGACTTGTCTTTGGTGCTGGTGCCCTGAGAACACAACAAAACAACAAACAAAACAAACATCTGTAACAGTAGTAGATATCAGCTGAACTGGTAGTAGTAATAGTAGTATCCACTCTTTGATTAACTAGAATTTTCTTTGGAGAATGTCATAATACTATAATAGTAAGAAATACAGTCTTTATATCACTTTCCAACCTTGAAACATTACCTTTACCAAAACATTGAATGTCATTTTCCCCATAATTGTAAAAAAGAAGACTTTTACAAGCATTTCTAACGGGCTGTGATAATAATTCATATGGGACAAGAAAGAGAGTCATCTTGCATTTTTACTCATAGTATTGGTTGTCCATTGATTTTCCTTTGGGCCAATATACATTTGTAAATGATACAGTATAAACAACTGGTCAAAGTATTCTATATAAGATAATGTTTTATTGATGGCAAAACCAGTCAGTCAACATTATGTTTCTTCAATGAAAAAAGTTGCACAGTATCCCTTTTTCATCTTCAGGGACCTATAGCATGGCTGTCTTGAACTTACCATGTGATTGTCCAGTACTCCGTACGGTACAGGGACCTGTCTGCTGTCCTGGTTGTACAGGTTTTTGCTGACCACGTGGATGTGAGACTGCTGACGCATCTCCTCATCCGACATCATCCCGAAGCAAACATGGCTTCTGTGTGCACAAAACAGGGGAAAACAACTGTGACATCCACAAGAATTCTAATCTTAATGGCAAAATGGCAAATAATAAAAAAACACACTTAGAAATCGTTTGGGCTGCCTTTGAGCTGTAAAATTTTATTATTCACTTTGAATATCCCAAAGAGAGAGAGAGAGAGAGAGAGATCATAGATTAAATGTAAATGTGATTTTTCGGCAGAGTTGCTTGGGGAGTTGGAGGACACACAGAGGTGGATCACACACAGTATTAGTACAATACTTGATTAAGATGATATAGACTTCAACTGTGAATTGCAGCAATTTGTAAATACACATTGCTCCCTGGTAGCAGAAATCAAGCCCTTATGGTGTTGGTTATAATCCCTAAAGAAATTAAGGGATGGGTATCATAAAACAGATTTATGAAACTCACATTCTCCTCGCCAGATCTGCCTCTCGGAACTGTTCCTTCACCATGGTGACTTCTCATCAGTGGCAAACTTCTACAAGAATGTACCTGGAAATTTATTTTAAAAAACCCAACAATTGACAGGCCTTTTACAAATCATTCTTGCAACATATACCAGAAGAAAACAAGCTATACATGCATGTTCAAGTCCTCCAAACATTCCTCCAAATGCATACATGTATAGTCTAGTACCAGAAAGACTGGCTATAGTAATAAACATCGGATATCAGAGGGATCTGTCAAAAAAAGTATCCTATGCTTAGCTGGACTGGGGCAAATACCAAAGTAATGACCTTTCTCAACACTGGATCACCAGTGCGGAAGGCACTACTTTTGTATATTTGCTGGACTGTTGACGGTAAAATACCCATATGCCGGGCCCATTTATAAGTACATCAGTACTCAAAATATGCAAAGTTGTGCATCTTTACACGTTTCTCTGAAGCTCCTTATTTAGTTCAACAAAACTGTCTAAATCGGACAATTTCGCAACCAAATTGCACAGAATACTTCATTAATAGCTATGTGTACAAACCCGTCCAAAACATGAGCGACTGTTTTTGTACACATGCGTTTTTATTCGATATGAGGCCACACTGATTTAATTTTATGGATGACATCCTCTGGGGACCACAAAACTAATGCGAGAGGGCGAAAAAAAAATCCAGCAAAAAAAAAAAAAAATGCTGCTTAACCACAGGAATACAAAGCCGGTATTGCGAATTGAAGCACAGGACACAGTGACTGCATCAAACAAACAAGTTTTTATTTGCAGGAGGTAGATGTAGATAGTCTTGTTCAGGTCTCATCCTCCTTCACAGCTTCCTCCTTCGTTTTACGATAAGACGCCCTTTTGCGGCAATTATGAGTTGGCAGTCTGTACTGAGTTCCAGCCCGGAGTTTCGGAGTTCCGTGAAGCCTCGAAAGACATGATTTTTTTTTTTTTTTTGAGAACAGGCGAAAATCAATGCGCGCGCGGATGTCATCCATAAAATTAAGTCGGTGTGGCCTAACTTTCAATGCGGCTGATGCAAGTGACTGGAAGGCGTTGCAGCATGCGAACGTGATCACCCCCCTCCCCACTGCAACGCGTTTCTTACTCGTTTTACTGAGGAAAATAGAACATACCTTTGCGTTACAGAGCTTGTACCAGTCACCATTCAAAGACTGTAACGTGTATGCGATGCCACAAGTAATGGTTTGTTATGTTTATCGCTTTTGCATTACAAGAGATGAAAAGAGAATTTTTCTCCACACTTTGCATTTGAACCGCTATGATGACAAGAAAACGTAACGAGAAGGTATGCATGTCTACAAAAGAGAACGAGAGTATATACACTAAATCTAATAATTGATTGATATCTATTAAATTATGGAAAAGATATAATTGGAAGCTTTATTTGATACCTGAGGTATTTAGACGTTGGAGTTGGAGTAATGTGGGGAACTGTGTACGTGTACCTTCTGATGCCATCTTTTACATTAGTTGCCATTAGTAGGTCAAAAGGCATGCCACCAGAGTTTTTTTGAGAAGAAAAAAAAAAAGATTATCCCCAAAATAGCCACCTTAAACGAAACAACTGCAGCTCTACTTTCGAATGCGAATCAGTTTTTACCGAAGACGGCGTAACCAAGGACTTTTTTTCACCTAACGCTTAAGTTTAATTTCGGTTGTGTTGGGGGCGCGCTAAGATGGGCTAACTGTCAGAGATATCATTTCTCTTTTCTCTTTCTTTTCTCTGGAAGTCCAAAAACTATGACAAAAAACAACAACTTTAAAGCGAGTTTCAAGAACTTCTGATATTAAACTTGGAAAGAGGTTCACGCTCCAATTTTCCCGCCAAATTTCCCCGCAGTGCATGCTGGGTAGGAGAAACCAGATTTTCCCGGACCCTCCAAAAAGATGGCGGACGACAGCAGCGATGAGGAACAGACCGTGGCCAAAGACATCGTCGTCACCAAGTACAAGATGGCTGGCGACATGGCCAACAGTAAGTTCACCAGTCTCCACACTTTGGGGAAAATTTTCTGAGAGATTTCATCGATCCAGCGTCGTTTGTTGGGCAGAAAATTGTCACCATGTGGTGTGGGGAATATTTGCCGCCATGTGCGACCATGCTAGCCCCCCTCCCATTCATAAATTTTCTGGAATTTTGACGAATCGATCTAGGAATCACTGATAACACTATGCTGTAGTTGATCTTAGTCTGTGATACTATAAGACATGGTCCTTGAACGCCAGTGACTTGCGTTGGAATCAATGTTGGAGTGGGTAATTAAAGATTTTTGCCATAGCCCATAATCATGCATGCCGCCAGAATTTTCAAGTTGTTGTGCAATATGCTGACTTTAGCGTGAGTTATGCTAACATTTTCATTGTAAGAACTACTGGTTTACAAGTTGACAAGCTTTCAACTGGTCCCTAGCAATGCAAAAGCTTCATTTTAAGTGACCACATGGCGTTTTAGAGGCACCTGTAGAAATCAGTGAAAAGAAATTTGATACGGCTGTTCAAATAGTGGGAGTCCTTGTGGTTGATTTCCGCTATTTTTCATGTTTTAACATTGAAATTTATTCTGTTTGATGTAAACAGAAAGGGATTTAGACACAAGAGAATTGAGACAAATGATGTATTTATGAAGATAATGATTGAATAAAATCAATGTCACGACTGTACAAATTATTTTTCCATGTTGACATTAGACCATCTTTATAACATTTATCCATGTATGGATCCTCAACATATGTTTATACTTGTCAATTTATTTCGTCATAACACAACTGGATAGCTCCTTCAGCTTATAAAAGTTGATTTTACATATACATATACACAGTATATACAGAATCTTTAACATGTTACATTTAATGCTGTGAGGACCAAAAGGAGGACGACATTCAGTAATACCAAGGACGTTCAACAGAAGGACTGAGCTCGCCATAAAACCCTATTCAGCAATGTTCGACTCAGGTGTGAAAAAAGCAATTGGCACCTATATACCAATTACCCCAGATTTGCATATATCCCAAGCCGCTGCAAGCGTCCCGATATTGTCTAACACCTTGCTAACACGTACTCAAGATGGCGCGACCGGGCGACGAGGACTTTGTTTGGAGTGATTTTGAGGACTATAGTGATTTTGAAGATGATTTGAAAGAATAATTTGGAGGCAGCTGACGACGCTGGAAACAGCACAGAAGACGAGCCCGTTGACGTTAGCGCTACAACTGGCGGCGCGGCTGGCGGTAGCGGTACCAATTACCCATGCGATGTGTGCGGGTTCGATTCTTTGGTTTGAACTGAAGCCCACAAATTCTACAAAATCTAGCAAGTCTTTGTTTGTGATCTGGAAAAAAACAGGGACCGAATAAGATTGGGAACGTATGTGTTATACTTGGTACAAACAAGCACATGTCCCTCAAACAAACGAGAAAACATGTCCGAGCATGCCCCCAGTGCGCGTCTCGTGCATAAATACGATTATAAGTTTGGCTTACCGAAAATATAACCCCCGAAATACAGATCTGCCCCCCTCCCACTACTTTGCCGGTCCGCCATGCAAAGCCATACATGTAGTTCGGAATTTTGCTAAACGCAGTGCAATGTTTGAGCTCAGCGAGCACAAAAAATCGGCGGCGAACAAGTTCAAAACGTGCCAGAATGAAAACAAATGGGTCTGCACATTCATAGAAAAGTGTTTACTTACACAGAAAAAGTGGCATAACTACATTATAACTACATAAATCGATGCATTTTCTTATGTGTTTTAGTAGACTAAAACATAGGAGATTTCGACGAAAACGTCCGTAAACTGACCCTTGATTGTCGTAGAGCGATCAAACAAACAACAAAATGTCGGCCATTTTCCCCTCTACAAGATGCTGACTTCTGCGCATGACAGCTGCGCCCCCCAAATAAGGAATTTGTCGGAAACACAAGGGTACCGAGGCGATCTTCGGCAGACGTCGGGGCAGGTGACGTCATAGCGTTGCTCATTTACATGCGATTTAAATACAAACCGCGGGAAAGGCTGTGTCCAAGTTGACATGAGTGGGGCACCGCGCGGGCGTGAGGACAAAGGGACGCAGCGGGACTCGGCGCGGCGGAACAATGGACACAGCGGGGCGTTAATAGCGAGCTCAGTCCTTCTGTTGAACGTCCTTGGTAATACAAATAGGATCTGTTGCGTCTAAACAAAAACCTTTTCGGTAACTCAAAGTCTTTGCTGTTCCAAAGTCAAAATCAATAAAGATCAAACCTTGAAGTGGAGGTTGAAAGTGAAACTTTACCTTGAATTTGAAGTTCTTGAAAACAAAAACCTTGTATGCAACTCAAAGTCTTCTGACACCATTCCAAAGTCAAAATCATTAGACATCAAAAGTTTAAGTGGTCTAGAGACAAACTTAACCTTGAAGTTGAAGTTCTTGAACCTTTCTGCGTACCAGGTATTCTAAGGAAGCTGGTGAGCCAGTGTGTGACAGGGGCCTCCGTAAGAGAGCTTTGCGAGGCAGGAGACACACTGATACTTGAAGAAACTGGCAAGGTCTTCAAGAAGGACAAGGAGATGAAGAAAGGTGTGTTTTCCTTTTCATATATGGTCTTAAGAGGAGAGAAGTTCTTGTCACGGATTTGTATCAGCTGCATTGTATATGCATGGCTGGAAATCCCACCTGCATATGCAGGTTAGAGCAGGTAATATTGGAGCTGTGCAGGTATTTCTGATGTCTATCTGCACCTAACCTGCACTGGTCCATGTAACCAGGGTTTATATACTAATGTAGGTGTAGGTTGATTTGTATTTGCTGCAGCACACATTGACTGTTACCACCTGTGAAGTATAAAAGAAATAATGGCAATGGTTTCTGAGCAGTTTTAGTATGATCCATACTTCCTAAATACTGAGTTGTGCAGGTAAAATTTGTCTGGTGCAGGTAATTTTCAGTGTTATCTGCACCAGTGCAGGTTTGCTGAAAAAAGGATTTCGAGCCCTGCTTGCACAACATATTTGTTCTCCCACTAATAATACTGTGAAAAAATAATACTGTGTTCTCCTGCAGGTATTGCCTTTCCCACCTGCATCTCTACCAACAACTGTATCTGCCACTTCTCACCGCTGAGGAGCGATCCCGACTACATGCTGAAGGATGGGGATGTCGTCAAAATGTCAGACATCAGATAACTCTCATTTGTGCATTCATTTAGATTCATAGCATAAGGTTGGCCGTCTTTTTAGATTAGGCAACAGCAAGGACTCATACACAGCTTAAAAACTAATCGTAAAGAAGAAAACATGAAAATTAAGCAGCCAAAATTGGTATTTTCTGTACACGTTGAAGGATGGTTCATGTAAGACATTGGAACTGTTCCTATTTGTGCATTATTGTAGATTTACAGTATGCCATTGGCCATCTTTTTTAGGCAACAATGAAGTATGTTTCAAGTTTGCATATCTTAAATACAGCAGACAAAAAAAAGGTAACATGAAAATTTAGCACTCTTGAAACCTTTTGCACATATTGACCGTGTCAAAAACATCACCTTAACTCATCTGGAATTTCTTACAGAGACCTTGGTGTGCACATAGATGGCTTCATTGCTGGTGTGGCACACACTTTGGTGGTTGGAGCATCCAAGGACAAGCCTGTGACAGGACGCAAAGCTGATGTGATCCAGGCAGCATATCTAGCTGCGGAGGCTGCCCTCAGGATGGTCAAGCCTGGAAACGAGGTATGTGTTATTCTAACTGATTATAACAGCACGGGCATCAAGGAAGTTTCAAGTGCAGTGCTGTCTTGTACAATGAAAGTGTTGGCACCCTACTAAGCCTCAGCTTTAGTTCATTAAATCATAACTATAAACGGATTCTTCACAAGTGAAGCTTTCTTTTTCCTTGTTTGAAAAGCAGGCAGTATGAACATGTATATTTCACTCATTTATTACAGCAAATCTCTAAATAACTGGGAAAAGAGTGATCATTAAAAAGACATGATTCCCAATCTTAACGTACAGTAGAGCAAAAAAGAAATGCAATAATAATTAATGGATCTCATTCCTAATCTTCTACTGTTTTTTTCCCCCCAGAATTATGACATCACTGAAGTTATACAGAAGATTGCTGAGTCATACGAATGTCAGCCAATTGAAGGTGAGCTAAAGTAGGGTTATTCTTACAACATTAGTGGTCTTACACTGAACGACCTGTTACACCTAACCTTTGCACATCTAACTGCAAGCATTGTCTATACAGCTATCTAGTGATGATGACCCAATTGTACTTGGTGGCAGTGAGTTCTACTCTATGATAATTCTAGGGAAAAATGTAGGACACATTTTTGATCTCAATTCTAGGTTGATAACTCTGGAACTTAAAGGCATGACTAGTTCTTGTTCTTTTCTGAGCTAGAATAGATACTTAAAGTTGTTACGTTTTTGGAAATGTTTATAAGTGTAAGATTTTTGTTCCCCTGTAGGCATGTTGTCTCACCAACTGAAACAGAACGTGATCGATGGAGAAAAGTCTGTCATCCAGAACCCCAATGAGAACCAGAGGTAAAGTCTGATGAACATGTTTTCAATATGTTAAGTTGTTGAAAGAACCAGGACTACTGGGATTTATGTAAAAAGATTTGGGGTGTTCAGAAAGTATGTTACAGAAAGTACTACCTCTGTGTAATTTGTGTCATGTATGATTGTATGGATTTAGCTTGAAAGTTCATTTTGTGATGGTACAATTTGTTATGAAGTCATTGAAGCAGAGTATTCTTGCATTGACAGAGACTGGTGTTGTGCTGTAAGTCCTGTTCTTTGTGTTAAGTAATTTCAGTTAAAAATCATGCCTCCATACAGGAAGGAACACGAGAAGTGTGAGTTTGAGGTGCATGAAGTGTACGCTGTCGACATTCTGGTCTCCTCTGGGGAAGGAAAGGTAAAACCATTGTCTGTGCATTGTTAGCAAAGAGAGAAATGCACTACACATGTATGTACATGTATATACTTGTACGAACCAGATTTCCTTATTTTATCCAATTAAGTACTGTACACAAATACATATTTCTAATGCAGCTAGGCAAACTATCTACTGCAAACATACCTGTTCCTATTAAGTGTTGGCAAGTTGTTGATTTCTGCAGGAAAGACATGAAATTGCCATTGTGGTTAGGGATATCAGTAACTGCAGGCTCTAGTCATTAAGAATCTGATACATATCTATCATAACCTAATTAAGTTGTAAGAGCTGTGATACATTTGTTGGCTTCTGATTTTGCGTACTAAGAGCTTTGCAGCCTATTTGAGTTGTCTGGTAGTAGTAGTAGGCATCCTTCTTTCTCGAAAGATGATAGTAGCACTCAAAGTCTGGGGTTGCGGCCATTTGCAACGTCTAGTGTGGCTTATCAGCCCTATCTTGGCATGGCAGACCCTTCCACAATTGGGACACAAGAAAGTTGAGATATTTTGTGGTTGTAGTTTCTCTTTTTGCTTCTGGCGCGTTGTCTCCAACTGCTTGCAGTGTTTTTCCTGTCAGACAGTCCCCTTGCCAGGTCAACTTTGACCCTGTGACGCCATCCACTGTGGTCTGTCGGGATCTGTTCCCAGCTGGCTGGGTCAATGTCAGTGTCACGTTGTCTAATGTTCAGTGAAACGTAACAGAATAACAAATTTACTGATATTTTCAATTTTGTTCTGTCTAATGTCTAGGGTCGTGAACAGGAGACGAGAACAACAGTGTTTAAGAGACAGATGGACAGGGTGTACCAACTTAGGATGAAGGCATCCAGAGGTACATATATCCTAGACAAACATGTCTGAATTTTGCATGAGGTGGTTGTTATGATAATAATGTAGTTGGAGTGTTTTACATATCTTTGCCAGTGTTATCTGTGACATTAAAAGGTTGAACGTATTTAGATTAAAAATCTACTTATTTTGCATGATGTTTCAAAATTTGTATGTGCAAAGATCTGTTGTACAATATGAGGACATGCATTTCTAATCCAACATTTTGGATACCTTTTTTAGCTCTTAACAATATGTATCTTCTCCCAATCTCCCCACCACAGCATTCTTCAGTGATGTAGCCAACCGATTTGCCACCATGCCTTTTACTCTCAGGTAAGACAACAAAAATGGTGAATATGCTGAAGGAAAACTCCCTCCTTGTTTCTTAACTAAATGCCCTGCTACCTTTGAACTTCAATGTTCATCAATCATTTCTTAGATTTTCCTTGTATTTTCACTAGTGTTAATCTTGTTGTACACTTGGAGTTTGTAGACTATTTCTTACATTTTCCTTGTATGTTTTTTTAGGTTGTTGGACGATGAGAAGAAGGCCAGAATGGGCGTGGTGGAGTGTGTCAACCATGAGCTGCTTACTCCATTCCCTGTGCTGTATGAGAGAGACGGTTAGTCAGTTTGTTCTGCATTACCGGTAAACCACCTTAAGGTGTAAAACACCAGTTTTGTTCAGTAAGTACAAACTGTGAAAGACCAGACTGAAAGGTTTAATTCACTCACATTGGGAAGGACCCCCACTCTTATCTACAAGTGTATTGAGATCTTTAACGTGCTCGAGGTGTGTCTCTCCTCAAACACAGGACCTCCAGGTCTCGTCCCATTTGAGAGAACGCCCTTAACCAAACCTAGATACTTGTTTTCACCTGATTCAAGTGAGGAAATAGTTATAAAAGTGCCTTCCCAAAGGCACAACAATGGGGCCTACCAGGGATTCAATTTCAGAGATTGCAGATTCTGAGTGAACAACCTTAACCGCAAGACCACCTTGCCACCCCTTTCCCAAGGACACAACATCTAGCCAAAAATGCAGAGAATTGAAGCTGTAACCCCTCAGTCTCGTATCCACTAGCCTAAACACTTAGCCATTCTAAAATGATGATCTTTTTTTCCAGGAGAATTTGTTGACCAAGGGCACAACAATGGGGTCTGCCAGGGATTCAAACTCAGGAATTGCCGATTCTAAGTCTACAACCCTAACCATAAGACCACCTTGCCTCTAAAACTACAATTTTTTTTTCCAGGAGAGTTTGTTGCCCAGTTCAAGTTCACAGTCCTCCTGATGCCAAACGGGAACATCCGTATAACTGAGGGACCCTTCGACCCCGACACGATCAAGTCTGACCACGAGGTGACGGACGAGAAGATAAAGGCTGTCCTCAGTTCCTCCGCCAACAGGAAGGCAGCGAAGAAGAAGAAAAAGAAGGTAGAGTCCTCTTAAAGGAACTGTTCTTGATATGTTGATGAAGATTAGACATCCAGTAATGTTTGGGTTAGATGTTCTAAGCCGACATTGTAGGTGTAACAGGTCGTTCAGTGTAATACAGCCAGCTGTTGCCATGACGCATGCCTGTGAAGCTGGTGTGTTACGCTGAGGTGCTGTTATACCGGCTATACAGATACAGGAAGAACATTACGTGGTACAAAATAAATCAAACAACTGGATAAACTCTCTGAAGAGTCAGACGTTTCAGATAGCATCTGCTATCTTTCATCAGTGACTGAGAATGAGTCTGAAAACAAATTAAGATAGAGAATTTAAAAAAATGGAACCTGGTGCGAGACCTTAAAATGGCGGCTGCTTGATTTTCTACGCCAGGTCGGCACAACAATTTCTTTACATGTCCTTTTAATTGTCGAAGTTCTGCAATCTGTAAACTCGTCTCAGCTGTTTTAGAACTCTCCCAGCTCATTCTGGAGAAAAATGACGATGCCTGGTGACGGAGAATACGTGAAAATCCTGAAAAAGGACTGGGACGCTGTCATGGACAGACTACTACGGCTGGAGTCGCGACTCGGTCACGTAGAAAGTAACGTGGACGCTGTGTGTGGCGACGTCTCCAAGTCACTGAGTGAGAACGCAGATCTCACCAAGTCATTGGAGTTTACTCAAGAAAACCTGGAAGAGTTAACTGCGAGAATGGAGTACCAGGAGAAGGAACACGATAACATGGAACGTGACTTAACCGAACTGGAAAGTTATGGGAGACGGTGGAATTTACTCTTCCACGGAGTGGCTGAAAGTCAGGGAGAAAACTGTACAGAGAAAGTGGTGAAACTGATAAGCGAAGAGATGCAGATTGCAACTGGTAATATGCGAATGTGCGGGGTCCATCGTCTTGGAAAGTTCTCGAAGAACGCAACAAAACCCCGCCCGATCATCGCTCGGTTTACCTGTCGGGCGGACAGAGAGAAGGTGTGGAGGAATAAGACGAGACTACGCGGAAAGCGAGTGTTCATTTCGGACGATGTCCCAGCAAAGATCCGCAACCTCAGGAAACAGAAACTTGTACCGGCCTTGAAGAGAGCCAAAGCTAAGGGGAAGAAGGCGACGATTGTCGGCAGTAAGTTGGTGATAGAAGGTCAGTCGTACGTACACTGGCAGATCCCGAACAAGTGGCTTCGGGATGAACCCGGGACGGATGCATCTGGCGAAGAGGAAGAAACTGGTCCGAAATCACCACAAGCTGACAGAACGCGCACCCGACGGGGAGTGGGAGATCCAGACCCTCCACGACAGCTGAGAAGTCAACAGACAGACGGGGGACGAAAACTGAGATCTCATCCGAATTCGAAGCGGGGAAGAAAACGCTAGAACCCTTGATTTGGCAAGCATCTTGACTGTATTTAAAGTCGTTAGAAATAACGAAAGGCCTGGTAAGTTTTCTATTCACGTATACCCGACAAGAAGGACTGTGAAAAGTCTTTATAAGAGAAACAACAATTACAACAGAACTTGAAGTTGTGCGGTCTGTGTGTCTTCTATACACATATAGACACAACAAACTCACAAAATTATTCTTTTATGTTAATTAGTGAAATTTTCTTCATTTGGATATGATTTTGCTATATGATTTCGCTATTTATTTAGTGTTGATTATTACCTTTGATTTTGTCTGTACCATGATTTGTTTTGATATTGTTTGTTATTATCTCCGTGTGGGCATCGAATCGCAGATCCGTTGCCCATCGGAGAAGACGCATTTATTTCATTATGTTTACGTTATGTTCTTATTTGTGATGAGGTGTCAAAGACTTTTGTTATTGTACACATTCAAACACACTACCATAGACTTACTTAGTGGCAAAGTTAACGAGGGCCAAATGTTTCCCGAGACTGACTGGAATTCCTGCATAATGAATATGCATTCCGCACACAGCTGCATGGAGAAATTCCAACAATATGTGAAAGGCATGCCTCTCCTTTTCCCTCTGTCAACAATCATAGCACATTTTAATTTGAGCAAAAGTACTCCTTTCCAATATGATGATTAATCAGGAATTACGACTTGCAAGTTATAATTGTAACGGGATCGCTGACCGTGGTAAAAGGCGAGAGGTCTTTAACTGGCTCTCCAACAGCGCATATGACATAATCTGCCTTCAAGAAAGTCATTCTGTGCCTAAAGACGAAAAGTTATGGACGTCCGAATGGGGCGGCAGTGCAGTTTTTTGTCACGCAGCAAGTAATACGAAAGGCGTTTTAATTCTATTCAAAAAACATTTGAAGTATGAAATTCACGGAAAGACAGTCAACACAGATGGACGGTGGATCATTTTGGATATCACTGTTGAAAATTTTAGATTCTTTCTCGTAAACCTGTACGCACCCAATTCAGACGATCCAGACTTTTTCGAAGAGATAGAAGGTATAATTCAAAAATTGAAAGATGATAAAGACATGGACAAAGAACCGTTAAGTCCGGGTACTAGCGATGACAACATTGTTATCGTGGGTGATTTCAACACCGTCTTAGATGCGGGGATAGATCGGGCTGGAAAAAGAGTGCGTAATTATCATCCCAGGGCGTCTGAGAAGATCTCAGATATGCTAAATAAATTCGATCTTTTAGATATATGGAGATATAAAAATCCTAACATGGCTCGTTACACATGGCGACGAAATCAACAAGCCAGCAGAATAGATTATGTTCTCATCTCTTTTTCTATGTGCCCTAAGATATCGAGCACAAAAATAGGAAGTAGATTAAGATCAGACCACAACCTGGTATCAATATCAATTACTCTTTCCGAATACCAGAGAGGTCGTGGGTACTGGAAGCTAAACACAACATTATTATCCGACTCCAACTATATAAAAGAAACCCGTGAGTTTATAAATGATTTTCTGAAACATAACAAAGGCTCTGCAGAACCCCACATTCTTTGGGATACATTTAAATGTTGCATTCGGGGGCACTCCATCCGTTATTCCTCATGGAAAAAAAGACAGCGCAATGATAGGGAGAAAGAAATTACAGTTGAAATCGACAAACTAAAGTCCCGACTGGATCAAAACCCCTCTCCTTCGGAGGAAACCCTTGAATCTTATGAAAATAAACAAAAAGAACTTGAGGATTTGAATCGTGAAAAAACAGTACAATCAAATTTTCAAAAAAGATGTCGTTGGATGGATTCTGGAGAAAAGTGTTCTAAATATTTTTTGAAACTAGTTCACAGGAACTATGTGAGAAAGAATATTTTAAGTCTTCAAACTACAAACGAACAAACCTTAACTGATCCCATGGACATTCTACAAGCTGAACTCGAATATTTTTCTTCATTATATTCTTTTAAGGATCATCCCACTCCACTCACAGAAGAAACCTGTCAATCTTTTTTTCCGACAGACTATCAGAATCGGCTCTCAAATGATGAAAGACAGAGATGTGAAGGATTAATTACAGAAATAGAATTAAAAAATGCGATCATGTCCTTTGAGAAAGGAAAATCCCCAGGACTTGATGGCATTCCAGTGGAATTTTATGAAGTGTTTTTTGATGAAGTTAAAGAATCGATGTTAGAAAGCTTTAATTACGCCTATGCACATGGAGAGATGTCCTCCACCCAGAGAGAAGGTTTAATTTCATTACTTTTAAAAAAAGATGCCAACGGAAAAGATAAAGAACCATCTCTTTTAAGAAATTGGCGCCCACTGACCCTCTTGTCATGTGATGCCCGCATCCTTTCTAAATGCCTAGCTCTGAGAGTTCGAAGAGTATTGGACAAACTAATTCATAATGACCAAAATGGATTTCTACAAGGCAGATACATAGGGGATGGAATTCGTAGAATTTTAGAAATCATAGAAATATACGAGAAAGAAGAAAAACCTGGACTAATATTTGTAACTGACTACGAGAAAGCGTTCGACAGTATCAGATGGGACTTTATCATGGAAGCGTTGAAATTTTTTAATTTTGGGACTTCATTTCTCCAATGGGTGAAAGTAATGTATAGTAACATATCGAGCAGAATAATCAATTTTGGTCATCTGTCGGAACCTTTCAAACCCAAAAGAGGGGTGAGACAGGGATGCCCCCTGTCCCCGTACCTATTTATTATTGCCGTTGAGTTATTAGCAATTAGGATCAGAGGGAACACGCATATAAAGGGGTTGGTAACGCATGGGATAGAAACGAAGTTATCTCAATATGCAGACGATACCGATTTTACTCTAGAGCCTACATCATCTTCCCTATCAGCGTTGACAAACGATTTAGATTTGTTTTCTACGTTATCTGGTCTCATTCCCAATTATGGTAAGTGTAAGATTGTTAGAATAGGCGCTCTTAAATATACCGACTTTCAGCTACCGTGCCCATACCCAGTAGATTGGACGGATGGTCCATTCACCTTGTTAGGAGTCCAAGTCACATCTAATACGGATGAAATTGTACCTACTAATTTTAACCTTTGTCTGTCAAAACTGGATTCTGTACTACAGCCCTGGAGGGGAAAGTTGTTAACATTATACGGCAAAGTTATGATAGTGAATACTTTAGTAGTCTCACTGTTTGCACATCTTTTTCTGACCCTCCCATCCCCACCTCAAGAATTTTTTCAATTATATGAGAAAAAATATTTAATTTCATATGGAATAATGGTCCAGAAAGAGTAAAACGGAAAGTGCTGTACAATACCTATCAATGTGGAGGACTGAAACTCATTAATTTGTATGCATTTAACGCCAGTCTGAAAGCTTCATGGATTCAAAAACTTTACTGTAATAGAGACTGGTTCTGTGCTAAGTTACTATCAAATATACATGTGATATTTCGTAAAGGGTTATTCCCATTTATGCAACTAGGCAATGATGACAGCACAATTAATAGGATCTTACAAGAGCAATTCCCCAATATGAGCATATTTTTCAGAAATGCAATGTCAGCATGGTTGGCCTTTCAACATAATCCTCCTGATTTTAACTCGCAATGTTGGCAACAGCAAATGCTATGGTGCAATTCAATTTTCCAAATTGAAAGAAAACCTATTTTCTGGCAGAACTTTGTTGACAGAGGCATTTTATTTGTTGAAGACTTGCTAGACATAAATGGGAAACCCATATCATATCAAGTACTACTTAAGAAATATGGGAAGCTCTGCTCTGAATATACATACAATGGGCTGTTTTCTGTATTAGTTAGAGTGTGTCCAAGAAAAACTAGTAAAAATTTCAATCACTTGCAAGTGTGCAGACCGCTCTTAAAAAATTATGAGTGGTGTAAAGGAACAAAGATCAATAAGAAAGTGTATGACTTCTTTATGGAAAACAAAAACCTCAAGATAAACCCAGAAAATACTATGTCTTATTGGGAGGATGATTTTAATGTTGTTCTCCCCTGGAGACAAATATTTCAGTTACCATACAAAATAACCATAGACTCCTCAAGCAGGATGTTCCAATTTAAACTCTTACATAAGTTTCTTGCCACTAACAGAATGCTATATGTTTGGAATATCAAAAGCAATTCGAAATGTTCTCTGTGTGGGGAAGACGAAGAGACAAGTAAGCATTTATTTTGGAACTGCCATGTTGTGTTTTCGTTCTGGAAAAAGGTTCAAGTCTGGTTTAATTCAACAACAGGACACTATTTAAATATTAACAACCCATTGAATGTATTGCTGGGGGACCTATCATGTGAAACACCAGTCATTTCTAATGTTATTATTTTATTAGGTAAAATATATATCTATAAAAACCGGGAGTCACCTAATCTATCTATCCATAAGTTTATTGCCTTCGTTAAGTATGTACATAGAGTAGAGAAAAATATTGCGACACTTAAGAACAAAATATGTAAGCACAACAAAAAATGGGAACCTTTTAACTTAGTTTTGTAATATCAACTGATTGCTACTGCGTGTGTTTGTCTGTTTAGTCTATGTACACCTCTTTGTTTTGTATGTTTTTGTTTATCTGAATAAAGTTTGTAAAAAAAAAAAAAAAAAAAAAAAAAATGGATAAAAGTCAACTTTCAAATTGACCCATTTAGATAAGCAAAAAGTGTAATATGGATTATAAAAGACATTGAAAGTTGAGTATTCTGTCTGTTAATCATGTGTTATGTGGGGTTTGTTGCTTATGAGGTAAAAGATACATGTATCAAGTGAGTACTACATCTTGCTGTTGCTACCATGTTTAGAGCTGTTATGGTGTGTACTATATGTACATTATATATTCATTTTAGTGATATACTGTCAGACATTTTAGATTTCTATGTTAATTCATAGATGCCATTTTTTGTAGTGTGTATGTAGAACTTTTTTTGTTGTAATACATGTATTTTGAATCATCATCATCATAGCTTGTCGCTGTAACTCTCCAGTCAGTTGTGTGCTGTCTTGTTGGCCTCACAGAGATCTGTATTTATAATCTGTTACAATGGTGATATTGTTAATGAAGAATTATTTTCCTTTTGTCCTGCTGCAGGCATCAAAGCAAGCCGAAGGTCAAGTTCAGGAGGCCACCACGCAGCCGTGATTCCCAACCTTTAAACTTCCCTTACTTCCTTCTGCCCACAAATTAATACAAAACAATAAAATACTTGATGGGTCTTTATAGTTACCATCAGAAGTGGACACATTTTGGTACCATTGCAACAAACATGACTTTTTCCCTTATATTTTCTAACAGAAAATGAAGAAAAAAAAGTTACTGAAAACCTGCTGGCATGTTGCCACTTAACTGACGATATGTAGTCTTAAATTCCAAAGCCTCTTTCGAGTTTTTTTGTAGTAAAGCAATTGCTTCTCCAAAATTTGTAAAAAGAATGTGAATTTCACTGATATTTAAGACCCAGATATCAGAGCCATGAAAGTTTGCACACTATATTAAATAGGAAATACGCATTACTCAGCTTCTCCTATTGGAGAATCACTAAAAGACAAACAATAAGACTTAACTTTCTCTCAAATAAACACGCAGTTTGAATCTACACTACATACACCTTTAACTTGTCAATAGAATATAATGATAACTAGCGCAATTTGAATGAAGGCTGTTTTTTTCTGTAGTTACTTTTCATTATTTTCTTGAATCTTGTAAGTTATGTAGTATAACTTGAATCTCTTTCTAAAGTAATGATAACTGTTCAAGTTTTTTGAAAGAAAGATGATTAACATTACTTGAAATAAAGGGACACATTCAAACAAATAGTCCCTTGTTGGAGTATAGCATATTATATTACATTTGCTTTTAAATTTGTGTTCTTTTTAAAAGAACTAGCTATAGATTGAAATGAATCTTATTGATTGCATTTTGTTCTTGTTTTTTTTCTTGTGTAAAACAAGTTATTCTGTTCTTGGTTAATCACCTCCAATCCTTTGTAGTATGTGTTATGAATGAACTCTAAGAATTATGATGTCTCCAGAAGCAGGTATCATTGAACAGCAAATTTGTACAACTTTTGTTTTGCCAAATGTTAGATGTCTTCATTATAGGCTGCTGATTGGATGTTAGCAGACATGGTTGGTGGTGATATTTAGCCAATCATGTCATCCAGACAGGATTCTCTACATAACTGACCAATCACAATGTCTTTGACACTGATGTTAACTAATCAGATAACAGTACTCCATTGTAATAGCCAATCTAGGATGTACAGTTGAAAGGATGTCTGGGGAATCAGTGCATGTGATTGGTCGAATAAAGACGTGGAGTGGTGATGTAGGTTTTTGTAACCAATGGCCATGTTTGTTGCAATGGCTGTTTTGTTCGCAGTCTCAAGGATACAAGAAGATATGGAAACTTAATAAAAATATTTCCATTCTAGTGCCCATTGTATATTGTGTGAAATATGTTAATTTATTACTTTCAGACATGGAAGTATTGTTTTCGGGGGCTCAACTGTTGGCTTGTGTGTCTGTCCGGCCTCTTTGGTTGACAGCATAGGGGTGAGGGAAGATAGACAAGCAGAATGACAGGTCAAAGGTCTCCGAGTCTGGCTTGGAGCCAGCATGTGGAAATTCAGGAAGCCGAGGATTGCATACTTCCTGGAAGTCTGAAATCTCCGATTTCTTGCTTTCCAAGTGCAGAAATTTAGCTTTACCACTTTAATAATACTTTGTTAAAGACAGTTGTTACATGAAACTTGATGGTCGTAACAGTATATGCTTTTAAATCGTAGGTAGCTACAAGTATCTACAAGACAGATTAACTTAAAGAAACGCAACAGAAAATTTCAAATTTTCCGAACCAACTTATTTGCATATCACACTGGCACTGACAATATGCAAATAAGCGGGTTCGGAACGAAGACGTCAGAGCAAAGCATAAATCATTGCCATCGCAGCGGGTGTGCTAGGAGAGCGCGAAGTTCAAACGTGTGCACACGGTAATTATTTGGTGGACTAATGTAAAAATTGAAATATATCAACTTTTTAATATCTAGACTACTGGAAAATAATGCAGGTCACTTTAATTCGCAATTTTTGGAGGTCACTTTAATTCGCAATTTTTGGAGGTCACTTTAATTCGCAATTTTTGGAGGTCACTTTAATTCGGAATTTTTGGAGGTCACTTTAATTCGGAATTTTTGGAGGTCACTTTAATTCGGAATTTTTGGAGGTCACTTTTATTATCAATTTTTGGAAGGTCACTTTAATTTGCAATTTTTGGAGGTCACTTTTATTAGCAATTGTTGGAGGCCACTTTAATTCGCAATTTTTGGAGGTCACTTTTATTATTAATTTTTGGAGGTCACTTTAATTCGCAATTTTTGGAAGGTCACTTTAATTTGCAATTTTTGGAGGTCACTTTTATTAGCAATTGTTGGAGGTCACTTTTATTCACAATTTTTGGAGGTCACTTTTATTCACAATTTTTGGAGGTCAATTTAATTCGCAATTTTTGGAAGTCACTTTTATTCGCGTTGCGTTCCTTTAAATTTGAGTATTAGTTGCTAACTATCAACATCTTCGTCAAGTTGTATATGATTATTATCATTATTAAAATAGAACGTATATGAAACGTAATCTCTGTTGCAGTATAACATAGGGTACTTTGGCCTCACGTGACTATGACGTCATACATGCAACTGCACTTCCAGGTTCCACCAGCCAATACGGCGGCTATGACGTCACGAGCAAACACCAAATAGGGATAATACCTTTTCGAGGATAATATTGAAAACTATGGCCAGCTTGACATGCATTTTCACTGTCCTAGCCAACTGTGTATGTAGGACATGTTTAAATGAAGATACACACATACTATTTGATAATGTACTGTATTGTATAATGTCCTTGACTGTATTAAGAGAGGCCAGACTTTCCCTGTCAACGCCGCACGTCACATTTGACATCATGAATCTGCCAGCCCGCCCGTACGACTGGTGATTTATCTTCCTTGCGGACACAAATACCCCGGCAGTGTTTTTAGCCTTGCTCCGAACCCAGTAAGCCTTGATCGACCCTTCTGCAAATAACTCTAGCTATCCGCGGCATTTGGCAGCCTCGCGACAACCGCCGAGTGCTCGGCGAGCTTGTTTGTCTACTCCTTCAGATCGGGCGCCGCCAAAAGCTGAGCCTTCTGAAGTTACGATAGAGACGTACAGCACACGGTGTCACAAGCGGTGGCCGTTTTCAACGTCCAAGTCTTTATAATTTGCAGCTTTCTTCCGGTTTATTGAGAGGTAAACTATGTATATATCGGTTCTATAGTTGTACATACTGCGTAAGTGCAATATCCGGCATTGGTGAGCAGATTAACAGGCTGACAGCTACGTTAAGTAGTACGTACAGGCTTACTCGTATGCTTAAAATAGGACCTGGCGACGCTTGTTTTTGGTTCATCGCATGTTGTTGGCACACAGCATCGAACCATTTAAGAAATAGTAGATTCAGTGTTATGATATATAACCGATATCAATTTGCAGTTGTCAGAATGCGGTTTGGTAACCTCGCATTTTCAAATAATTACAACGAGATTATCACATGTACAGTTGTACATCTTCATAGTCTTGCGTGTGGTTTCTTTTCGTGTAGCTGTGGTCTTCAATGATGGATATGTTATTTATCTCATGACTGACAGTCTATGTTTTGTTTTGGTGGATCCGTTGCTATTTAATCACGTTAATCATATCTGATTGGTCTTGATGTTTTAGGGATTCAAAGAAACTTCTGTTTAGGACAATATCACTTCTTTCAAAATGACTATTAATATTGTGAAATCATGTACACCATTTTGTCTAGTGTGCCTACTTAAAATTCTTATGTTTTTTTTTAATTTGTATTTTTTATAACAGAAAAGCAGCCATGACTTGGTCCACGTGCCTGGTTGTTATGTTTATTCTTGTGTCAAACAAGCATTCGGTATTGGCAGAGGATTTTTCTCGGGGTGAGTAAAACATCAGTTGCATGCGTTTAATTGAAATTTAGAGTCTCAGACTAGTAAAATGATAATTGGGAACTTCCCAAAAAGCAGAATTCGTAAGTAAGTTGTTCGTCTCGAAGTCGCTCGTATATGTCTGAAAAAAAGTAACAGTTGCGTGAATTTTGAAGAACAAGAAAATATGTCATCAAAATATCTTTTTTTTACCATATTTTGTAAAATCCTACAGAAATTGACGACCTACTGTTCCAAATACTTATGGATTCGTCCTTCGAGCCGAGTTCGCTCCTGCAAATGCCGGACTTCAGCCTGGGCCCCTTCCCTCCGCCGCCCATCCCCCCTCCACCCCCGCCCACCTCAGTTCTGAAGAGGCTGAAGCCGTCGGGTGAACTCGAGCCAAGTCGGGAAATTCCGGAAGAGCCCGACGGAGGGCATGTCGTGCCGACCTCGGTGCCGACAACGGTTACGGGTGTTTTCATGCCAAAGGTGGTTTTGTTCTTAAAGAATAACGTAGCCAGACATTTCATCTGTAACTATAGTCACAAAGTCATTTTTTATTTGTAGAAGAGACTTGGTTAAAATCTTAAACCCAATCTGTACACTATTCTGGGCATCCTAACTAGATAGATTTAAACAACGTTTACAGTTAGATGTGCAAAAGTTAGGTGTGAGAGTTCCGTGTAATAAAGCCAGCTACCGCCGAGCCGCGTGCCTGCGAAGCTGGTGTGTTATACGCCGAAAGGCGGTTATACCGACTATACAGATGTTTCCAACACTAAGAAATGACGCACAAACCTTTAATCATTTAACATGGCGGACAATTCCTACGTCGACGTCACAGTCACGTGAGTAGAAACACCCTATAATACTCTGCTACTTTTATCCCACGTAGCCGGACGGTACCTGTGAAGTCACGTGCCCGTCGTCCCCAGGCCCACCCGGCGCTCCTGGCCCACCGGGCTACCCTGGTCCAAAGGGAGATCCGGGATCAGGGATGTCAGGCGGCATAAAGGTTTGCTAGTTGCTACTACATCTCTTATGGAATTGATTACAATTCCTAATAACGAACATGTTGAATTAGAAGTAAAGATGACTTGCTAGTAAATCCAGGGCTCCACTGTAAAGCAGTGCCATTTCACTCAGATGGGCCTTAAATGAGGCACAATTACTTACGTTTGATGGCAACCGTTGACAGTTCAAGTTGTTTCATTGCAAACAAATACCCAGTGTAGTAGCTACCTATGATGGTACAATCTCTTTTCTACAATTGTTCTTGTAAATTGAGATTTATACACATATACAATGACAGGTAATACTGTTAGATATAGGAATAAAAGACCTGTTGGTTGTGATATCATGTTTTGTCGCCACAATTCTTGTTAAACAAGGTTTACGATCTCAAAATTTAAGAATGTAGGAATCTTGTTTTTTTCGCCCTCTCGCATTAGATTTGGAGTCTGGGGAGAATGTCATCCATAAAATTTACTTGCTGTGGCCTTATCATAGTTTTGCATTGAATTTATATTTTCAGGGAGAACCCGGTACACCTGGTCTTTCTGGCCCCACGGTTGGTCAACGTTGTGTGACGTCTCCTTTTCAAACTTAATTTGTTCGAATTCACTATTGTTTTAATGGTTTTCTAGTTCCGGAACAAATTTTGTTCTTACGTAGAATTATATATCTACCATACTTTTTCGGTACAGGGTAAAGCGGGTCCTCCTGGTAATAAGGTTTGTTCTATAAGTTGCTGTAGCTTCTCATGAGTTTCCTTATTCACCTTTGGCAGAAATAAGAAATCATCTTCGTAAGGTTGAATTGTCGTCGCCGTGTTTGCCTGCCTGTGGTAGCGGTGACGAGTCTTTGTTTTCCGTGGCTTTGTTGTAAGCTTCAACGACAAAAGAAGGAGAGCTGCTAGGATGCCTGTTGTCTCAAGAAACTATTGTTGCCTGGCAAAGCTTGTGGACATATTCTTAAGTTTTTGCACAGTGCATCTGCATCCACCGGTATCAGCATGGTTGTACAAGTTGTATTCTCTTTTCTGAATCATCGTTTTGCAGGTAATTTCTTTTTGTGGTCACATAAGACCAACGGAAAAGTCGTGCTTGATAAGATGGTCAAAAGACATATTTTAGCCAGCTAAATCCTTCTTTAGCCAAGACAGTGTCCAATAGGCTCCCGAATGACACTGCCTTGGCTAATGGATACTGCCTTGGCTACCGAAAGATCTGCTCGGAGATTACCAGGACATATGGTGGCATGGTGTTGTTGGTCACAGTTGGGTCTGTGTGTTTAAACCCGAAAAGTCAGTCATGCTTGTATAAATCGTTGTTCCGGACCGTGCTTCAAGGGTTCCCGTGGTCTACGCGGGCCCTTCGGCCTGCCTGGTCGGAAAGGCGACAAGGGCGACCCCGGTCCCGAGGGGATGCGGGTAAGGATGGGTGGGACTGCTGCACGTCTCTAACACCACGGTTACTTCTTGCATTCTTCAGAAAGAGCCTGTGTTTTACTGTATGGGTAGTGATGGCATGGTTACTGAAAGATTCTCATCAAGGGTACCTTATCTTTGTGATTTTCATCCCGCTGAGTTGGAAGGTCTTTTGTCAAAGACATGTAACGGATGAAGTTTTGAGTGGACATGGCATGATCGCGCCAACATCTCTTGGTAAATGGTGCCTTATCGTAATTGCTTGTAAGGATCTGCGTCATTGATGCTTTATTATAGGGGTATCCTATATAATGTACCTTGCTGCAAAAATGAGGATCAATAGGTATATTCATAGTTTGCAATGCGGCACCTTCAGGCTAATGCTCGGAGAATGAAAATGATGGAAAATTTGTTGATAGCTTGCTCTTCAGATGACCAGAATCTGCATGGTTTAGAACGTTCGCAAACATGATATGGTTCAACCATGCTATATAAATCTAAAATATAATGATGCTAAGATGTTGCACGCTTTATACGTCAGAAATTGCCTTGTAGAAACTTGAATGGTAGTGTTTTAACAAAGTTATCTTTTCCCAATCTGCAGGGAGAAAGAGGGCAGAAAGGAGAGAGAGGCTTACCTGGTGTTATAGGACCAAAGGGAGACAAGGTGCAGCACCAAATCAACTTTCTCACAAAATATCATCATGACACTACTTGTGTAATACTTAACACATGTAACATTTCTAATGAATGCAAATACTGCGTACGCTTGAAGTTTATCTGCTGATCTTATAGTTATTTTTAAAACCTACTTATTCGTACTGATTACGGCTTGCTTGTTGTGTTCCTATTGCAGGGGTCCATCGGGGAAAAGGGAGACAAGGTACCGTATGCCAAAACTTGTACAGGAGTAACATTCAAAGCTATTCATTTACCTTGAAATAAACAGAATTACAGATAAACAGAAAGTTAAAGCTATTTTTGCTTTCTCACGTGTTTGCTAACCAGATAATTAATTATTAATACATAATACTTATGTAATTACGATTTATGATATAATGCTATACCCATACCACTTTGACATTTCCCGGGTTTAGGGTGACCCTGGCATTCCTGGATCACCTGGAGAAAAAGGTGCAAGGGTATGTCCACACGGCTTCGTCTGCTTTCTCAAGATTTCCTCAGCATCCATAGCGGGTTTCTTGTCTTGGATTTAAAACTTGGTGGCTGTTAGAAAACGTTTAGCCTGGATGTCAGCATTTTTAGCTTTAGTACGCTCTCTTTGTCGCTTTCCTGCCAAAAGGACAGGTGTCAGAACACCGGCAAATATCTATCCGTCCAGGCGAAGGTGTAACAATACAATACAAAACAGCACATGATAAGCACCCAAAAGTCCATGTCATAAAGCCTGCTATGGAAGCAACGACCTTTTTACCTTAAACCTTATAACCCCTCCGCAACTACTGTTGCATGGGTTTACATCTTTCAATTTCAATCTGAGATTTTTTTCTAGAACATAACTCTGACTTGAGATGGTTCCACAACCAAATCGTTTTCCTTCGCATCTCTAGAATTACTGATTCTATCTAGTCTACAATTAACTGTTGTCATTTACTTATCTATTACCTTTGATATATCGTTCATTGTCTTTTAATATCTTCTCGAGTACTCATTGCTCTCTATCTTGTAACCAATTGCAAGGGGGTGTTGGGTTTTCCGGGACCCCCTGGCGGCGAAAAGGTAAAATGCAGTCACCGTCTTTTTTCCGGACTGTAGTTGCTAAGTGCCACAGTAGTTGAATATTTAGCCCGTTTGCTTTGACACATAACTTGTGCCATGGTATTTTGCTGACTGATGCCGAGGTCGTCAATTTTTATTGACTTTATTTGATAAGTTCTTTGATGATTGATCATATGTGTACTCTGAGCTCTATTTGTGGTGACATTCTGCTCATTTTGCTATATCTCGGCCGGTGTAATCAACTGTCTTTTTATCCAAATTTGCCCAGGGTGACAGAGGCCTAGCTGGGCCCCCTGGCGGGCCAGGACAGCCGGGCATACCCGGTGTGTCAGGCAGGAGGGGCAAAAAGGTACAGTCTCCATTGTGGACACATTCCGATATAAACTATAGTGATAGTAGATTAAAACGATTTGTTTCATGTCCTATGGAATTGATGTATCACTTGCTAATACTCTGTTTTGGGCTCTTTAAAGTTTTGGGCTTTTTGAAGTTTTTATGTACGTCTGATATCCATAACAAAAGCAGAAGTCCTGTTTCCTTATAATATCTGTAGAACAATTAGATATTTTGGGAACGTACAGCCTACGGTCTACAAATACTGTGCATGGCAGTTTACTTCCAAAGAGATTACTTTCATAACATTTAGAAATTGATAGTATTAGATTTGTTTTCCTTATATTTCCTTGTTCGTCTCTAATATGGTACATTTCCTGAGAAGCCGGCCTGGTAGAGAAACTGGGTTTCTGTTGCCGGCTCCTTACAGACTTCCTGCTCTTTTTTAAATCCGTTAAGTCAAATGAATAAATAAAAATAAATAAGAAACAAGTAAAATCGGCGATTTTGTACCTCCGGGTTTGTTGTAATTTCTTTTTGTATATTTTGTTTGTTATATATAGTTGATAGTGTTAATGAAAGGTGTGTCGGGTAATGGTTGGGCGTTGGCATTGTAACTGGTAGTAAATGCAAGAGTTTCTGATGTAGCATGGTGAGATATGGAACATAACTGTTGATCGGTTTGTGTTATTTTGTAGTGTGAGTAGCTTGTTATGTTATGCGTCCTTCATCAACGAACAAAATTTTCTTCTAACCTATACTTAATAACGTGACGGTCTAAACTATGCCTAATCCACTATAGCGATATTACTTATGTTAACAACATATGCGGTATCTGTCTTAAATTTGAAAAACTAGCTATAAACTTTAAAGGCCATATCGTTGTAAACCTTGTAACTGATGGCCACAAAACCTCCGTCTGACGGCGGTGTTATGTTACAGTTGTTGCTATAACTGGCAACGTCCGACTGACGCTAGACTGACTGCTAATTACATCTAAGCTGGCTGACGGCTAATTACATCTAAGCTGACTGACGGCTAATTACATCTAAACTGACGATGTTGTGTATATAACGGTCATGATGGTGTACATATAACAGATGACTGTCTATAACATTCAACTCACATCATACCGCGATAAAAAAATTAACGGAATACTATACCTACCTAAACCCTGTTTAAACACGAAAAATAAAAATGTATAGCATAACTTTAATAAACAAAAACCAAACCACATTACATACAAAACAACATTCGGTTACAGAATGCGCTATATTCGATAACTACTAACAATACAACGCAACCATTTAAAATAACGTTAACTACATGTAGTCCACACTTCTGACAGCTCCGCACGATAGTGTCAAAAACTAACATTTGAAACAACAAACCACCAACCCATTTTCATCTGCAACTTAAAACATAAACCTACAAACTTATGAAAGCCGCAAGGAACACGGAACGAAACACAGAATGACAACCAGAACAGTAAAATCAAACGTTAAAAATAACGTGTAATACAGTAGCTAACCACTGCCGTCAACTGCACCAAGTTGCATCTGATCGCCTACATCTGAAACAACTAATCTCCGACCCCGTCCCGCGCCTACGATCTGACTAAAACCTAATTTCTTTTTATCGGAACCACACACCCCTCTGTCAGACGCCTGATAAAAATGGACGCACCCGGCTATACCTTGACAACAGCCAAGTAATTTATGCATAACCATTTTCAGACAAAAAGGGGTGTCCAGGGGCCTCCAAAAGGTTTCATTTCCACGCCCGAAAACACACATACAACGAAAAAAAAGGAACGTGCCACAACTGCAGCCTAACAGCAAAACGTATACCGAGTCCCACAAAAATCCGCCCACCCAACCGCGAGATATAGCTGCGAACATGAAAATGACGAACAGTCGCCCTACCCTTCCGCGGAAGGATACCTCCTTCCCCGGAGGTAATAAAGCAAGCTTCCTAATAGTATGTTCTTGTTGCTCCAGGGCGATCGTGGGTACCCCGGGCCGGTGGGTCAGAGGGGTTCTCCAGGGCCGGCGGGGGTGCCGGGAAAACCTGGCTCCAGCGGAGTGGCTGGTTCAGGTGAGAGTTACAGTTTCATATGGTTTATTTATTCATTTATTTCCAAACCCAAGCCCGAGGGGTATATGCAAGGGAACGCACATGTACTATAATAAAACGTTAACAGGTACATGTAAACAATGTCTAGTCTATAGATCTAACTGATGTTTCTACGTACATTACTGAGTGTTTTTTTGGAGACAGTGGCTAATGAATAGTCCGTGATTATATGCGGTGGCGTAGGGAACAGGAACATGTACCAGTGATTGCTTCATTTAGATACCAGCTCATCATTTGTAATACTTACTCGAATCCTCGGATAATATTGGCAGCACCAGAATTTGAAAATAGTTGGTCATTGGTGCATACTTTTGATTATACTGACCACACACAAGTCCCTATAGTTAAAACATGTTCTTTTTTCTAAGCTGGAGGCAAGAAAGGCGACAAGGGCGCGCGGGGGCCACAGGGACCGCCCGGGCAGTGTAACTGTATAAACGGACTGCAGAACCCATCCACTTCCATGATGAGTGTACGTTATGCTTCATTCAACATTAATATTTTCCCTCACTATTTTTGCTCTGCTTCTTCTTTTTCCTCTTCTTCATCCGTTCCAAACAAATAAGGTCAATGACCTGGACCAGACAACTGTCACCATGGTAACTGTTATTGTAGCAGACACCCTCTTGTGTTGAATCACATTATGTAGAAAGAGTTGCAGAGGCTTTTCACCATATGAATTTGTTTGAGTAAGAATAAACAGAGCAGTAGTTTGTTAGGCTAGACTGTGTGAAGGAAACATTATGCATTTGATTTGCAAATGTTACTTTTCTAGTTTTTCTTCGTTTCATCATTACCACATCTATGATAAAAACGGGTTTCGTTTTTGAACTGTTCAGATCCAGTGGGTCGCCGATGAAAAAGAGATGAACAGAATCTCCCAGGAGGGGATGATCGTGTACAGAGGAGACATCAAGCGGCTCTATCTGCGTGACGACGTGCAGTGGCGTCCCGTGCGGGTGCGTATGGATAGCCGCGTGGCTAATTTCCATCTCGTAAACGGCCGTTGCCATTTAAAACAGTCGATGTATTAGAACGCGCCGTCAACACCCACGATGTTTCGAGGCGCAGATTTTAGGGTTAGGGTTTTAGGTTTAGGCTTTTTGGCCCGGGTTCGAATCCGAGCTTAGCTCTGTCTTTTTCAATAATATCTGTAACGTTACTATTTTCCACAATGGTGTCCTACATTTGCAATTGAAATGTTGCGTTTTATACGTGGTAAATGTTTTTGCCCCTCTCAATGATTACGATACACTCGGATATGGCATTGACCATTTGGCGATACGGCCGGCATCGACCGTTTCAAATGGCAACTTGTCTTGTCCTGACAACTGGACCATAGACATCATGCCTTTACGTACCGTGAATGTTGCTGCTGTGTATTCGAATGAATGTTCATCTGTGACGGTAAATAACATCATCGAGATCTAAAACGCTATAACCGTACACAAAAGTGTAGATAGATAGATAGATGCATAGATGTATAAGTTAGATATGTGTAAGATAGACATGTGAGAAAAGTGTATATTTTTGTATATACATGTAAAAGGTAAACGTTGTATAGTATCCAGTGTTTCCTAAGCAAAAGAGTCCCCGCCTGTGTGTCTGTGCGATTCCCGGTTGATTCTAACAATGCCTGTCCATAGTCCTGAAAAGCCATCTCCTCACTATACCTGTCGATGACAGTAGGGATCCGCTAGATGTCGCTGTTGACCCGCTGTGTGTTCCCCCAGACGTCCTACTGTGGAGACGGGATTGTGGATGACGAGGCGGGGGAGGAGTGTGACGACGGCAACCAAATCAGCACGGACAGCTGCATCGGTCAGACTTTCTTACTTCAGACCTAGCCTGACTGAACCTCGCTTTTCGCCGGCTCCCTAGTTAGTCCGCCACCTTGGGTGGCGGACTATGTAGGGAGCCCCCCGGAGCTTGGGTTTCACAGGCTACTTCAGACCGAGTGAAGCGTTTCTTGGGGAGTAAAGCGTTTCTTGGGATGTGTGTATGTGTGCGTGCGTGCGTGTGTGTGTGTGCATGCGTATGTGTGTGTGGGTGTGCAGGAGGATGATTGTTTTGTGTGGCTGTGTGTGTGTGTGCGTGTGTATGATTTGAAGGGCTGAAATCAGTAATCTCCAGATGCCAGATCCAACGGTGGCAAGACAGTATCCATTGGTTAGAGGAGTGTCCATTAGCCACCCTATAACCATAATAACCACCGGAGGTATAATGGTCACTCCTCTGGACAATGATACTATTTTGCCACCGTAGGATCTACTTGGAGATTAGACAATCAGTGCATGTGTGGAGAAAGTATTTGTCCTAAACTGTTAAAGCTCTCTGCTTGTTTTACAATGACTATTGACGAATCATCATACACCAGCTACTGCAGATACTTGTGCGCTTTGTGAAATCACTTGTAGACAAATCCTGTTCCCCAACAGGTTGCAAGCGGTCGTTCTGTGGAGACGGTAACCGCCAGGCGGCGATAGAGGAGTGCGACATGGAAGACTTCGGTGGGCTCACTTGCGAGTCCTACCTACCCGGGTACGTGTTTATACGTACGGGTTCCAGACAGTATACAGGCTAGCACCTCGTCTCCAGGGCTAGCCTGGGTGCCAGATGGTTGCCAGGGCTAGTACACAGGCTAGGACCAACATGTCCCCAAGAAAATCAAGTTTTAAACTAAGTTCTGCTGTTATTTTGGAAAACAAGTCCAAAACAGTAAGAAAATTAACTGGTTAATGATGAAGTGCTGGGCTGTATTTAGCCCATGATTCGCTCCTGCTGGCTAATTGTGGTGCCATGTAGCCGCCCTGAGAACAGTCTGGCATCCAGGCTAGTTTCAGCTCTGCTATGTTATCTTTCAGCGTCTAATGTAAGCTTTAATATATATATTCGGCCGTCGGGCGATCCGACTTGCGGTCGGGCCGATACCGAGGGTTTTTCACACTTTTTGTAATTCTAATATTAGTGTCTTGTGACCTGTTTGAGTTTAGGAAGGTTGTGATGTTAATGTCCATCTGATGTTCCAGGTCCCTGGGCATTCTGCTGTGCAACAGTCGCTGCAAAATCGACTCCAGCAACTGTTTTTACCCCAGAGGATAGTTTTGACCGTCAGAAGGCTGGCGTTTATATGGACACCTCGTGGATTGCGCGGGAAGGAAGGGAAAGAAAAGCGTGTTTTCGGTTGAATTTCGTGATGTCTACCTTATTGGACGGTTATCATATCCAGAACTTTGGCACAGTGTGTATCTAGTAATCTATGCCTAAATGGGTTAGTATCAGGCATGGTTCTGGATAGTCTCCGCGTATCCAAGAACGTAGATTTGCTCCAGGCACGGTTCTGGATACGGGTGGACTATCCAGATCCGTACCTATCTAGCTCTATGCCTAAATGGGTAATAGGATCAGGCACGGTTCTGGATAGTCTCCGAGTATTCAACAACATAGATTTGCCCCAGACACGGTTCTGGATACGGGTGGACTATCCAGAACCGTGTATGGTTCTGGATAAAGCACGGATCTGGATACAACAACCGATTTGTGGAATGATATTTAAGTGCTCTGGACCGATTCCATCACGACAGGATACACTATTTATAAACGACAACTGAAGAGATGAAATCTTTAAAAACCCTAGGAGAAAGACTCATTTGCAAACGATTTTTGTTTTACAGAACATTTAATATGTAGTTTACATCCTTATATATAATATATTGTCAAAGTTATAGTATCACAAACTTCTAAAAGGGTGTGTACAAGTGAAACATGGCAACTACAGACTTTTAAATTGTCTCTGTGGTGCAGACCACCGAGGAAAACTGTAAAAGCACCACACGTAGTTATAACGTCTTCATAATTTTCACAACTGGCACTTCGATTCCATATTGTTAGCAGCTTACAGACGTTGAGAGTTTAACTCTGTTACCATGTATAAAGATGGAATCAATTTGAAAGTTTTATACTCACGACATAAATGCGTCATCACCAACATTAAACGGTAAACGTACCATTGATAAAAGTCTGGGCAATATATGTGTACCAAACCTACTTATGATTATATCCATAAAGTCTGTAAAGATATTCACGTGTATCACTGTTAAGTTCAATGAAATAACATTTAATTTATCAAGTAGTACGCTACTTCGTAAAGTTTCAACTTTTGGAAAGTACTGTCACAAGACTTAGTGTCTCTCACATACAAAAGCAACACAACACTTCATGATATCTAAACTGATACTAGGAGGTATACAGTACAACCTAAATAATGAAGATACATGTTTTACCAAGATATAATTTCACCATATTTTGCGCAGTTACCCTGGTATAACGCAGACCTGTTTGGGTAGACGTTGTCGTTCGTTCAGCTGGCCCAACAAATCTTAGAAAATACCTTTGAGACAAGAACATCTTTGAAGAGCTCTTCATACGTTAGTTACCATGGTGATCCAGATTTGCTTTTGTCTCACAGCTGTCTTGTTCTGGTCTGCCGGATCTAATCTCGTTCCATTGCACTTCCGGTGCATCTTGATATTCTGGTTGGTCTCGTTCCCAAGGTTACCTCCGGACAAAGATGGCGGCAAGTTGAATGAAACACTCGACTGTGTAGAAGACGTTTTCCTGTGAGTTTGAAAAAAAGTGTCATGAAAGAAACATTTTGCACATCCCAAATCCTAGGATCCTTCGTATTCTGCCTCTAGAACAAAGCTATCTAAATATATGTGTGTGTATCTTGTTTTTTTGTCAAATTGTCAGAAAAATGGGTAAAATGTGAACAAAGTTCTTACATGTCTGAGGCGTCCATGTCTGCACTGTCGGCTGAGTAGGAGGACGCGGAGCTGGCTGGTTTGTGTTTCCGTCCGTCTGGGACTAGGAGCAGGGAGCCTGTGTACAAAATATCATACATGTTCATGACAGTTATTAGCTCATGACGCTAGCTCAGTCATTATAACTTCTGCTGTAGGAAATGAATTTAAATACCAAACCTTTGCACATCTAACTGTAAGCGTTGTTTAAACTATCTAGTGAGGATGTCTCTGCTGTACATCAGGTTCTACTCTACGATAATTGTAGAAACAGACCAATTTTGAACACATCAACCTTTCTACTCTACGATAGGTCTAGGACCTTGACCTCTGACCTGACATTGACGGTAACCTCTGACCTGACATTGACGGTTACCTCTGACCTGACATTGACGGTAACCTCTTACCTGTCATTGATGGTAACCTCTAACCTGACATTGACGGTAACCTCTGACCTGACATTGACGATAACCTCTGACCTGACATTGACGGTGACCGCGGGGACTCCTGACAGGTGTCTCTGACGTAGCTGCACGTTGTTTCTGCGTCAACGTCAATGTCAGTGTCACTGTCCACCTGCAGCTGTCTCATCAGGGAGTCCAGCTGTTCGGTTTTCTGGGGTGAAGGAAGGCGATAAATGTTGGAGGCATATGAAAGAATGAATAGTTTATAATAATTGTCAATGTACAATAGCAGCTATCAAGACTGGAGTGGTGCTCAGTTTACAGCACACAGTGTGACAGGAGATAAAATGACAACAGATATAATACACACTAAGTACTTGTAGCTTCTTTGGCAATAGACACATTCGTAGTAAGATTTTAAGTGGTCTAGAAATTTCTTAGATATTGGCCGTGACTCTCATTATAGATGTGTGTTTCTCATCACCGGTTACCGAACTACCTGAAGGCGCGACATTCTATTTTTGTACACTCAGTTAGTACAAGCTGCGCAGGACCGTCTTAGGGGCAAACATCCTGTATCTTAAGACTCTTACATCTTGAAGTGTTTTCTTGAGTTTGTAGTTCTCGATGAGGAGTCTTCTGGTTTTCTCTGCGGCTGACATCTGTTTGTCGGAGTCCGTGCCTTTTGACCCCGAGCGTCTGGTCAGCATGCACTTGAACTTTGTCCTCTCCTCGGCCGCCATGTTTCTCATGGTCACCAGCTGTGGCAAATCCATAGAAAATATCATTGTATAAACAGTCTTTGAATAGAGTCAGTGGGGGTGATAAATACTTCATGGAACATGTTCGTCAGTACCGGAAAAACGTGTCCGTGGGAAGTCATCCTTGGTGAATGTTGAAGTGTTAAATTTTCTTGAAAAAAAGCTGCAAAGGAAAGTGCAGACATTATCATTTACCCAGCAAACGATTTAATGTCTGAGAACCTGCATTTGAAACAAACATACACCGTAAAACTGGATGGGGATACGCTTGTATTTCTAACGTCAAACGTTGTTTAACACATGTGAATGAAACTAGTAAAACAACTGCAAAACAAACGTCATCTTACAAACCTTCGGGACGAACACCAGGCAAAGGGTGATGGTGGTGCAGAGGATAATGAAGAGTGACGTCAGCACGAAAGCCTCGTTCTGGCGGTCCTTGATGACGAATGAGATGCCGGCTCCGATGACGCACATGATGACGACATTGTAGACACTCATGCCGATGTACTTACTGTCGTTCAGGGCAGGGATGTTCACGTGACGGGTCTCCCAGGCCAGGAAACATCCAAAGATCTGGCAAGAGTCCAATACAAATCAAAAATGGTTTGTTGTAAGTTTGCAAAGTTGAACTAAAAAGAGAAAGAACAAAAGCCTGTTGGCTTCTTCCCTCTTGCTGCACCTTTTAAAAATAGCTTTTTTTTTCACTGGTATTGTTTTATATGTGCGAATAAATATAACAAACAAACAAACCAAAACAAACAAAATCAGGGATAGATGCAAGAGTTTTGAGCATGCATGGTCAAGAAGCTGTTCATAGTGTTGAAGACTGAAAACCTTTATTGTATGAGTAAGAATGTAAGAATGTGTGACCTGTACCATATAACGTTACATTCAGAAGGAATACGAGAAATATCATCCAGCTTACACGCCGTTCGTGTGGCAACATTATTTTGAATCTAAAATCTGTAATGTATTAGGTAATGAAGCAATATACTATTATACATATTATTAGAAAAATCCATACCAGAAGCAGTCCCTTATACACGAAGATGACAGCCAGCCATAGGGTGAAGTTGTTACTGTCACAGTGTTCCAGTACTGGAACCACAGTGACTTCCCTCCCCGGCTGGATATGGTAAAGATACAGTACATGATGTGTTATTAGATAATGAAAAATATATACAGTACATAGCATGTTATTACGTAGGTGTAATGCCCATGCCGATTACCTGGAAACGACTAATAAGGTGGTTTGAAAGGAACGTTATTCTTCCACAACCATTATGATAGTCCTTTCCCATCGGTAGCTTTCGGCAGCTTTCGGGTGCCTTCGCCAGGGCACAATGGACTACTGGGCACTACTGCTTCCCACTAGGTGGCATTGCAGCAAGAATGCGGTCCCAAAAGAGTTTTTTTCAATGCTTACCATGCTGATGAAACGTTTGAGGTAGTAACAAGATAATAGATATTTGACTTGATACGTACAGCAGTGTCCATTATAACAGATACTCTACAAATGACGCAAACAAAAAATGGTAATATTTCTATTGAACATGCCTTTTTTAACATTAACATAATTTTATAAGAATGGGCTGCCATCAAGCCTCAGCATCAGTGTGCAAGCATGTCTAACCCTTGGAAGACGGGGAACAACAGATGTTAAACCGGATAGCGAGACTGAGAGACGAACCTCTGCGGGAAAAGTTTGGAGTCCCCTCGATAGCGGGTCAACGACCTGCCACGTGGTGAGAATCACGATGTCCATCAGCAGTAGGACGGCCACGATGCCGAACAGCTTCACGTCCTTGATCGCCATTTTCTTCATCTTGGTGTTGGTGAAGATGACGTGGACTCTCCAGGTCTTGCTGAACATGGCCCCGAAGGCAAGGGTGAAGCCCACGGTCAGCATCCAAGTGCGCACCTAGCGGACACGAATGGCAATACACTCATGATCGTAAGGCATACAAGATGGATAAATCTTCAGATTGTTTTCATCTCTCTAACATCCGATTCTCACTGCAGATCAGTGAATGATTATATATCTCTGTCTCTACCTATTCATGTGTATCTCCTATATGTCTGTCTTTCTATATATGTCTTTCTATATATCTCTCTTTCTATATAAATATATAGCTTTATATAGCAATTCACTGATCCCCTTCCCTAATTATATCTATATATACATATATATGCATACTCTCCATCATTGGCCTCCCTCCGTCTGGGCAGACGATGGCACGCGCCTCCTTGAACAGGTTCTCCTGTGGCTGTATAGACCGATCCTTGAGTGGCAGTCTCTGCTGCAGCTCTCACATATAAATGTTGAGGTATGCTGAGCTGGTCTCGTCTTTTGTTTTTCTTTCTTTTCCTTTCGCAGTCTGTGCCGATCCTCATCCGCCCTCTTCACCCCTGTTTTGACAGTGGATTTCCACAAGGTGCGGTTAAGGGCGATGTTCTCCCAGGACTCGGAGTCGATGTGTGCTGCCCTAAGGTCCCTCTTACAGACGTCCTTGTATCGCAGATGAGGGCGGCCTTTTTTCCGAGTTCCGCGCTCAAGCTGGCCGTACAGTAAGTCCTTTGGAATGCGGTCTCGATCCATGCGGCGGACATGGCCTAGCCATCTCAAGCGACGCTCACTGAGAATCGCATACATGGTCCTGGATCTTGACCTCCTGAGGACCTCGGAGTTTGTAACCCTGTCCATCCAGGTAATGCCCAGGATCCTACGTAGGCATCTCATGTGGAAAGCATTAAGTTTGGCTTCTTGTACCGCATAAGTTGACCAAGTCTCACTTCCGTATAGAAGAGTGCCAAGGACACAGGCCTCGTACACTCTAAGCTTTGTTTGTATCGACAGATTCTTGTTTTCCCATACTCTAAGTTTGAGTTTTGACATTACTGAAGCTGCTCTGCCAATTCTGGTATTGATTTCTATGTCAAGGGACAGGTTGTGGGTGACCGTTGATCCGAGGTAAGTAAACCTGTCGACTACAGCAAGACTGGAGTCGTTCACTGTTATAAGAGGGGGACAAGGAGCATTCTGGACCATGACCACAGTTTTCTTTATGCTGATGGTTAGTGAGAACTCGTGGCATGCGCTTGAAAAACAATCCAGGAGACGCTGCAGGCCTTGTTCTGAGTGGCTAGCCAGAGCTGCGTCATCAGCGAAAAGAAGCTCCCTGAGAAGGACACGGATTGTCTTTGTTTTTGCTCGTAGACGGGCCAGGTTGAACAGCTTGCCATCGTGACGGGTATGGATGTAAACACCGTCGTTGGAGGACCGGAAGGCATAGCTCAGAAGTAGAGAAAAGAAGATACCAAAGAGCGTTGGGGCGAGCACACAGCCCTGTTTGACCCCGCTGAGGATTGGGAATGGCTCTGACGTGTTCCCATCGAAACTGACCGTACTCCTCATGTTGTCATGGAATGACTTTATTATGCTAAGTAGCTTTGGTGGGCATCCAATCCTTTCAAGGAGCTTGAACAGACCACTGCGGCTAACCAGATCAAAAGCTTTGGTGAGGTCGACAAAAGCCAGGTAGAGGGGTTGATTTTGCTCCCTGCACTTTTCCTGCAATTGCCTCACTGAGAAAACCATATCGATGGTGGAACGCCCAGCTCTGAAGCCGCATTGAGTCTCTGGATATACACGGTCAGCTATCACTTGCAATCTGGACAGAACAACACGGGCAAATATCTTGCCGACGATGTTGAGAAGGGAGATGCCGCGATAGTTGTCGCAGACACTCCTGTCACCCTTGTTTTTGAAAAGTGTTACAATCTTTGCATCCCTCATGTCCTGAGGCACCGAGCCCTCCTTCCAACATAGACTGAGAAGTTCTTGGAGATGCGGAAGGAGTGCTGGTTTCCCTTGTTTGATAACCTCTGGTGGAATGGCATCGTTTCCCGGGGCTTTTCCACAGGTCAGGGCATCGATAGCTTTCTCAAGCTCTGCTACCGTATGCTCAGTGTCTAACTCCTTAAGGACTGGCAATGTTGGGATGCTGTTTATGGCTGCCTCAGACACTGTGTTCTCTGTCGAGTACAGTTCCAGATAGTGCTCAACCCATCTGTCCATTTGTTTTTGAGGGTCAGTAATGGTTGTCCCACTTTTTGACTTCAATGGGGCTGTCTTCTTAATGGTCGGGCCAGTGGCCTGTTTGATGCCTTCGTACATTGCTCTGACATTTCCCGTCAGAGATGCACGTTCGATTTTCACTGCAGATCAGTGAATGATTATATATCCTAACATCCGATTCTCACTGCAGATCAGTGAATGATTATATATCTCTGTCTCTACCTATTCATGTGTATCTCCTATATGTCTGTCTTTCTATATATGTCTTTCTATATATCTCTCTTTCTATATAAATATATAGCTTTATATAGCAATTCACTGATCCCCTTCCCTAATTATATCTATATCTATATATACATATATATGCATACTCTACATGACATGTAAAAGGACAAGCCGTTTTTAATAATGTAATGTAATGTTAGTGTTGACTTTGATAAACCCGTACTTACTGTGCACAATACTTCAAATGTCGTCTCTGAGATCAGCGCGCCGTCCAAACCGAGGAGACACACGAACAGGTAGATGAGGATGCAGCCCACTATGATGAGTGTGTTCAGGTATGGGCTGGACATCTTAACAAACCTGCTCGGACAAAAGGAAACCTTACGCCAAAAATAGTTACTCAAGCAACTGGATATGATTTTGGAAACGGTCAGACGTTTCAGGTAGCATCCACTACCTTTCGTCAGTGACACTAAAGGACTGCAGGAGAATTGCTGGTTTATAAGCAGAAACCATTGATTGATATGCAAATAAGTAAAGACAATTTTTTGTGAAAGGCCAAAAGGAAACAAAAGTCAAGACAATTTTTGTGAAAGGCCAAAAGGAAATACAAGTTAGACAAGTCAAGACAAGGATAATGCAAATTAGTGAAGAAGCTCCTGTTGTTTCAGAACAGGAGCTTAAGTGTTGTCTGTCCTTGGGGCTGGGAGCGCCAAATCCCAAGTTCCCGAGAGGTCTACCCGTAGCCCACCCTCCCTATTGAGGGTGGGGTTGTACATCCTTTCATATATAGCTTCTCTAACTCCTCGTTCCCACCAGCGGGTTTCGCGGTCTAAGATATCCGTGGACTCGAGTTTGAAAGAGTGCCCCTGGTTGTGTTGTAGGTGGTGGAAAATGGCTGAGGAGTAGCCGTTAGCGCTAGGTCTGCAATGTTCCTTGATCCACATCTGCAATGTTCCTTGATGTCTAACCTTCACCGACGTAAAAAGGAAACCTTACTTATTTTGACATTATTGAAACTGCAACAATACTATACTTGTGGAGCTCATGCAGCATGGCTTACTAATTAGTATTTCGTACATCGTAATGGTTAAATGAAAGGAACGTTGGTGACTTTGTATGGTTAGCAAACCAAGTATATACCATTCTCCCACGGCAGAGCCATCCCGCGGCAAATACGTTAGCCTTTGGGTTTGGGCTCGATCAGGCAGAGCCAAACCCGAAGGCTAACGTACTTGCCACGGGATGGCTCTGCCGTGGGAGAATGGTATATATCGTAGTAAAGATAACTTTTGTGGATCAAGGGCAGCCTGTTCGCGTTAGATCAACTGTGGACTGACAAGAAAGGTACACAGTGTTACTTGCAGTAAAAAAATGAGGCATTTAAACATTACCTCTGGTTCCAGTAAAAAAAGGAGGCATTTAAACATTACATGTACCTCTGGTTCCTGTATTTGATGTTGAAGAAGAGGAACACAATCGCCATGAAGACGCCTAACATGGCCATGACACTGATCATGAGGTACAGGGCCAGCGGTACTCTCCTCAGTTCCTCCACGCGCAGGGTCTTGTCTCGCGGTGGATTATCACCTATGTAGGATACATAACACCTGGGTTAGTCTGTTTATGTACATGTATAGCCGGTATAACCGCCCTTCGGTGTAACACACCATCTTCACAGGCACGCCGCGCGGTGGCAGCTAGCTATATTACAATGAACGGCCTGTTTCACCCAATCTTTGCACATCTAACTGAAGGAGTTGTTAATTAAACCTATCTAGTAATGCTGCCCCAACTGTATGTGGTGGCAGTTAATTCCACTCTACAAAGTCTGAAAAGAGCGGAACCCCTGGTCCAGAACCATACTGATAGTGGAGGAAGCTCGCTTAAGTAAGTTCAAGTAAGATAACATATGGAATACGTAACTAACACGAAGGAAGTACAGGGAATTTCCCAACGTCTTCTACAGGTATAAAGTTATAACTACTACACAACTCATAGCATCTAAACATTCTTAAATGATTATTTACATACTTGTACAGTGTAAAAAGCATCTTATTATTTTTTCAGGTGTTCAACCAGATACTTGATAAGCAACAAAGAAGTAGTAACATATATGGTTTTATTCAGTTACTATGAGTGTCTCACCTTGCCATTGCACACTGTGTAGAGCTATAGAATCATTTTCAGCAAAGTATTCGCCAACACGAACCTCGGAGCCCTCTGAAATAACAGAGTAACATGTTATGTCGCAGCTACAAAGAGTGCAGACTTTTTTAAAAGATAGTGTCTGTGGTGCTTATTTAGTACCAAGGACAGGGATGGTGGCGCATGTGGTGATGTTTTTATAGGGTGAATCAGAATGGGACAAACATATTTATTTTAAAATTACATAGTAGTGTAATGTTAAAGATATACGGGTATGTAAACATGTACCTTGAATCTGCTCATACAGGATTGTCCCAAGTCTATCACCGTCTCTGAACCGTACCTTTCCCTGAAGACAGAAGTAAAGATGTTACACAGGCTAGTCTTACAGACCGAGATCCGTTCTGCCTTTTCCCTAAGCTACAAAACGACTTCAAAAAGTGATGCTTTCAATCATGACAAATCCTTGAGGAAAGGGAAGCTTTCTTAGAAGCCAAGACGTTTCAGGTTTAGTGGACGGAATCCCTCTCTGCTGCGGGGAGTCACCAGGCGGTGAAGTCTCGCGAGAGTTGTGACGTCAATCGCAGTGAAAATGGGGTCATAATGGGGTCATGATTGGCAGCTTAATGTTTTAGAGAGTCTCCTTCAAAACCCAAATGGAAAGTCTTAAAAGCCTTAGTTGACTCTCTAGGCAATGAACAATATATCGTGTTGAGAGTCTCGTTTGAAATAGAAAACACAATATAATTGCCAACAAAAGGTTTTGAACTGGTTTTAATGACGATTATTGTGCAGGAGTTGTGACATTTATGTGTAGGAATTTTGACATAACAGGACAGGAGAGTTTGAAATATAAAATACAAAATCATCAACTGGCAAAAAGCGTTTGAATTGCATGAACGCTTTTGGTTTTAGTGACGATTTTCGTGTGGGAATTGTGATGTAACAGGACATCCTGGAATCTCGTTCATTTGACTCACAGCAGCATTCTTTGGAGAAGTTGATGATATTAAATGTCGTTATGAAAATTCGTACCACTCTGTATTCTAAGACATTGTATTATGTAGATAGAGGTGGGAATGGGCAGAGTTGACCTACTGTAACTCCTTGAAAGTCTGTCTCTTTGACTGCGTCAAACATGAACATCTTCATCTCTTCTTGTCTCTCGTACGTCAGTTTGACCCGGGGCACGTTTCCCTCCTGTTGTAGCTGTCTCAGGACCTTGTCCAGAGCCAGGGCGATCACCCACACCCCGTCGTACGCGTACCCGTGAAAACGGTTGGTCCTTCTGCCGGACACGCGCTCATGGTACTGCCGCTCGTACTCTGCCGGCGTCTGCAAATAATAATAGATAAGCATGAAAGTTCATCTGTGTTCGTACAAGTCATTATGAAATTAAGACTAAACTTTATATCCAACACTGGAATGAATTGGGACTTACCCAAATTTTCGGCTGACTTAGACAGGTCCATTCCGTGAGCAAGGTTGACGGAGTCAGCCGAAAAAAAATTGGGTAAGTCCCTATACATTCCAGTGTTGGATATAAAGTTTAGTCTTTATTTCATAGTAGATTGCAAGTTCATGCCCGGCCCGGGAGCTAAATGCAACATGGAACAATGCATAGAAAGAGTATACAGGGAATATATGCAACAGTGGTGACAAAAATAAGTAATACGGAACACCAAACTAAGCTTTTTTGGGTTTGACTTCTTTTTTTTTCAAACAGAAAATAAGCATTTTGTTATCATTTATTTTTGTCTTAATATGCCTATACAATATCACTCTTAGATTCACGAAATAACTACCTATTTTGACCAATTTTGCCTTTTTATTGGACAAAATTTAGTCTCAAGACAATGCAATCTATCAGCAAACAATATATATATGATATACCAATACTATCTGTCCATATATATATATCATATACCAAATTGAATACTATCTGTCCATATATATTCCACCTTTACATGTCCCAAACATTTGTGGCCGAGACTGCCATGGTAGGATAGGACTGACGAGCCACACAGACATGACACCAGATCTAGAATGCCTCCATCATCTCTCCAGATAGAAGGATGCCTACTACCAATACTGTCTATCTATCTATTATCTTCCTCTTAGTTCAGAGTTGAGAAACTAAATTTCGACCGCCAGTACATATCATACATTATATCTATCAACATACAACTAACACCACTACATTTCTGTTGACAAGACGATGGAATATCTTATTTACATACCTTCCCGGAAATGGTCCTATGGTTACTCGAACTCCGTTCCAGGAAGTTGGAAATGAGCGCGCCCTCCACAGCCGCGCGCATCTGGTCCCTGGTGCAGTCCACAGTAGTGTTCCACCACCTCCTGCTGTAGGGCCCGTTCAGAATCCAGGCGTACCGCTTTCCGTACAGGTTCAGTTTGTAAGCCTGGATCAATGAGAGTATGTTTCTATTACGTCGACTTGTAGTGTCCCGAGGATATCATAAGGAAACCATGTACTTCTTCATTGGTTTGGGGCAAAATTACATGAAGCTAATAAATTTTCTAATAAATGTCTATTCCTTAAGTTCATTTTCCTTAACCAACTGCCGAAATTCTTATCCATGCATCCTTGCCCAAAACTTACCTCTATATTTGCATACAAGAGCTGATATGCATAAGCGGGGACAAACATTTAGTACATGTAGAACATGATACATTTAGAACATGAAGGAAAAACACAAATTGCACACTAGTAGATGATCATTGATATCTATACCTCACAGAAGACATGTCTGGCCATGGATTCGTCAAACAGGCCCAGAATTATTCGAGCGTCAGAATCCTGCAGCAAGGAAAGGTTCCAATGATAAAACAGGAACAATTATAGACTGTGTAAAGCAGATCTAACCATACAAGAGGAAATCACTAGTGTGCATTAGCGTCTAACGGCATATCAAAGAAGAAGGCGAAAATAACATTTTTCTTTATATTAGATTCTTCTTACATGGAATAACGTTCTTTCAAAGTGTTGATGACCAGATCTTACTCTCGTGTAGATCCATTTTTAAGCCTTATGAACCGTAACATTTTTTGATGACCAGCTTTACTGTCTTTGACTCGTATAGAGACTACGATATAGTACATCCAAGTATCTTCAGCATTTACACTGATGACAAGGATCCGTAATTGCACTGAAAATAAAAGTCAAACATATGAAAACACCTTGATTTGTTTCATACGCAGCCTGGCGGACTCCACGTCCACAAAACCTTGTGCTGTGAAGTTCATCCCCGCCTTTACCAGGGAACTTTCCAACTGGCTGTGAACCTGGCAAAATGAACATGTATTTCACATAGTAAACTTCACGAAGTCATCGTTAACCTATTAAGTGTACGATTTTGACTGCCTTTATCTATAGAGATTCTTTTTATCGAAGGAATTATTATATTTACTATTCGATATCGTTGTTCGGCATGGGACATAAATGATTACGACGCAGGATGCTTTTTTAATATGCAATATCGAATAAGCTATTTTTCTCACTATTGCAAGATTTGGCTCGTCCTGGTATAGCGTCGCCACACGTGTCCAGTTGAAGTGCCTGAGCAGGCGCAGTCTGGCGGGGTTAAAGTCCAGGTCAGAGGGCACCGTCCGGAAGAACGTCGGGTACTTTTTCCTGTCCGAGAACTCCGGTGACGTCACGTCGTACGACAGCTGGGTCAGGTCCCAGTAGGGCGCGGACATGCTGATGAGTGACGTCACACTGGAACAGGTGCCTCCGTACAGCATCAGTTTGGGGGGAAGGTGGTACATGGCGTCAAAGAACACCTTGGTTCCGATGGCAGGATCGCACTAGAGAAAGACCGATATGGAAGTCATCTATCTATCTATCTATCTATAAAAGATTCCCTCTCTGTATGTCTGTCTTTCTCTGTCTCTGTCTCTCTCTAAATGTATATGTTATTTACACACACACACACACACACACACACACACACACACACACACACACACACACACTCACTCACTCACACACACACACACACACACACACACACACACACTCACTCACTCACACACACACACACACACACACACACACACACTCACTCACTCACACACACACACACACACACTCACTCACTCACACACACACACACACACACACACACACACACACTCACTCACTCACACACACACACACACACACTCACTCACTCACACACACACACACACACACACACACACACATACACACACACACACACACAGAGAGAGAGAGAGAGTGTGTGTGTGTGTGTGTGAGAGAGAGAGAGAGAGAGAGAGAGAGTGAGAGAGAGAGTGTGTGAGAGAGAGAGAGAGAGAGAGTGAGAGAGAGAGAGAGAGAGTGAGAGAGAGAGAGAGAGAGATGTATTTAAGTAAAGGTACTTTCATATCTGGGAGAAAGTTAGGACTTTTAAAATGAAACTGTTAAAACTTCCTATGGTATTTTCGCAGCAGCTCAGGTACAATGGTAGAATTTGCCTGTCCGACCAGCCTACAGTGTGCAGAATCACTAGCAATGATATCTGTAGATAGTCCCCGCCATTTCTGTAGGCTGCTTATCGTTCTCCTATCTTTCCTTCCCACGTCAGCCCCATAATCTCTAAGTCCAAATCCCAGACGTACAATTATCGACTATCTATCACCGCCAGGGGTGCCGCATCTGTCTTGCTGTAACAGGCCCCTGGAGGGTAGTGTATTGAGAGAGCTGGAATCCTCAAGTGGGCGGTAAATGCAATCTTGTCCAGTAGTTAGCTGCACGTTGATTGATGTGTCAACAGATAAGCAGAAATGGGGAAAAATTTAGTTTCAGATTTCGTGAACGTAATATTTCAATGAAATGATTGCGTATCTTGGATAAGAATTGTGGCCGTCTGTGCTACAGCCGACTATTGATAATGATCAAGTATCAAAGCTGCATCGTCTATTCATACCCGAGTAGGCATCTGGCTACTACAGCCTTAAGGGTGATGGATGGCCTCCATAAGGCCTTAAGGGTATTCAATGACCTCCATAAGGCCATGAATCTGTCATCGTGAGGCAAAGCATGAAAACTTTACATGATATAAGCTATTATATTTGATAAAAGTATTTATATGTATGATTGTAGAACTGTGAACATTCCACACCAATTGTGACTGAATTTTCAAAGAAACAAATCCCAGTCAATGGCAACAACATCCTACAACAACACGTACAGATGTCAGAATCATCAAACGTTTCTGCATGTACAAGATAGCCATTTGGTACTATTTGATAAACATACAAATTAGTATGCCACTAGTGTTTTGTATCACAAGTTGACTCTGTAATGTACGCTCTGGAATGTAGAGAAAAGTCTCCCAACACGAATTATCTCTCTCCCAGGCTACATAAGGCCGCGGCAGCTCGTGAATTAAAATAAGAGCTTGGTGCATCGGTTGCTTGGATGGTATGCTGATGATGTTCTTGTTATACGGTAGAAAATCCCCTAATCACTAACACTGTAACCTTGCATTCATGTCTCGCACGCGACTGCATCTGACAACTTATTTAGGCACCCCAGCAGTATAAATATAATGTGTTTTTACTTCACATCAATACTTTTAATCTGCATAACCCTCCAAGCCTTATATGAATAAGTTTCTAATAAATCTATTGTTGTGCATGCTATTAGTAAAAAATGTCATTATTGTCATATATTATTTTACGTTAACTTTATATCTTTGAAACCTTAGTTTCTAATGAATCTATTAATAAATAATGTCATATCTTATCTCACTTTAACTTGATATTTTTACAACCGAACCAGTGAAATGAAATACATAAAAATGGATATCATAGTTTAAGGTGGTGCCAGGAAGCTACCTTAGCCATTTGTTTTCTCTTTTCACAACGGCACCGTGTTAGATTATCTTTAATATTACCGCTTTCAATTTTTTATATCCTGCTGTAAATGAACTGGAAAACATTGACGGTAATGTTATATCCATACAGATAGGAATGACGCAGATAGGAGCATCACAGGAGATAATGTTTACCAAAGGTCTATTACACGTTTGATCTTTAACCATATCATCGTTAAATGCTGTTACCATCGTAAGTAATTCACGTTTCATGCGAACATCAAAAAGGAAAAGAAAGTTTTAAGATGTTCAAACGAAATCAATTCAGGTCTTTGACTTGACTTGACGTGGGCAGGCAAATCAGCCCGGTTAACGGTTTTTTCATTTCCTTATCTTTGAAATGCTCCACCCTATTCTGTTCATCTGCAGTACTTTGAACAGATGAAGGGAACTTCTAATCGGCAAAGAGGCGTCTGCTGCTGTGATTGCTTGTTTCGTGCCTGACCAAGCATGGAGTCTGCCACAGTATAGCACCAGCTGTGTCCTCAAAACCGATTGTAGCACAGGCAGGGAAATAAAATCTTTACCTCATCTGGGTGATCCATCAAGGCCAGCACCACAACCATTACGGTAGAACTGTACAGACGTCCTAGGAAGTGAACCCTAGCACAGAAAATCCAGGGGGATGAAACACTACTTTCAAAAAGTCAAGGAGCTAAGCCTAGGCAAAAAAGCCAATGGCCCCTGTAACAATATCTAAATGTGTTGTATGTTACGAACTATGTTTTTAATTCCTTATGTATACATGTTACAAATGGGCAATAAAAGTATTAAAAATAATTATATTATTCATTCATTACCCATATGTCACAGTACAACATTAAAAATAATACAAGACTCTAATGACATACAAATAATACAGTGAACAAACCTAGATACACAGTAAATTATACGTCCTTCGGAAGTAAGAGTTCCTGTAAAAGGCGTCAGAACTTAGGAAGCGATTGATGTTTGCGTTGCAGCATTACAGCAGGAGCTGTCGTGATGATCAGTTTGGTGGATGTGTCATTCCATCGCTGAATTTGAATGAAGAAAGCAGCTTTGCTGTGCCAAGAACAAACCAATATCAAACACCTTGCAGCCCAGATTTGTCCAGTGACAGCATATTTGTTTTTCATCATCAATTGAGTGCAGTTTTTTTCCCTTATGGAATATTATTTTCTTCCTTGAAGCAGAAAGCCTTAGAACACAGAATCACAGTAATGCTTTTTGTCCATTTTACAGCTGCCACAGCATTAATGCTTCAATGCATTCACCGGACCATCACTGCAATTCTATTTGCCTTTTCGTTGAGAAGGTATGTAAAATCAAACAACCAGCATACATTCAAACGAATGTATCAGGTTAACTGGTATTTATTTGCTAAAACTGAAGAACACTCTTAAGTTGAAAAGATACGAAACCCATCTAATTTCGTCTTATTTTGAAATCAGTGCAGGTGTACAAGATTGATACCACTGTTATATCACAAGAGGAAAAGCTGTTTGTAGTGAATTCCATGCTACTCTGTTGATTGATGATCTGCCTGAGGCTGTTTGTGCGTGAAATCACTGCTCACCTGAACATGTCAGAACAGATACTGTGACTTCATGTGAACTACCGCGCCATAGCAGATATAAAAGTAACTTAGCATGAAAAGATGTTGAGTATTTACGATACATCTAGCCTATTAATTACACAGCTGTCAAATATTAACATTATAACATAACAAAGACTAGTAGTTTACTCTCGCATAAAAGCATGAAGATGAAGGCAACTTGCAACGTATGCAAGCTTGGAGCTGTAGATAAGCTTCCTTGCCGAATTGAATTACATTAATCAGTACCGCAGCATACTCAGCGCATACGAATACTGAACTGGCATCGAGTCTAAGGCACGTAAGCTAAGACTCAATCTTCCAGTGCGAGCTGGATGAATCCTTGCCCGGAATATTTCGCACAGAGTTGGTAAAGAAATTCTACAGGGGCATGATTGCAGGCGCAGGGATGGATTGTGTAAATATTCTTTGGACATCAGATTGGTGCAGTGTCTTCCCAAGCTGTCTAGAGTTGCTGCCAAAATCGATCCGTTGTCTGTAATACTCAGAATATAAGAACAGGGATTAGCAAAGGATTCTTGATGCAAACGAGTTCGACTTACTTATTCCCATTGACTGTACTCTAACATATTGTGTCCAATATTAGACATCACCACGGGATATATACAGGCTGGCCTGACTACATCACGTTTCTGGGGCATGGCAGCCCCATGGTCAGGCCCCTAGAAGCTTGATGGTCGCTTGTACCAGCCCTTTCTAATGGTCAGTCCCCTAGAAGCTTGATGGTCGCTTGTACCAGCCCTTTCACTGGTCAGGCCCCTAAAAGCTTGATGGCCAACAACTCTAAGTCAAGAGAATTGGAAACTTCTTAATCCTCTTGGACCAATTTTTGTTCAAACTGAGAACTATCTGTTACCATGGTGCCGGAGGCTGTGGTGATCCCTGAGCTCCTACTGGTAATTTTGGGGTTTTGCATGGTCTTCTAAAGTTAGAGATCTATGGCCACAACCTCTCGGGGGGAGGCTCAATCAGCCCCTGACAGCGAGTCTAGAGATTGTGTAACACGGGCCTGCAAGAAAACTTTCAATTCACTCCTGTTGATCTCCTCTGTGGCCGCCCCACTTTCTTCTGTTGGCAGAGTTGCAAAGTGCTTTATCGCTCTGATAGGCGGGCGCCAGGGAGCGCTTATCTTCCTCTGCACCTGAGGGTCTACCTCCAAATCTCACGTCTGTGTCAGAACCGTCTGCGGGTTAGAAGCTTTAGGGAGACCTGTGTGACTCTAGATGAATGATGCACCATGTTTTACTTAAAACACATTTGTCTCTGTCAACAGGATTGTCATGCGTTGATTGATTGCTGTGGAGTGTAATGTATACCTTCAGTGGCATTTGGGGGTACCCACTATGCCAAAGAAAGGAGTGTAATCCTAGTCCGTCCATCTAATGTCGTCTTAGTTATTTTTATTCATAATTCTGTTTTTCTTCTCGGCTTGCGCTTCTACCAGTTACGATATGTACAAATTGTGTTTTATATCAAGGGAGAAAATACATTCCTCCCACTGACATGTTCTCCATGCATAATAAGTTTGTAATGAAGCTTTTTTTGGACATGTCGACAAGGGATGGCCGGTGGTGGTAGTAAATTGTATTAGGCTGAATATAATAATTCGATTCCCAATGGTTTGGAGAATGATTAAGGATATGAAAGTCTGGAGAATGATTAAGGATATGAAAGTCTAAGATTAGTGCTTGATGCTTACGTGTGCATGTTGTTGTGACGCAGATACACTGATATAGATACAGGATTATGAAAGAGAACGCAAACAGTTGGAAATACATGCATATTATGTTTCACAAGATGTTCTGATATCTTTAATCTCATGAACGATAACGTCATGAACGATGTACACACACACACACACACACATACACACACACACACACACACACACACACACACACACACACACACACACACACACACACACACACACACACACACACACATATGTCAGGGTAGAGACTCAGATCTGGTAGAATCGACGATTATTAAGTTCATGCTACTGTAAACTTAATAACGTTTATATCCTGAGCCCCTTGTAGAGCCCAGCCGTCCATGTGCTCCTATCAGCGCTTTATGGAGTCGCCATAAACCTGAGAATATCAGATCACAAACCGGATCCCACAAAACAGCCGTCAGACGACAAAGGCGCCGCCATTACTGTAAAAGGAGATTTATCTCCGGGGCGCGGCTAACACACACACATCGATGCCGATCAAAGGAACCTGAAAGGAAGGCATAGAAGACAAAGTAAATCCCGTCACTTCGCTGGCGCCTTTTTGCATCAATAATGAATAGAAATGGCAAGCAACGTTACAACGTTGAAAGGAATGGCATGATCCTTTATAACACCAGTAACGCTAAGGGACAAGGTTACAAGGTGAAGCTATCACTTGGGAATGGTTAAACTATTATCAATGTGCGGACATTGCTAAGCGGATTATATTTTGAAAGCATCGATGATTACCTTAAACCAGTGTCTAAGCATTTGCTTAAGTAATTGAGTCATCTTTCTTTCGTTATTGCAGTAACAAAATGAACAGCTAAAATTGTTTTTTATGTTTGGATTTCTACTTGCACGTATGAAAAAACAGACTTATGTTTAAGTCATTGAAGGTATATATATATACACACACACATAGGATTTGAGCAAATGATTGTAGGGTAGAAAGAAGCACTGATTTCAGTACGATTTGGTGCCACAAACAACCCTCCTTAGATCCTTGTTGGCTTGTCCCCAACTTTATTGATAAATTTCTCAGCAGGCCGACCAAGCAGTATTTTATTTCCCGTTAGATTATGCAATATCTGCTAATTAGAGTTTGGCTATGAATCAAACGCTGTCCTTTGCTGTCAGACGATCAAAGTCGAAATGAGTTGTAATATATGCAAACTCAACTCAACTCAACAAAGCCTAATCCCTTTACGATAAGGGCGTTAATTTGCAACTCATACAAATTGATCAACCGACCTTTTCAAAGTAACATCCGCTTCTTTTTGGTGCCGAAGCGCCCGTTGAAATTATTCACACAAAATGTGCGGCTTGGGATGTAATATAGTCTGGAGACGCCGGCTAATACTCCGAAATGAGCTGCGGTGTCAGTTGAGTTTGGTTCTGTTATTCATCATGGTGTAAAACGTCAAACGTTGTTGAATAAAGTTGCTGACATGTTAGTTTCATATTACTGTGATCTTCACAGGGGAGGTGTATATATATATATATATATATATATGTGTGTGTGTAATATCAAAGGTGCTGCTTCAATGGAGGAGGGGGGGGCAAGAAACCTGAATGACGTCAGCATGCTGTTTCAGCAATAATTACGAATTCCCACTGCGTGCTGTCCATAGAACGAACACAATGCGTTAAACAGTATGGATTTTATGATCAAAATACAATCATCAGCCTGTCAGTCACTGGTCGCAAGCGTGCCAGGAATAAGGAATCAGCTCATTTCTTCACGCTTGTTCATTACTCAATTTACTATATCATTTGTAGTAATATTTTAGAATGTCTTCATGTTAACTTTATTTCATATGTTGTAAATGGCTATGTCTAATCACTGGGTTACTCACAGGTGCCACTATCAATATGACTGATGTGAATGTCACATTCTCGAACGATTTGTTTTCGAATCACCATACGTGTACCTAACTATATTTGTTAGTTCACGCCAAGGGGAATACGTACTGTTGGTTTTTTGGTTTGTCTGTCTAGAGGTCGCTTCGTAGTTATTCATTTATTGCATTACCATATTAATAAGCGGAGAATTATTAAGCTATAGACCGTGCGTCTTCCAAGATGAAAAGAGCCCAAGACCATGTCATATTTGATTGTCTCCTTACAAAAGAAACATTTTTAATGGAAAATATTCCGCATATATACTATATTCCAATTATTGGCATATTCTAATCTGGGAGCTAATTTGCATGATGCGTGTACCACAGTGATAGCCTAGTCATTACATCTTGTCAGCAGCCGTGTATGGGCTAACCTCATCCCAGCTATGACCTGGTCTTTTATTCTCCATCGCTGCAATCATTTATCACCTACTATGAGCCAAGCCTTTGGCCAGATGCCATCTCCGCTCAATATAGAATTCAAAGCACGGCCAGGCACAGAATGCAGACGCACAATGGACATACATATCTCTCATACATAACGCTGCACCACAGCAGGGACTCTGTGCAATGTGTTCTACTGCTTTGATCGTTCGAGCATCAGATGTTTCGGACAGGCTGATACATTTAAACAATACAGCTGAAAGTGGCCCCTCACAGAGGAGCTTCAGCGAAGCACTATTTAATGTAACTGATAATGACAAAGCTGACAATACAATGAATCTGCGTAGTAAGTTCTAGCTTCTTTGAACGAACCTCAGATGTTTTGGACAAGCCATTAGCTTGATAAAATGAAGCTCAAAGCAACCACTCACTGTAGGAGCTTTAGCGAAGCAACATTTAATGCAACTCTTAACGTCAAACTGAAAATGCAATACAATACACCGCAGTACAGTCTGCAATCTGCATAGTACGTTCTGGCTTCTTTGCACGAGGATCAAATGTTTTGGACAGGTTTCTTGCTTCAGACAATGGAGTTAAAATCATGACCTTGCAGGCCTTTATCGAGGTAACACCTAATGTGACAAATAACGTCAAAGCTGCTGGACGTAACTTTACATATAGCACCACTGCACAGTGGATAATCTGCAATGGAAATAGATCTAACATACACCGCAGTACAGTGCGGAATCTGTGTAGTATGTTCTAGCTTTTTTCCACGAGCATGAGATTTTTTGACAGGATGCTTGCTTGAGACAGTGAAACTTAATATACGCCTTCCAAGTATCTCCAGCTGAGCAACATTTGATGTAACTCATAACGCTAAAGCTAGTCTGTCTCTATATAAGTCAATACATGGCGATGGTCCTTGTATATGGTTCAGTGTGGTATATATCACAGTCAATAAGCTTAATGAGGCCGTCCTTGCTATCTGACATAGGTGTCAGGTCTAGTCAGTCACCGCGTCTGTAATCATTTACACAATCCCTGTACATTCTCACACAGTAGTGGCAGTGACAAGTCGAAATGGCTTTCTGTTTCCACAGCAATTTGTATTACTCCTGATACTGGGCCTTACTGTAGGCCCAGGTCGTGTATGTAGGATAAACCACATTAAACCTTGTCCTGTAGCTAGGCTGCAAGATGGGCATCATCGCTCAACATGTCACCATTGCCCCGCTCCTCCATTATTTTTAGAATCATCGGATTCAGCCTTCCTTTTTTCGATGGCTTCAACATCGTCGCTTTGGTTTGTTTCATAGCTACGTCTAAACGTCATGTCATGACTTTACTATAAATGTTCTTGTTTCTAGATTTCAAGTTGTTGCTATATCTATACATCGTTCTACTTATTTATACACAAGCCATCATTCTTTTACCTTTTGGGTTGGAAATCAGAGTACAAGTTGCCTCTACTTATACAATGATCTTCTTGCCATAAAAATATTGTGAATATATTTAGCAATAGTAAGACAGCAGAGATTTAAAATGCAAAGCTGGAGGTGAAATGTCGTTTCCAATAGCGATGCTATCAACAACAGCATTCCAACCAGGTACAAATGAGACCATCCTAATCCTGGCCGCAACAGCGAGCAGCCAATACAGCATCTCATGAAGGGCGGATTGGATTGACTCCTGCACTAATAGAGGTCGTACAGAGGCTGATGGTGGGTCATCCTGCGCTGATGAAGGCATGTCTCCAGTCAGCAATTGGAGACATCTAGTCATTTTCATCTTGAAAGTTCATCTGTATTAGTAGAATTCATTTTGAGGGATGAGTTGTAACTGTAGCCAGTTCATTGTGTTGTCAAGTTCAGTTAAAGATACTTCTTAATAATCTGGTTATCTTTCCTTGCAATGGTAAACATATGTAGTCATCTGTCTTTGAACATGTAATCTTGTTTGTGACACATTCATCTAAATTCAAAGAATATCTTTTTGTACTGTGGATGGTCAGTGTGCCACAATATTCATAATGAATATGTCATTCTGTATCCAACAAGTAAGGAGATTTTCGGGCGGTTGCAATAGAAAATTGAGCAGACAGTTTGTAACTTCTGAAAATTGTTGTCTCCGTTCGGAAGCAGTTAGCGGACTAGCTGACCTAATTCGACCATAATTGGTAATATATAAAGAGACTATATTTTTCTCGTTTGACTCTGTCGATTGATTCGCTGTGTTCAGTGCAAGTTAGTTACCACTGGACTTGTTGTTAGACTAATATATTGAAAGTTTATTGCAAATTCATGTCCGAGGGCTAATTGCAAAGACGTAGGAAAAGATAAAATAATAGCGACCAGTAAAAATGACCATAAAATACTACTACTAATGTTACTTCTAATATAGTTATCGTTGGTTTCTTTTCTGTGTGCAGTAGAGTATGAAATGCCGGACGATTTGCGAGATATATGAATTTGAGATGCAGATTTTTGTAGGCTAGAAAGGTGCATAAAGCTAGGAAACAGTTTGGTGACTATTTCAACTAACTTATCTCTTTCAGTTCTGTATTGAGGGCGATGGCAATAAAGTGTATTTCATCCTCCACTACCTTTTCTGTACAATATCTACATGTTCAATCGTTAACAATTAAATCTTTGTATCTGTGACCCTACTCTATTTCTAATGTATGTGCGCTAACTCTAAGCTTACAAATGGCTGATCTATAAAACGCGGTGGCTTAATGTGGAGAAAATAAACTCTACCATTCATGTCAAATAATCGCATCAAGCAACTATTGAGGTCTCCGCCGATGAGAAATGATCTAGTGGAGTCGCCTGGACATTAGCTTTTTGAGTCGATCGCCCCTGGGGACCTGATCACGCAATGTGGAGGATCAATGCGCCGTTACCTGGAGGGGCCTGGCGAGAGTAGGTCAAAGTAGTGATCTATCAACCGTTTAGCGGTGTGCATCGATGAACGTTAGACATCCAGGTCATGAGATACACAAGAACACAGTTACGTGACAATCTATCCATAGCTTCTTCAGTACACACACACACACACACACACACACACACACACACACACACACACACACACACACACACACACACATACATATAGAAAAACGCTACCAAAAACATAACCTTCTTGGCGAAGGTAAAAGAACTGAGGTTAAAGAATCATGGATGACTGCACATACGGAAGAAAAAGAGTTAGAGACAGAAAAATGCAGTAAAACTACCCAGCCTTGGTAATATTTGATAGGAACTTTAACCCATGTCGACAGGCGCCCTGCAGTCTCCCAGTGGGACGTTTTACCGAGCTCTTAGCTGTATTGTATGTGGCAGGCACATCGTAACGTGCTGAAAGCATCTCCTCTGCCATCAATTGTGATGGGTCATGGAAACATAGCTGGGTACACATGTAAAAGGTGAGGGTTGCTGGATATATAAAACAGAAGAAAAGTTGTTGGAGATTTTGGTACATCTACAGTCATGACAGTTGTGGGACCAAAATTGTCAGGAATATGTCATAACTAATGAACATGACAATAATCAATTGTGATGGGTCATGGAAACATAGCTGCTTGCACATGTAAAAGGTGATATATGAAGAAGAAGAAAAGTTGTTGGAGATTTTGGTGTGACTACTGTTGTGGGACCAAAATTGTCAGGAACTAGCCTGGGTACCATCCTCCGTAGTTTTTGCCGCTCCCAAAGGTCGCTAGTTTTGGGAGCGGCAAAAACTACGGAGGATGGAACCCAGGCTAGTCAGGAACATTTCTAATTTATATATTTATTTATTTCTGTTTTATTTACCCAGGGTGTTCCATCTTAGAGGAAAACACTGCTTTACAGACATACATAACATGTAATATCAGCACATACGTGACATGTAACAAATTATATACAATTTCTATTTCTATAATCACAGTAATTTTGTTAAAACGACGAGAGTGCCTGCTACCAGGAGGTTATACATGTACGTAACGAGGTAACTCTAGATAATTACGAATTAAGTAGAAAGGTTTTCGGGTACTTAATGAGTGGTGTGTTATAGTTTATCCAACTGGGCTGAATTATTGTAACTGAGGAGTTTCAGACCACGTTTAACGACCAATTGTCAAAATATTTCTTGGAGTAGGTTATTGTCACACCAGTCCTAACCAATGTCAACGTAGTGCGAAGAAAACTTAGATATAAAGAATAACACACCGATATACATTTATTCATAACATTTTCAATAGTTTGCTATCTGGGAATGATTTCATGTAAACCGATTCTGTTTAAGTCCCACAGAGTGCATCTTTGATGACCATTGACTTATGAGCACCATTAAAGATGTGTCAAATGAAAACCATATATTTAGCAGGTCATCTGTGAATGTTTTTTAAAATTTCTATTTCGTTATTATCCCATTTGTTCAGTCCATTTGTTATATTAATATTTATTTATTTAATATCTATGTATTTTAGAAACCCAGCAAAGAATACACTTGCTTTTATGAATGATTGAATATAGACAGAAATAGACAGGAGAACTCAATATTGTGGTGCAGAAAATGAAATTAAGACTACGGCTCTATTTCTGTAACTAGAAAAGAATACACTTGCTTCGATGAGTAGTTGAAAAGATGCATTCGTGAAATAGACAGGAGGACTAAAAATTGGTGGAGAAATGAAATTATTAAGACTACTATTCTATTTCTGTCGCTAGAAAAATACACTTGTTTGGTAAATATGCATTCACAAAATAGACAGGAGAACTTAACATATTGGTGACGAAAATGAAGTTAAGAAGACTATTCCATTTCTGTCGCAAGAAAAGAATACACTTGCTTTGATAAATGATAAAAAAATACATTAGAGATAGAAAGGTGGACTAATTTTTTTGAAGAAAATGAAGTTAAGAACACGGCTCTATTTCTGTCGCCATTATTGGCTCATAATGCACTGTCCCGTCTGTCGCTAGGTTACTAGTGATACATCACTGTCGGCTGTGGAATGAGGTGCCTCGGGTAGTTAATGTAGCCTTGGGTGAAGCTGCACCACGTAGAATATTGATACGTTACATACTCTAGGTCAAAGATCACTCTTTTAAAAGAGCATGTGTTGCTTTTCAGCATGTTAACAGGGCAGTATTTATTCTGTCTGTACATTTTGTAACAATGAGTCAAGTCTTTGCTTGAATGAATAGACAGGCTCATAATTTTTCTAAACATTGCTTTTTAGGGAACCATGCAAATGTTCAATGATTCTACCGTGGGTTTGCTTGATTTTAGGAAAGGCAAGTTTACCTGACCCGTGATACTGCAACTTTGTATGTTGATTCGTGTTGTATGTGGAACCATGTGTGTACCCAGATCGCGTGTGATCGGCGCCTTCATACAAAATGCACTGTCATCTCACATCTAGCGGCAGTATATTATCTACCCATAAATGCCATAGTCGTGCAAAGAATCTCCCCCACATTATTTGTGGTAAGAATGCCCTCACGTTGCCATAAATCACAGGAGAGCCAACCGTCTTTGATGCTCCCAGCGATGCTTTCGTGCGCTGTTGTACACAAAAGTTGTCTGTATGCGATCAATCAATGAACTGATATTATTTTTCCTTGCACATATAAGGGACCAGCAAAGAAGATATGTCTTTCTTGGATGTCGTATCAGCTTTGTTTAATTATCTTCCCTTACGTATACATTTAGAAACAATCCTTATGGGTGAAGGAATACATGGCCAGCCCCTAGTGCCATTAATTCTCGGTACTTGACAATCTACACTGGATTCTGTGTCTTACGACCTAGACTTGTGTCTACACTTAGGTCTCTATGTCTAACTAGCTAGACTTGTGACTACATCTGACAATCTACACTAGTCTCTGTGTCTAACAAGCTAGACTTGTGTCTAAGTCTGACAATCTACACTAGTCTCTGTGTCTCACAAGCTAGACTTGTGACTATATCTAACAATCTACACTAGTCTCTGTGTCTAACAAGCTAGACTTGTGACTATATCTAACAATCTACACTAGTCTCTGTGTCTAACAAGCTAGACTTAAGTCTGGGACAGACAAATTTCACTAGTCTCTGCTGTGTCTAACAGGCTAGACTTGTGACTAAGTCCGACAATCTACACTAGTCTCTGTGTCTAACAAGCAGATACGACAGCAAAGAATAACAGATAGGGGTTACCGTTCCCCCAATAGGCGCTAATAGCTATAAGATATTGAAAGGTTAGCGAATACTTCAGCCGGTACATGAGTACGTGCACGTACATAAGACGTGGACTACTTCTGCCACTTCCTGATCATTGACAGAAAGCCAAAGATATCGTTTCATTTCATAACAGTGGTGAGCACTCACAATTTGTTCATAGCTAGCCAAACCTCACAACCCATTTCAATTCTCTGTAGCCTTCGGCCAGAGTTTCTCTTATGTTTTCATGATAAGCTGGCTGCGTCTGTCTGATATCGGTGAGCACTCATACCCAATCTTTTATTTGATGGCAAGTCAACTCCTGGTTTTAAAACCCATTTCAATTCTGTTTTGCCCCCGGTCAGAGTTGCTCTTGCATTGCTTTGATAAGCGGACTGCCCTAGTCCATCATTGGTGAGCACTCATATACCCAATCTTTGAAAGCAAGCCAAAACAGAGTTCATTTCTCTGGAACTCATTGCGATTCTATCCAGCCTCCAGTCAGGAGAGTTCCTATTGCGTTTCTTTGATAACCACACAGCCTGTGACCTTAGATATAACATGCGCCATATCTTCAATACGGTTTGAAATAAAGTAACCTGCTACATCCACGTGTCACGTATGACTAACGACCCGGCAGACCTCTGCGCGCTCGCTTAAGAGCAGGATGCCGGAGTTTAATTAGGATTTTTCTGACGTCCATTTCAAGCAACAGGTCCGCCCATCCATCCCGAGGCGTCCTATTGTCTGTGTAATTCTGTACAAAGTGGGGAGATGGCGTCCTGCGCGTATCAGGAGATTACGAGGAGGTCAAATACCATCAGATGGGTCTCAAGTAGATCCGGGAGATGGTCTGGCCTTAATTGAAGACGGTATATATGACTTAACGCTGGCAATAGATTTTACGTCTTGTATGAAGTAAGGACTACAAATAACATAAAGGTATATCAATCATTTAGACTCAATAAGACACTAATGCTTCCTTCGTCCTATTTACGAATGGGTACATGTAAATCATTCATGTCAGACAAAAATCATTTGAACTGATGGAAAGGGCTGGCGGTCTCCGTTGTTTAGAATAATTGTAATCTGCAAAATTTCAAAGCAAACCTATGTCATTTAAGGTACTTACATCATAGAATTTGAATCCCGAGGCTAGCAATGTATAGTTTAGGAATACAAAATTAATCAAGCAACTGGATAAACTCTGCATCTGCTATCTTTCATCAGTGACTGAGAATGAGTCTGAAGACAAGTGTAACATGTATATATTTTTCTTTATATAGCTACAGGTTCCACTTGTCTTCAGACTCATTCTCAGTCACTGATGAAAGATAGCAGATGATATCTGAAACGTCTGACTTCTCAGAGAATTTATCCAGTTGCTTGATTTATATATTTCGTATTACGTAATGTTCTACCTGGATGTCTACCCTTCATCTCCCTACCTTTGTTCCGTTCCAGAGCATCACCAAGTTGTAGTCAGCCAAAACGTTGTTGTTCTCGTTGATATCCTGAAGAGCGAGTCCCACAGCTGCCGGCACCCCGCTACCTGCCTCCCCGGCAAAACCAGCCTCCGAGTTCGGGAAGAACCCCATTATAGTCAGGTTCGTCTTTAGGGCAGCTTCTGTTTTAACCGTCACGGTGAAAATGCACAGCAGAATAATTGTCTTGCCGAATCGCACCGTGCGCTTTCCCTCCATCGCTCCCAGTACTGTCGCCGCCCGCTGCTCAGCCGCCCGGAGAAAATCACGGCGGTTGATCGAGGTTACCTCTGCTCCTAGCGTCTTTTGTACTACCAGTGGATGGATACGATTTTACCTCATCTACATATGAATACGGCTTGCGGTGGTAAAGAAGGGTTGTAATATGAACTCCGTTCGTCGTCTCGTGGGGGAATGAGGGATTGCCAGTGACGATGAGCAGCTACATGTCTGAACTACAAAATACCGGCCCGCGTCGACCTCATGAAAGGCTGCTGCAGTAAGTCCTGCCAAACGATTTTTTCCCTGCTGGATTTCACTCAGAATGAGGTCTTACGTGATTGGCTGGTTCGGCACCAGTTCTTTGTGTCCCCGGTGACACTGCCGAATGCTCCAAGCGTAGGCAATTTGTTTGTATAGCCGTTCGGACGGTGAAATGGGGGCGTTATGGTCAGGGATATCACCCGCATGATCCTAATGGGCGGCTGTTGACGCGCTATGATATTTCGGCGGCTCTGAATGGACGAGAGCCCGTAAGTGACGTCAGTGGACTGCTCCTAAATGGTCCATTGATTGTCTTCGGTATCACGGACACGGCCGTTTGGGCAGATAGTGCTCACATATTCTCAATTAGGCTGCTTTTCACTGCTTCTATTGCCTTTCTCTTAACGGTCTAGACAACAATCTGTATCATTCAGGCAAGAGTGCGGAATGACACGATTGCTTTTTCATCTCTTTATTCCATTGGATGAATACAACACTGCTGAATACTACAAAATATAGCAGCAACATCATAGCCCTCCTGCCTTGTACAAACTAAAATAGATGCCCTTATATAACTATGATATTAGACAATGCATCTCTTTGATTTCCATGAATTCTGGCAGCATAAATCAGAACTGGCAATGACGCCAAATCCCTCTGGGCGTGGAGTTATGTAGTGAATTATACACCTATGCTTCAATTGCTCACCTGTGCTTTACTGTTATTATGTTTACCTCTACAGAAGGAAAACTTGTTTTTGCTCCTTTTTTTTTCTTCTTCTTCAATCAAATAAGGTCAATGACCTGTATCAGACGGCTGTCACCATGGTGACTGGTGTTTGAATACATTACGTAGCAAAAGCAGGACAGAGTTGGAGGGGCTGGTCACCATACATACGAATGTGTTTGAGTAAGAATAAACAGAGCAGTAGTTTGTTGGGCTAGACCACGTGAAGGTAAACATTAATAAACTCATTTGCTTTGCAACTGTTACCTTTCTAGTTGAGAATTGTAATGCTACGTTGTGCATTTTCAAATGATATGGTATCAGACATTATGATTGAAGAACCAAGACGTTACGAGCCACGGCACGGCACGTTCTAGACGTCACTAGACATCTGTAGTCCTGGGGGGAGGGATTTTGTTTTATGTTTGTAAGAGCGACAGGCGTATGAATATTTGATCGCACGGTTAGCTGGCTAATAGGCAGAACGAATTTCTGTTCTCGTTAATTAGAAACGACGTTTGTGTTTCTGTCGCCATATTCCTCTGTACAATGTCTCCTGTCACAGACTGTAAACTGTGCACTGATTCAGCATTGATGGCTGCCATCGTACATCGTCAATAATGATCAAATATACCTGTACATTATTATTATTATTACGATGTATGTACGTGTTGGTACGTTTCCATGAAGAAGCCATGCCTCCGTAGCAAGTGAGATTTATTTGTTTATCATGTGATTTAAAAAATATAAATCAGTTCTGGTGATGTCAGAGGGCTGTTAGAAACCGGGTACACTCAGAAAATAGTATATAACAAGAGCCACATGCCCAGTCAAGACGCCTGCTACTATGCATGCTGAAGGAATCCCATACTTTTACCTACACTGAATATTTACTACAGTAAACCATCTGTCAATGCCAGAAGTGAGTCCCTTTACATAACCCCTGTGCAGAAGGCAGTTTCAGAATATTCTGTGCCTGTACAACGTGGCAGATATACGACCTCCCAGGGCCCTACATGTTCGCTACCAGCATCTGAATTAGGACTGTTAGTCGTGGGATGGCGAGATAAAGCTGTCGCGATAAAGTTGTGTTTTATTTGTCGGCAAAATACAAACCATTTGGGCCTCATTGAAAAAAGTCAAAGTCAAAGTTCCTTCCCGCACCTATATATGGTGCATAGTGCAGCGCCCATCTCCGTTTCTGTAGCCCTTGGGCCACACAATTGTGCAATCAGTACAGCAGAGGACTAGTCCACTGGTAGTGGTGTGTGTTCAACTCCCATACTCTTTCCCAAATGCTGAGTGCTTAGCGGAGAAAGCAGTATGTACGTTGAAAAGTTTTTGGTATGACTCGGCCGGAGATCGAACTCACGACCTACCGAATGCAAGGCAAGCACGCTACCCATTTGGTCATTGCACTGGTGCACATTGAAAGGGGGGGGGGATCTTTATCAAACACTGGTTATCGCTACATTAATGTCCCATTAAGGACAACATATAACGCGTGAAAATGTGATTCTAATCAGTGATGTATGATTATGTTGTTCCTTTACGGGTAGTGCTTCTGTTGGCTCTGCCATTATCATCAAGGATCTCAGACGAAGGAGTGTGACGATACGATACGACCAGGGAACACCATAGAGCTTCTTTTTTTAATTCTTCAATTTAAGGCACTCCACGTAAACACCTATGGAACATTCTGAATTCGTTGTATCAAATAAAATTTGATATGGAATGATGGGGATTAACTAGGAATTACCGCTGTCAGCTACTGATAATTGCCATGTCCATCACGCACCTCAGTCATGATTAGATTCGGGCATGCACATTTTCAACGCTATACATCAGGCCTAGCTATGTGCAAATCCGTCGAATCTATTATCTTTAGAGCATCACCACATGCCTATTGTTAAATGGGTTGCTTTGCTCGTACTCTGCAAGCAGAGGTTTGGGCTTCGGCTTTTTTTTGACGTGATTTAGGCGTTTTTATCGGGCTTTGTTTTTTGTATTGGTATCTTTTTTTACGCGTGGCGTATTAGATACTGCCTGGCCAATTTGATAACGTCTTGCCAGTTTGATACAGTCTTGTCAACTTGATACTGTACTGCCAACTTGATACTGTCTTGCCAACTTGATACTGTCTTGCCAACTTGATACTGTCTTGCCAGCTTGATACTGTCTTGCAGCCACCAAAAGATCTGCTCGGAGACTACTTTACTCGGGGGTGTACCAGGTTCATGTGTGTGTGTGAGCAACATTAATAAGGGAATGTTCAACCGATAGCATTCTCAGACACTGTACAACAATATCATTGAACACTAGACATGCTGACTACAATAGTTGGATGTAAATGTTCTGTTTTTGTTTATTGTTGTGTAAGAACGTCTCTCTATCTGTTTATTGCTGTGTAAGAACGTCTCTCTATCTGTTTATTGCTGTGTAAGAACGTCTCTCTAACTGTTTATTGCTGTGCGCATAAGAACGTCTCTCTGTTTATTGCTGTGTAAGAACGTCTCTCTATCTGTTTATAGAACGTCTCCCTATCTGTTTATTGCTGTGTAAGGACGTCTCTCTAACTGTTTATAGAACGAACGTCTCTCTATCTGTTTATTGCTGTGTAAGAACGTCTCTCTATCTGTTTATTGCTGTGTAAGAACGTCTCTCTATCTGTTTATTGCTGTGTAAGAACGTCTCTCTTCAACTGTTTATTGCTGTGCGCATAAGAACGTCTCTCTATCTGTTTATTGCTGTGTAAGAACGTCTCAGCATGTCTATGGAGTAGACGTCTATGTTGTAGGTTAAACAGGTGGTGTCGTCACGTTGTGGTAAGCCCCAGTTCATCAAAACCTCACCAGTCAGTCAATAATTTCTATTGTATTTATAACCGATTGTGCCCTTGGGACCTAACGATCGTACCCACACAACCACGGCAGTAAAGACAAATATTATTGCTAATCGTTTTCACCGTTAGGTTTGTTATCTTACCAGCTCTTTTGTGTCGCAACGCTGGCTAGTCACGTTTTGGTACAGCCGAAATAATTGTCTCTTTCCTAGTCTGTGTGCAAGTATTGTATCCAGAACCGTGCCTCTCTAGTTCTATACCTGAATGGGTTAGGGTTAGGATCTGGCACGGTTCTGGATAGTCTCCGTGTATCCAAGAACGTAGATTTGCCCCAGGCACGGTTCTATATACGCGTGGACTGTCCACAACCGTGCCTGAGCATGGTTCTGGATAAAGCACGGTTCCGGACACAACAGCAAGTCTGCTTGCACATGCTTTAAATCACATGAAAATGCAAATGACTGGATGGATATTTATGACTCTTACATAACAATGATTTTATACTTCATGTGTCAAACGTCTATCTATGATTTGTGCACACTCGACGATGCAGCTATGATGGTTTCAGCCCAGATTTGAGTCAAGGAGACAACTGAATAGGCTTGGAGAAAAGGTCAAGAGGGATACATTAATAGACGAGCCAATTTCAGTGAGGTGCTATGCTTATACGACATACCGTGGAGCTATAGGGCTTATTCATCACAGATCGTCACGTGACTCCCCCCTAGCGACCCATAGCAACGAGCATTGTCCGCCATATTGGGGTGCATTTCACAATGGCACGCTATGCAAACTCTTGGCGAAGTTGCGTAGTTTGGGCCAGAATCTACGTTTTTGACACTCTTCCTGTTAGTAGCATTGTCCTTGAGGTTGTTCTGGATCCGTGTCCATGTCTCATGTTGTCAAGATGTGGCTTTTATCTTTTTTTGCTGATCAAAAGTCCGTGTGTTTTACCCGGTGTAGGGGGCTGTAACGTTACATGTAGATGGCAACCGTGGGTAGCCATGAACACGGTAAATCTGTCGGAGCTTCCAGGGACCCCCTAGCCTGTCCTTTACTCTGTGGTAAATTTCCATGTAGAACTAGGGTGCTGGCAACGTTACACTCACCTTGTCCAGCCACACAGTCGCGGCAGTGCGGACTGAGGATGGCTCCGTATTCGCTTGTGATATCAAGACATTGAGTCCGGGGCTGTTCAACTTAGCGACCTTTTGAATCTCCCGACTACAACGTACTTGTCACTTTAACTTTCCCCTTAACACTCTCTACACATCCTGATACTACGTAGTTGTACGCTTCCAGACAGGGTTTGAACCGATCCTGTGTTTAAAAACTGCTGCCCAGTACTAAATACGAAGCTAAGTCAATGAGGTCCGCTGGCGCTAGACGCAGTCTCGTTCAAAACTCAGCAGATCCCAAAACTCAGCAGGTCAATCCCAACAAATTTTATTTTGTTCCGGTAACGAGAGGTACGAGTGGTGGTAATCGCTTCGTGTAATCGGAGAAAGGACAGTTTACCTATTAAAACGTCTGTCGGCCATTTCAACGCTTGGAAACTCGCTGTACAGTGGCGTCGCACGGGACATGTGGGGTGATGACGTGTGGTGAATAAGCTCTATACATAGCTGACTATGGATTTAGAAATGCACATATGCACAATACGCGATTCCTTTGACTGATGGTACACAATCTATCTTAGTCTCTTAGGGACGTATTTAGATAACATATAGAAAATCGTATGATCTTTCCATAATGGACCAGTATGTTCATTGATTTTTACTTAAATTGTACGACTGCCTGAGATTGCCTGGAAACATTGATAACCCCGAGAGTCAGAGAGTCATCGCAACAAAGATGCCATCGGATCCTCTTTTTCATATTGCTCTAGATAATAATGCTGGGTGTAGGAACGTCCGCAAAGTGCAGATGCCTGCACAAACGTACGTAAGCACACAGAACACGAGAAGTCAGGGAAAAGCAATCTATATGAAATTGTAACATTATGACATCATAATTTGCTTAGCAAGCATCTTATCCGAGCAAGACAGAATTGACTTTTGTGATACACACTATTAAGAGTTTTCTCATAGACGAATATTGTTAGACGGGCAACCTGCCAACGCAATTAACATGTCGGTAATTATAAATACAACCATTCCTTCTTAATTAAAAAAAACTACCTGGGGTATAATCGGGCCCCTAAATCATTCCTTGGAGAATGAAAACCATCTAGCAGATTGAAACCGTACCTTGTTTACGATAATTCTCCATAAGAGCGTGTCTCGTGTTTTATATAATCAGGCTTCATGCAGTGTAAAAGTCTAACGGCAACATCAGACGGGCTCTGAAATCGGCACTTAACAGTAACCAGCTGTCATTATGCTTTCAAAGTAATATTCACCCGCAAGGCTCTATTCCCACCTACCCTGTACGGAGCGTTTTAATGTTGTACAAAGCCTGGATGATGTAAGAAGCAGATCCAGTGATACGGCCGTAAGTAAGTATTACAAGTGAAGAGGCTTTTAACGCCGTACTTTTGATGGAGTGGCCTCTCTTGGGGATGAAGCGAGCCTTAAACTAGTCGGCAAAGCACCCGGGTAATTTCAATGGACGGTATGTGATAGTTGTGTCAAGCCCTGGCCGTATCACCGTGTTTTAGAGGATATTCTTTCACGTCATTATTAGTTATCGTCAGCCGTAGATGTGGCTCTTCGAAAGGTTCGCTTGTTGCAATTCCTTGAAAACTGCTACCTGTATCCACCTGAAAGAACGTACCAAGGGTTTTAGCTGGTAATTAGTACTAAACAAGAGAACTGGAGGCATTCTTGGGATAGTCGTGCATGTGTTCTACAAAATTCAGCTGTCTTGTTACGGAAAGGCTGTCTTAGATCCCTGTCGGTGGTTGGTTCTGTCACAGCCTGCTGGAAAATTTTACGGCATCAAAATCGTAGGACGACCTACGACGAATGTGACCGCACCATTAGCAAGCATATCCTACCTACATGTACTCTGGTTAGTTCAGAGAACACGTTTAGTTGCGAGGGTATAAAAGGTCAATGAACTCTAGTTTGACGTCAGCGCTTTGCAGTGACGTGTATACGGTGGCTCATTAAACAGACCTTGGGAAAAGTCGTCCAACTGGCAGAACAACCGGTACACTACATGTAGCACAGATGTCAGCTACAATTAAACATGGCGCCCGCACCAGCTGTTTTTGTATAGACTGCACAATTTTGGAAAACAGTCAGTTAACATTCAAAGTTTGCTTTTGACGTTATCATGGTCCTGAACAATCATGTCAACTGGCATTTGTGACTTATTGAATACAGTCATTATAGAACGACTTCAACTGCGAATGACGTACATGTGACCAAACTGCAGAAGGTATGTACGTAGGGAGACCTCCTGAACTAACCTAGCGTCTCTAAGTCTAACCTCTGGGCAGAGATACCCTCTCATCAGGGTCACTAACCTCTGGGCTAGACACTACAGACCATGCGTAGCCATATGGTTAGTGACCCTGCTTCTAGACCAATAAGTTGTGAGTTCGAATCCCAGCTGTGCCACTCACCCGACATGTTCACTACTGGAAAGGATCATAGGCCTTCCAAAAACATCTTAAATACCTATTTCTCACATTATTGCTCCTGATGACGCATTATCTATTCTAGGATACAAAGAACTAAGCCTTTGCAACCCTTGGTGTTGAATAAAAGCCTTATGTGTAAAAGTATTTCTGACTTTAGTTGATGATGTGTTATGTGATATAGGACCATGGAGAGAGGACCCATCCTCCGACAGTTCTGCGGATTGATACTTGTTGCAGCCATCCTCCTCACGCTTTACGGCGTGCTGTTGTTTTCTACTTACACCAACAACAAAGGAGTCCTACGTTACAACTCGGAGTGTGACACAATAAGGTGATAAAATGATTCTATTGTCACTATATTATAATACAAAAAGATACAATGTACATTCTCGGTTAACTTGATCATTGATTATATAATGTTTATGATCGTTTATGATATTATGATATCATAAAGTGATATTATAACGGTATTTCATAAAACTATTACTATACTAGTGGTAGTTTCAAAATCTTATTAAAACTAATCATAAGGCCAGTGCTCGTGTCGACCAATCTTTTCTTTGGTATTATCACTTGAGAATCTTGTTTAATTTACCAGGAAGGTGCTCAGTAGGTTAACTTCTATGTTGTTTGGTTTTTGCAGATTAGTCTCTTCGGGGGATACATACAGTAATGCCAAGTATACACCACCGACTTGCACACCAAAAACCAACATAGCTCTCGCCAAGCTCCACAAGACAGGAGGAACAACCCTCATGCAGATTCTCCACAGGGTTGCGTACCTGAGAAACCTGTCTATAGTCGTCCCAGCTTCACCGGGGAGAAACGGCATCAACATGTTCTACCCGAGGTGGCCTAAACCAGACAAATACTTACCTCCACAGGGCGACCGGTATAACATGTTTACCTTCCATAGCTATTTCAACCACACAATGTTAGCGAACTTACTTGGAAAGAACACAACGTTTGTTACCATCCTACGGGAACCGCTAAGCCATCTTAGGTCACAGTTCAACTTCTACTGGATGGCTAAGTACTACAAACTAAAAGGACCGGATCCAATCTTGCAGTTTCTAGAGAACCCGGGTAGATATGACCACAGAAGACCTGGGTATCGTGGAACTAGGAATCCCATGGCAGGGGAACTAGGGATAGATACAGAGAGTTTAGTGCGACTAACGCAACAGTCTATGGATAGGTCACCAGGGGAACCAATGCCTGCTTCAGCAGTTACAGAGATACAGTCTTTTATAGACAAGATTTCTAAAGAGATAGATCTGGTAATGATCCTGCAGTACTTTGACGAGTCACTAGTGGTACTGAAGAGGCTGATGTGCTGGGAGCTTCAGGATATTCTGTACTACAGAATGCTTGCGTTGAAATATGCAGCAAAGGAGACTGAGGTCCCGGCAAAGTTAGTGGAGACCCACCGAAAGTGGGACCTCGTTGATTACGCACTCTATGATCACTTCAACAGGACACTCTGGAGGAAAGTTTCTGAAATAGGCGAAGACCACATACGGGCAGAAACCGCTCACTTCAAGGATGTAAATCTAAAAGTTCAAGAACATTGTAGCGAGGATGACTCTGATTATAAACGTGTCCTGACCATAGAAGAGACCAAATGGAACGCCAAATTTACTGTGACTCACGAGTTTTGTTCCTTCTTGAAATTCGGGCAGATGTGCTACGTCACTCTTCTCCGGGACCGTAACATGCGGTGCAGAAGGACAAAGGAACAGAAATTGGAATCAGAAACTCCTGACAATAAGGGGGATCTTTATTCTAAACGGTACTGTGTGCTTTGCGACGAAATCTCGCGAGATTGTACGTTAAACGAGTACGTCACGCACCTGTTTTTTGAAAACTCCCTGTCACATTTCTCTTCAAGTTTTTACCCCAGTGGCCGCAGTGCGAGAGGGGAATTCGACAAAATGTTTCGCTGAGATTTCGTCCGTATGGCATTCTCAGTTAATAATTTTATCCATCGAGAAATATGGATGGATTATTCAAATAAACTTTACTTTCTTAACATAAAGTCCTTTTTAGTAGTTATAATAATATTGTTGTTGATGTAATTTCTGCTTGTTGTCATAGTATCATAGGTAAGACCAACACTAAGGGTACAGAGACGACCAGCGGATATGCTCGGAACTGCAGATGAATGGATGTGAAAATAGGGTGAAGACCTGTAATTAGAAACGGGCCGATTTGAGCTTCTCGTGAATAAAAAAGGTTCAAACAAACAAACAAATAAACAAACAAACAAACAAATAAACAACATTGCTTCTTATTAGTAGTGGAGCTAAAGATCAGGGCAAGCTTTTGACGCTTGCGCAGTGGAAGTAGTTCGACTGGCCCAACAAGTGTGCCGTGGCACCAAAACAAAAATGGCGGGCGGTTTGTGACACGACAAAGCGGACAGGAGAACATCAAAGGTCAATTACCCTGAAATATTACTCAAGACTCGTCTGGGGGTTATAATTCGTGTGAGTTTCCGAATCTACTAATTGTCTGAAGAGACTCGTGCCATATATATATATAGATAATGTCACAATTTATTTTGAACTTGAAAGCATTTGTTTTGAAGCCAATACATGTACGTGTACTGCACACACACGTATAGGCTTGTCTGTAGCAAATGCAGTAGTAGATACTGTTTATACGTCTTTCTACCGTGGTCTTTGCACATAGACAGGTGAGTGTATGCCAATTTTGTGCTGCGATCCCTTATACATACATGTATACACAATGCTGTTATATGCTGTGTACAAATTATAAAGGTAAATACATCAATGAATGTTTAGACATTAGAACCAGTAGTGTACACGACACGTAAATCTCAACATTTGCATGTTGATTCCATGATCGTAAGTTCATTTCTGACATTTCTTTCCACTTGCTTATATGTAGGTTCATTTATATCTACTTGTTTGCAGATATATTCAGAAGACCTTACTAAAGTCGCTGTATTTTTGTTGTATCAATAAGGATGTCTATTTTGTACAGTAGAATGGAAGGGGTGCCGATTTTCCGGCTGTTCCGTGGTATGCTGGTGTTTGCTGTCGTCATGGTGCTGTTATATGGCGCGCTTCTGTTCAAACGTCACAACACCGCCCGGACAGTGGTGCAGTACACCTGGGACGTCCAGAGAAGGTACAACTCACTCATACCCACTGGTGTGCCGCGTTTCCTATCAGCAAAACATATAGAAAATTATCAGGAACCTTTCCTGTAACGTTACAGTCAAACCTGTAATGGCCACAATCTGGCCATTGATATACAGTCAAATTTGTACTAGTGACCACCTCTACATAAGGACAATCTGGCCATTGATATACAGTCAAACTTGTACTAGTGACCACCTCTACATAAGGACAATCTGGCCATTGATATACAGTCAAACCTGTACTAGTGACCACCTCTACATATATAGGGACCACCTGGCCATTGATATACAGTCAAACCTGTACAAGTGACCACCTCTACATGTACCTGAGGACACCCTGGCCATTGTGGCCACTTTTTGGTGGTTCCTTAGATAATTTCTTTTTCATTGACCGAAGTACTACGAATCTTGGCCACCTATCTATAGTGAATAGTTTCGTCCCTTGAGTGTCACCATAGACAGTTTTGACTGTATTTGAAGATCAAGTCAAATAGAAAATGTAGTCAGAGTTCATATTCTTTAAAACTAGGACTGCTATACATTGTCAAAGAAAATATTATAGAATTCCACAAAGAAAAATTTCTTTTTCCATTTTCAGATCAGATTCCACCCAAGATACAACGATGAACGCCAAGTTCCGTCCCCCGAACTGCGTCAAACGGACCAAGTTAGCCCTGGCCAAGGTTCACAAGACAGGAGGAACAACCCTGATGCAGATTCTCCACCGGTTTGCTTACCTAAGGAACCTTTCTCTGGTCATCCCTAGTCAGAGAAGTCGTGGCAGTATAAACGCGTTTTACCCGCACGGACTGAAGACAGAGAAATGCCTCCCACCACAAGGCGACCACTACGACATGTTCACCTACCACTTTGTCTACAAGCGAGACGCCATCACAGATCTACTCGGCAGTGAGGCATTTTTCGTCACAATTCTACGCGAGCCGCTTAGTCATCTCAAATCACAGTTCCACTTCTACGATTTAGCCAAAGCTTACAAACTTAAGAACGAAAGATATCCGCTGTTGAAGTTTCTGGAAAATCCCGATGTGTACGATCGCAAAAAGCCGGGATATCTTGGAACGAGAAATCCGATGTCGGCTGACTTGGGCATGGATACCGGCGTTCTGAAACAGCTCACGGAACAAACCATGAAATGGCAACCTGGTCAGCCTATCAACAACACCGCTGTACGGATTATAGAGACTTTTATTCGAAAAATTGATCAAGAGTTCGACCTTGTTATGATCACTGAGTATTTTGATGAGGGACTTGTAATGCTTAAACGGTTAATGTGCCTAGACATAAGAGACATACTCTACTACAAAACACTTTCATTCCTTTATAAATCAAAGGACAAAGAGGTGCCTACATCTTTAGTCAAGAACCATAGGAAATGGGATATCGTAGACTACCACCTATATGACTATTTTAACAAAAGCTTTTGGCGCAAAATTGACCAGTTGAGAGACGACTTCAGAGACGAGACTGAACATTTTAAAGACTTGAACTTGAAAGTTCAACGTCACTGCAGTGTAAACAATTCCAGTAACCAAGGCGCTTTGGTCATACCGGAAAGCAGATGGAACCCTTCCTTTATTGTAACTCACGAGTATTGTACTCTGATGAAACTTGGACAGATGTGTTACATGACGTTACTCAGAGACCGTAACATTCGGTACAACAGGGATAAACATCAAGAATTGCAGTCAAAAACTCCTGAAGCGGATGAAGGAGTTTTGTACTCCAAACGGTACTGCGCCCTGTGTGATGAAATCTCGCGAGATTGTACGTTGAATGAGTACATCGCGCACCTGTTTTTTGAGAAGTACATCTCGCATTTCCACACGAGCTTCAGCCCGCATACGCGAACGGGGAGGGGACAGCGGGAAGTAGAATTCAAGGATTACTCGTGATCCATATTTCCAACTTTAGTTTATTATACAATTGTTTGTATGTATGTATGTTTGTTTGTTTTATTAGGATCTCCATTACTGTAATTTTCACACTATTCTTCCTGGAGTCCGCAGTGAATCACCAACTTTCATGAATAGTTTTATTTGGACCATCGCACACCGGGGCATGCCCTTAACTCTTTTTCGAAAGGTGTGGTGGGTTCTTTAACGTGCATGGGGTGTGGCTCTCCTCAAACACGGTCCTATCCAAATTGTCACACGTACAATGTAAGCCAAAGCGTTTATAAGACTAGTAGCTAATCACATTAATCTAGAACAATCTACACGTAAATTCAAAGTTATCATACAATACTGTTCAGATCGTGATGAATACTTATCTATACGAGATCGGAATACTTAAAAATAGTTGCCTAATATATAATTATAATATCTATTTGCACTCTATTTGCCCGAAGGCTAACTGCAAGGGAAGACACAACTGCAATAACGTAAACTTTAAGAGGTTTTAAAATGTCTGGTCTATAGATCTATCTGATGTTTTGACGTACATTACTGAGGGGTTTGGCTACTTTTATGAACGATTAGTCAAACTTATGATCATTGTTACTTATTATCACGTAACAAGACCCGAAGGCCACTTCAAGGTGTGACTCGAAGGTCACTTCAAGGTTACAGATTACATAAATCAGACTGTAACAACATCTTCTTTTTAATAAAATCTGTCAAGGAAAAGTACATGTATAATAAAGATATACCCTGTACAACTTAACTGTGTGGTTATTGTGATACTATAATCAAAATATAGTGATAACTTTCAAACCCCCTGGGGCTTTGAAACACAAAACAGAGGGGTCAGAGTTCATCATCCCTTGAAAAGCCCTAGAACTGGTCGAACAGCCCACACGTCAATTGTCTTATTATCCAAGATGGCGGCGGCTCGACAACAACACATGTACGTTGAGTGGATAATACCTTCCAGTGTCTAAAGTTTGAGGAGAAAGTTTAAACGGTAAGTAAGTATTTTGCACGGTTACTGTATGTTGTGGCACTTTAAATCAATGCCAGATCATCCTTTAATGAGTATCAACTTGTGTAACATTGTGAAATGCACCTGGTTTTTAATACAAATCCCAAAGTAACATATGCATAGCTCAATGTTGATATTTCAAGATCTTCACCATAGTATTCTTTCTTGTTGAAAGCTGTATTTGTAGGGGTGGGTAGACCGTAAAATCACGGGGATTCTTTCATTATCACAGCCTTTCAAGATTGTTGAAATTTACTTCCTTTACTCCGAGATTGTTAGTTTTGACCTACATTTTTTCGTCGATTGAAGCTTTTCATTTGACCAATAGCGCTTGTTTCTTTGTTTGGTAACAAAAAGGCGTTGACAGAGAATACAGAAAAGTCCAACTTTGAATTGAAGGACATTAACTATAACCTGACTATATTTTCTGTTTCTCTTCCATCGCAGCATCATGGTGTTTCGGTTACGTCGACAAGTGATGGTGTTCTCTGTAATCGTCCTGTGTGTCTACTTTGCCACATTACTAACAAAGGACAGAAACAACTGTAGCACTGCCAGCAGGGAGGTCAGAAAGTTGGAAACAGACACGTTCAAAGATCCTTGGAATGGGTGGGAAAAACGAGTAGATGAGCAGACGTCTGAGTTAGCTTTGAAAAGGTAAGGGACTGAATGAACATATTCCTGGGATATTTGTTACCTATACCTTATTGATTCATCACAAAGGCAGACTTACACAGACGCTAGTTAGGATGTTCTGAAATTCATACCAATTCCTTAAATCATTGAGTACTATTATTAGTCCTTTAAAAACAGGTTGATTTTGGAATTTTAAAGTTTGAGTTCGATATGTATGTATCCCTTCACTTCCTTTGAATTGTCTAGTAGTATACAATCATTTATAATAGCAAACAATAAGTGTCAATGACATATCTGCCCAAGATTTTCATCAGTATATCTGATAATGAATACCAAGCACTGCACGAAAAGAGGGCAAAAAAAAGGTATTAAATGCCAGCTAAATCCGGTAGTTGTTGCCTCTGGCATTTGATTCTCTACCAAAAAATGATGAGACTCATCTTGCATATTTCTCCCTTGTTAAGGCAGGCATTATACCGGACGCACCAGCGGACTTTCGTGGGATTGGGCTTTTGGTAAATCCCGGTTTTGTCGGAGCGGTAACACCGGTATTGGTAAACAATAGAGTAGGACTTACCAAAATATGGGATTTGCCTATACTGTGGCCACCTAAAGCAACCATTACCAGAACATTTATTGTCATTGGTAAGTCCCACTTTCCATGCAGTAAAGTACATGTCTATCCATCCACAGATCTAGAGAGAATCCTACGGAACACGGCAAAGGAAGCACAAAGTTCGTTCCACCTACATGCCGGCCACGAGCCAAGCTGGCCCTGGTGAAAACTCACAAGACAGGCGGGACCACAGCCATGCAGATTCTGCACCGCTATGCCTACCTCAGAAACCTGTCCCTGGTCCTACCAACGGCCACACATCCAGGCCGTATGAACGCGTTTTACCCGCACAAACTGACTACAGACAGGTACCTACAACCTCAACATGGACACCAGTACGATATGCTTACATATCACACCATTTATGATAGAGAGACTTACGTAAAACTTGTTGGAGAAAAGGCTGCCTTTATCACCATACTGAGAGAGCCTCTTAGTCACATCAAGTCTCAGTTCAACTTTTATAACTTTGTGGATAGATTTAACATAAGTGGACCAGAACCATTTTATCGCTTTCTTGAAGATATTGGGAAGTATGATAAAAGTCGACCTAGTCACCTAGGTTCTAGCAGCCCCATGTCTGTTGACTTGGGCATGCCACGAAACGTTGTAGCAGATATAACACAACACTCTTCTCAGAGAAAACACGAACAACCTCTCAACACAACCACTGTGCAATACATCCAAGACTTTTTGAAGAAGCTATCAAGAGAACTGGACCTCGTCATGATTACTGAACATTTCGACGAGTCCTTGGTGATGTTAAAGAGACTCATGTGTTGGGAGTTGAAGGACATACTCTACTACAAAGCGCTCTCGTTTGAGTATGATACTAAGGAAAAACAAATCCACCCTGACTTAGTGGAAAACCATCGAAAATGGGACACTGTAGACTATCATCTTTACGAGCATTTCGTTGAAATCTTTCAGCGAAAAGAAGAAGAATTAGGACCAGATTTCAAAAGCGAGGTTGAGAATTTCAGAAACATAAACCTGAAGGTGAGAATACGGTGTAGTGAGACTGACTCTGGAAACAGGGAAGACTTGATTATACAGGAGACTAAATGGAACAGAGCGTTTGCAGTTTCACAGGAGTTCTGTACTTTCATGAAGACTGGCCAACTGTGCTATATGACGCTTCTTATGGACCGCAATTATCGATACAGGAAATCTAAAAAGAAGAAAGCTTTGTCTGCCTCTAACTTGTACACATCACACTATTGTTCCCTGTGCGGTAGGATATCAAAAGACTGTACCCTGGGTGAATATGTTACACATTTGTTTCATGAGAATAGCATCTCACGTTTTGATTCAAGTTTCAGCCGCAACCGTCACACAGTGGACGGACAAAACCAGGAGGAATTCCAGGCTTAGCTAAAAAATGTTTGTTTTCACAAGGTGCTGTCTTCTCTTTACCCATAACCTCCCTTACACACCAGTAATGCATTTCTTCTCAATAAAGGCGACTTTACTGTACAGTGTGTTTAACATATGGCCAAACAGCTGACAACAATATTGTATTATAATACTAAAGGCACTATATCTGGCACAAAAAAGCTGTTGAGAATATATGTCACGTAATCTGTTAAAATAAAGGATATGTATAACTCCATTATTGTATTCATTTCATTCTTATCGTTAGTTGTTATTATACTGACTAAGGTTTATTTGTATTTATATCACATAGTAAACAGGTAGATTGCGGAATAATGCATACATATGTATCATGACACGAAATATATTTTTCTGCATACCTGCACTGGTGCAGATAACATTGAAAATTACCTGCACCAGACAAATTTTACCTGCACCACTCAGAATTTAGGAAGTATGAATCATACTAAAAACTGTCCAGAAACCATTGCCATTATTTCTTTTATACGTTATTCAAAGTAGGTGTTATCAGTCAATACACAAATAAAAAATCCACATACACCAAGTACCCAGTACAAGGTCCAGTGCAGGTTAGGTGCAGGTAGACACCAGAAATACCTGCACAGCTCCAATTTTACCTGCTCTAACCTGTAGGTGTCATTTCTAGCCCTGCATGTAGATCATAAGATTACTAATAGTATATTCGAATAATCAATCTATAAATGCATTATTTGCAAAAAATGAATAATCTTCAATATCTTTGTGTTATTTATAAACATGCCATACATTGCAAAGGGGGCGTATCATGAACAGCAAACGCGTACCCTGAATTTGCTCCCTGATGAACAGACAATTAGCCTCTGTCTGTTGACGAAAGCGCTCACTGACCCCTTAGTAATAATACCCAGGGGTGTCGGGTTGGTTGTCTGTACGCAGTGGATTTGTAAAGCAACACCCACGTCCCAAAGCATCTTAATTTCACCCATACTTGAGCAAAAAAAACGATATGTTATTACACTTTTACATGATTTTATTGATACTTCTCAAGAGTTTGAATACATGTAAGTATTAAAATACAAAGCTATTTCAGCATTAACGTGTACAGTCCTGGCCACATTTGAGCGCTACCTAGCGTCTGGCACTAGTATTGCATCCAGGCGCTTGCTGTAGCAGTTCTCTGACCTTTGAGTGTTGTCGGGCCGGTTTGGTTGCGCTACAGGGACAGTACACAATTTCCGGCGTCCATGATGTGGTTTATGTGGTGTGTTTAGAGACATCGCTTCTCCAATACTTTCTGCCACAGTGCAAGTAAGACCTACAACCGGACTCGACATAGAAACATGTAAGTATGAAGTCATTTTCTGCTTAACGTCATGTGAAATAGCTTGCTATTTCTTGAGTTAAAAACTTCTGAGCGATTGTCAACTTTGACCTGTGACCCAGTGTAGATAAGAATCTAAGCGACAATAATTCAAAGTTTCCTTCCTCGTTTCGTTCCGCGTTGCGTATTAAATAAGAATTCTATGTAGTGGTTGCCAACAACAACTGATTCTGACACATTCTATGAAGTATACGTTCTAAACCACTTGTTTTATTGCTGCATGCAATGCAAAGGGCAGCGCATAAGTTACATTGTCAAAATAGAGTGTTTGTACCCCTAGGCCGGAGTAGTCTGTACTTTGCGTATGTGACTAGAATCGTGATTCCATTGAAAATGACATTGTGACGTCCTGACTTGCCCCGTTCTCTAATACTGTAGTAATAGGCTGCCCATATATCGTATCCAGAACCGTACCTATCTAGTTTTATGCCTGAGCGGGTTTACGCTTAGGATCATGCACGGTTCTGGATAGTCTCTATTGCATCCAGAACCGTGCCTATCTAGTTCTATGCCTGAACGGGTTAGGGTTAGGATCAGGCACGGTTCTGGATAGCCTCCATGTACATGGATAGCCTCCATGTACATGTATGCAAGAACGTAGATTTGCCCCAGGCACTATTCTGGATATATATGCGTGGACTATCCTGAAATGTGCCTAAGCATGGTTCTGGATAAAGCACTGTTCTGGATACAATGTACAACACTGCCCATCCAGCGGGGTGAACACGGGGCAAGTCAGAATTTTCCCATCCAACATCTGCTTGGAAAACAGTGTACAGTATCAGCACACACCTGTTACATGTATTACGTTTACCTTCGTTCGCAGAAGGAAAACAGATTGTTTTTGCTTTGTTTCTTCCTGTTCTGCCGTTCCATGCAAACACATATGGTCAATGAACTGGACCAGACGGCTGTCACCATGGTAACTTCTTATAGGTAGTAGCATGGTTGTAGTTTCTTAGGCTAGACCATGAGAGGGTAAACATGATCCATTTGCTTTGCATTTGCTTTATGATCTGTATTTTATCACCTCTTTTGTTCAGAAGACGATGAAGAGACCACCCATGTACCTGTTCAAGGCCATCTTATGGCTGGCAGTTTTCACAGCAGCTGTGATCACCGCAGTCTCGTTATTTACCGCGAGACTTGAGCCTTCCAGACTAGTGCATCTTCAACGAAGGGAGATGCTGGCAGTCAGTTTATCTCCAAGTCGGTAAGCATCTTTGAGCTTCCAGTTTGTTTAGAGATTCTATAAGTAACAAGGAAAACGTAGACTTGATTTCCTTTGGTATGCTTGCAAGACCATATTGATTGATAGATATCGCAACAAATAAATATGATCTTATAATATATCTCTGTCTATCGACTATGTGTTTTTGATTTTATATATCACAGAATGATTTTACCAGCAATTACACCAATCGTCATTCTCATTTTCTATCAGATTACGAATTCATTAACATCTAAACAATTATATTAATGATCTTTCATAGACTATCTCACAGAATAATGTTTAACAAATCTTTTCTCTTTGTTTATCATTAGACATGTAGAGCACAGGGGCTCTGTAAAAGACAAGTTCGTTCCACCTAACTGCACAGCGAGAACCAAGCTGGCTCTGACGAAAACTCACAAGACGGGAGGTACAACATTGATGCAGATCTTCCACCGGTTCGCCTATCTCCACAACCTGTCAGTGGTCCTCCCTACCGCCACACACCCCGGCCGTATGAACCTGTTCTACCTGCACGGTTTGACTCCGAAAAACTACCTCCCACCACAGAAAGGTGGCTACGACATGCTCATCTACCACACCAAGTACCACAGAGAAAACTACACGAAGCTACTCGGGAAAGACGCGGCTTTTATCACAATTCTGAGAGAACCACTGAGCCATCTTAAGTCCCAGTTCAACTTCTTCAACCTGGCAGAGAAGTTTAAGTTAACAGGGCAGCAGCCGTTGTTAGAGTTTCTTCAGAATCCGGGCAGATATGACCACGGACGGACAGGCAGCCATGGTACAAGGAGCCCCATGTCTAAAGACCTGGGCATGACTCGGAGTACTCTAGAGGATATTGCCAAACGTATCGAGACTTTGAAACCAGGAGAACCTGTCAAAGCTGAAGTTTTGTCGATCATACAATCATTTATCGCTAGGATTTCCAAAGAGATGGACCTTGTGATGATTACAGATTATTACGACGAGTCCTTGGTCATGCTAAAGAGGTTCATGTGTTGGGAACTTAAAGATATCTTATACTTTAAGATGCTCTCCTTCTCGTATGAAACAAAGGGAGAGAACATACCACCAGCGCTGGTGGCAAACCACCGGAAGTGGGACATTGTAGACTACCATCTTTACGAACATTTCAACAGAACGTTTTGGCAGAAAGCGAACAAGCTAGGTGAAGACTTCAGGGCTGAAACTTCCCATTTTAAAAACATTCATTACCAAGTTCTAAAACACTGTACTGTTGACAACCCTCAGAACCAGGGCGTACTGGTTATACCGGAAAGCAGGTGGAATCCCAGCTTCACAGTAACGTACGAGTTCTGTACCTTACTGAAATACGGCCAGCTGTGTTACATGTCTCTTCTCTATGATCGGAACTTGAGATACAGAAGGAAACCGAACCCAGGCCTAAAGAGCCGGTTGAAGGAATACTCCCCACACTGCGCCTTGTGTGAGAGGCTGGTCACAGACTGCACCATGTGTATGAAGATATCGCAGGACTGCACGCTAAACGAGTACATCACACACTTGTTTTACGAGAAGCAGTTATCTCATTTCGACACGAGTCTCAGTAAAAATCGTCGCACTATAAACGGACAAAATCAAGAAGAATTTACTACCGACGGATCCTAGCAACCTGTTCAAAGATTATGACATGCTAATAAACCGCACGAACATTAACGATAATTTACAACTGTGTATCGAATAATAAAATGCATTTTCAATCTACCCTCTCTGTCTTTTCATTCATATTCTGGGTGTCGAGTAATAATGTCCAGACTACATGTATTTATGATGTACAAAATGACTTCTAAACAAGCCGCCAAGTGGCTCAAAATCTAAACATTTTAGGTCTCATGAAGACCTACCCACCTACCAAATAGCAAAACAATCCATTTAAGCCTCCTCGAGTTATCGTGTTGACACAGGCACACGCATACACACACACACAAACACAGTCGCATACACACACACACACACACACACAGAGAGTCACAAACACACACACACGCACGCATGCACACACACACGCGCGCGCGCGCGCGCGCACGCACAAACACACGTTGCCAAAAAGCACTAGGGATATCCTTGTTAGATATCTTTAACGCTTGCAGCTGTGCAAAGGTTAACTGTGACAGGTCGTTCATGATCAGTTGAATAGAACAAGCTGCCACCACAATCCATAATTCATACGTCGTTATGAATGCCGTGTCATTGAAACTGACGTTAAATCAATGTTGCGACACAGTAGCTGAATCTTTATTTCCGTTGCTTGAAGTAGAACCCACTGAGTGTTTTGATGTTTCTGGAGAAACATCCCACCAACAAAGCTCTCCATTTAGACACAAATCTGACCTCCTTAGAAGGGATCTTAGGTTGTGGAACCGGTTCTAGCTGTGACGTCACCTGCGCCTACGTGTTGTGCGCTGTGTTCTGTTCGAATCTTGGCACGGCCTTACAGTCTTTTAAAATCGCAATCCGGCCGGCATACGTGGCTTTGGCGCGTCTACAAAAGTAAGTATAACATTCTATCTACTCTGTGTTTGTGTCAACACGGCTGAGTCTGGGGGTCTGTTGTCATGGCCAAAATACAAAGTGAACAGACGTTGTGAAGGAATAGCTGTTATCTAGGTACATGTATTACGTTACATGTTAACTACGGGCTACGGGAAAAGTAAACAATGTTTTGACAGATCCGTATTAAGACTGTATGTATAGAGGAATTTTGCGATAAGTCGTTCACTGTGTAAAGTTGAAGAACTATGCCCGATGTATAATAGTAGCTCGGCTTGTGTTGGTACTATCAGACACGGTTGGATGCTCTCACGGGGTTCCCTTCCAAGAAGACAAGTAGTTTTTAATTGGCTGATTATGGATGGTTATACAAGCCTAGAGGTATTGTGCTATCGACATCAATTAGTCACTTTCATAATTTTTTTCATTTTCTATTTACCAGTAGATCACACCCAGGCCCATGACCTGTTTTTCAGGTGTCAGTGGATACATAAAAAACTTTATGCAGACACAGTAAATAGAACAAATTGCATAGACATAAACAAATGAAATATACAAATAACACAATTACAGTTCAAACTTGCTTCATAAAAATGACACAGAGCCCATAGTCTAGACATCTGAGACAAAAAACAGTCCTTTGTTTTTTAATAAAACAGTAGCAGTCGTACACGTTTTAAGATTGGTTTATTGTTTTCGATAAATACAAATCCACTAAAATACATTTCAGCCACTTGTACATGGTACATGTCGCTGAATTATGTATGTTAGGCAAACACAAAATAAATGTAAATAAGTACAAAAGTATAAAAACAATAATAATTAATTAATTAATTAATAATAATAAATGATAACTGATCTTAATAGGGCTGGTCATGGGAGATTTACTATATGCCGTATTTGTTTAATAGATTCGTGAGATAGGGGATCGGGCTATTTCTGTATCGATCTGTTCTGGGGAGCGGGACAACGAGCTGATTAGACTGTTTGCAGGTTCTTATGTGGGTCGTCGTATGGCAAGGTGGTAGCCAGGATCTGAACGGGGACTTGAAAAGAGATCTGGCAAATTTCAAACTTAGGTCCTCCCTCCTTTTACTACTGCAGTACTCGCTGGATACACAAGGTGACGCCATTAAACAGCAGTAAGGCCTTTTCTATCTCCGGTTCGCTGCAACTATCCATAGCATGTCGGAAGAACGCACTGCGCCTGCGCGAAACCCGCATTTTTCACTGTTTTTGTTGGACGTTTGGTCAATGTTGCATCAGAATTTTGCCCGTTGCAGACGATAGATTTTCCGTCACAACATTTGAAAACTATAGACGGGATGTCCTCCTTTTAAGAAGAAGAATACGACGACGTTCTGCCGAAGTGCAACCAAGGACTGAGGTGTTCAAAAACTCGTTTTTTCCATAGAACTATCGTTGAGTGTAACTCGCTGCACCAAGTGCAGTAGGAACATCATCACTAGATAGCTTTAACCCTAAACAGTACACCTGGGGTCCGCGCGGACCCCAGCACTTTATATTCTGTAATATTTTTTTTTGTTTCTAAAGATTTTTTTCTAAAATTTCAGGTAATTGTCACCCACAAAGTTGTGCCTCAACACAGTGCAGAAAATTCCGTTTCCACCATTTTTTAAAAATTTTGTATCTGATTTTCTTTTGGGGTCCGCGCGGACCCCAGCCGGCTCTCGATCGTAATAGATACACTGGCGTTCTTATACTTTACTTTTTTTCTTATACTTTACTTTATTTTCAGGCTTTTATGATAAGTGACACATGTCTTCTAACATTAATAACATTTTATGTAATTTAATGTGATTTTTATTAATAATTTATGCTAATTTGATGACGTCATTGGTTAAAACCAAGATCCAAGATGGCGGATAATTAAATATGTATGACATCATTGTATGACGTCACTGGTGTTGCTAAGGGCAACATAAGCTTTAGCAGACCTTATCATTTTATCATAAACACTTTTTGTTGAAGTTGCGTTGTATACCATTATGTTTCAAGAGAAAAACCTATTTATAACGGTTTTAGTCATTAAAATAATATGAATGACGTCATAATGACGTCATACTACGTCATAACGACATCAAAATTGTTGTATTGATTAATTTTCACTAGTACACCATCTTCTGAAAATTTGGTGGCCATACGATATACCGTTCCCGAGTTCTGAGGGGGGCAATAAGCCCCCTTCCCCAGTCCCACGAACCTCAAAAACTTTAAAAAACGGGTATTTCTTGATTCCTTCTTTTCTTCACCAAAAAATTGGAAAAGGTAAAAATGTATGACTTTTGTACGTAATGTGGACTCAGAGGCTCACACATCGATTCAGCAAAACAATTGAGCTGGTAGCATACTAATAATTTCTAAAAATTAGCAAAAAACTGTTTTGGGGTCCGTGCGGACCCCAGGTGGACAGATTAATCAGTCCGGGAAGGTGTACTGTTGAGGGTTAAACAATGTTTAGAGTTAGACGTCCAAAGGTTAGGTGTAACAAGTCGTTCGGTGTTATGTAGCCAGCTGCCGCCGCGCCGCGTGCCTGCGAAGCTGGTGTGTTACGCCGAGGGACAGTTATACCGGCTATACCGATACAAATAAAATACATTACGGGTTTCGCACAGGCGCAGTACGTTCTGCCAACGTGCTCTCTTCCACACATGTGCAGAAACCAAATAACGTCAGAATTTTCCCTTCGATCCAGGCACAACATGAAGACGGCGCCGCCCTTCTGTCTGTTCCAGAGCCTGCTGCTGCTCTCTACAGTTATGCTGGGCATCATGATGGGCATGTTACTCACCGGGCAGACACAGATCAGGGGCTACTCTAGGGACAGGTATTGTAGTATACTTGGTTGGCCCGTGGAAGTTAATTTTTGTGTACACAGGATGGACTTAATATGCATTATCTTGTAATATATATTTCAAGTTAATTCATGGAGATCTACTGGGTGAGATATAAGACATAATTCAAGCACTGATATGGAAATCATGGTTTTGTATAATGAAATTACATAATAATCACACAACAACGAGACTATTATCGAGTTATGTATATTCTAATACTTCTTTATCTTTTTTTTTTTTTTAAGTCCAAGCTACACACCTGAGGTAACCTTCAAACCAGCCGAGGTGTTTATCAAACCGTCCGAATCGGTAACCAAACCGACTGAGCTGAAATATAACCCGGGCTGCCAACCGCGTACAAAACTCGCCTTCATCAAAACGCACAAAACTGGAGGGACGACTTTAATGCAGATCCTACATCGCCTCGCCTACCTTAAAGACCTCTCCATCATCATGCACAAGTCTACAAACCACGGCAGTATCAACGAGTTCTACCACCACGGCATCAAGAAGGAAAATCTGATCCCCCCAAAAGGGAAACATTACGACATCCTGGCCTACCATACCAAGTACAACCGTGAGGTGACACAAAAAGCGCTGGGACCAAACGCCACGTACATCACGTTATTACGGGAGCCGCTAGGTCAGCTACGCTCACAGTTTAACTTCTACTGGATGGCGAAGGCTTTCAAGCTTTCCGGACCAAACCCTCTCGCGCAGTTCCTGAAAGATCCAGCTAAGTATGACCACAGATCACCAGGGTACATGGCAACACGAAACCCCATGGCTTCAGACTTGGGGTTTGGAAAAAAGGACCTGATTGCTCTTACTGAAGAAGCCATGAAGAGCAAGGAGGAAGTGTACTTCGCTAGACCGCCAGCAAAGATAGAGGAGTTTATAAGAAACATTTCATCACAGTTGGATCTAACCATGGTTATGGAGTACTTTGATGAATCTCTAGTACTTTTGAAGAGATTAATGTGTTGGGATCTACATGACATTCTCTACTTTAAATCCCTGTCGTTTAACTACAAGGCAAAAGACGAGGAGATATCGGAGGATTTGGTGAAGATGCACAGGAGATGGGATGTGGTAGACTACTTTTTGTACGACCATTTCAACAGGACTTTCTGGAACCGCGTCGACAAAGAAGGAGACGACTTCTGGGAGGAAGTGAGACACTTTAAGGAACAGAACCTTCGGATGCAGACCTACTGTCTTGGAGAAAACATTGAGAAGACAGACGAACTGTCCAGTCTCGTTGTTGAAGAGACGGCGTGGAATAGCAGATTTCTGATCACACCAGAGTTTTGCACTGTCGTCAAATACGGGCAGTTTTGCTTCATGACGCTGCTGCGAGATCGCTACTTTCGGCAAAACAAGAAAAAGGGGAAGTCTAGCAAACCGATAGATCCTCTAAAGACCAAGATGAAATCATTGTACGAGAAACCTCTGTGTGAAATCTGTGATATTGTGAGCAGGGATTGCACCTTTAACGAGTACTTGACTCATCTGTACCACGATAAACTCATCTCCCGCGCGAAAACAAGCTTCCATCCATCAGGAATGGCTGGGCGAGGGAAGATTGCGGACCATGTATGAAATGGTGGCATTGCCAGCAGTTTTAGAACGTTCCGCACGGTGGCCAGTTAAATGTCATTCAGTACCATGGCTATATAACGTTGGCTCGTAAAGGGGCTATCTTATACAGAACCGTGCCTGTATCTAGTTCTGTGCCTGAATGGGTGAGGTTTAGGATCCCTAACGGTTCTGGATAGTCTCCGCGTATCCAAAAACGTATGTTTGCCCCCATTGCATGGGCACCGGAATGTAGCCATGTAGTTTCTAAAACAACAACATTTGATGATCATTTAGTCTATGTGATGCACGGTGATAATGAGTCTTGGACGGAAAACAGTGAAACTTAGCGCCAATAACGAGTACATTGTATCACATTATTTATCTACAACTTGAGACTTAAAGAATACTTGATATTGTGGTGATAAAACGCGTTTTTCTCAGGTGTATCTTATGCCTTGCAGATGTATTTATTGAAGTTATTAAACCTAACATCCACTATGTAATCAGATACATATTTGAGAAATGTTAATAAAGAAATACAGAATATTGCACTGACAGCGCCTTATTTTCAATCTCCTTCTGTGTATCATCAATATTATTAATAATAATAGAATAAATAATAGGTATACTTTGAACGTTGTGTAATATACAGTTCACTGTCGTTATAATCATATCTACCATTTCATTGTTAAGCGGATGGAAAATTAAAAAACTGCACGACAATGCTGAAAGATATATATTTACTTTATTGTATCACATTATATTTACAGAGAAATCTGTGTTGCTAAAACAAAACATTAATATCACATTCAGTAAATCCCAAAGCCCTTTCCCAACATATTATCTGATCTGCCCCGTGCATAATTATGAATCCATGAAATATAATGAGATCTGAAATGACATCATATTATTAGGGATTTTGATTTATTCTTACGGATCAGATATCAAATTACATCCATCCAACGTCACGCCGTCATAGCTTGAATATTAATACGATCAAAAACCATGAATTATTCAAACTAAACAAGCAATTTGTGTTTAATTTCTGTAGTATTCTTAGAGCAATTTCCTTTTTGGTAAAATGTTCTCATTTCTAAAAAAAATGCTTCATAAGTCGTTAATAAGGCTAACATGACACTGATCTTATTTCTTGAAGTATTTCTTGCATCCGAACGTCTATTTTGTTTCAGATGTATGCTCATGTTTAGAAGTGTTGGTGATTTGACCCGTTTCAAGGTCGAGGATTACTTCATGTTGAAGGAATGTACTAGGTTTTACATACATTCGCTTCCCCTGAGATATATTTTCAGCATAACGTATAGCTCGCCCCGTGCTAAAGGTTGTTTGGAGAGTGGTTTCCGTCGAAATCTAATTTACCAGACGACCCATCTGCGAAAAAGATCGTACGTTTTGTACATTTACTTCGATCGCAGCGACTAAAACTAATTATGTGGCGCCGGGAGCTTTCTTTCCCCCGTCCGTTCTAGTGGTGCCTCATTGGCGCATAGAGGACTTGGGTTTCTCTCACTACATTTTGGCGGGAAGAAGAGGGGGGCCATCTTGTTTTTCCCTGGAAAAAAGACCAAAAATATCGTCTGAAATCGTCCTTGTGAAGTGATTTTGTCGCCAGAAACAGCCGAACAGCCTTGGATCGTAAGATGGACGCAGCAGTACAGCCTGATACTCCAGAAGCGGTGAAGGTATTGTTCTTAATCTTTATTACACGTTTTGTTTACCATAATTCAGTGTAGCGTTCGCCGTTTATTGCAAGTATAGATTCCTACAGACTGCACTGCTGCCAGCCAGTCGATGCCTGCAGCAAGTCCTAAGTCACCGCTTGCCTAGAATGCCAATAGTTCCCTTATGTATTGGTAGCATTGATGTTTAATTTAGGAGCACGGGGGTTCTAAAGGATATGGGTGTTACCATTCAAACCTCAATTTTGCAAAGCGACACCGCCCCTTTATATTATCTTATTCAAAGGCCTCTTGCTGTATTTCCTACATACGGGGACCAAAATAAACATGGCGACCATGATATTCTCTTGAAAGCCTATCCACAAAATGGCTGTCTTTCGTTGATGTTATCTTCGCGCCCATAACAAGGGGGCTGGCCCCTTCAAATTTGAATTTCAAAAAATCCCATTGTAGATATTGACCTGTCGGCAGGCCGTTAATTTTGTTATTGTAAGTGTAGGGATATGAAAAATAATTCATAACATCTGCAAGCACTTTTAAGTTGTGACCTTTAATGTTTTAAATAGGATTTAATATATTGTCATTTTAAGGCAAGCACGGTCACCTAACGCTGTCGATATATGTGTATTGTTACAAGAATTTATAAAAACACAAACAGTATCGGGTTAAAAATGAGGTACCACCCAGGGGAATGTTACTAATGATATGCCGGAACTATGTATTGACGCTGGAGGGTAATTTTGCATGCATGGCGTGTGGCATTGAGTCTTCCCGGGGAGATATAGTGCCTAAACCTATTACGGTATACCCGGGCCCTGCATGGGCCGTATTCATGTATTCTGAACACATCCCTACCGTCGTAAACATTACCGCCATCCGTGTGTTAGTCTGACCTACATTGCACTATCCCAGTCGCTTAAGCTGCATACATTTGAGCGGCCCAGTTTTTTCATTCAAGCTCACAGTGATTTGAGCAAACTTCGCTGTTGACTTTGCCTCATCACGAGTCAAGTTTCCCAGCGTTTTTAACCAACCGCCCGCGCTTTCAAGCATGGCTGAGTCGTCCAGGGATGTTTCGGACACCGCGTCGGTGAGGTCGGATTCCTCGGCGGCCCCCTCCCCCCGCACCGCCCGAAGGAGGCACCTGGCCATGTTCGGTAACATCGTGGACCCCAACGAGGGGAAATCATTGGATTTCGGCAGCGAGAGGAGCTCGAGAAGGGGGTCTGGGAGCTCTGCGGGGTCTAACCCCCCGTCTAACCCCGGCAGTGCCCCCCACACCCCTCCCCGCACCCGCCGTCTCGGTCCCGCCTCCATGTTCGGCCAGCTCGTGGACCCAGACGAAGGGAAGTCTCTACAGTTCGGCTCCGAGAGAAGCTACGGCAGCAGACGGGGGTCTTCCAGTTCCAACAGCGCCCAGGAGAACGGCAACGGCTCTCCTAAAGACAAGAAAGAACAGGATGAGCAGGATCCGAAGGAGATGGAGGGAGGAGAAGAAGAGGAAGAGAAGAAAGAAGAACAGGTTGAAGCAGTTCCAAAACCAAGGGTTAAAATGGAAGAAATAACCCTGGAGCATACGGTATATATCATCATTATTTTGTCATAAAAAGTCTGGCATTTCATCGCCCTCCCCGGCCCCAGCTAATCCCTTGCAAAATGTAGCCAGTAAACTGCAGTAATTCTGTATGTTTTGCATAGAATGAACTTTCAAAGTTGCACTTTTTGTCAGCATAGAAGAAACGTTTTACAGCAGGATATGATCTTTCATTTTTTTTCCTGCATGAAATAATGACTCCGACCCCGGCCATTATAATGATGTACGTGAATCCAGCATACATCATTTACAGAGCTATGAATACTGAAGAGGCATCCGTCCATTGCACATGCCATAATTACCAAGTCTGCCTTTATCTATACATTACGGCATTCGTTCGTATCTTCACTAAGTCTATTTTAAACAGAATCTTTAAACGATTCCGGCATGTGTACTCTATAGAGAGGATTTGTATCGATTTTTTCTACTATTTGATCCAAAATTGGCGACAATCGTATGCACGTCTATGTAATCTCCAGGGAGTACGCTTTTCTCATCATGCATTTTTATTTCATTAGATAATCTTGTTATCACTAACTGCTCGCTAAGCTAGCTGTGACGTGTGCTATAAAGCATGATTCATAACTCAAGGGGTTTATATAATATATATTGTTATCAACGATAGAGAAAATCTAAGAAAATGTTTCCAGTTTTGATTTATTCTATCCACCTGCCGTTCCGTCGGAAAAGCGTGCTGCGAAGTCAGCCATTTTTATTACCCAGCGGCCCCTTTGATGGATCACGTGACCGTGACCGCCCGACCTGTGAAATACGGCGTTAAGTGGGACACAAACCCGTGTGTTTTGGTTTACGAGCGCTAAAGGAAAGAAAAGGCGGAGAAAATCGCAATTTTATGGTCAGCGCTATTTCGTAATCCCGCACAAAGGCACCCCATTGGTTTAGCATATTCCACCTGCAACGGTTATAGTAATTTAACACCAGGGGTTGTTCATTAAAACCCGCCTATATAATCCGGATAAATAAATGAGCAAAATGCCCTCAATACATAATCTCCAAGCAGATCTTTTATAAAACACGTTAAAAATATTAAAAAAAAAGATAAGCCGAAGCCTAAACCTTTGCGCTGTTTGGAGAGTAACCATATAGGCTAGGGTCCCGTCTGGTAACATTCATCCTACAGACGATCGTACGATCGCAAACTCAGGGCATTCTTGTAATAGTCGCGCATGTTTCGACAAAATTCAGCTGTCTCATTACCATAAAGGCTGTATTGGATCCTTGTCGGCGGTTGGTTCTGTCACGGCCTGCTTGGAAATTCTACGACATCAAAATCGTGCTACGACCTTCGAACGAATGTGACCACGCCGTAACATATGTATACAAGGCATAACTATAATTCAGTTTTTGCCTGACTCATTACAATATTTCTTATTCTCATCGTAGTATCAAGAAAACATAATCATCTATTTACATATGCGTGATGTGTACAGATAGAAAATCCCCAGACTGATTAATGAGTTCTTCCTTCATTAAGGCTAGCAGCTAATTAGATCGCTATTCCGTACCCAATCACTTAACTGGATTGAAAGTGGGACCATGACCATATATGGTACATTGATTTCTGCTTCCAGTGCCTGAGCTAATATTACATGTCACCTTGCCAAGCACATAAGTCTCAACTCTTATCATGAACCAATGTAGTTTTGTGAAGGTACCGTGGATTTTGGCGCCAGTAGAATTTTTTATGGGAATCTATGATTGTATAGAATTGCCTTGCTATTTTCATTGATACGAAGACCTAAAACTGACCCCCATCCCAATACTGTAGGTACAGTACACTTCATTGAGAGGCTTAGACTAGGATATTCCTTTGGGGTTTTCGACCGTACAGTGACCAAGATGTGATTTGTGTGACGCTTGATTTCCTAATTGTAATATGATGCAAGGTTTTATAGTATGACTTAAAAGACAACAAAACATACAAAAGGTATGACGATCTGTCAAATATTTGGTCGCACAGCGGTCGCACAGTGGTCGCACAGCGGTTGCAGCCTCTAGTGGAAATCAGGTATAACGATGTAGGACAGTAATATTCAGAAAATAGAAAACCCTTATTATAGCCGACATCTACTAATATCTAGGATAGGCTGACTACATTAGGAGTATCGAATTATAGTCCATATTCTGGGTCAGTAGTGGGGAGGGGGGTAGAATTTATCCCTAACACTCAGCCATGCGAAGCTCATGATGACAGGGGACCAATGAGCAACCGTAATGGTTGCACTTTGATTCGTAATCAGTTTCTTTCTGTCATGTCAAATTTATTATTCAGACCACAGCCGGTTCACAACAAACGAAAGCATGGGTAGACAGACTCATAACACAAAGCACAAACGGTAAAAGGGGTGTAGAATGAATATTTATCCAGTGTCACTGACGAAAGGTAGTGGATGCTACCTGAAACGTCTGACCATTTCCAAAATCATATCCAGCTGCTTGAGTAACTGTTTTTGGCAAAGCATATCAATAGCTAAGAGATAACCCAATTGATGAATTGATATTAGAAATCCAGATAAGGTGGCCACAGTTTAACAGTAGTGACAGTTAAGAATTATGGTTCACGTATTTGCTCGTTAGTTTGACAGTCTGTATAACAGATGCACAGTTTCTTCCTTAATGTCCTTTTTATGGCCCATTTTTACTGTGAGTCTGTAATTCATCGCGCTACACGATATTGCACCTGTCCTAGACGGCCTGGGTTTTATGATGTGCGATGTTTGCTGAATTATAATGACAATTACCTGTAAGTAGGTCACCTTAACACGGCACAATACTAGTAACGATTTATCTATTTATTTATTTATTTATTGGTTCAGCAAATAGCCTGGGCTGTTCAACTAGCTAGGAGAGCTATTGTAAAGAGCTAGCCCGGGAAAATAACATACAATCAACATACATTGTACAATCATTAAAAACTGTGTACATAGGGTCAAACAGTTTGCAATTAACGGATTTATAATACATGTTGCAAGTAAAAATTACTGACAGAGGAGAGTTTTTCGGTAACGATTAAGGGTACGATCGTCGTACGATCACAAACTGGTGGCATTCTTGGGATAGTCGTGCATGTGTCGTACACAGTTCAGTTGTCTTGTTACGGAAAGGCTGTCTTAGATCCTTGTCGGCGGTTGGTTCTGTCACAGCCTGCTTGGAAATTCTACAATATCAAATTTGTTTTACGATCTACGACGAATGTGACCGCGCCGTAACATATACTGTGAGATAAATCCTAAAAGAACTCTTTAAATCATATAATATTGCATTGCTAACAAAAGTGTACTTACAAAACTGGTCGGTATGCATTTCCAAAAGGTGTGTATCAACTACAGTAACAGTTTATTTGATGGTCTTCGTGGTTTTCGCCACAATACAATACAGTAACTATCACGTTCATGTCCTAGGAACCCAATTTGGTCTCAGACAGTCTACAGCGATAAAACTAGTATGCATGAAACGCTCACTCAAAATGATGCCATCGAATTTTACACTGCAGAGGGGAGAGCATTCCACTCAGGTTATTATCTTCCCAGCAGTAAAGACAGGAATCTACCTGTGACTAAGATAGAGACAAACTGTCCTGATGTATTTCCGTCCGCAAAAGGATGCCATCTTCAATTTAAACTACAACCATTATGGCAGTATTACAGAACTTTGACGCACGTAAGGTGGACATTTGGCGTCCTTCCAACATCCCCGTGTGCCTTTCTGTAGAACAGGTTTATACGTAGTAAAGTCAATTGATTTTAGAATGGCGTTTTACCTCAGGGGGCCTGGTATTTAGATAGGGTATTTCCCACCTACAGGATGTGCATTACAATTTACGTGAAAGGTTTCAAACTGGCTTTTTACGAGGGGTGTTTTCATGGTGCATTATTGGTACTTAGGTTGAAAGATGACGATAGCATTATAACGCTTAGTGGATTATAATCCTAGTTGGGTGATAGTGCTATCTTCAATACACAGAACAGAGATTTGCACCCTAACGAGCCTTATCTATTGCTACTTTCAGTGAGACTGAATGTTTAAATATTACAGTCACCAATGAGTTACATTGAGAAATTCCAGCCCACCATTTCAAGCAATAACCCTAATAGACGTTATGTTGAAGATCAATATTGTACAGACATATTTCTAAATGTAAGGTTTTACTTTGGGAATGAAGGTACGTAGGTAGGAAAGAAGGGGAGGATGAAAGGAAGGCATAAAAGAAGAAAGGTAGGAAAGAAGGAAGGAAAAAGAAGGAAAGAAAGAAAGAAACAAGGAAGAAAATTAAAAATTGAAAGGCAGCTAACTGTCTGGATGTGTCAATCCATGACAATGAAAGCGTCTGTTTCCTAAATTCACTGTGGACTTGTCTATATGTCAGACTGATGTTAGTGAGGTGACATATCTTTTATATCACAGCGTCTCCCATGAAATCCAGAGATGATTCATATCCATTCTCTCTTAGCGACGAAAATCAGATAAAATTGACGTAATGTTGCCGACAGACGATAGCCTCCACCAGGCTAACGCCGCGGGTTCAAAAACCGTAGCCAGAATTGGGAGAATAATCAGCCAGGGAAGTTTGGTCACTGTAGAACTCATTTGCCCGCTTTGCCTTCTCGCGGGATGACTCTCCTGGCCAATTATCCTTCCTTTTTTGCCGAATTCAACGATCAGTTCCCCCGTAGGAAGGCCTGGTGGAGGCTAGACAGACAACATGTAAAGGCCAGAAACCCCCCTGACGCTAATTACGAGACAAACTCATGCATGATTCAGGAGTTCTAGCTGAAGGGTAACGAGACCCAGAGGCTACGGGTAGTCCTGCTGTCATTAACGATGACAAACGTCTGGTCGGTTTGGATACTTGGATTAATTTCTCCATTAGCTTCACACACATTTGTCTACAAGGCTATTTTCCTGGAGATTTTTAAAAGATACATATACATGACAGATCAAAATACAAAGTACAGCTATTTAAAAATTTACACATACAAGTAGCTCCCGTCGGAAGCTGCTTTTGGGTGCGGCAGATTTTACTGTTGCGGTAGGCTATTCCAGAATGAGATTGATCTGTACAAAATGTCTTTTTCATAGCGTTTGTTTTTGGTTTCAAGTATTCTTGTTGGTATGACGTTCTACTAGCATCCTTTTCACTCACTAGTGCATTGCTAGGGGGGAGGGGGGTATTTCAACGATGATGAAAGGCTTTAAAATGTATTATCCCTGCAACAGTTAAGTTATGGAACTGCCTCCCACAGGACATTGTGAACACCAGGAACTTACAGAATTTCAAAAATCGTAACGTAAACGCCCACCTCAACGTCCTGTATAGTTCTCCTTTATGAATCCATAAAAGGAGAACGCTGGCTTCTGTTACTTCTTTTTCTTTGCCAGCCAAACCGTGTGGATAGGTGTAGAGTTCATGGTCCAGTTCTGCCTGGCTCCTCCCGATAACGGGCCTGAGCTCTCAATCATGTATATATATTCCTTACCTGCCAGGCTGGGGTGCAGCCGAGGCTGCCTAACTAGCTAAATCCCCTGTCAAACGTCAGCCGATATGGCCTCCCGAACACTGCCGAACTCCCCCCAACCATGGTTACGAGTAGGTCGGGAGCAATTTTGTAGTTTGAACAAGGTAGAGGATGAAGTTCATTTTGTCGTAGTTTGTAGTTTATATAGTATTGATAGAATTAATCTTTTTAAATATATTACAAGAACGTTTCCTTACTTCCAATTTTTATCTAATATTGAAAAATTTATCTTTCTTATGCGCTTTGATCATCCTGTATCAAACAAACCCATCTCAGATTATATTCTTAACATCACAAAGAAACGAGAAGAAGCCGAACCTCTGTATTAGTGTTGTTTTAGTGCTAAAGTAGTTAGATTTGTATTAGTAGTCCTGTTTGTACTGTAAACATGTATATACATTTTCATCTGTTCACCTGTACTTAGCCCGATAGGGCATGAATGTACAATAAAGGTTATTATTATTAAAAGTCGGCTGTGGCTGGCTACTGTTCGGCTGCGCCAGCTGAATGTTTTAAGTTGTGTGGACGGGAGGTTCGACCATGGTTGGCTGGTGTTCGGGAGTAGGTCAGCAGTGTTCGGGGGTAAAATTTCACTCAAATTTAACCCAAATTCGATCCGATTGGTATAGAAAGGTAGGCGTGGCCTAAATCTGGTCAGACTGCTCCCGAACTTCAACCGACCTTGTTGGTTGGTGGTTGGGGGAAGGTTCTGAATGTGTGACAGGGGCTTAACTAGCTAACTGGTATCATCAAGGGCTAACCTATGGCGCGAACGCACACTAGCTGAGGCGTAGCGCAGCCGATATCGGTACGTTTGGTGGATTCGCAAGATGTGAGCTCTCTGAAGAACTGGAGCTCCTAGCTACATAAGGAAAGTAGCGCGCAAATCAGGGTTCAAACTATAGACGGATAAATGGAAATCAGCGACCCATCCTCGTGGTCTAAAAGGAATTTAAATACTACACGCCACAGATCATTCAAATTCTTATGATTTGATCTAAGATAAAGCAAAAATTGTCACGGATATGCAAAGCCTCAAAATCTAAACAAAAAGACAGTTTAATCAGAAACTGCACGTAATACCTACCTGTCCGGTCTATAGCAATGGCGAGTACCTCTCGCACAAAATGTAAGGGGAGGATGCTTGCCATACTTTCGTATCAGCCTGAGAAACATTACAAACAACGCCTAAACAGCAAAATGTGACGAACATAGCTAGAAATAATAATAGTCTTCTTACCCGTGAAAGATTCCCTGGGCACCCTGGGTTCCAACGTCTTCCAGTCTACATGTACAGTCGTAAGATAGAAACGGGACTGCGATGTCTTTTAGTCTACAGTCCAATACAGAAAGGGGCCTGCGATGTCTGAGCATCTGAAAAAAAAAACACAGAACTACCCAGTGAACGCGTCCGTGTGGCACAACACACCACAAGTAGCAGTGAAGAGTGAAATAAGGTCTCTGATGTCCTCAAGTTTCCAGACTATTTACCAAGCAAACGTTGCGTGATTTCCGTGTTGAGTCACACTTCAACGGCAGACGGAGACATCTTAAGACGAAATGGTCTGATGATACAGGTAATTAAGAAGAAAATTTAAGGCATGGCCGGAATAATTGAACGCGCTGCTTCATGTATATTCAACACTCACTAGCTGGAAACGGCCTATGTGTTTTAAAACATATCTCCTTATTACGTTTAAGTTTTTTATATGTTTTTTTTAGATAGTCAAGATATAATGCAGGCAGTATTTCATGTTTGATCCTTCTTGATATTATATCTTTGCAGACTTTCTTGACTTGAGATGAAGAATCTTACCATAAAGTAATAATGCTCAACAGGCGTAAAATTAACATCTGTGTGATCTAATTAACTCGTAACGTGACAGTGAATGTGCCTGGCTGTATATTGTGGTTTAAGTGGTGCAATAGTGGTCATGGTTTCACTTGTTGATCTGGCACGCTATCAAGCTGTGTCACAGACATGTTGAAGGCTTGTATGGCCGTGGATTGGAGTATGGCGATGGACAAAGATATAGCCAGTACAGTCTGTTTTTGATCAACAGATATCTATAAGGACTGTGTAGTACACAAAACAAACAGTTATTCAAGCCACTGGATATGATTTTGGAAACGGTCAGACGTTTCAGGTAGCATCCACTACCTTTCGTCAGTGACTCTGGAGAATTCTTAGGAACCGCAGGTTTATAACCACCAACTATTAACTGATATGCAAAGAAAGTGAAGAGAAGTTTTTGATAGTCCAATAGGAAACAAAAATTAGACATAGTAAAGACAAAGTTGATGCAAAAAAAACAGGAGCTTAATTGGTACAGTATGTACGGCTGGAGCGATGTCCTTGGTACTGAAATGGGGGTCCCTAGTCTGTACGTATGTAGTCTACCACTAAGTACAGTGCATTGCCACCAATTACAGTAGGAGCATCCTCACTAGAAAGGTTTAAACAACGATTTCAATTTGCTGAGATTGCCAGAAATGGGTCAACAGGTTAATGAACTAACGGATGTCCTGTTGTATTTGAATATTCCGAACATTGTTAATTCGTCTCGAAGCAAGTGGCGTGAAATTGTCCGTTGGTGAAGCGTAATGGCTGAGAAAATTGAAACAAAAGCGAAGCGAGTAGAATCGCCACATTAGGTAAAACTGTCCTGAAGCGGGATCCGGAGTTTACACGTCTGTTCTTAGTTTCCGTCGGGCGAGTTTTGAGTATTATGGAGATCCAGCACTACTGGGGCAGTGCCGTTAGTATGAGTCCTAAGCACAAGGCGTACAGCCGGTTTGCCTGGGGGATGAGGATCTATCCCAAGGTACGTGAAACCGTGTCCCGGGTTCTGTTCGCTTGTCGGCCGTTTGCTGGGCATTGCGGCCGGGACTATGTGAGTAACACATCGTGTGTTAGATTCGACAGTTTTCGTAGGTACGCAGCTTTATATTTGTTCTCTCTACCGACGTTACAGTGGACTATTTGCCGCCTTCATCAGATCACATTCAAACCCAGATAGACTACCAAAACGTCGGTAGAGAGAAAAATAAGGTTGTACCTAAGAAAACTGTTGAATTCATTTAACAACCCAATGAAACTATTTACGGGTATCGTGTGATAGAGCTCTGATTCGACGTCAGGTACTTTTGGATAAAACCTTATTAAGGTTACGTCTATAAAATACTGGTCGCCATGGTTTCCTTCTATGTACAAAGCAACCGGTTTCCTTTCAAATGAGGTCTTAGTGTGTGTTCGAGTTCTAACGTGAGTTAGATACGAAGGGATGTTAGTTTTACACATAAAGTGGTGCCTTTGTGTGAAAAAGGTTGTTTTACATACTGAATGATCGTTCTCACGTTGATTATTGTACAAAGGTGGCGCTGTAGTGAAGTAACAATGGGAGCAACGTATTTGAACATGTTAAGCCGTACTTCATATAGTATATCCTCTAGATAATCACCCTGTTTGTTTCTTTGTTTGTTTCTTTGTTTGTTTGTCAAGAATCTCCAAAATATCACAAAAAATGTCGTGTTAACCCCCAGCTTTTCTTTTTTTACAGAACAATGTGCTGATCAAAGGTGTCACTGTAGTGTAGTAACTGCGAGAAGTTCACCTTAGCAAATTTGTCCTTTCATGGGAGCAATGTTAGGTCATACTGCATGTACTGTGGCCTCTAAATGATAACTCTGTTCACCCCATCTGTTACTGTTTTCCAGAACAAGGTACTGATCAAAGGCGGGACTGTAGTGAACGATGACCGGTCCTTCAGTGCGGACGTGTATGTGGAGGACGGGATCATCGCGTAAGTACATATTATCTAACATGTTATGTTACAAGGTTTGGCCTACTGACTTGGAGGGTTCTGGGTTTCTGACCCTGGCAGGCCCCAGTGTTGTTCCCTCGGGAAAGGCACTTTACACCTATTTTCTCATTCGACTCAGGTGAAAATGAGTAGTACAACTGTACAACTGTACAAGAGTAGTGCAGTCGGGACATTTTTTGATCAGCAGACACCTATACGGGCTGTGTGGTATGTGCGACCAGATCAAAGCGGGCGATGTCCTTGGTGCTGAAATGGGGGTCCCCACATGTAGTCTCTACTGTACGTATACAGTCTGTCAAACAGTTATTCATCTATAGTAAAACATTACAGCGTCCCCCCGCCACTTAGAGACTACAGAGAGTGCACAGAGTACAGTAGCTGTGCGTCTGTGGGTGATGTCCTTGGTGCTGAAATCGGGGTCCATAGTCCCTACTGTGCCTATATAATCTTCCACCAATTATAGTTCGTTGCCAACAAGTACAGTAGGGGCATCCTCACTAACTAGCTTTAAACAACGCTTGTAGTCAGATGTGCAAAATAGGTGTGACAGGTCGTTCGGTGTAATACAAGCAGCCGCCGCCGCGCCGTGTGCCTACGAAGCTGGTGTGTTATGCCTAAGGGTGGTTATACCGGCTATACAGATACAGGTATCTAGATACAGAAGCTGGTGTGTTACGCCGTAGAGTAGTTATACTGACTATACTGATACATATATAGATGGCCTTTCAACCCGCTATCCAGCTTCGTCTGTCCCTATTTCAAGTTAAGGATACTAACGTGTGGAAAATATATTAAGAATACAAGATAATTAGTATTCCATGTAGGAATAAAACCTTCGACCTAGAATTAGATAAGATACCTTTTTTCTTGCATTTCCTAATCATAGTGCCAGCCATTATCATTTCTGCTTTTTGAGTAAAAGCTATGAATTGTCTTGATGAAATAATGCAAATCCATGGCGTTAATTGTTTATCCAGAACCGTGTACATCTAGTTCTATGCCTGAATGGGTTAGGGTTAGGATCTGGCACTGTTTTTAATACTAGTACAGTAGTCTCCGCGTATCCAAGAACGTAGATTGGCCCCCAGGCATTGTTCTGGATACGTGAGGGCTATACAGAATAGTACCTGACCATGGTTCTGGATAAAGCACTGTTCTGGATACGCCTGGACTATCCAGAACCTTGTCTGAGCATGGTTCTGGATAAAGCACGGTTCTGGATATAAACATTAATGGATGATCGACGTCACGTGATTTCTCCTCAGGCAAATCGGACATGACCTGAGCGTGCCGGACGATACCATTGCCGTCTCCGCGGAGGGGAAGCTCGTCATTCCGGGAGGGATCGACACCCACACCCACCTGCAGTTCCCGAAGAATGGACTCACCTCCGTGGATGACTTCTCCCAGGGCACCAAGGCCGCAGCAGCCGGGGGGACCACCATGATCAGTGAGTCATAGTCATAGTCATAACAATGTACAACATGTACAACGGGTATTCAAAGAAACACAAACGGCTCTCATTTCACTATGGAACATTTTGGTATATCATTCTGAAATCGTTAAGCAGTAATCTCAAGTTACAGTGCAATGCTTGAAAGTAACGCAATGTGGCGCACATGTATTGCAAAAAGGTGGGCCATGTAACTTGAGCTAAAGCCGACGACATTCTGTACTGTCATAAACGAATAAACGTTATTCGGCATTTCTGATTGATTTAACAATAGAGATGATTTTTTAATGTCTCCTCTAACAAAATCTAAAACTCCTGTCTCTGTCCCAGTCGACTGTGTTCTGGATAGTTCTGACTGCAGTCTGATTGAATCGTACGACAAATGGTTGACGAAGAGTGAAGGATACATGTGTATACATGTATGATAGAGATCATCGTCATTTTTCTCGTTGTTCCAGTCGACTGTGTTCTGGACAGTTCTGACTGCAGTCTGATCGAGTCGTACGACAAGTGGCGAGCCATGGCAGATGACAGCGTGGTGGGAGACTTCGCCCTGAACGTCGCCATCACCAAGTGGGACAACAAGGTCAAGATCGACATGGAGAAACTCGTGCATCAGAGAGGTCAGTTCCATGTTTTGGAATGAGATTAAGGTTCAAGTGCATTGATTGAAATATCCGCTAGATGGCGCGCCTGTACTGTTAAAGGCTTAGCCCTGTATACATGTACATAAAGGCCCTGTTACACATTCAGAACCTTCCCCCGACCACCAACCAACCAAGGTTGGCTGAAGTTCGAGAGCAGTCTGACCAGATTTCAGACACGCTACCTTTCGATACAAATCGAATAAAATTTGAGTTAAATATGAGTCAAATTTGACTGCCAACCACGCCCCGGTCACTGTTGATGTAGTTCCGAACATCAGCCAACCATGGCCGAACCTCCCGTCCACACCTGAATGTTTCGAACATTTTGAAACATTCGGCTGGCGCATCCGAACAGTAGCCGACCTCGCCGAACACCAGCCAACCAGAGCCGATCTTGCTCCCGACCTAGTCCTAACCATGGTTGGGGGGAGTTTGGCCATATACGGCTATGTGTGACAGGGGCTAAATCAGCCAAGTATCATGAGTTACCCGCTTTGGCTTGGACCCTGCATGTTCAGTTTAAGTGCTTAGTTTGAAATAACCGCTAGATGGCGCACTTGCGCCGTTAAAGGATTCGGTACTGTAAAGGCGCTAGATTTTAACGAAAGAAAACGCGATTGGTGTACACAATCCGTCACACTTCTTATTTTCCTCCCCTTCAGGTGTGAACGCCTTCTTAGTGTTCATGTCTTACAAGGATAAGTGGCAACTGACCGACTCTGAGGTAAGTTTCATTTTAGACTTGAGCGTGTAAAATGCGCTACTAGGCTTTTCGTACGACGTCACTTGCGCCATGTTGGATTATAGTGTATATTTGTTAAACATGTCATGCGTTTGAGTAAAAAATAAACAGAGCAGGTAGATATTCTTTATTTATCGTTTTTGTTAGTTACTTGCTTGCTTCTTTTCGTTTAGTTGTGGGGAAGGCCTCGGATAGACCAAATTGGTCTCTGCCTTCCCCTAGCACACTCTTCTTGTGTATTTTACTTTGTATTGGCTCTATTATATACAGTATGTGCAAATAAAGAAAACAATACAATACTTGCCTACAGAGAGACCCTAATATCTAATGGTTCTATCTTCCACAGCTGTACCAGGCGTTTTGCCACATGAGAGACCTCGGTGCGCTTGCGCTTGTCCATGCTGAAAACGGTGACGTCATCAAGCAGGTAATACATGTACATGTACACACCCGTTTCTTGTAGTGAGATTCGGCCAAAGGTTCTTTTTTTTTTAGTGTTTTTTATTAGAAAGGACCTAAACCTTGATGCTTTTAGCTTTCTGGGGTTTCAGCATGTTGTACTATTTTGCTGCGCAAGGTGGCACGTTTACAACGTGAACTGGGGTTCAAGGGATTGATCATATTTTTTCACTAGTACAAAATAATGATGACGCTGGCTTACTAAGCGTTGTAAAGAAAAGTTGAAAATTGTCGTGACAAGCATACTATGTAAAACAAAGAAGGCACCCGAAAGGTACTCTCCAAGCAGAGGTTTAGGGTTCGGCTTATTTTTGGCGTGTGTTAGGCATTTTTACCGGCTTTCTTTTTCATACTGAAATCACGCCAGCCCCCAAAAAATCCAGAAAATAAAGAAAGCCCGATAAAAATGCCTAAAAACATGCCAAAAATAAGCCGAAGCCTAAACCTCTGCTTGGAGTGTACACGTAAGGATCTTAAAGGCATTGCAACAGTTGGGAGAAGTGAGGGGGGGGGGGTACACACGTACATGTAGTACGGTACAGCACAGTTCGCTTGACATGTTCGACTATTTTCTGTGCAACACAAGGACAAACAGGCCCATGGAGACGTACAAATGGGGTTCATGTTATCTATTCCGCTGAACCAGTCCGTTCGTTTTACCACATCGCTACACCTAGCCTCTCCTGTGGTTACTCTGGCCTTCAAGCTTCATTTTTAGTCCCTCGGACCGGAGTTGTTTACGTTGGTAATGGATTGTGAGTCAGTGACCTTATTGATCACTCATGTAAACACTAATATCTGGGATTGAAGGGATTGTATTTGTTTTAACAAGGAGGTTAAACCTTTGTGCGAGTTTGTGATGGTGGTGATTGCATGCATTTGTGTTATTAATTACGTTAAATAGATGTTAAGAAAATCGCAAATTGTCGTGACACGCATATGTTAAATAAAGAAGGTATAGGTAAGGATCTGTATTGCAGCAGTCGGGGTGGGTGGGGTAGCGACAGTACAGTACCATTACGATTCTTACCCGTTAGCGTGAATATGTACTAATATGTAATGATACTGGTATTTGCTGAGACAAATATCAGTCAGTCAGTCAGTAGGCATCCTCATCAGAGGTGAAGCATGATATCATGCTTTTTCTAGTAGCTATGCTTGTGCAATGCGGCTTCGCTACGGCTCGCGCATATAGGGGGTGATGATGTTAATCACCGCGTACAAGACGGGGGTTCGCCAGGCCTCCGTCCGGGTGATTTGTAGTGAATCACCAACTCCCAGACAGTATTATTTGTACCATCGCACACCGGGGCATGGCCCTACTCTTTTTCGAAAGGTGTGGTGGGTTCTTTTACGTGCTCGATGTGTGACTCTCCCCAAACACGGGACCTCCATGTCACCGAGACAAATATACCCGTTCATTAAAACCTGGAAAGACCTGCAAATGGGCTTATTATCTATTCCGCTGAACCAGTCCGTTCATTTTACCCACATCGCTACACCTAGCCTCTCTTGTGGTTACTCTGGCCTTCAGGCTTCATTTTTAGTCCCTCAGACCGGAGTTGTTTACGTTGGTAATGGATTGTGAGCGAATGACCTTATTGATCACTCACGTACATGTAAACACTGATGACACGGGCAATTCTCTTCTTCAAGGACATTGCTTCTGCACCCACAGATAGTCCAAAAACTTTCTCCTATTCATACAGATTTCCCTTCATAAGTGATGTTCGGAAATTATGATGTTTAAATGTTTAGTGCAAACGCAAATAGTATTTGATAAAATATTTCTGTGATATTGTGAGGTATATAACAAACAAACAAACAAACAAACAAATCAAAGAAAGATAGATGCATTGATGCTACTACGGAAGAGACGCCCGTTCCATTTCACTTGTATTGTTCTTTTCATGTAATTAAACAACATTAATATGTTGTCCTAAATTTATCCCACTTGTGCATATGTGAAGGCAAATGATGTATCTTGCTTGAGTAAATGAATGAATGAAAGACCTGTATTGTACGTCATGTAAAAAGAGATAACTACAACTATACAAGCTAATGTGAACTACTATGTACTTCCTCGCGCTTCTTACAGTTGTAGATGTATGGACATATGGAGCTTATAATTTAATATATGGTTTGTCTAACTCCATAAGGAGTACGAATTTGTCTGTTCTATCTAAATGTCGAAAACTGGCAAACTTATCCTGTATACAATTATAGAGAATATTTCTCTCATTTCTACATAAGTCACCACTAGTTTGTATTATGATTTCTCACTGCTCCTATGATGTAGGCACTGATATCGCTCCAGCACCTTTTCAATGAACCCCGTGGTCGGTCATGATGCGCACAGAGAATTCTTACTGAGGAGCGAATTTTTATCACAAATATATATTTTCCTCAGTATATTATTTTCCTTCGTTTACATGGATTAAATTGGTCAAATATGCTTTGCGTAGGAGAGTTTCTTGAAGTCAATTTGGTGTCAGAAAAGAAGACAGCTAGTTTTAGTGAACATAATACTCATCAATTGAAATATTTTCCATAAGATATAAAATCGTGCTACGAAAGAGATACCTGTATATATATTTTCCTCAGTATGTCATTTTCCTTTGCTTACATAGATTGACTTGATCAAATATGCTTAAAGTAGGAGAGTTTCTTGAAGTCAAGCTGAGGTAAAAAAAAAAGACAAAGTTTTAGACACTACCCTCCCTGGAGCTGGGTTGAGTGAGTGAGTGAGTGAGTGAGTGAGTGAGTGAGTGAGTGAGTGAGTGAGTGAGTGAGTGAGTGAGTGAGTGAGTGAGTGAGTGAGTGAGTGAGTGAGTGAGTGAGTGAGTGAGTGAGTGAGTGAACATAATACTCATCAATTGAAACCTCTTTCATAAGACGTAAGACATCGCATGGAAGGGAAGCATAGAAATATTGGTTTGAGAACTTTATTGCACAACAATTGTACAAGGTACAACATCTCTCTCTCTATCTCTGTCAGACAGACTGTCAGACAAGACTAGATTGACTGCGCAAATCAGGATGGTACAGTTCCTTTACAAATTGAATTCGTGCTCAAATTCAAGTATAATATGACATCTACTAACTGTATAACAAGCATGGGCTGAGAATGTTCTTTTCAATTATTGGTGGAGATTCTAGCGTTTAGACATTTACTGAAACATTGCCCTATATGTTCAATGCAGGGTTGCCACATGTCAATATGTACTGGAATTTGCTATTTGATTCTATTGAAAGAAATCTTGGTGTTGAAGATGATAGACTTGTATATAGCGAATTTTCAGAATACAGTATCTGGCACAAACTATATCTAAATCAATCCCTGTAATCTATAGGTTGTTTCTTTAACAGCCATAAAACAGCAGGTAGAAGCCATTCTAACTCATTACAGGAAGTAACACTCTTCTCATCATACTAGGTGGTCTTCTCGGATTGAGAAGAACATGATATCATAAATCCATTAGTGTTGTTTTGAGCGGTGTTGTTGAAAGGATGTCAGACTTTTAAGATCCAGAAGGTTCTGGAAATGTCGACTGGGTGTAAACTGTTCCCTCGGGTGTCATACAGACGCAGTCCACTTTATCCGAGATGCCCACAGAGCGGAATATATACGTGAGAGGCATTCAGATCATAGACACAGTGCATCAACCAAGAATTGAAGTGTTCAAAAACTCGTATTTGTCAGGAACTCACTGCCACCAAGTACAGTTGTGGCATCATCACTAGAAAGCTTTAAAAAATGCCTGCAGTCACATGTGCAAAGGTTGGGTGTAACAGGTCGCTCGGTGTAATATAGCTAGCTGCCGCCGCGCCGCGTGCCTGTGAAGCTGATGTGTTACGCCGAAGGGCGGTTATACCGGCTATACAGATACAGATGCTGGTGTGTTACGCCGAAGGGCGGTTATATCGGCTATACAGATACAGATACAGAAGCTGGTGTGTTACGCCGAAGGGCGGTTATATCGGCTATATACAGATACAGATACTTCCTTAGGGTAAAACATATATCTTGAACATCTTAGGGTAAAGCATATATCTTATACAAATATATACTTATATAAATGACACCTAAAACTTATTGCTATCAAAACAGTCTATTTTGTTTGTCTGGAATAAACCAGTAACGTTAATTATGTCAGCTATCTCGCTGAAGTTCTCGATAGTTTACAAGTACAAGGGCAGCTTAGTTATTAAGTTGGTGGTAAGATATGATGTGTTTTTTATGATATATTTTCGCAGGGGGAGGACGAGATGATCAAACAAGGAGTCGTCGGACCGGAAGGACATGAGCTGAGCCGACCGGAAGAGGTTGGTAACCTATGACACATGACCTTCATATCACAGCAGCACGTTAGACAAGAGACCGTACAGTACAGTCGGCATTATACCGCGTTAAACACAACAATAGAATGGAATGGAAAGGAAAGGATGAACGACTTGACACGCGTGGACTATCCAGAACCGTACCTGGGCATGGTTTTGGATAAACACGGTTCTGGATACAACATGCCGGCCTGGCCGCCGCTGGGCAATGTACTGAACCTATCGTATCCAGAACCCCGGATAGTCTCCGCGTATCCAAGAATGTTGATTTGCCCCAGGCACGGTTCTCGATACGCGTGGTCTATCCAGAAGTGTGCCTGAGCATGGTCCTACATAAAGCACCGGTTCTGGATACAACATGCCTGCCTGTCTGTCCCCCGCCGGGCGATGTCCTTGGTGCTGAAACAGGGGGGGGGGGGTCCCATGGCAGACATGCGGGGATACGATGTAGCTCTTCCCCTTGCAAAGTGGCTGGTGTTGTCCCACGGAAAGTTGGAGACAGCTGTTGTCAACGATATCGATGATCTCTAGCATGATAAAAGAGGTTCGATGTGATACAGTATTTTCTGATTCTTGTTGAAATTTCTTGTACAGAAAGTCATTGTGTGTTAGAGCTAACAGCAACGCCAGCAGAATAAAATCTGAATCTCCACTCCCAAACACACCAAGACATTTATGACAAGATTTGTTTATTTTCGTTTGAAGATAGTGTCGATGTTTCATTACTTTGTCAATGAACTTTCAGGTGGAGGCAGAAGCGGTGCAAAGAGCCATCACCATAGCTGACCAGGTATATGGGAAGTTTCAGTCTTTTACACATCTTGTATTCACTGTACAAAACTGGTGTATAAAGTACAGTAAACTCATTCCTCAAGCTCATTAAGCGTCTGTATGCTTGAAGAAGCCACACAGGCGAAACCGGTCGTGACAGGCTGAATAAAAGTTCTAAACGGGAACTTTGCGGCTCCAGATGTCTTAATGAGGCACAGCTGCTGTGTGCAAAATGCCAGGTAGCTTGAGGAATAAATCCACTCTACTATATACTGTACAAAACAGGTGTGTTACTCCTAAAGCAGGTGCACCGGATATGTCAAACTAACAAAGACTCCGATGATAAAAGAAGCAATCAAACGGCACTTACATGGTAGAATCTAGAATTCAGTAGCATAATTGGATAATAATTTACCGCATGTCTTTGATATCAAGCAATTTTGCTTTGTCCAACAACGCTAGTTAAATACAATGCCTTGCACTTAATGAACTGTTTCTTTATATTGCCCTGTGAATGAGGTGCATTTCGCACAGATTATGTAATGTTTTAAAGGCCTATTACCGCCTTCATTATGTTAAAAAGTGAATGACGATAGAAATTGTATATTTGTTACAGATATCAAGTACCTTTGCTTTGTCCAGTGAATCCAGTTAAATACAATGTGTGAAACTTAATGAACTGTTAGATGTACCGCTATGTTGTTCTGTGAATGACGGACTTGTGACAATTGCCGCCTTTCTCCCCAGGCCAACTGCCCGCTGTATGTGGTTCGAGTAATGAGTAAAGGCTCCGCGGACGTCATAGCCGAGTGCCGGAAGAAAGGTAAGACGTATTGAGACATTAAGTTCCTTTCATCTGTTAACGATGAGTGAATTCTGAAGATCAAACCATTATCGATAAAATGATGCAGCTGGCGGACAGCTACTGATTTTTTTTTTGCAAGTGATTCCGTAAAAACTACCAATTCAGTCGCCGAGGCTTGTCTGGTGTGTTTCGGGCCTGAACACAGACGTCCTCTTGGGCAGTTTTTATTCGGGTCAGAAGACAAGTACAGACATAGTGGTGGCGCAACTCAAGTAAAAGGGCTTATTTTAGCGCCACCACCAAACAGTTACGTACAGGACATAAGAATAAGATAAAACTAAGGTACAAACAAAATATGGTAGACGTATATATGAATGACGAACTTAGTAAATATGAATTATGATAAACATTAATGAATATGCTTGGGCAGCCTTGTCTGGATTCAATGTCTTAAATCGTCTGCGCTGGATGTGTTTAAGTCAACGCAAAGGTTCTCATATTGTATTGAACGCTTTAAACAATTCTACAAAACGCAGTATCAAAACTCCCACCCGCTCGGAGGCCTACACAGGAGGCTAAGATGCCCACAGGAGGCAGTTGCACGCACCGCCCGCCCACCTACACCGCCTGCCAGTTGTTGACGCTCAGTACATCCCCGTACTTTTCCTAGAACTGACGTCTTCCGCTTCAGCGCACAAAGGGTGTATTGACTGTAAAGTCTAAATATTCCGTCTGGACTTGGCAGTTCGTTGATGGTGAGGCGTGTGTTTGCCTGAGGATGACAGTGAAGCGGTAAATTACGTAGGTACGGACGCCTCAGGGAATTACACAACAAAAAGTGTTTTCGCTCTGATAACGAAGGCAAAATACGTCAGAGAAGGTTGAGTTAAATGATGTTGAATTTGGTTTTGCGTTCATGACGTAAACGCCGTGTGGTGATGTGAGTACAGTCACGATTCCCGCCAATGCTCCAGCAGACGGTTTACTTTGGTGTTGACTTCGGTAAAGCTTTATGCCCAGACTATGCATGTACATTTGTACCCACTACTAAGTATCTAATACCTGCTCATAAAAGAACAAGAAATAGTCATGTCTTCAAGCTTGCTTCAAGTACCAGAGTTATTAACCAGGGATTGAGTGTTTTTTCCTAGAACTACCGGCTTTTACCTCCCAAATCTAAGTCGGGTACCCATTTTACACTTGGAGGGAGTGATCATGTTCTTACATTACTCAATCCGTCTATACAACAGCTAAATGAAGGCTTAGTGTTTGTATGTATTATGTAAGTGTTGTGTTGTTCGCATTGTACATTCGCCAATTGTCTTGTGTTTACTTTTTGTTAGATCAACGCAATTCAGTTGTATTTTGTACTGCTGCTACGTTGATTTTATGAATAAAATTGAATTGAATTGAATTGAATTGAAAGTAATGCAAAGTGCCTTTTCCAAGGGCACAGTTGAAGATCGGTGACATGACAAGATTCGAACAGAGGACCTCTGGGTTCTGGGCCAAACACCCTGTCGTTACGCCCCACGAACACTCTGATATGTAGTGTTTGGAGAGCTTATTGATTATGTCAAAGATTGAATGCCGTTTAACGTGTATTTTCCCCAGGTTATGTAGTGTACGGAGAGCCTATTGCCGCCAGTCTGGGCACGGACGGCACCCAGTACTGGAACACAAAATGGCGCGAAGCGGCAGCCCACGTGACGTCACCACCTCTCCGTCCGGATCCGACCACTCCTGGGTACCTGATGGACCTGCTAGCCAAGTGAGAACTTTTATGATATTATGTTTACCTTCGCAGAAGAAAACGTGTTGTTTTTGCCCTGTTTCTTCTTCTTCTTCTTCTCCAAAGACATACATAAAGACAATGACCTGAACCAGACGGCTGTCACCATGGTAACTGGTGCTGTAGCAGACACCCTGTGGTGTTGGGTTACATTATGTAGCAGGACAGAACTGGAGGGGCTGGTCACCATTTACATGTAACGTCATATCGAGAATAACAGAGCAGTAGTTTGGCGGGCTTGTTAGACCATGTGAAGGTAAACATTATGCGTTTGCTTTGCAAATGTTTCTAGTTTATAGTCTAATATTAGAGTTCTAGAACTGATGTTGTCCTCTGTTTCGCACGTCCTACAGCGGTGACTTCTAGTGACAGGATCCGCACACTGTTCACTCACACTCTCACTGCAGTTCCACTCTGGGTCTCATATTACAGTTATACAACTGATGCTGTTTTCTGTTCCTATAGCGGTGACCTCCAGGTGACGGGCTCCGCCCACTGTTCATGGACTACAGGCCAGCGAGCTGCCGGACAAAGCGACTTCACCAAGATCCCGCACGGCGTGAACGGCATCGAGGAGCGGATGTCTATTGTGTGGGAGAACGGAGTGGTGAGGTTCCAGGACTTCTTTAACGAATGAATGAAGACCTTTATTGTACATTTATGCCCTTACAGGCCATGGTGATAAAGTCTATGTATAATACCTTTTGATTCAAGTCTGGTACTATATCTATAACTCCGTTAGTGCACTAATATCTCTGTTGTATTAAGGCAGTCCAGGCTTGACTTCGTTCAGGCGCGTACCTGCGAGATGGGCCCCCAGACTTTTTTCGAACCTAAATCATGTTCCATCATGTTCGATCTGACGTCATTCGAACAGAACGCGTGTTCTATTTGCTGTCACCGGCGGTCATTAGTATAACCTGTAGCACATTGAAGTAGCCAGTTGGCTACCAATTCTCCATTGGTTACAGCATTGGTTGGCTAAGTACGTCGGCAGAACGTACTGCACCTGCGCGAAACCCGTAATGTATTGTGCATAGCACTTTGGCAGAGCGTCTCATATAAGGTTGTATTAGAGTATATAAGGTTGACAGCCTGTCTGTAGTTTTCAGATGTTGTATAGGAAAATATATCGTCTGCAACAGGCAAAATTTTGATGCAACGTTGACCAAACATCCAACGAAAACCGTGAAAAATCAGGGTTTTGCGCAGGCGCAGTACGTTCTGCCGACGTGCTGGTTGGCTACCAATTCTCCATTGGTTACTCCTTTGGTTAGGCAGCAGGGAGAATGTTAAGTGAGCAGACGTTAGCCCAAATAGTAACAAGACATCGGAGAGTTCAAAGCTCTGGGAAGCATATAGACTCTTTGAGATGGTATGACGTACTTTCAACGGGCATAGGACAGAAACCTTGCAGACTGAGAGGTCGTTGCAACAAACCCTACACCCCCAGTAATTGTGTGGGTGGACTCACTTCCTCCCAGCCTGCGGGGAGACCATTTAAACTGCCAACTTGACCTTAAGGTCAATCAGCGTATGAAACTAGAATAGAAGCAGAATTTCAATTTGATACTCTTGTTTTCTTATCCTCCTAGGCCACTGGCAAAATGGATGAAAACACCTTTGTGGCGGTGACCAGTACCAATGCAGCAAAGATTTTCAACCTCTACCCCAGAAAGGTACATCTCCGCAGTATCTATAGCCTCTTGCACAGAAAGTTAGAAACTAGTAGTTAAAATGAATGAGAGAATCTCAAAGGTGGATACTTATTTAAACCAGTAAAGTTCCCTTCGATGCTCAGTATTTATGTTTACCTTCGCAGAAGGAAACCATATTGTTTTTGCTCTGCTTCTTCTTCTCCAAACACATACGGTCAATGGCCTGTACGAGACGTCTGTCACCATGGTAACTGGTGCTGTAGCAGACACCCTGTGGTGCTGTTACATTATGTAGCAGGACAGAGTTGGAGGGGCCGTTCACCATAAGAATAGGTGAAAGGCCATAACAGAGCAGTAGTTTGTTAGGCCTGACCATGTGAAAGTAAACATGATGGATTTGCTTTGCAAATGTTACGTTTCTAGTTGAATATATTTTGTTTCAGGGTAAGATTGCAGTAGACTCTGATGCCGACATCGTCATCTGGGATCCGGAGGCGGTCAGGACCATCTCAGCAAGCAGCCATAATCAGGTAAGCCTTAACCACACGATGCACTGTCTTACTGTAGGTCACATATGCCTACAGTTCTACTCATTAGGTCTAACTATAGGCAGCAATGTATAGACATCTGCTACAAAAGACATGTTCTACGACTGGTTCTTTTTGGGGCTTTCACAATACGCTTTTTCCTTATTGAATATCAATTCTATTTGTACTCGGATTCTTGTGCCGTAAAAACCACATGAAATATACATTATAAATGCCTCACAGAAGCCCCAGTCCTAGAGCCTGCTAAGGATGTTATACCGATGACATGTTTTGCTATAGTTGTAATATGCCGTACCTTTTAAATTTCACATGTTGTATGTACGGCTTGGTGTTGTCTGCGTTATGTGTAAATGTACCCTATCTTCCTCCCAGGCTTCAGATGTGAACATTTTCGAAGGGATGGAGGTCCATGGCGTTCCTGTGGCTACTCTGTCCAAGGGAAGGGTCATCTTTAAGGACGATCAGGTAAAGCTGATCACTACATAATATTTGAAGGTTTCTGTAGTTGTATGTATTTTAAGCTGGTGTAAGTGAAACGTATTTCAGCCAGAAGGCTGCAAAGTTTTACATTGATAAACCATTCATTCATTCATCCAAAGCCCCTGTCACACATTCAGAACCTTCCCCCGACCACCAACCAACCAAGGTTGGGGGTAGGCTGAGAGCGATCTGTCCAGACTTAGCTATAGGCCACGCCTAAAATGGAAGAAAATTGAAATTTATATACAGGTAAATTGTAAGCAGGTACTCCAAGTCAGACTGGTAGAACGGATGATTGGTTACTGAAATCTTTGGGTTTCTTTTATGAATACCTGAACACACATTCGTCATGCATATCATGCATATCGCAATAATGGCTTATTGTCTGGCAATCACTACAAGTTAATCAACACAACGCCTGCCCTTTGGCTCGGCCCCCAGAAATAATAGCCTTCTAATTCCAAAGCAAAGATATGAGGGGCAATAGAGTAGAGTCTTTAATGCGTCTAATCTGATTTCAGATCGTTGCCAATTCGGAAGGTCACGGCGTGTTTGTGGACAGAAAGGCCCACTGCGATCATATCTACGGTAGACTGGAGGCAAGAGCAAAGGTGAACTAGTTCTTCCTGAGTATAATTTTGTCCACTTCAGTGCAATTGCTAGGTTGGTCGTTTGCTATTTTATGGATTGATGTCAACTTTGTGTGTGTGTGTGTGTGTGTGTGTGTGTGTGTTTGTGTGTTTGTGGAGCGCCGACGAGGTCAAAAGGAGAAAACACGTCGCGCGCAGAGATAAAACGTCGCGCGCGGAGATAAAACGTCGCGCGCGGAGAAGAAAAAGAAAAAGAGGGAGAGAGAGACAAACGTGTAGGGCATATGTGTCTTGGAACACAATATTTTCTTAGTATAGTGTTAATGGCGAATGCTTCTAATTGTTGCAATTATTTCAATCCATTAACACTGTTCGAGAAGTCAGTTAATTAATGGCTAATTTTCAGGATTGCTTGCCCGTTGAAAAAGCAACGAAACATTTTAGGACAGACAACCTTATTTACTGCAGTGGTAGTTTCGTGAATTGGTTAAAATGCTGTGATTTATCAGAGGGACTTGCCATGACGGAAAGAAAAATCTGAGAGAGGACATAAAAGTAGAGATAGTGTACATATAGTAGATATTCTACGAGGGAATAAACGTAGTTGTACCAAGGGAAATATCTTGCTTAAAGTAAGAGGAATTAAAAATGCAGAGAGAGTAAATATCTTACGAGGCACGAAATATACAATTTTAGAGATACCGGTTTTATATATCAAGGCCTATTGTTTAGCATTTCTCTTTTGTTCTTCGGGAAAGAAAAATCTGAGAGAGCAAATAAAAGTAGATAGAGGTATAAGTAGGTAAGTGTACATATAGTAGATATCCTACGAGGGAATAAACTAAATTGTACCGAGAGAAATGCACAGAGAGTAAATATCTATCTTACGAGGCACGAAATATACAACTTTAGAGATAGCGGACAACCAACATGTTTAATTCTTATTGATAAGTTTTATATATCCAGGCCTATATTGTTAGTGCGAGTATTTTTTCTCTTGCGATTGCATGCGGTTTATTCTTCTCTCTCCGCGCGGTTTATTCTTCTCTCTTCGCGCGGTTTATTCTTCTTCTCTCTCCGCGCGGTTTATTCTTCTCTCTCCGCGCGATTTATTCTTCTCTCTCCGCGCGGTTTATTCTTCTCTCTCCGCGCGGTTTATTCTTCTCTCTCCGCGCGGTTTATTCTTCTCCCTCCGCGCGGTTTATTCTTCTCTCTCCGCGCGGTTTATTCTTCTCTCTCCGCGCGGTTTATTCTTCTCTCTCCGCGCGGTTTATTCTTCTCTCTCCGCGCGGTTTATTCTTCTCTCTTCGCGCGGTTTATTCTTCTCCCTCCGCGCGGTTTATTCTTCTCTCTCCGCGCGGTTTATTCTTCTCTCTCCGCCCTCGCGACGTGCGCGCGCGGAGAGAAGAGAAACTCGCATGCAAACGCAAAAGAAATGTGCCGCGGAAGCGAAAATAAATCCAAACGGGGAAGGATAAAAATCCAGTGAAACTAAAAGAAAGAAATTAAATGAACGTTAGTTGAGAAAAACGTTTGATGTGTAGGACGAAAAGTCGATGGGAAGGCATATTATTTATAAACGATACTACTCGCATTTCTCTTGCGTTTGCATGCGGTTTATTTCCTCTCTCTCCGCGCTCCCGACGTGCGCGCGTGGAGAGAAGAGAAACTCGCATGCAAACGCAAAAGAAATGAGCCGCGGAAGAGAAAATTAATCCAAACGGGGAAGGATAAAAATCCAGTGAAACTAAAAGAAAGAAATTAAATGAACGTTAGTTGAGAAAAACGTTTGATGTGTAGGACGAAAAGTCGATGGGAAGGCATATTATTTATAAACGATACTACTCGCATTTCTCTTGCGCTTGCATGCGGTTTATTTCCTCTCTCTCCGCGCTCCCGACGTGCGCGCGTGGAGAGAAGAGAAACTCGCATGCAAACGCAAAAGAAATGTGCCGCGGAAGCGAAAATAAATATCCAAACGGGGAAGGATGAAAAAATCCAGTGAAACTAAAAGAATGAAAGTATATACATGTATATATATGAACGTCAGTCGGGAAATCGTTTCACATGTAGGGAGAAAAGAAATGATATAAAATCAAACATATCATACAGTAAAAGAAAAGAAAGTTAGGGCAATTTATGAAACATGAAAGTTACTTTATTTACATTTTCGCAAGTCGCTATATTAAAAATATATAGTGATGACTTGAAGTTTATGAGCAAGTGGAAATATGTTGCGCTCGAGGAAAAATACTGATTATTAAAAAGGAAAAATAAGAAATAAGAAAATGCCTTTGATTCGTTTTTGATTGATACGTTTAATATATCCAGGCAATAATAGCAGGCCTATTGTCAAGCGTTTGCTTGCGTTTTTCGTAAAGAAAAGTTTGCGTAAGTTACATGTACAGTCGAGTGCAAATAATTTGCTCCTCAAGTAGGTAAGTGTACATATACATGTAGTAGATATCCTACGAGGGAATAAACGACATTGTACCGAGGGAAATGTCTTGTGTGAGAGGAATTAAAAGTGCATAGAGAGTAAATAAATATCTTACGAGGCAACAAATATACAACTTTAGAGATACCGGACAACCAACATGTTTAATTCTTATTGATAAGTTTTATATATTCAGGCCTATATTGTTAGTGCGAGTATTATTTCTCTTGCGATTGCATGCGGTTTATTCTTCTCTCTCCGCGCGGTTTATTCTTCTCTCTCTGCGCGGTTTATTCTTCTCTCTCCGCCCGGTTTATTCTTCTCTCTCCGCGCGGTTTATTCTTCTCTCTCCGCGCGGTTTATTCTTCTCCCTCCGCGCGGTTTATTCTTCTCTCTCCGCGCGGTTTATTCTTCTCTCTCCGCGCGGTTTATTCTTCTCTCTCCGCGCGGTTTATTCTTCTCTCTCCGCGCGGTTTATTCTTCTCTCTTCGCGCGGTTTATTCTTCTCCATCCGCGCGGTTTATTCTTCTCTCTCCGCGCGGTTTATTCTTCTCTCTCCGCCCTCGCGACGTGCGCGCGCGGAGAGAAGAGAAACTCGCATGCAAACGCAAAAGAAATGTGCCGCGGAAGCGAAAATAAATCCAAACGGGGAAGGATAAAAATCCAGTGAAACTAAAAGAAAGAAATTAAATGAACGTTAGTTGAGAAAAACGTTTGATGTGTAGGACGAAAAGTCGATGGGAAGGCATATTATTTATAAACGATACTACTCGCATTTCTCTTGCGTTTGCATGCGGTTTATTTCCTCTCTCTCCGCGCTCCCGACGTGCGCGCGTGGAGAGAAGAGAAACTCGCATGCAAACGCAAAAGAAATGAGCCGCGGAAGAGAAAATTAATCCAAACGGGGAAGGATAAAAATCCAGTGAAACTAAAAGAAAGAAATTAAATGAACGTTAGTTGAGAAAAACGTTTGATGTGTAGGACGAAAAGTCGATGGGAAGGCATATTATTTATAAACGATACTACTCGCATTTCTCTTGCGTTTGCATGCGGTTTATTTCCTCTCTCTCCGCGCTCCCGACGTGCGCGCGTGGAGAGAAGAGAAACTCGCATGCAAACGCAAAAGAAATGTGCCGCGGAAGCGAAAATAAATATCCAAACGGGGAAGGATGAAAAAATCCAGTGAAACTAAAAGAATGAAAGTATATACATGTATATATATGAACGTCAGTCGGGAAATCGTTTCACATGTAGGGAGAAAAGAAATGATATAAAATCAAACATATCATACAGTAAAAGAAAAGAAAGTTAGGGCAATTTATGAAACATGAAAGTTACTTTATTTACATTTTCGCAAGTCGCTATACTAAAAATATATAGTGATGACTTGAAGTTTATGAGCAAGTGGAAATATGTTGCGCTCGAGGAAAAATACTGATTATTAAAAAGGAAAAATAAGAAATAAGAAAATGCCTTTGATTCGTTTTTGATTGATACGTTTTATATATCCAGGCAATAATAGCAGGCCTATTGTCAAGCGTTTGCTTGCGTTTTTCGTAAAGAAAAGTTTGCGTAAGTTACATGTACAGTCGAGTGCAAATAATTTGCTCCTCAAGTAGGTAAGTGTACATATACATGTAGTAGATATCCTACGAGGGAATAAACGACATTGTACCGAGGGAAATGTCTTGTGTGAGAGGAATTAAAAGTGCATAGAGAGTAAATAAATATCTTACGAGGCAACAAATATACAACTTTAGAGATACCGGACAACCAACATGTTTAATTCTTATTGATAAGTTTTATATATTCAGGCCTATATTGTTAGTGCGAGTATTATTTCTCTTGCGATTGCATGCGGTTTATTCTTCTCTCTCCGCGCGGTTTATTCTTCTCTCTCTGCGCGGTTTATTCTTCTCTCTCCGCGCGGTTTATTCTTCTCTCTCCGCGCGATTTATTCTTCTCTCTCCGCGCGGTTTATTCTTCTCTCTCCGCGCGGTTTATTCTTCTCTCTCCGCGCGGTTTATTCTTCTCTCTTCGCGCGGTTTATTCTTCTCCCTCCGCGCGGTTTATTCTTCTCTCTCCGCGCGGTTTATTCTTCTCTCTCCGCCCTCGCGATGTGCGCGCGCGGAGAGAAGAGAAACTCGCATGCAAACGCAATAATAGCAGGCATATTGTCAAGCGTTTGCTTGCGTTTTTCGTAAAGAAAAGTTTACGTAAGTTACATACATGTACAGTGCAAATAATTTGCTCCTCTCTCTATCTCTACTATAACTGAAAAGCGACAAGTTGATTTTTTTATGATAAGTTAGTTTTATCAAGGATGTTTTAATCCTTGGTTTTATTTTGTATCTGGTGACTGACTGTATCTTATTATGTTCTGTTTTGACCTATACTTGGCCAATGTGGCCAAATGCGCAATATAGGTACCGGTCGTCATCTAATCATTTTGACACGTTTTGGCCGACTTGTAAGTAGGTGCGAAGTTTGCGGCGAGAATTTACAACCGCCTGATTTCCACCCGCGCACCGTGGGTGTTCCTGTCTGTCAGTCGAGGCGTAAGTCGTAAATAATGCAAATAATTGTTATCCGTTCTACAGCATATTAGCTTTGTCGATAATATGGAACATTAAATGCTGGTACAGAAGAACAGATTATTGTTTACTAATAGCTAACAAAGTACGTAGAACGTTTATAGAACTGGTAAAAAGGCCGTGCTGAAAAAATCAACTCCTTACTCAAACAAAGACTTTGCCATCCAACTACTAAATACAGATATTACACTATAAACACATATACAAACAAAATCATTTCGGCGTATGCCATACATGGTTGAGAAAAGTTGGAGTCTTTAAAAGCGGGAAACAGACGCACTCTTCTGTGCAAAAATAGACCGACTCCCTGCCGCGGCTAATCCCCAAGCAGATTTGCAGATTTTGTTGGGCCAACGGTTGAGCCTTTATTGGCCGCCTGTATTTTATAAACCACTGGACGTAAGACGGCCAGCGGTTACAGGCGGTGGCCAATATAGACTCAGCTTACCCCACAGAATCGGCTTGGAGATTAACTTTGACCGTTGCAGATTTTGTAAAATGTCGACACAACTTGGGACACCCACAAAAGCAGTAAATGGTACAGTCTAGACTAATGTCCGGTCCTGGTCCGGTCCCCTGCAGCTGGGTACTAGGTGTTGTATTTGTCACCCTGAGCTGACGACAGCAGAATGTGATTGCCATTTCCCAGTGCAAAGCCCAGTACAGCATTGACCGTGATAAGATAACTTTTAGGGATTTTTTAATGAGGTCAGATCTTAGCAAGGATCTTTGCATGCATGGGTCATTCTGTTGCAAGATATTCATTCCACCTCCTTGGTTTATATATAGATTTATAAAGACGTCCTTGATTAAATAGATAAACTTAAGCGTGTTTTGTCATATTTTTATCCTCCGTCTGCATATTTCCCTCGGTCTTTCTTTCCTCTCTCCCTGCATATTTCCTATCCCTCCGTCTTTCTTTCCTCTCTGCCTGCATATTTCCTATCCCTCCGTCTTCCTTTCCTCTCTCCCTGCATATTTCCTATCCCCCCGTCTTTCTTTCTTTCCTCTTTCCATGCATATTTCCTATCCCTCCGTCTTTCTTTCCTCTCTGTCTGCATATTTCCTCGTCTTTCTTTCCTCTCTCCCTGCATATTTCCTATCTCTCCGTCTTTCTTTCCTCTCTCCCTGCATATTTCCTATCCCTCCGTCTTTCTTTCCTCTATGTCTGCATATTTCCTATCCCTCCGTCTTTCTTTCCTCTCTCCCTGCACATTTCCTATCCCTCCGTCTTTCTTTCCTCTCTGTCTGCATATTTCCTATCCCTCCGTCTTTCTTTCCTCTCTCCCTGCATATTTCCTATCCCTCCGTCTTTCTTTCTTCTCTCCCTGCATATTTCCTATCCCTCCGTCTTTCTTTCCTCTCTCCATGCATATTTCCTATCCCCCCTGTCTTTATTTCCTCTCTGTCTGCATATTTCCTATCTCTCCGTCTTTCTTTCCTCTCTGTCTGCATATTTCCTCGTCTTTCTTTCCTCTCTCCCTGCATATTTCCTATCTCTCCGTCTTTCTTTCCTCTCTCCCTGCATATTTCCTATCCCTCCGTCTTTCTTTCCTCTATGTCTGCATATTTCCTATCCCTCCGTCTTTCTTTCCTCTCTCCCTGCACATTTCCTATCCCGCCGTCTTTCTTTCCTCTGTCCATGCATATTTCCTATCCCTCCGTCTTTCTTTCCTCTCTCCCTGCATATTTCCTATCCCTCCGTCTTTCTTTCTTCTCTCCCTGCATATTTCCTATCCCTCCGTCTTTCTTTCCTCTCTCCATGCATATTTCCTATCCCCCCTGTCTTTATTTCCTCTCTGTCTGCATATTTCCTATCTCTCCGTCTTTATTTCTTCTCTCCCTGCATATTTCCTATCCCTCCGTCTTTCTTTCCTCTCTCCATGCATATTTCCTATCCCTCCGTCTTTATTTCCAGTCTGTCTGCATATTTCCTATCTCTCCGTCTTTCTTTCCTCTCTGTCTGCATATTTCCTATCTCTCCGTCTTTCTTTCTTCTCTGCCTGCATATTTCCTATCCCGCCGTCTTTCTTTCCTCTGTCCATGCATATTTCCTATCCCTCCGTCTTTCTTTCCTCTCTGCCTGCATATTTCCTATCCCTACGTCTTTCTTTCCTCTCTCCATGCATATTTCCTATCCCTCCGTCTTTCTTTCCTCTCTGTCTGCATATTTCCTATCCCTCCGTCTTTATTTCCAGTCTGTCTGCATATTTCCTATCTCTCCGTCTTTCTTTCCTCTCTGTCTGCATATTTCCTATCTCTCCGTCTTTCTTTCTTCTCTGCCTGCATATTTCCTATCCCGCCGTCTTTCTTTCCTCTGTCCATGCATATTTCCTATCCCTCCGTCTTTCTTTCCTCTCTGCCTGCATATTTCCTATCCCTACGTCTTTCTTTCCTCTCTCCATGCATATTTCCTATCCCTCCGTCTTTCTTTCCTCTCTGCCTGCATATTTCCTATCCCGCCGTCTTTCTTCTCTCTCCGCGCGGTTTATTCTTCTCTCTCCGCCCGGTTTATTCTTCTCTCTCCGCCCTCGCGACGTGCGCGCGCGGAGAGAAGAGAAACTCGCATGCAAACGCAAAAGAAATGTGCCGCGGAAGAGAAAATAAATCCAAACGGGGAAGGATGAAAATCCAGTGAAACTAAAAGAAAGAAATTAAATGAACGTTAGTTAGTTGAGAAAAACGTTTGATGTGTAGAACGAAAAGTTGATGGGAAGGCATATTATTTATAAACGTTACTACTCTCGCATTTCTCTTGCGTTTGCATGCGGTTTATTTCCTCTCTCTCCGCGCTCCCGACGTGCGCGCGTGGAGAGAGAGGAAATAAACCGCATGCAAACGCAAGAGAAATGCGAGTGGTAACGCTTAAAATATGCATTCCCTTCGACTTTTCTTCCCTCACATTAAATGTTTTCCCAACTGGCATTCATTTACTTAGTTTCTTTCGTTTCACAGTATTTTTAATCCTCCCCCATTGTGATTAATATTTTCTCTTCCGCGGCACATTTCTTTTGCTTTTACGTTTGCATGCGAGTTTCTCTTCTCTCCACGCGCGCACGTCGCGAGCGCGGAGAGAGAAGAAATGCAATCGAAATGCTGACAATATAGGCCCGGATATAAAACTTATAAAATTAAGCATGTTGGCTGTCCGGTATCTCCTAACTTGTACATTTCTTGACTCGTAAGAATTTTACTCTCTCTGCACTTTTAAGATATTTCAAGATATTTTTCCCTAGGTATAATTTTGTTTATTCTCCAAGTACAATACTACACTACCTACATATACCTATCTCTACTTTTATTTCCTCTCTCGTATTTTTCTTTCCCTCATGGCAAAATATTTCCTTTCGACAGAATTTTTTCCTCGTGCGCAAGATATTTATTTCCAGTCGCTCATACATTTCCTCTCTTCATACTTTCTCACAAAACTAAGTAAAATATATATGTAGCGACTTTGGCTCCTGAAATGATAAGCGAAAATACAAACAAATGAACTAGTCCTTTCAATTGATGGTAAATATATATTACACAAACTTTCTTTTCTTCCACCGTAAGATATGTTTGATACTTCTGGTGTGTTTCTTTTTGAGTTCTGGATTGTCGTCATCCTTCCTTCCCTTCGCGATTTATTTCTTCTCTCCGCACACGTCGCGAGCGAGCAGAGAGAGAGGAAATAAACCATCGACCTTTGTTCCTACGCGTTTTCCCTCCCAGCTGACGTTCTTTTTCTTTCTTTCCTTTCGTTTCACATGATTTTTTTCATCCATCCCGTTTGGATTTATTTTCTCTTCCGCAGCACATTTCTTTTGCGTTCGCATGCAAGTTTCTCTTCTCTCCACGCGCGCACGTCGCGAGCGCGGAGAGAGAAGAAATAAACCGCATGCAAACGGAAGAGAAATGCGAGTGGTAACGCTTAGAAGAAAATGGCATTCCTGTCGACCCAGCCGGCGTTTATTTACTTTCTTTCCTGTCGTGTCGTTTCACAGTATTTTTCATCCTCCCCCATTGTGATTAATATTTTCTCTTCCGCGGCTCATTTCTTTTCCGTTTGTTTGCATGCGAGTTTCTCTTCTCTCCGCGCGCGCACGTCGCGAGCGCGGAGAGAGAGGAAATAAACCGCATGCAAACGCAAGAGAAATGCGAGTAGTAAGTAACGTTTATAAATAATATGCCTTCCCATCAACTTTTCGTTCTACACATCAAACTTTTTCTCAACTAACTAACGTTCATTTAATTTCTTTCTTTTAATTTCACTGGATTTTCATCCTTCCCCGTTTGGATTATTTATTTTCTCTTCCGCGGCACATTTCTTTTGCGTTTGCATGCGAGTTTCTCTTCCTTCCGCGCGCGCACGTCGCGAGGGCGGAGAGAGAAGAATAAACCGGGCGGAGAGAGAAGAATAAACCGCGCGGAGAAACACGAATGAACCACAAGGAGAGAGAAGAATAAATCGCGCGGAGAAAGAAGAATAAACCGCGCGGAGAGAGAAGAATAAACCGCGCGGAGAGAGAGAAGAATAAACCGCGCGGAGAGAGAAGAATAAACCGCGCGGAGAAAGACGAATGAACCGCGCGGAGAGAGAAGAATAAACCGCGCGGAGAGAGAAGAATAAACCGCGCGGAGAGAGAAGAATAAACCGCGCGGAGAGAGAAGAATAAACCGCGCGGAGAGAGAAGAATAAACCGCGCGGAGAGAGAAGAATAAACCGCGCGGAGAGAGAAGAATAAACCGCGCGGTGAGAGAAGAATAAACCGCGCGGAGAGAGAAGAATAAACCGCGCCGTGAGAGAAGAATAAACCGCGCGGAGAAAGAAGAATAAACCGCGCGGAGAGAGAGAAGAATAAACCGCGCGAAGAGAGAAGAATAAACCGCGCGGAGAGAGAAGAATAAACCGCGCGGTGAGAGAAGAATAAACCGCGCGGAGAGAGAGAAGAATAAACCGCGCGGAGAGAGAAGAATAAACCGCGCGGAGAGAGAAGAATAAACCGCGCGGAGAAAGAAGAATAAACCGCGCGGAGAGAGAGAAGAATAAACCGCGCGGAGAGAGAAGAATAAACCGCGCGGAGAGAGAGAAGAATAAACCGCGCGGAGAGAGAAGAATAAACCGCGCGGAGAGAGAAGAATAAACCGCGCGGTGAGAGAAGAATAAACCGCGCGGAGAGAGAAGAATAAACCGCGCGGAGAGAGACGAATAAACCGCGCGGAGAGAGAGAAGAATAAACCGCGCGGAGAGAGAAGAATAAACCGCGCGGAGAAAGACGAATAAACCGCGCGGAGAGAGAAGAATAAACCGCGCGGAGAGAGAAGAATAAACCGCGCGGAGAGAGAAGAATAAACCGCGCGGAGAGAGAGAAGAATAAACCGCGCGGAGAGAGAAGAATAAACCGCGCGGAGAAAGACGAATAAACCGCGCGGAGAGAGAAGAATAAACCGCGCGGAGAGAGAAGAATAAACCGCGCGGAGAGAGAAGAATAAACCGCGCGGAGAGAGAGAAGAATAAACCGCGCGGAGAGAGAAGAATAAACCGCGCGGAGAAAGACGAATAAACCGCGCGGAGAGAGAAGAATAAACCGCGCGGAGAGAGAAGAATAAACCGCGCGGAGAGAGAAGAATAAACCGCGCGGAGAGAGAGAAGGATAAACCGCGCGGAGAGAGAAGAATAAACCGCGCGGTGAGAGACGAATAAACCGCGCGGTGAGAGAAGAATAAACCGCGCGGTGAGAGACGAATAAACCGCGCGGTGAGAGAAGAATAAACCGCGTGGAGAGAGAAGAATAAACCGCGCGGAGAAAGACGAATAAACCGCGCGGTGAGAGAAGAATAAACCGCGCGGAGAGAGAAGAATAAACCGCGCGGAGAGAGTCGAATAAACCGCGCGGTGAGAGAAGAATAAACCGCGTGGAGAGAGAAGAATAAACCGCGCGGAGAAAGACGAATAAACCGC